>OZ024932.1:105243383-105971176 GCA_964017235.1 Sabellastarte sp. h YS-2021 | reverse complement strand
TCAGCTATAACATAGTAAAATTTCAGACCTGTAGCTCATGGCATCGCTGAGTAATAGCTACTTTTAGGTTATCACTGTTGAGTAAATCACTTATAACTTGAAAAGTGTTGCATTTAGAGCATTTTGTTAAAATATGTTATTCAGCTACTTTTTTCATAGCTACAATATGGTGAGTAAGTTGGGTGTCTGTCTCAATAACTAAGTGAGTAATAGCTACTTTTGGGCTTTTCAGTGACTTCCATCATGAGTAAAATCACTTGTAACTTAAAAACTATTACATTTAGAGAATTTCGTATAAATATGTTATTCAGCTACTTTTGGGCCAGCTATAACATAGTAAAATTTCAGACCTGTAGCTCATGGCATAGCTGAGTAATAGCTACTTTTATGTTATCACTGTTGAGTAAATCACTTATAACTTGAAAACTATTGCATTTAGAGTATTTTGTTTCAATATGTTATTCACCTATTTTGGGGTCAGCTATAACATAGTGAAGTTTCAGACCTGTGGCTCATTTCATAGCTGAGTAATAGCTACTTTGAAGTTCTCACTGTTGAGTAAATCTGTTCTAATTGGAAAACTATTGCATTTACAGAAATTTGTGCAAATATGTTATTCAGCTACTTTTGGGTCAGCTATAACATAGTGAAATTATAGACCTATAGCTCATGGCACAACTGAGCAATAGCTATTCTCAGGTACCCCACAGCCCTTATGGCCTGTCGGGGTACTGTTTTCACCCATGGTGTCCGGATGGGCAGGTGGCAGTGGGAAAAAGTTTGTCCGGGCTATATCTCAGAAACTGTAAGGTGTAGGAAGTTGATACTTGGTAGGGACATTGGTTAGGGGCTGTAGGTGTGCAACATCATGGTGTAACCTTGATTTGACCTTTGATCTTGCTGTAGTGACCTTGACTTATAAAATCTTGTCCGGGCTATATCTCGGAAACCATGAGGTGTAGGAAGTTAATACTTGGTAGGGACATTGGTTAGGGGGTGTAGGTGTGCAACGTCATGGCCTGACCAGGATTTGACCTTTGACCTTGCCATAGTGACCTTGACCTATAAAATCTTGTCCAGGCTATATCTTGGAAACTGTGAGGTGTAGGAAATTGATGCTTACTAGGGACATTGGTTAGGGGGTGTAGGTATGCAACGTCATGGTCTGACCTTGCTGTAGTGACCTTGACCTATAAAATCTTGTCCGGGCTATATCTCAGAAACCGTAAGGTGTAGGAAGTTGATGCTTGGTAGGGACATTGGTTAGGGGTTGTAGGTGTGCAGCATCATGGTGTGACCTTGATTTGACCTTGTCGTAGTGACATTGACCTTTAAAATCTTGATGCACCTTTGGGTCTGTCTTTTGATGCAGATTAAGCACTGTTAAAGTCATATTAGAATTAATTAAGAATTTTCTTCTACAGCTTCCCATTGTAACAGATGGAATTTCATCAAGTGAGCCACAGATTTTGCTCCAACACCACTCATAAGCATTCATTGAATGTATTACCACTTCTGTATGCATGGTAATATTCAAAACATCTAAACCATAATTCGGCCATGCCAGATGTAGATAAAGACTACATGCATTAGCTTTCTCTTAGACATTATTTTCTCTATTTAAACATTGTTTGGACTGACAGTGCTCTGAAAGTATCCTGAACTTTGTACTGATACAGTACTTCTATATCTCATGGTGTTAAAAATATTTCCCTAGGCTGTGGGGTACGGGCATCTCTGATGCTATTTTTGTAAACAATGCCACCAGGCCCACAGCTAACCATTAGTTTTATTTAGAGTAAGAAATCTAAAATTCGCCACATATCTGAAATTCGCCACATGTGAAAATGCTAATAAAATAAATGAATTCAGGTGAGATTTGTTGAATGTACAGTAAATTCTGGCTTTTTGAACTGAAAAATACTTATTTTAGACAAAAACATAATTTTCTTCATAAAATTAACTAAGGTTTTAGAGGTGGCGAATTTTAGATTCCTGGCGAATTTTAGATTTCTTACTCTACACACTGATAAGAGCATGAAACAACATCCCCATTTTCGTAAAAAATATACATTCTATGATGTTGCCTTTATGTTTTGTCCTGACAGTCATTCAATAAGAAGTCGGAAGGTCACACCACCTGTCACGCCTCGCGGAACCAGCCAAGATGTGACTATCAAGCCATTGACACCAATGAATACCCCTGTCGCTCCCCTAAAGATTGGATCACTGGATAAAACTCCAAAGTTTGGTACTGTGTCAATGCCCCATGGTATGTTTTAAGTTCACAAGACTGTGTGTAAAGCCTGCATGGAGCATTGTGGCTTATGACATATAAAAAAGGCCTTGGCTTGTAGAGTAGATACAGAACAATGGTATGCAAGTATAATCAGTTAGATTTCTTGTGCTTGTTTATATGTTTTCATTTGTGCATGTAACATCAGTGCTTTTCTTTTGGGTAGAGACATAGTTGCTTTTACGATTGATATTTTAATTGTAGAAATAGTTAATTTTAATGTGTATTTTGTGTTTATTTTGTTTCATAATCATGCCTAATAATGGTACAATTTGGTATTCCATAAAGTCAGGTGAAGATTCATGTGTAACATTTTGAGAACTGGTAATTTACAATGCATTTGAATTTGAAACCATTAAATTTTTAGTATGAAAATTTCAGACTGTTGGATCCATTTTGAAACTGGACTTTATCACTAATTGGGGTAGGACTTTTTAGGCGGGTTGCGTGTAACCAACCTGCCTGTTAGATTGATGTGTCCGACGACTCTCTGTCTGTCCATCCACATTTTTGTTTCTGGACACTAACTCAAAAACGCTTTGTCCAGTCGAATTCAAACTTGACAGGGAGATAGATCACCATCATAGCTAGGTTCCTTTCGAAATTGGTGTAATTCCGTCTGTTTGTTTGACTGTTATTTATCGGTTTGTCTGTCCATCAACATTTTCATTTTTGGACTCTAACTCAAAAATGCTTTGTCCAATCGAATTCAAACTCGACAGGGAGATAGATCACCATCATGTAACCAACCTGCCTGTTAGATTGATGTGTCCGCTGACTCTCTGTCTGTCCATCCACATTTTTGTTTCTGGACTCTAACTCAAAAATGCTTTGTCCAATCGAATTCAAACTTGACAGGGAGATAGATCACCATCATAGCTAGGTTCCTTTTGAAATTGGTGTAATTCCGTCTCTTCATTGTCTGTTTGTCCGTCAACATTTCCATTTCTGGACTCTAACTCAAAAATGCTTTGTCCAATCGAATTTAAACTTGACAGGGAGATAGATAACCATCATAGCTAAGTTGCTTTCGAAATTGGTGCAATTCCATCCGTTCATTTGTCTGTTTATAGCATTGATACAAATATGTAACCTAGATTACAAGTTTTATATTTCTTAGCACATCTAACACATTTACCTTAACTGGGTGACCTAACATTTCTTTCCTTGTTTCTAAATTTATCTAATTACAGCAGTCACTAACCTTATTGCTGCCAACGCAACCTGCCTTTTGGGGCATTTCTGACCCTCTTGTTCATTTCTTTGTCAATGGATACATAACAGTGACAAAACTTCCATGTTAAAATAGTTTCATACTAAAAGTACCTTTGCACATTGCAAAAGTAAGGTTCCCATTTTGACATTCCTGCAACAGGATTAACCATAACATATATTTAGAGACCAAATATTCTGCCTCTGTTAGAAATTGAATATTGTGTGATATGAGAAATATTTTCGTTGGATTACTTTTCACAAAAGTAGGGGGGAATTCATATCATAGACCTTTATTGGTACCATTTAGTCAGTTTGTAGGGTGCTAATTTCTTTAATCATTGTGCCACAGAAAACCATGTACCCATTTTTGTGGACCTTTTATGATTGAGTTTCCAGTTGAAGTAGAAATTGGTGCTGAGAGTTTGCCATCATAATGTGGGCCAAAGTTCTTTTCAAAATGACACTTATTGACAGAATTCTAGAAAATGAGACATTTGTTATGCCTTGAGAAATGTTACTTGTAGTTTGTCAACAGCATTGTGAAGTAAAATTCAGCTATTGAGCGTGATAAGTGATATATTTTATTCCATGCATCATTTTGTGAAATATAGAGAGGTTTCAGGTGACTTTTTCAAATATTAGTTTATAATTGCACCAGTCAGACTTAGTTGTAGCTCTTCAACTGTACATTGTGAACAGGTCCATTTTACTCCAACATCATTTAACTTGGCTAACTTGTCATCCATTCTGATTGTAATCTCCTTTGTGGTAAGGTTTTGTAGACTGGAGTGTTACAACTGAGCTTAATATTAGCCATTCAAGGGGACTATGAGAAACCTGACTTTAAAGTAATTCTTCTGCACTGGCTTCAGACAAATACCTTGTGTGACAATCTTCCTACCTTTTACTGAAATTAAATATTGTTTTTAACTTTAAAAATTAAAATTTTCTCCTCAACCCTTTCTGTTCTTGAAATTTAATCTCAAGTGTGTAACAGCAGTATTTCATTTTTATTGCGGTAATACCTTTTACCTAATGGACGATTAGCTGTACTGCCGGCACAAGCCAGCCCTGCCAAATGTTAGAAAGAGACGTCCTATGTTTCCACTGGCTGAGTTGGCTATGTGTGCGTACCATTCGCTAGGTGTCGTGACCTACTTCCTTCCTGGCTAGAGAACATGACATCATACCATCTTTTTCATTTGCTGCGTGTTCAGATAAGATGTGCTTTGAAGAACTCTCAATTTTCAAGATATTTCTACTATTTTAGAAAGGAAAATGAGTGTTGTGGACTAATTTAAATATATAAAAGTAAATTTTGTCTTCATCCGCTGGCCAGGATTGCGTATCGTTTTGAGTGTTAAATTGACCTTTGGTCACGTGTAGTATTAGTTCTTAATGCATCGTACTTAAAGCTTTTTATCTTGTTTTCTACCAAGAACTACTGTTTCCTGGCCACTTCACCATTTAAAAATCTGAAAAGAAGGCAACTAGTTCCAAAGAAATACTGCCATTTTTTTTTTCTTTTTTAAGTATGAGATAATATCTAATGTACTGATTAACAGAATACACTGGCCTCATAATGGACATGAAACACAAATGTTGTTTAAACAGTCACACTATAATTGTAGTCCTGCTTTAAATTAGCACCAAAGATATTTTACAGCACGCTATTAGTTGTGTTATTAGCACAGTTAGTTGTTCTTAGCATTGTGGTATTCATATATATTTGTAATTCCATATAAAATATATTTCATAGTACTTAGTCTGAGTTATCTTGTTTTTTTAATTATTATGTCATGTTTTCTAGATTTCTTAATTATATAAAATCGCATTGTGTAAAATGTTTTTATATTAAAAGTTCAATATAATCACATTGTAATACATTTATAATTTCATTAAACAAACCCAAGTTTGAAATGTTTAGACTTCAGACAGTTGCTTTACCATGCTGTTAGTAAATACTTCCATATTTATTCACTTCTTCATGAAGCAGAAATTTTTAAGTTTGTTACTCAACGTTACCAGTTTTAACTCTTCTGTATCTGAAATTTTTGAAATTTCCTGAATACTGCAAAGAAAACTCATTTTGATTAAAAATGCAGGAGTGTGAATGTTTGTTTATGTTTCAACAGTTCCGCTGATCAACAACAGTGGTGCATCCATACAAACCTTTGGAGAATCTTCAACAACAAAAGAACATGAGAAGCCAAAGCAATGTCTTGTTTGTGCGGATCCCGGAGGTAAGTAATATATACTATTTCTGTTTTTGACAGCTATAAACTGTTGCACATTTAAAATTTTTTCTAAAAGTGGCAATCAATGTTAGAAATGCCCTAAATATGAATCTTTTGATAAAGGACATTTTGGCTTTGTAGCTATCAGATTTAGTACGTGTCTGTTGGCTCCCACATTTTAGTTAAAATGAACTGGAAGTACCATAAAACAGCTATAGCTGTAGAGCCAGTTAAAACAAGATGCATTTGGAGAGAGCAAAACGTTCAACTCAATGTGACGAAATGTTTGTGATTACTGGTACCAAGTTTGAACCTGGGTTGGCAGATTGCCTGTGATGTCAATGCACTGTTATGATGGCTATCTTTCCTTGGTTTAAGTTTTTAGAGGGGGAAAAAAATTAAACAAGTTTTTCCCCTTTTGCCATGTGGCAAAAATTTTTTTTAAAAAGTTAAATAAAATTAAAATAAAAAAACAATATTCCACATGGGACTCAAACCCAGGACCTTGGGATTACAAGACCAACACTCTGCACACAGAGCTACAGTGGGCATTGTGTGTTTCTGATGTTTGAATGATATATGTGAGTGTGAAAACTTTGTTGTTTAGCTTGTGATTTCTCCATTTCTAGATGGATTTTTACACCATAAAAACTAGCAGAGGCGCTTTAATAACACCTTTCTAATGTTTATACCGGTAAAAAGTATGTATTGCAGTATGTAAACAGTATGTATTACTTACCGGTTGACAAAAATTCATGAAGAAATCCTCTGGTGATATTGATTAAGGTACATGATGAAAAGAAGCAGATTTCTCTGTATATACCCATTTGAAAATCAGAAAAGCTGTCTCCTGTCTTTAAGTTTTGCTCATATTTTATCAAATGTGGAGGAGATCCTTTTATCTGCCCACCAAATTTTATACCAATTGATGTATCAGTTTTTGAGTAAAAAAGTAAAATGGTGGAAAGAGAGAAAGACCGAACAAAACTGATTACAATAACCCACTCCTATCGTCGAGCGTTAATAAAATATCATATATCTGAAAATAAGGAAATTAAGTTAAATATGAAGATGAGGCAGATAAATTGATAGGGTATTAGATTTCATCTTTATTATCTATGGAATACATAATGTTTCAAAAGGTACTCAATATGCTATTTATGGAAATACACAATGTTTCAATAGGTACTCAATTTACTATTTATGGAAATACACAACGTTTCAATAGGTACTTAATTTGCTAGTTTGTCCTTTGTTTTTCACCATGCACGGCATATTCTGGAGTACCAATTTCCCGTGTCTCTTGTATGTTTTGTTTTTATAAACTCAACGTGTAAGCAGGCATAGTCCATGGTGGTAATAATAAAAGATTTTTTTTTTTTTGCATATTCAAATCTGTTGTCTTATCCTGAATATACAACATGTGCTGCTGACCCACATCCAGTTTAGTTTGCATTTTTCGGAAAATTTACAAATTGTTCTGCAAAATTTTGTTGAAAAATGCTTCACACTTCTTTATATGGACAGTATTTTGGTAAAGGTTTTATCTGTACTTCCACCTAAATTCAATCATTGTGTAAAATTACACTGTCCTTCAACAGAGTGATACTTTCATTTTTGGTTTTTGGTTGATTTTTCATTTCTCTTCAGGAAGATATTTAAGAAATTTCACAATATAATCAACTGTTTTCTTGGATTATTTTTAGACAACGACAACCGCATAACTGTGAGTGGTCTCTGCAAATTGTGTAGACGAGCCTATCTCTACAGACTGAAAAGAATTTCCAAAGAGCAGAGAAAGTGTAAAACTAACGGTAAGTATTTGAAGGGTAAATTATATTATGTTTTTTTGTCACTAAAAGCTGAACTGTAATTATTGTAAATTAATGCTATGTTTAAATCTTGAGATTTTCAAAGTTAAATGCTAAAAATTGTTTATTTGTTAAGTAAGTCGCTGTGATATTGGAAACTTGCTTCATTTTTTGTTTTTGTGTTTGTGTCATACTGTACCTCATTTGTCAGTAATAAATTCTGTCAGTTTAGTTGAATAGAAAAATTCTGGCATATTACATTTGAGGAGAATATAGATAAGTATATTTAGGGTCATTCCGACAGGTTATTTTATTCTTTAATCCTTAAATTAGGTCATATGACATCATTGATTCAAATTATTATAAGACCAACAAAATGCATCCTAACTTTAAAATTAAAGTCTTGATCATCTCAATATTAAAGAAAAACAAATGAATGAACTATATAAAACAATTGTAAATATTAAACAGAAATAAAAGTTGGTTGTATTTCAGGAAATTGCGACTTGCATTACTCCGATGGTAAAGGCAGGAAGACTAGCTTTTGTACTGTGTGCCGTTTTAATAAGTGTGCACAGATTCTGGGTAAGTTACATTTAAACAAACAACTCCATAAGAATCAGATTTTAACTTAAATCTAAAATATGGATTTGCTGATTTGGTGCCAATATTGAGGGAAAAATATAAAGTAAATGAAAACAATAGGTTATATACTTAATGCACATTTTACAGGGATGAAGAAGGGACGTACGAATGGCAGAGTTGAAAACACCTAAAAAAAATTAATTAAATACCCAATACTAGCTAAGCCCACGTAGAGGATTCATTATTAACTTGAAATTTGTTAATACTGAAAACTCAAAAAAAGTTTTCCACAAATGTAGAATCTCTTTGTAACTATAGGTACAGCTGACAAAGACCTGGATACAACTGTGGATGACTTTGAACCTCTTTCACCCCAGCCTCCAGAAGTCATGTCCCCTTCGCAAAATGAAAGTGAAACTGATGGAAAAGCCATTGAAAAGTCTATCACTGTCCCTGAGAATGAGTCTCTACCAGTTGACAGTGATGTACCAGAACAAGTTTCCGAGATAAATGATGTAGCAAAATCTATGTCAGAAACGGTTACGTCGACAACTGAGGTAGCAACAGTTGACGGGGAAACTGCTATCCCTTCGGAACCAGGCCAGCTGATTGCTGAGGGTTCTGTTGAAGAAATTGAGGTGGCAGAAGAGTGAGTAATAAAGAAAACCTAACATTCACAAAAAAGAATTATTCATATCTCCTTAACAACCATGTGTGTGGACTAGCGGTCAGTGGCACTTTCCTTCAGTACTTTCTAATTTAAACTCTTGGAACATTAGAATTTGTTGCTTTAAATATGATGTAGACTGTATGGCTGATGAGGCACGTTTGTGGTGTGTTTTTGCAACTTACACTTTCTGCAAACTTTTCTTCCTTTGAAACAATTGAATGCTGTTCCATTGGTGGCCAAAGGGTTTGAATTTAGTTTTAGGAGTTGATATATTGTCATGGTCTTCTTGTTTTCCTTTTGTTACTCTATAGTATCAGGTCAAAATAGATTTCAATAAATTGGTTAATCATTTGTTCTATGTTTTGCTGCAATGTTATTTTGACATATTAAGCTGTTTGAAAACTGTAGTATTTTGTAGCATGAATCAACCAAAATATTGATATTTTATTCCAACCTGAAAAAATGGCAAAAGAGTTCTGACTAATGGTTATTTGCCCTGTATTTAAATGTGCACCAAATTAGCCTGAAACAGATGAGAAAGTTATAGCCATTTAAGGATAGACATGTTAGCTATGTTAGTTAATTTACCACAAAATATATAAAACATCTGCACACTTGCATACATACATTTAAACAACCACCTATTATCACTTAGTGATTTAAATGGGATTAACTATATTATTGAGTCCTAAAATTGAATGTTTTGTTTAGTTTCCCTGTATGTTATCAGGTCAGGACAAGCACGAGGGCCCCGTATCAAGCATGTATGTAGGCGGGCGTCCATTGCATTTGGCAAGCCAAGGGCCACGTTTCCTTTCACACTGAGCGCACTACCCAGTACTGAGAAAAAGAAAATACTGGCAGTGGAGGCAGCAATACATGGAGGTCAGTGTTTGCCTTAAGTGTGCCACCACTAGTGTTGGTATCGAATAATAATATGTATATCGATATCAAACCATATTTTTGCCTTTCATATCGATCGATATTGAAATATTGGATCATAGATGTTTTCCGAGAGAGACCTTCCAAACTCTTTCGCAAGTTTTAGTTGTTTCCCGAAACGTAAACAAATATGGCGTTTCCGCTTTAGCGGTAAGGGAAAGTTGACAAAAATAATATGAAAACCTTTATATTCTTCAAATATTGTCCTTTATTTGAATGAAAAACACCATAGTTGTACCTGTTAAGTAGTGTGTTTCGATATTGATAATGGACCCTACATTATCGATATCAGCATATTTAGCATGGATTGATAAATATTTCAATATCGATAAACAATACCAGCACTAGCCATCACTAGTGATTAGTGTACTTGAGCTTTTACTCTACTCTTCAATAGGGATGTGAACGAGCAGTTCACGCTCGCCGAGCGAGGCAGATTTCATGGAAATTCGATCCTAATTTGAAGGGTCAAAGGCTTGTATACATATAGCAACCTATTGAATCGGTCATGTTTTCAGGTAATGAAACATAAATAACACACCTTTCTTATATTAAATCGCATAATCCACTTTTTAACCTAACATTAAATGTATTTTGTGGTGACATCAGCTAATTCACGAGATGCAGAGCTTTAATGTTTGTTTTTTTTTGTTTGTTTGTTTTTTTTTTTGTTTTTTTTTCGTTTACGCGATTCACCATATTAGATGTTCTTTCCTAGGTGGATACTAAACTTCATGAGGGCTGGATCTCGAGTTGAATTTTTATCCCGTCCACTCTTCAAATATATACTATCTATAATGACGAGGTGGATACAAACATGCCAGTTTTCTGTGAAAAATAGCAAAAATTACTTATTTTTGCCAACGTTAATGTGAATATTAATAGGGATGTCAACTCCATGTATATCATGTCGGCTAATTGCCAAGTGCTATTTGCCTCAGTGCTGAATAACTTGTCAGATTTATGAAAATACCAAATATATGGATTGGTACCTTTTCCTACATTGAGTGATTATTTACTCATCAAAATATGCTACCGATATCTAACACTATTCTATCCATCGTTGATTAGTCAGCTGGTCATGACTTCCCTAAATATTACAACATCTGTAACAAAAACATTTTGTCAATGAGAGTTTACATGTATTTCCCAAATATTGTTGATTAATCTTTGCCCAGTTTCTGAATGTAATTTGATTCATCAGAAGATCTGTTACAAGAAATCAGTCATTGGCAGTGTCTCCTTTTCAAATTGGATCTCACTATTACTTTTGTTAATATTCCAGAGGAATCTGAGAGTGAATTGTCTATGGATGAAATTATCAGCAGAGCTCAGGAGAAGGATGAAGACATGGTCACTGTATGCCACACACCAGGAGATGGGGCCAGGCCTGGGTAAGCCAATCAAATGCCTGGGCACAGCTTGATCAGTCAATAGGATATTGAAAAAAGACAAACAGTAAAAAATATATATGAGATTGAATATATTGTCAGTGTGTTCTACTGGAGCATAGGTGGGACCAGACTTGGGTAAACCTATCAGCTTAATCATTGTACAGTTTGATCAGGCAATAGAATGTGTTTATAGAAATAGATCAGTAATTTTGGAAAATGTTGATATTAGGGATGGGTTGGTATCAAAAATGAGTAGATCAGGCGGTCATCAATGCCAATTGGTTGCGATTCTGGAGCTTCTCATTTTAGTACACCCTAATCAAGCATGGGTATTTCCCCTTAATGACATTCCAATAAAGGTCAACAAATTCACAAAAATATGCGATAAAAGTGTGTAATTTCTTCAGATTTCTGTTTTCAAATATTTAAAGTTTTCCTTTGCAATATGTGTGTTGACATGTGCATTTTATTACGCTACAATAGCTTACCATGTGGGACTTAATGCTGTTCTCGGGTTGCCACACCCGGGGCCAACGTCTTAGAAAAAAAGATCGTTCTTGTTAGCCACCGGATATACTGGTAGTTGTCGTCACGTGATAACTTCTGACCAATCGCCCTACTTTCTCGTTGGCCACAATGACTGGTATCAGTTTGTAAATATACAGACATTTCTATTTATTTCTCAGTTCTTACTTATTGTTGGAGGCTAATATTTGCATATTTCTTTATTTCTATGCTATAGATCATTCTGTAAAATTCTGATTTTCCCACCTTAAGTATTTCTTGACTTTCGCGTGTTTTTAGCTTTCCTCGGTTCAGGCAATTCTATTGTACGTCTTTTATTGCGTATAAAATGTCTCTCCATCAAGCAAATAAAGACAAACCGAGAGCTCAGAAATGCCGCCATTTTTGCTTTAGTTTTGATACACATAATTTCTGCCCTACCTGTAGGGAGGCTGGCAAGGGAGATGACCCCTGTGTCACCTTTGAAACCCCTTGTGAAATTTGCACGTCTTTCACAGATGAGCAATTACAGAAAATTTCAAACAGGAAGCGGTATCTGAAAAAGCAAAAAGCGACAACTAGTTCCAAAGATGAACTAGATCTTTTGGGTGAAGGCGACGGGGATTCCTTCACTGGATCCAATGCAGACCTCGAGTGTGCTGCTGATAGCCTTTTTACCTCACCCCCCCGTCCACAACCTCTTGCCTTCAGTTCCCTGTCCTTGAAAACACCAGCCAAGACTATTCCACCCACCCCTGGCACGGCTTTGCAAAATAAAATCCAGAAAAACATAGAAAAATCACTGGGTGATTCCTTAAATATACATTTACAGCAGCAAATGGGTACCTTCCAGGCATCCATGTTGGAAGCTTTTCAGTCACTCCGAGAGGAGTTGGCTGCAAAACAGAAAGTCGAGGTAGAGTCCTCGCTTCTTGCTTCAAAACCTGGCTTGTCCAGTAATACTGCTACCCCTCTGGATTTGCCCCCTCCGAGATCTGGTACTAACATCCCAAGCGAGGCTATGGATGTGGACTACGGTCCAGCACTACCTCCTCGTCTAGTATCTACTCAACTTTCCTCGGATCAGTACGTTGCCCCCTCTGAAGGTCATCCCGAAGAGGTCTCGTACTCTCACAAAAAGCAAAGCCATAAGCAGCCAGTTGACCCGAGCTCTGCCTCGGACCAACTAATTGAGGATTCCGATGAACCTCGGATCCCTTCTTCTAGATCCAAAAAACACTCTGACAAGAGCAAACATAAATCAAGATCTAGATACGTGTCATTTTCCTCAGAGGAGGATCACTCCCCTGTAGCCAGACACAGGTCTTCTAAGCCCTCTAGGGCTCAGCCCTCAGGAGTAGCTTCTGATCAAGACCTCCCACAACATGATCCAGACCCCCCTTATTATAGGGAAGTAGCTTTGTCTGACATGCCCTCACAATACTCTGAAGAAGTAGACACCTTCAGGCGTATTCTGTCTCTCCCTGACCCCAGGGAATCTATGCCCAGGTCGTCCACTTCAGTGTTGGGTCTGGATGATGAAAAAGGCCGTCAAGAGCTCAGACCTAGAGGTCCTTCCTCTATCCTTCCACTTAGCTTAGTTATCAAGGACGCCTTTGATAAATTCCAACATGACTTTAAGGCTGCCAATTTATCTGAGGGAAAATATGTCAAGCCTCCTCCCTCAACTTCAAAGTGGTACAAGGTGGGACAACCAACTTTTCAGGACAAAATTCAGGAGTTGAATACGGACTTCGCTAAGATCTGTATTACTCCTAGACCTTCTGGGCCCCCAGTAGCCAGAGTTCCCCTACCAGTTCTCAAGGAGCTGGAACTTCAGGCTAGACAAAATATCTCTACCCTCAACTTCACCGCTGCATTTGCCAAAACCTCCTCTTCTTGCAATGCTTCATTGGAAAAATGCCAACATAGCATCAAATCTACGGTCAAGAAGATAAAATCTCAGATTCAGAAAGGTGCCAATCCTGAGAAAGCGGCAAAGCGCGGATATGAGGAAGTAGCTGACTACTTAGATTTTTGGAACAAGACCGTACTTGTCCAACACAGGGCCCTCACTTGTCTCAGCAAATCTCTAGCCCATATTTTGCAGAGGGAATTATACTCTATGGCTAATACCGGCTTGCTCAGACGCGAAGCCGAGATGACTCTATTACATCCACAATTAGGAGAAACGAGACGTCAAGAACTCAGGAACTCGTCCTTTTGGGGCCCTTCCTTGTTCGAGTCTCAATTAGTGAAGGAAGGTGAGGACTTCCTTCTCAAAAAAGGCACCTCAAAAGATTCTCAGGGTTTTGTACCCTACCAGAATAAGCCCTTTCGTGGTCCCCACAAGAAAAGAGGCTCCTACAGGAAACGCCCCTATGGGGGCAATACCTCTCAAAGCAGTAACCAGTCCTTTCCCTCGGGAAGAGGAAAATCCAACTTCAGAGGTTCCAGGGGTCGTTTTCGACCCCACAATAGAGGAAGGGGGCGTGGAAACCCCCCTCCCCAATGACTCCTCCAAAGCCTCACTCAGTCCACCAGTAGGAGGTCGCCTCCGTTCTTTCAGGAGAGACTGGCTCACAAACAAATGTTCTTAAAACGTGTTAAACATTATCACCAATGGCTACGTTCTGCCATTCCGTTCAAAGCCAAACTTGATCAGATTTCCTCTGATTCTGTCAGAGTACAAGGCCCAACAAAAAGACCAAGCCTTGGCTACTTGTATCCAGTCTCTCCTGTCAAAGAACGCTATCGAAAGGGTAGACAATGTAAAATCTCTCGGGTTTTACAGTCGCCTGTTCCTAGTACCCAAGCCTCACCAAAGGTGGAGGCTAGTCATAGACTTAAGCAGGCTCAATACTTTTCTACACGTAGAAAAGTTCAAAATGGAAACTCCAGAGTCCATCAGGACCTCCCTGATTCCAGGGGAGTGGGTATCGTCGATAGACCTGTCGGACGCTTACCTACACATCCCCATCCACCCAAACTCAAGGAAATACCTAAGGTTTTGCTACAAGGCTCAGGTGTTCCAGTTCACCTCCCTCCCGTTCGGACTAGCCACAGCCCCCCAGGTCTTTACAATGATCGTAAAGGAAGTGAAACTAATGGCCCTCTCAAGAGGACTCAGAATTCACCAATACCTGGACGACTGGCTGATCAGGTCCCAGTCTCAGGAGGAAGCCCAAGTGAACACTCAGGCAGTAGTAGAACTGACTCAGTCCTTGGGGTGGATAATAAATCAGGAAAAATCAGAACTGAAACCTACTCATGTGTTTTCGTTCGTGGGCTACGAATACCACCTAGATTCAGCCCTTGTAAAACCCACTCAAGAGAGATGGCTCAAACTTCAGGATTTGATCCTACGACTCAAGTCAAAACGTGTTTTGACTGCAAGATGTTTGATGTCTCTAATTGGGTTGCTAGCCTCAACGGAGAAAATGGTCCCGGAGGGACGCCTTCACATGAGGCCCTTTCAGTTTCACCTCAAGGAGCACTGGAGATATCCTCAGTCGCTGGACAACCTCCTTCCCTGGACAGAAGCCATTGCAGCCCACCTGGATTGGTGGCAAAATCCCTCCAATGTGATGAAAGGTGCAGACCTTCATCCCAAAGACCACAGTATCCAACTCTTTACCGACGCCTCAAACGAAGGTTGGGGCGCTCACTTAGACCAAAATTTTACAAAGGGTCTGTGGTCGGATCGGGAAAAAAGGCTACACATAAATGTCCTAGAATTGAAGGCGGTCTCCCTGGCCCTTCGAGACTTCAAGGACCAGTGCCAGAATCAAACAGTGTTGGTTGCGACGGACAACTCAACAGTGGTAGCCTACATCAACAAACAAGGAGGAACACACTCGGCAGAGATGTGTGCTCTCCTGTGGAAGATCATGACCTGGTGCCATCACTACCACATAACATTGAAAGCCAGGCACATTCCAGGGTGCCTGAATGTGATGGCCGACCTGCTATCCAGGTCCAACCAAGTGCAGTCAACAGAATGGTCTCTGCACCCACAGGTCTTCAAACAGATCTGCCAGAAGTGGTTCACACCTCATGTAGACTTATTTGCCACTCACCTGAACATCAAACTCCCTCTATACGTGTCTCCTATCCCAGACCCAAAGGCCTGGGACATAGATGCTCTGAACATAAACTGGACCAACCTCACGGCCTATGCGTACCCTCCTACGGCTCTCCTTCACAAGGTGATCCAAAAGATCAGGCAATGTCATTGCCTGATCATCGTAATAGCCCCAGGCTGGCCAGGGATGCCCTGCTTTTGGGACCTAGTGCAGCTCTCAACAGAGATCCCACTGCAACTCCCAGTGTCAACAACCCTACTCAAACAGTCCCACAAGCTGGTGTTCCACAACAACCCCCAGCACCTGAACCTCCACGCCTGGTGTCTAGGAGCGGACAACTCCAGGAACAAGGCTTCTCTGTGGAGGTGGCAGAGAGAATTGCTGCCCCTCAGCAGTCATCAACAAGGACCATCTACAAATCAAAGTGGGCCCTATTTGAAAAATGGTGCAGAGAAAATTCGGTGGATTTCTCCATTCCATCTGTGAAACAAATCTCAGATTTCTTCATGTATCTGTACCAAGACTTAAATAGGCGCCCCTCGACCATTGATGGTTACAGGACTGCAATCGTTGACACTTTGGGCCCAACGGCCCAACATATTGCACACAATGCAGACCTTCATAGGTTACTCTCCAGTTTTCACAGGGATCGTCCTAAAAGTTCCAGAAATTTACCCAAGTGGAACCTTTCTGTTGTCCTTAACGAGCTCACCAAAGCACCATTTGAGCCCATGAAAGACTCAGACCTCAAACATCTTACTCTCAAAACTGCTTTCTTGCTAGCCTTGGCCTCCGGCAAGCGCCGCAGCGAAATCCATGCCTGGGTCGCTAACAAAGTAGCTAATTTAGGCCAATGGGAAAAGGTAGCCTTGTTCCCTTCTTCTGATTTCATAGCCAAAAACCAACTAGCAAGAGAAGGTTCTCAAAGTGTGTCACCAGTGACTATTCCTGCTTTGACTACCATTGTAGATAGACAGTTTAAAGAAGACAGGACCCTGTGTCCCGTGCGGGCCCTGAGGTTTTATTTGGACCGAACTAAAGACCTGAGAGGGTCTCGTTCTCTCCTTTTCATCCCCTTTAAGAAAGGACATACCTCAGACATCAGACCCGCTACACTCTCTTCATGGTTGAAACAAACCATCTTACTTTGTTACAAACAAGCAGATCAACAAGCCTTGGACTTGGTCCAAGTCAAAGCGCATGACATCCGGGCCTTCGCGGCCTCTAAGGCCTTTTACGGTGGGGTATCGGTGGACCAAATCATGCAAGCCTGTCACTGGAAAGCTCACAACACATTTACAAATTTTTACCTAAAAGACCTTACTTGGTCGGACACCGACAACAATTTGTACCTGGGACCCGTAGTGGCTGCACAACAAGTCCTAGATCCTTCCCCTCAGACCAGTTGCCCTCGGAAAGAAAAAAGGGGGGGGGGGGGGGGGGGGGGCACATCCGCTACAACCAAGTCTTCAGGAGTCATTCCCAGGATCTAGGTATTCCTTTACCTTCAAGATGTTACGGGTAAGGTCATTTTATCCTTTAATTATCAAGTAATTTCTATTAAGGACTTATTTAGTTGTCATTAATCTCATATTCAGGTTTTAAAAAATTTTATGAGAGGCCCAACCACTGGGTTGGTCAGTCACACGTGAAGGGCCCTTTGGGACCCTTAGACCTCGAAGTGAGCACTGCTGCACTTCCGTCCTACAGTCAAACATCTAGACAGTTTTAGCACTGTCTCTCATTTACTTAGGTTTTTGGCTCGTTACAGGCCCGGCTTTCGGGATCGGGGCACTGTAAATGGGACTCAGACTGGTATTTCTGGCACTATTCTATACTTTTAATTCAAAATCTTAGAAAAAAAAAAATTACATATCTTCCAGTCTCAGCTGTAATCCCCCCACCGGGCGGTTGAATTCAGCATTAAGTCCCACATGGTAAGCTATTGTAGCGTAATAAAATTGGAAATTTTAATTACTTAAATGTAGCTTTTATAAGCTACAAGCTTACCATGTGGGACTTAGGAGAGTCCCACCCTGCCTCCCCGCTGTTTACAGCTGAGGGGTAGGTTTAAAAAATTTCAACGAGAAAGTAGGGCGATTGGTCAGAAGTTATCACGTGACGACAACTACCAGTATATCCGGTGGCTAACAAGAACGATCTTTTTTTCTAAGACGTTGGCCCCGGGTGTGGCAACCCGAGAACAGCATTAAGTCCCACATGGTAAGCTTGTAGCTTATAAAAGCTACATTTAAGTAATTAAAATTTCCAAATTTAGGTTATTCACTAAAACATGGCAGGCAGTTCTGCTCTATGAAACTGCTGTAAAACGCTACAAATAGACAATTATAAGGGTCTGCAATTTCTTCGTGTTTAGGGTATGTTTTCAATATTTGACGTTTTCCTTCAATTATATGTGCTGACAAGTGACAGTTGTAAAAATCTCGATATGTTCACTGTGTTTCACACATCAGAAGAAGGTCACCAATGACTACCTGATGGCACATCTAATCACTCCATCACTAGTGCATTATGGATCCTTTGTATAGTTTCAGGAAAGTTTCCCGCAAGTCATGGGGGATGGGAGAAGAGGACTTTGAGTGGGGTGAGGGGCCAACAGAAGACGAGGACTTCAGACCACACAAAAAGAAAGCCAAAATCAAGTTCAAAAAGTTCAAACTAACGCCCTTAGGCGAGAAGAGCAGTGTAAGCAGACCATTGCCCAATCATTGTACTAGCGGAGGGATATAAATGCAATTTCAATGTTGATATCAAAGTCTAGTTTGGTTTTGCATATTGATTGATATGGAAACATTGTTTCACACAGTAAAATGCAGTATATTACACCTACTGATCCTTCATTTATCAAGAATCATTTTGTTATTACATAAATATACCATAGAAAAACTCCCTGAATATTTTTTGTGTATATGTCTTACAAGGGATGTTTTACTTTTATTATCCACCATTTGTAATAGAGGTTAATTATGCCAGCTTTACATTAATGTTACCTCTATAGAGGTAGGTCAGTCTTGCCATATTCAAGGGTGTGCAGTAATGTGTTTACATACTTGTTTATTTTATGTGTTTGCTTTAGAACACTGATGGTGCCAGGTGCCGGCGTGTTCGATGCAGGAAATGCCCTGGCTGCTTGGCTGAGGATTGTAAAAAGTGTACCAATTGCAGGTAAGTGCATTAATTATGGGACCTGCAGGTGTTTTTCTAAATTTTCTAATGTTTAAACAGGTATTGGTTGTTGATCACAGAGCTATGGTTATTCTCCAAACTTCAGTAGCTAACTAGAGGATATTAGTCTGCAAATTAGTGTGAAAAACAGTTGAGATTACAGTCACAAACTACAGGTTTTTCAATATTTTGTTATTAGTTTATTTGCCTATATAACATGTGATTTTTTTTCTTTTTTTAATATTTTTACGTAATTTTAATTTTAAGCATTTTGTTTCAACTTATACATAAATAAAATTACTGGTGAAAACAGCAGGTGCCTGTATACAAGAACTATAATGTAAAATGGAAACTTACTTGTTGAGATGGGTCTCATAAAGTAATGTGTATAACTGAAAAAATGGTGGACAAATGCATCTCACCTAGAAATATACAAGAAATATTGCAGTCTAAGGTCTTCCAGGTTACTTTAATATGGTAATAACACTGTTTTTACAGCTCAAGTATTATACAGTACAGCTTTGATTTACAACATAAACTGCCAGACCACAATAATGACTTGTTTGTGTTTTTTTTTTTTATTATCAGAGACATGAAGAAATATGGGGGACCAGGCAAAATGAAACAAAGCTGTGTGTAAGTGTGGATAAGTAATACAGTGGACTCATTATAAGTAAAACTCCTAATATGCACTGACCTTGGTTCTAGGTTCACTAACTTGCACAAACTAAAACAGTGGAAGAACCACTCCTGTGTCTTGACTTTTTTCCACTGATGACCACATACACAGTGACTTGAGGTTTAGTCTCTACACCAAAATTTGCATCCTGTGAAACTAGTTAAGGAGTCCCAAACTTTGTTGAGTTTTCAAATTTAACTGAATAATGCCACAAAGCATTAAACACTATGTAGTGTATGGACACAGTGATTACTTCTCACAGTTTTCTACAAGTGTTTCTAGTGTCTGTATTAGTGACTTCTAGAATGCTCTGCAGTAGCTTGAGAATATTAGACAAATCAAAGGTAATTAATCTTTTCTGTTGTTATTGAGAGACAGCAGGGTCAACTGTTCAGTGTGGGGCAAGTGGCTAGTCAGTGCAACTAACTTGTTACAAGGTGTAAGGTTTGGTCTTTCAAGTCAGTAATTTAACAGAACAAAGTTCAAGATAAAAAATTATGTTCTGATAATGGTGGTCTTGTTGTGGTTCGAAATTGCCATGATCTGTTCTCACAATACTTAAATTTTACTGATTCAGTCTTGTATGTCTCTTGATCACCAAGTTTGGAAGTGGGATATAGAGCCTATGTAGAATGAAAGAAAATAGGATGAAGATAACTTTAGTACATTTCCAATAATTGCTGTAAATTGGAGTGATTACAAGTGTCAAAAATCCTGTTAAATTACATTTTTTTTTGTGAACAGAAATATGAAAACTAGAAAGCACTCATAAAGTGCAAACCTCCACTTGGGCGTGTTTCTGAAGTTTTGGGATTTTTCGTTTCCAGAATATGTTTCAGATCTTCCGAAAATGTAGTCCCTTCTTTCTTTGGCAAGGCCCTACCTACGTAATGAATTCAGAAAGATCTGCTCATTCCTTTTTGAGTAATGTCAAACAGAAAACCAATGTCGTTGAAATTACATTGATAATGGGACCTTCAAAATTCTGTTTTTTTTTTTTTTGTTATTTGTTTTTTTTTTTGTATCCAGAATATGATTTAGATATTTCCTAAGATGTAGAGTAAGAAACCTAAAATTCGCCACAAATCTGAAATTTGCCACATGTGGAAATACTAATAAAATAAATGAATTGAGGTGAGATTTGTTGAATGTACAGTAAGTTAAGGCTTTTTGAACTGAAAAATGCCACTTTTCAGACAAAACATCATTTTCTTCATAAAATTAACTAAGGTTTTAGAGGTGGCAAATTTTAGATTTCTTACTCTAATCACTTTTTGGAGCAATTTTACTTTACCGGTACGAGATCTGCCATATTGGATAATTACAGGGAACTGTTAAGGAAATTTTAAATTAAATGAACAATTATACTTGGGGGCAAGCCCCCAACCCCCATCAATAGTATGTATGTATATTTCAATTAAGTAAAAGGATCAAATTTGCTGAAAAGTATAGAATATAAATTATCGTACAAGTCTCGTACTGGTAAAGTAAAAACTAGCCCACTTCTTCGTTTGGTCTAACACTACCCACATAATAAATTCAGGAACATTAGTTATTGTGAGTACAAACCAACAGACAAATACACCCAAAAACAAACAAAACATCCTGGTGGAGGCTAAAGTGGATAAAAAAGACCAAGTTAGCGGCCTCAGTGACCCAGTGATAATCAAATTATACAAATAGTTCTTTTAATTGCCACTACTGTGACTGTGGGTTCTAATCCATTGCCTCATAATATGGGGAAAATATTGATGGTCTGTCCCACTGTAACCATAACTGTTTAAAAGTGGTATGAAAAAGTCCCAAGTTGGCTAAAATTATAAATTTACTGCTTTTAGCCAACGCAAGTGTCAAGATCCCCAGTTTCCCAAAGAATCAAAATACGACCCTGACTCCGGCTACAAATTGCCAAAACAGAAGAGCCCAAAACCCTCGCCATCAAAAAGTCCAGGAAAGGGCCATAGAAGGTGAGTACTGCAAATTTCTGAAATAGTGCTTGAATTAATGCATCACCTTGGATACAGAACATCTTCAATATAATAATAATATGTGGCTGTGATTTGAGTATCTTGTATCAATGTTCAATTGAAATTAAACTGTTGGGTTACTTTAACTTGTCAGTTTTATTCACAAATAGTTTATTGTGCCAACATGTTATTTTAGAATCTTTGTTATATTTTTAATACATGTAACTGTTGCACCAGTGTGTGAAATCTATGTTTGGTTGATTTTTAGATCTCATAAGAAAAGTGAAAAAAGCAAAGATGGTACATCTGAAAACAAGCAAGAAAATGAAAACTCTGACCAAAAAAAGGTAGCATGTCCAAATATTTAGTTCCATTGTTGCAGAACTAGGACTTTTTTTCAGTATCCTGGAATCAGAACAGTTTTTACATTGACAGAATACTCATGCAGAAAAAAATAAATAAAAACGGAAAATATATATTCTGCTGACCCATCCCAGTAGTTTGACTTTTTACCCCACAGCCCCTAAGGGTTGTCGGGGTATTGTTTTCACCCATGGTGTCCGGATGAGCGGGTGGGTGGGCAGCGGGAAAAAGTTTGTCTGGGCTGTATCTCAGAAACCATAAGGTGTAGGAAGTTGATATTTGGTAGGGACATTGGTTAGGGGCTGTAGGTGTGCAATGTCATAGTCTGACCTTGATTTGACCTTGCCGTAGTGACCTTGACCTATAAAATCTTGTCTGGGCTATATCTCGGAAACCATAAGGTGTAGGAAGTTGATACTTTAGTAGGGACATTGGTTAGGGGGTGTAGGTGTGCAACGTCATAGTCTGACCAGGATTTGACCTTGCCATAGTGACCTTGACCTATAAAATCTTGTCCGGGCTATATCTCAGAAACTGTAAGGTGTAAGAAGTTGATACTTGGTAGGGACATTGGTTAGGGGATGTAGGTGTGCAACGTCATGGTGTGACCGTGATTTGACCTTTGACCTTGCCATACTGACCTTGCCCTATAAAATCTTGTCCAGGCTATATCTCGGAAACTGTAAGGTGTAGGAAGTTGATACTTGGTAGGGACATTGGTTAGGGGGTGTAGGTGTGCAACGTCATGGTCTGACCTTGATTTGACCTTTTCATAGTGACCTTGACCTTTAAAATCTTGTTACACCTTTGGGTCTGTCTTTTGATGCAGATTAAGCACTGTTAAAGTAGTGCTTAAAGTCATATTAGAATTGATTAAGAATTTTACTTTTAAAACTTCCCATTGTAACAGATGGAATGTCATCAAGTGAGCCACAGATTTTGCTCCAACACCACACATAAGCATTCATTGAATGTATTACCACTTCTATATGCATGGTAATATTCAAAACATCTAAACCATAATTCGGCCATGCCAGATGTAGATAAAGAGTACATGCATTATCTTTCTCTTAGACATTATTTTCTCTATTTAAACATTGTTTGGAATTTTATATAACTGACAGTGCTCTAAAAGTATCCTGAACTTTGTACTGATACAGTACTTCTATATCTCATGGTGTTAAAAATATTTCCCTGGGCTGTGGGGTATGGGCATCTCTGATGCTATTTTTTGCTTTTGGTGCAGTTGGTTGAATATATTTATCAAACACTCAGGATTCCAACCAAGCCACGGATGCAGACATAGAAGACTCGACACTGAATGGAGAAAGTGACGAGGAGCGGGTGTATGGATGTGGTGAGAAGGGCAATGTCACAGGTAATACATACCACTTGTCAAAAAATATTTGTGCATTAAATATTTCCAAGAGAAATCATCCTAGAAGCTCTAACCTGAAATATTGTTTTCACTAAGTGGTTCCTTAAATTTTTTGCAGTTTTCATTTTTGTGCCACAAGAAAAGGAAGTAGCTGAATGCTAGTTAACTGTTCACAAAATAGCGAAAAACTTGCATATTACTGATGATTGTACTGCAAAAAAACGTTATAAATTTTGAGTTCAATGTTTCGTATCTCTACTTCTAGCAAAGTGTTTGAAATTAACTTCATTCATGGGGGCAATTATAAAGTGAATTATCAAACTTATGCAAGTGCCATTGCAGTACTTTTTAATAAAATTAATATTGATGATGATTGCACTGTTAATAAATAAAAAACCGCTAAAAATGAATGAATAAATACGGTATGTCCTGCTATAGCTGCTACACTTCTGAAGTGTATGCCTTCAAAGAGACCGGCTTTGCTCAATTGTGCAGAGTTTAAATCTAAGAAGATGAAGAAAAAAATCTCTCAGGAAGAAAGCAACACCAATGCTAATAACATGACTGGTGCAGGGTGTGGAGAGAAAACTGGACGGATCATGACCAAACTTGCACCTTCAGTCAGCTCAAATAAAGTAAGTGCACAGTGGAACTTTAGACCTAAAGCTATGTTAATTCATTATATTTAAAGGGAAAACATTTTATTCCATGAAGAAAATCTTAGTAAATTTCAAGTTTAGTCTATTTAGAGGTGTTTCCTACGAGAATAAACAAATGCACCTGGTCACTGAGGTGTTGCACACAACCCATTGAATTTTTTATGTAGAGTAAGAAATCTAAAATTCGCCACACATCTGAAATTCGCCACATGTGAAAATACTAATAAAATATATGAATTGTGGTGAGATTTGTTGAACGTATAGTAAATTAAGGCTTTTTGAACTGAAAAATGCCAATTTTTAGACAAAAACATCATTTTCTTCATAAAATTAACTGAAGTTTTAGAGGTGGCGAATTTTAGATTCCTGGCGAATTTTAGATTTCTTACTCTATCAGTACAAATAGCACCATGTAATTCCCCTTATCTGTGTGGATGATACAAAACGAGCTATTTATTTGACTGTGAAATCCTCATTAGACCATTATATTCAAGGCAGTCTGTTTGGATATGTATGCTAATTATGTTGCATTTGTACTTTACATACATCTTTATTCCAGGTTGTTTACTTTCAACATCATATTTGACATTTTTGACTGCTTAAAGTTGGTCTTTATTTTGATTGCAAAAGTATCAACGGGTGTATCAATAATTGACTACTTTTACAAATGGCAGACACTGATAAATTCATTCTTAAGAGTACATTTAATGGGAAAAGACATTGTATAGGATCTGACATTTACTTCTATTTAAAAATGAATTCCACTTAAAAGAACTCTGCTTGTAAGCCAATAACTGGCTTAAGATAATGCAAACATTTTACAGCTCACAAACTCTTGTGTTTATGAACACAAGGAACATAAACAAAGGTATGTGGTAACCATTTTAGAATATGGTTATTAATCATGTAGTTTTCTATTGTACTGAGAAATTTTGTGAAATATTAATTGATTTCCATCTCATTATTACACAATTTAATTATTTAAAATTTTTAACAATTAAATAGGTGTATAATTCATATGGTGATATGAAAAATGACATCTGTCTTTCTGTTTTCTTTGGACAGAAATTTCGAGATCCATCTCGGCCCAGACCAAAATATGCATCTAATCCAGAAAGTCACATGATCAAACTACAGTACAAGGTAGGTAGATGATCAGTAAACTTAACTGAACCATGTCCTTGTGTTGTCACATTAGACTGTGTTATGAAACCACTTCTGCTTTCTATTGTCACTTTTCTACAAGGAAGCTTTAATTTTATTATGGATGATTATGAGTATGTGTCATGACAGAGTAAGGAATCTAAAATTTGTGGTCATTGACTTGAAACTAACTCCTGGGAGTATTTGAAATACTTGACCTGCCTCAGTGTGACTGTTGAAAAAGGGTGCAAGAATCTCCACATTGATTTCTCTTCAGTGGAGAGTGTTATGATCAATTAGACTTAGACTCCTGTCAGAAATGGTAGTGTCTTTTAGAGAAAAATAGGCTAGAGTTTAACTTGATTGTTGTGGCACAATATCTGTTGTTGGAACATGTATAGAGACTATTAGTATATAGTGTGGATAAAAAAGTTTCATCAAATAGAAGAGGTATTTTGGCATAAAACCACAGAGAAATGTAAATTTGGCACAGTGGAGATGAGTTCATAAAATGAAATGTCTGAATAATAGTAAATTGGATAATAGAGGTTCAAATGTATTAAACAGCATTCAGAGTTAAAGAGAGAATAACTGCAACCCTTGAAAGAGAAATAAATCCAAGTTTCCGCATGTTGAAACTGATATTGACTCATTCTGAATCAGATGTAGGAACTGTCTTTTTGCCCTATTGAGAACAAAAATTCTTTGGTTTTTATTGTCGCTAGGCAGACTACTCCATGGAGACAGCGTATCAGGAAGGGGTGGCTCTCATCTCAACAGTTCCATTCTCAACCCGACTCCTCTGTCTTCTGTGTGGAAGTGCAGGCCTCCACAAGGTAGAGTTCTTATGGCCACATGTAGATCACTCATTTTCTCAAACTCGGTTGTTGTCATACCCTATTGATGATGAATGTCAGATGGTGACCCATTTCTGACTTTAATATTCATTTATCCATTGTGACACCTTACCTGTTATCATAGATAACGATGCTGTGTAATGCTATTCCTGTAATATTATCATGTGTGACGTGCAATATGTAACCTTGTAATATCAGGCTATAGTTGCCTGCATAAAAGGAAAAAAAAATCTTGCAATATCTCAATATAATGTTAACATACACGTTGCTTAGTGGGTACATTGTTTATCGATATTGCCGTTATGTATTGTTTTGAGACAGGTTTGCCGATATCGATGCCTGAACACATGTCAGTATCATCATTTTAAGTAAAACTGTAAACTTACACTGTAAATATTTGAAATAAAGTCTAAATCTGAATAAATTATACACTTTTATCACACCTTTTGATGTTTTCTATGCGTTTTAGCCAGAAACTCCAATGTTTTGACAAATTTCATTTACTGTTAGCAATTGGGGATATGCTAGAATAAAAATATCACCGATTTGGACTATCTGATAGACAATAAAACTAGTGCTACAACGATGTTTGAAGAAGTTCGATAGTTCGCTCGTTAACTGCCCTGGTTTCGAAGTTCGTTTCAAAACGTCTGAAATTCGGACTTTGCAAAACATTTAGAAATCCCCAATATCACACCACATCCCAACGGATCCTATTTTCGTCCATCTATAAAACTTGTTATTTTTTTGAAAATATGGCGGAATTTATTTAAAATATATATGGATTTTACATTTTTATTGCGTTAATACATCCTATCCAATGGACAATAGCTTATCCGGTCGGCGCGGACTGGCCCGCCAAACGTCAGAAAAAGACGTCCTGTGTCTCCACCGGCTAGGCCGGCCCAGTACTGTGCACTCGCCAGATGGCGTGTCGTACTTCCTTCCTGTCTAGACAGCGTGACGTCATAGCATCTTTTTCGTTTGGCGCATGTACTTGTGACACGGTTTTTTCTGAGAGTATATATTTTCAAGTTTTATGTGAGAACTTTACGTTAATTGCTTTTATTTTTGTACTAAAGGTTTCTAGAAGACTTATAGCTCACTATGTCTTCTCCCAGTCAGCGACGGGGTAGTTGTGGCCACATGATGGCGGGTTATGATACTCATACATTTTGTGCACGCTGTCGTGACAAGAAGAAGGGCAAGGACCCTTGTGTAGAGAAGGAAGGGGCGGATTGCCTTCATTGTAATGCCCTTACACCAGAACAGTTAGTTCATTTATCTACCCCGTCTTATCAAATTAAGAAGGAGAAGAGGGAATCCAAGTCTTCTACCCCAGCTAAGAAATCGTCTACAGACTCCACTCTCAGTCCCACCCTTGTGGACCCGTCCTCAGTGACGGTAATGGGGGTTGTGGATGGCCAGAGCACCTCTAGGTCGCCTGGTTTGAGTGATCAGCCGGTGGAAAAGAAAAAGAAGAAGGAGGACAAGAAGGCTTCCAGTGAAAAGTCGGTTAAAGCTGACAAGTCGGTCAAATCTTCATCTCACCGAACCTCTTCTACCTCTAGTACCGACCAGAAGTTAGAAGTAATGGAGCAGAAGTGGTCGGACCGGTTTAACCGATTGGAGGCTCTCCTCCTCTCCAAATCTTTAGACCGACCTCAAGAACCTGTCTTTACGACGGTCAAGGTGGCACCTACTCATGCCCCCCCCTGCTAGTGTCAGCACTGAACCTTTTCTAAAACCAACCGACCAGCCTGTTCACCGACCTCCCACCTCTACTCTACCGGCTACCGACCCTGCTAGCTCAGCTACTGCTTCACAGGCCGGATCAGATGTATCCCCGCCTTTTCAACCACCAGGAATTTCTAGTGTGTCCGACCGACCTACTGTTAAGAAGCATGTGCCCGGTACTTTGGATGTTACCAGGAAGGACACTTCTTCAAGTGACTCGGATGTGGATAGCATCACCTCCGACCGTCCTCCAGTAGATCTTTTCCCAGAAGAGGGCGAGCTCTCTGATGAACAAGATGTTTCCCTCACCGACCCGGATCAATCCCTCTCAGAGGAACAGTCCTACAGGGAGACCATGAGGGGCATCCGGTCCTATATGGGATGGAACCACATCCCTGACATGGACTCT
Organism: Sabellastarte sp. h YS-2021; assembly: GCA_964017235.1. Classification (NCBI taxonomy): domain Eukaryota; kingdom Metazoa; phylum Annelida; class Polychaeta; order Sabellida; family Sabellidae; genus Sabellastarte; species Sabellastarte sp. h YS-2021. Next base: position 105,943,059 of record OZ024932.1, on the reverse strand, counting down.
GGCACTAAGTCATCAGACGACAACCCTTTTGCTGGGCCAAAAATGCAGACACCAGGGAAAGTTTCCGTCGCCTTACCCACCGACGAGTGGTTGTGTAGCAAACTGAGCAAGCTTAATCTCACCTTAACACAAGGTTATCCCTCACGTACCACTGAGGCAGGCACACTACAAAGGGACCAGTTTGTCCGGACGGCCAAGTCGCAGTCAAAATGGTACAGCTTACATTCTGAAGTTAAAACAGACAGTTCTCACTCTCTCAAGTCCTGGAATACGGGTTCCTCCAGGCTAAACAGTACCTACCTGAGAATAGCCCGACAAGCCGGCATCGCCTCTAACCCACCTTTGTCTAGGCCCATATCTCAAGAGAACCTCAGGAAATGGGAAAGGTCGGCCACAGAGTCCTCTGTAATATGTAATCAGGCTGCCGGATTTAATCGCTGCCTTCTCAAGGTCCAGCAAAGCATGCAATCCCATCTCAAGACCATCCGGACAGAGTCAAAGGGCAAGTCGGCCAGTAAAGTTTCAACAGCCACTGACGAGCTGCAGTTTCTGCTAGATTTCAACGCTAGTGTGTGCCATGCTATGGCTCGGGCAATGGAACACTTGACAGACTTTGTTTTTGTCAATGTAGCAAACACGACTTTAATGAGAAGAGACTCCTACCTGTCATACCTGAAAGCCGGAGTTAAGGCTGACACTCTAAATGCACTCAGGGCAGCCCCTCTGGATCTGGACACCCTCTTCCCTGATAAGATGGTCAAACAGGCGGAAGAGGACATAGCAGCCCTAGACAGAAATCGTTCCGGCTCAGTTTACAAGAAAGGGCGATACCACCCTTATGAGAAACATGACAAGAAGCCGGATAGTTCAAGACAGGATAGGCCGGCTTGGAAGAATATCTCTTCTCATGGCCAACACCGTAGAGGGAAAGGCAAGTACCAGTACTCCACCCGACCAGCCAAGGGCCAGCAGGCTTATAAATGACAGTCATTGTATAACACTTGTACAGGCAAGGCTGCTGGCCGGAAGCTCCTCACAGACAATAGACAATTCTTTAAGTGTAAAACCTCTTGTTGTTGCAAATGTTCATACTGCGCCCGGGCTTTCACAAAAGAAAGAAATAAGTCCCGGGGCAGCAGTCTGTTATCAGAAAGAATGTACATTAAAATCTGTGAAAAGTGCTTCTTGTGTCATTCCATTGTCTTATGTTCAACCTGTAACAAGTGTCAAAAATGTTGCCTCAAATCTGCCTGTAGGGGCCAGACTTCAAAACTTTTGGCAAACTTGGCTGGATCTAGGGGCCGGTCCGAAAATAGTTCAAAACCTGAGAGAAGGTTACACCCTTCCCTTTCGGATCCGGCCAAATCTTACAAGGTCTCCCACTGTCGTAAGCCGTTATGTCAATCCCCACAGGAACAGCTACCTGTTGGAGGCATTACATCAGCTTATGGACAAAAATGCAGTAGAATTGGTCCACAATCAAACATCTCTGGGGTTTTTCAATCGACTGTTTCTAGTTCCAAAACCCAACAACAAATGGAGGCCAATACTGGATCTGAGCAAACTAAACCTTTTCCTCAAGGTGGAGAAATTCAAAATGGAGACACCGGAAACCATCAGAACATCTCTCCAACAAGGGGAGTGGGTCACCTCAGTAGACTTCAAGGATGCCTACTTCCACATTCCAATACAGGAACAATCCAGGAAATACCTAAGATTTCATGTCCAAGGCCGGACTTACCAATTCAAGGCATTGCCCTTTGGTCTGTCCACAGCGCCCATGGAGTTCACTGTTTTGGCAAAGGAGGTGAAACTGATGGCCATAAACAAGGGTATAAGAATCCACCAGTACCTAGACGACTGGTTGGTGAGAGCCAGATCCCAAGAAACTTGTCTCCATCACACCCAAATCCTGGTCAGGATGTGCCAGGACCTCGGTTGGTTGGTGAATTTAGAAAAATCAGAGCTGGAACCCAAGCAGGTCTTCGACTTTGTAGGTTACCAGTTCGATCTCAGGTCCGGCCGGGTCAGACCGACCCCGGACCGGTGGCAAAGCCTTCAGGACAAGATACAAGTACTTCTGTTATTACCGGCCTGTCCGGTTCGACAGTTCATGTCCCTGATAGGCCTCCTAACAGCCACAGAGAAACAAGTTCACCTCGGCCGACTGCACATGAGACCCCTACAGTGACATCTCAAAAACAATCAGATTATCCCCCTCCCGAGAACCCTGCACACTCACTTACAATGGTGGCTAGACGAAGACAATGTACTTCAAGGTCAACCATTACACAAAGTAAGGCATGCTCTGCAGATATTTACAGACGCATCAAAAGAAGGGTGGGGCGCTCACTTAAACGAGTTCACTGCAAGAGGGTCCTGGTCAGTGCCGGAAAGCAAGCTGCACATAAACTATCTGGAACTCAAAGCAGTGTTACTAGCCCTCAAAGAGTTCCAAGACCTCTGTGTAGACAAAATAGTTCTAGTGGCAACCGACAATACTACAGTGGTAGCTTACATAAACAAGGAAGGAGGCATGAGGTCGGGCCCACTGTGTGCCCTACTGTGGAGAATCTTGACCTGGTGTTCCCAGCGACAAGTGACTCTAAAAGCTCGGCACATCCCAGGCCATCTCAATGTGATAGCAGACAAACTATCCAGGCTGGGTCAGACCATCCAAACAGAGTGGTCCCTCCTTCCGGAGGTTTTTCAACAAATATGCAACCGGTGGCACTGGCCTCAAATAGATCTCTTTGCCACGAGATTCAACCACAAGTTGCCTCAGTTTGTCTCTCCAGTACCGGACTCCCTGGCTGTAGCAGTGGATGCACTTACCCTGCCATGGGACGATCTGGATGCATACACCTTCCCACCGACCGCCATATTGGGCAAAGTGGTGGAGAAGCTATTGGACTCCCCGTGCAAGAGACTCATTCTGATTGCCCCGGGGTGGCCCAACATGCCTTGGTTCTGGGACCTAGTGACCATGTCCAGCCAGGTCCCTCTCAGCCTTCCCAACCTGCCCAGTCTACTAACACAGCCCTTCAATCAGATCCCTCACAGAAATCTGACCAATCTAAATCTCCATGCCTGGCTCCTAGAGCCACAACTATCAAAGAACAGGGCTTCTCTGAGGCAGTGGCAGCAAGAATTGAGGCTCCTCAAAGAAGATCTACCAGATCAGTCTATGAGGCGAAGTGGACCATTTTTACAAAGTGGTGCGTCACTAATCAGGTGGACTTCAGGGCACCACCTATAAAGTCGGTAGCTGACTTCCTAATGTACCTCTTTGAGGACAAGAAGTTACAGCCCAGCACCATTGGTGGATACAGATCTGCCATTGCTGATAAACTGGGTCCTACAACAGTCAATATCAGCAAAGATGATAATCTCACTCGTCTCTTGGAAAGTTTCCACAGAGATAGACCCAAAGGGCGGAGGGGTATTCCCTCCTGGAACCTTTCCCTGGTGCTACACCAGCTGACAAAGGCTCCTTTTGAACCTTTTAGGGAGGCATCTCTGAAGCACCTCACCTTCAAAACTGTCTTCCTTTTAGCCCTAGGCTCTGGCAAAAGAAGGAGTGAGATCCATGCTTGGCAGCACAAGAACATCAGACACCAATCCGATTGGTCTAAGGTGTCCCTTTTTCCATCTCCAAGCTTTCTTTCTAAGAATCAGCTGGCCAAGGAGGGTCCAGAGAGTGTAGCCCCAGTGGTCATACCAGCCCTGGCTCCTACTCTAGATAAATTCCTCAAGTCTGACAGATCCTTGTGTCCAGTCAGAGCTTTGCGCTACTACTTGGACAGGACGTCAGACCTCAGACAGAGCAAGGAGTTAGTCTTTGTCTCCTTCAAGAAAGGTTTCGACAAAGACATCTCCCCTGCCACTATCTCCTCATGGATCAAACAAACTGTGATCCTATGCTATGAGCTCTCTGATCAACAGGCCCACACCCTACATCAAGTTAAAGCTCATGATGTCAGGGCCTTTGCGGCTTCTAAGGCCTTCCAGTCGGGAGTCTCCTTAGAGCAGATCCTAGCAGCCTGCCACTGGAAATCTCATAATACCTTCACCCAATTTTATCTGAAGGATGTGGCTTGGGCTGACTCAGAGCTCTACCATCTCGGACCAGTTGTGGCTGCCCAGCAGATCCACCAACAGACTGGCACCTAGAGGAGAAATGTACATATGTAAATACTTGTACATATTTGTATATATTGCACATATAATTAAGGAATATAAAAAAAAAAAAAAAAAAAAAAAAAAAATCTCTCACATACTTCCTCTGGGAGGATTAAATTATGGGACTGAACTCATCCCTCTCTTCCCCTACCTCTGAGCAGGTCTGTTAAAAAAGGGGGGGGGGGGGGGGGGGGCAAGGTCGACTGACGGTTCCATTCCGGATAACCGGATGATGATATTCGACCATAGCCCTAAGGGTTTAGACTTCAAGGTCTACCCGGGCTTTAGAAGGCATTGTCACTATTCCAAAATGAGTTCAAGTTCTTTAGTCCCTAGTAACTTACCCACCTACCAAGCGGTAGTTATTCAGCTATTGTCCATTGGATAGGATGTGTTAACGCAATAAAATTGCAAATTTAATAAGTAAAATAAATTTTTATAAGTTAATACCCTATCCAATGGACACACAAGACCCTCCCACCGACCCCGCTATCAGCTTACTAGGGGTCTAAGAGTTTTAGACAACGAAAAAGATGCTATGACGTCACACTGTCTAGACAGGAAGGAAGTACGACACGCCATCTGGCGAGTGCACAGTACTGGGCCGGCCTAGCCGGTGGAGACACAGGACGTCTTTTTCTGACGTTTGGCGGGCCGGTCCGCGCCGACCGGATAAGCTTTTGTCCATTGGATAGGGTATTAACTTATAAAAATTTAATTTACTTATTAAATTTGCAATTTTGCTATATTTTCAATTTAGTGATAAGATTTTATGTGAGATTTCTGCGTTTTAACTGGTTTTGAAAACATTGTTTCGAAGATCGAACTAGACCGAAGTTCGCTAGCTTACACAGACACCAAACATCGAACCCGACATTTGAAGCGATTTCACAGCACTAAATGAAACTCCCAACATTGAAATAATTTTATAATCAATATCGATATCCACACCGATTTACCCAGTAACGTTACTCCTTGTATCTTCTGATTCGATGACATTTGTTTACCTCTGTTTTAGCTTTACTTCTGTGCAGTTTGCTGTGAGCCATTCCACTCATTTTGTCTGGAGGCATGCAACCGACCTCGTAAATCTGACCTCGAGAACTGGTGCTGCCCCCGCTGTCAGTTCTGCCATGTCTGTGGGAAACAGGAAAAAGTAGGTCATTTCAGGATGCCTGTATGAATCATTTCACCAATACATATGGAATATTTTAACATAGAATGGACCACTTGAAAAAGCAATCTTCAACTGAAAGTAGGTTAGTGTAGAAATAATCAATTAGTGATGACGGTAATAATTTTACGAAGCCGAAGGCCGAATAAAATTATCCGGAAGTGACATGGTTAAATGCCATGTAAAACCATCATCACGGGTGGATTATTTCTATTCTAACATGACATTTTATTACACTACAATAGCTTACCATGTGGGACTTAATGCTGTTCTCAGGTGGCCAACACCACGGCCAACGTCTTAGAAAAAAAGACGTTTCTTGTTAGCCGTAGAATCTAGTTGTCGTCACGTGATAACTTCTGACCAATCGCCCTACTTTGTCGTTGGCCACGTTGAACTGGTAGCAGTTTGTAAATATACAGACATTTTCATTTATTTCTCCGCTTTTGCTTATTGTTGGAGGCTCTTTTTTGGATATTTCTTTTATTATATAACATAGATCATTCTGTAAAATTTTTATTTTGACAGGATAAGTATATTTCTTGCTTTCGCGTGTTTTGAGTTTTCCTCGGTTCAGGCCCTTTACATTGTACGTCTTTTATTGCGTTTAAAATGTCTCTCCACCAAACAAATAAAGACAAACCGAGAGCTCACAAATGCCACCATTTTTGTTTTAGCTTCGACCTACACAACTATTGCCCTACCTGTAGGGAGGCTGGCAAGGGTGATGACACCTGTGTCACCTTCGAAACTCCCTGTGATATCTGTGCATCTTTTACAGATGAACAAAATTCAGCACAGGAAATGCTATCTTAAAAAACAAAAGGCGGAAACTAGTTCTAAAGATAATGAACTTGATCTTTTGGGTCACCCACCCCAGGTACGGCTTTACAACAAAAAAATTCAAACAAATCTTGAAAAATCCCTGGGAAATTCTTTAAATATTCATTTACAGCAGTAAATGGGTTCCTTTCAGGCATCCATGTTGGAAGCTTTCCAGTCGCTTTGAGAGGAGTTGACTGCTAAAAAGCAAACAGAGGTGGATCAGACCCCGTTTCTTGCTTCCAAACCTGGTACATCCAGTAAAACTGCTGTAAATCTGGACCTACCCCCTCCGAGACCTAGTACTAACATTCAAACCGAGGCTATGGATGTGGACTATAGTCCAGCACTCCCTCCTCGTCTTGTACTTGACCAGCATGAATCCTCGGATCAATACGTTGCTCCATCTGAACTACCTCCGAAAGAGGTCTCGTACTCACACAAAAAGCAAAGCCGCTCTCGTAGTAGGCAGGAAATTGATCCCGGGTCTGCCTCGGACCAACCAAATGAAGAATCTGATGAACCTCGGATCCCTTCTACCAAACCTAAAAAGCACTCTGATAAGAGTAAACACAAATCAAGGTCCAGATATGTGTCATCAGGGGAGGATCAGTCCCCTGTAGCCAGACACAGGTCTTCTAAGCCCTCTAGGGCTCAGCCCTCAGGGGCTCTCTCTGATCAAGACCTTCCACAACATGATCCAGAGCCCCCTTATTATAGGGAAGTAGCTCTGTCTGACATGCCCTCACAGTACGCTGAAGAGGTCAACACTTTTAAGCACATTCTTTCCCTCCCTGACCCCAGGGAGTCTATGCCTAGGTCTTCAACTTCAGTGATGGGTCTGGATGATGAAAAAGGCCGTCAAGAGCTCAGACCTAGAGGTCCTTCCTCTATTCTGCCCCTCAGCTCAGTTATCAAGGACGCCTTTGATAAATTTCAACATGACTTTAAGGCTGCTAATTTACCCGAGGGTAAATACGTCAAGCCGCCTCCTTCCACTTCTAAGTGGTACAGGGTGGGACAGCCCTGTTTTCAGGACAAAATTCAGGAGTTGAATACAGATTTCGCCAAAATCTGTATTACTCCTAAACCCTCTGGGGCCCCTATGGGCAAGGTCCCCCTTCCAATTCTCAAGGAGTTGGAGCATCAGGCTAGACAAAATATCTCAACCCTCAATTTCACCGCTGCCTTTGCTAAAACTTCTTCTTCTTGCAATGCTGCCCGGGAGAAGTGTCAACGTAGCATCAAGTCAACTGTCAAGAAGATCAAGTCTCAGATTCAAAAAGGTGCCAATCCTGAGAAAGCAGCAAAGCGCGGATATGAGGAAGTCATTGAGTACATGGATTTTTGGAATAAGACAGTTCTTGTTCAACACAGGGCCCTCACATGCCTCAGCAAATCCCTAGCCCATATTCTCCAGAGGGAGTTATATTCTATGGCTAATACCGGCTTGCTTAGGCGCGAAGCCGAGATGACTCTCTTACAGCCACAGTTGGGGGAAACGAGACGCCAAGAACTTAGGAACTCGTCCTTTTGGGACCCGTCCTTGTTCGAGTCTCAACTTGTGAAGGAAGGTGAAGACTTCCTTCTCAAAAAAGGCACCTCTAAAGACTCTCAGGGTTTCGCACCCTACCAGAATAAGCCCTTTCGTGGTCCCCTCAAGAAAAGAGGCTCCTACAGGAAACGCCCCTATGGGGGCAACTCCTCACAAAGCAGTAACCAATCGTTTTCCTCAGGAAGGGGGAAACCGAACTTCAGAGGCTCCAGGGGTCGTTTTCGACCCCATAATAGGGGAAGGGGGAGTGGAAACCCCTCTTCCCAATGACTCCTCCAAAGCCTCACTCAGTCCACTAGTAGGAGGTCGCCTCCGTTCTTTCAGGAGAGACTGGCAAACAAACAAATGTTCTCCAAACATGTTAAACATTATCACCAATGGCTACATACTGCCATTCCTTTCAAAGCCAAATTTGGTCAGATTCCCTCTGATTCTGTCAGAGTACAAGGCCCAGCAAAAAGACCAAGCCCAGGCCACTTGTATCCAGTCTCCTGTCAAAGAACACAATCGAAAGGGTGGAAAATGTAAAATCTCTCGGGTTTTACAGTCGCCTGTTCCTAGTACCCAAGCCTCACCAAAGATGGAGGCCAGTCATAGACCTAAGCAGGCTCAACACTTTTCTACACGTAGAAAAGTTCAAAATGGAAACTCCAGAGTCCATCAGGACCTCCCTGATTCCAGGGGAGTGGGTATCGTCGATAGATCTGTCGGACGCTTACCTGCACATCCCCATCCACCCAAACTCAAGGAAATACCTAAGGTTTTGCTACAAGTCTCAGGTGTTCCAGTTCACCTCCCTCCCATTCGGACTGATTGTGAAGGAAGTGAAACTAATGGCCCTCTCCAGAGGACTCAGAATTTACCAATACCTGGACGACTGGCTGATCAGGTCCCTGTCTCAGGAGGAAGCCCAAGTGAACACTCAGGCGGTGGTAGACCTAACCCAGTCCTTGGGGTGGATAATAATCAGGAAAAATCAGAACTGAAACCTACTCAGGTGTTTTCGTTCGTGGGCTATGAATACCATCTGGATTCAGCCCTTGTAAAACCCACTCAAGAGAGATGGCTCAAACTTCAGGATTTGATCCTACGACTCAAGTCAAAACGTGTTTTGACTGCAAGATGTTTGATGTCGCTAATGGGGTTGCTAGCCTCAACGGAGAAAATGGTCCCAGAGGGACGCCTTCACATGAGGCCCTTTCAGTTTCATCTCAAGGAGCACTGGAGATTTCCTCAGTCGCTGGACAACCTCCTTCCTTGGACAGAATCCATTGCAGCCCACCTAGATTGGTGGTAAAATCCCTCAAACGTGATGAAAGGTACAGACCTTCACCCCAAGGACCACAGTATCCAACTCTTTACCGACGCCTCAAACGAAGGTTGGGGCGCTCACTTGGATCAAAATTCTACAAAGAGTCTGTGGTCAGATCGGGAAAAAACGCTACACATAAATGTCCTAGAATTGAAGGCTAGAATTCGAGACTTCAAGGACCAGTGCCAGAACCAAACAGTGCTAGTTGCGACGGACAACTCAACAGTGGTAGCCTACATCAACAAACAAGGAGGAACTCACTCAGCAGAAATGTGTGCTCTCCTGTGGAAGATCATGACCTGGTGCCATCACTACCACATAACATTGAAAGCCAGGCACATTCTAGGGTGCCTGAATGTGATGGCCGACCTACTGTCCAGGTCCAACCAAGTGCAGTCAACAGAATGGTCTCTGCATCTGCAGGTGTTCAAACAGATCTGCCAGAAGTGGTTCACACCTCATGTAGACTTATTTGCCACTCACCTGAACCACAAACTTCCACTGTACGTATCTCCTGTCCCAGACCCAAAGGCTTGGGACATAGATGCTCTAAACATAAACTGGATGAACCTCACGGCCTATGCTTACCCTCCTACGCCTCTCCTTCACAAGGTGATCCAAAAGATCAAGCAGTGCCATTGCCTGATCATCGTAATAGCCCCAGGCTGGCCAGGGATGCCCTGGTTTTGGGACCTAGTGCAGCTCTCAACAGAGATCCCACTTCAACTCCCAGTGTCAACGACCCTACTCAAACAGTCCCACAAGTATGTGTTCCACAACAACCCACAACAGCTGAACCTCCACGCCTGGTGTCTAGGAGCGGACAACTCCAAGAACAAGGCTTCTCTGTGGAGGTGGCAGAGAGAATTGCTACTCCTCAGTGGTCATCAACAAGGACCATCTACAAGTCAAAGTGGGCCCTATTTGAAAAATGGTGCAGAGAAAATTCGGTGGATTTCTCCACTCCATCTGTGAAACAAATCTCAGATTTTTTCATGTACCTGTACCAAGACCTAAACAGGCACCCCTCGACCATTGATGGTTACAGGACTGCAATCGTTGACACTTTGGGCCCAACGGCCCGCCATATTGCACATAATGCAGACCTTCATAGGTTATTCTCCAGTTTTCACAGGGATCGTCCAAAAAGTTCCAGCAATCTCCCTAAGTGGAACCTTTCTGTTGTTCTCAATGAGCTCACAAAAGCACCCTTTGAGCCTATGAAAGACACAGACCTCAAACATCTTACCCTCAAAACTGCTTTCTTGCTAGCTTTGGCCTCCGGCAAACGCCGCAGCGAAATCCATGTCTGGGTCGCAAACAAAGTATCTAATCTAGGCCAATGGGAAAAGGTCGCCTTGTTCCCTTCTTCTGATTTCATAGCCAAAAACCAACTAGCAAGAGAAGGTTCTCAAAGTGTGTCTCCGGTGACTATTCCTGCTTTGACTACCATTGTAGATAGACAATTTAAAGAAGATAGGACCCTGTGTCCGGTGCGGGCCCTGAGGTACTATCTGGACCGAACCAAAGACCTTAGAGGGTCTCGTTCCCTCCTTTTCATCTCCTTCAAGAAAGGACATACCTCAGACATCAGACCCGCTACTCTCTCTTCCTGGTTGAAACAAACCATCCTACTTTGTTATAAACAAGCAGACCAACAAGCCTTGGACTTGGTCCAAGTTAAAGCGCATGACATCCGGGCCTTCGCGGCCTCTAAGGCCTTTTACGGTGGTGTATCGGTGGACCAAATCATGCAAGCCTGTCACTGGAAAGCTCACAACACTTTTACAAATTTTTACCTAAAAGACCTTACTTGGTCAGACACCGACAACAATATGTATCTGGGACCCGTAGTGGCAGCACAACAAGTCCTAGATCCTTCCCCTCAGACCAGTTGTCCTCGGAAATAAAAAAAGGGGGGGGGGGCACATCCACTACAACCAAGTCTTCAGGAGTCTCTCCCAGGATCTAGGTATCCTTTTACCTTCAAGATGTTACGGGTAAGGTCATTTTTGTTTTTTAATTTATCAAGTAATTTGTATTAAGGACTTATTAAGTTGTCATTAATCTCATATTCAGGTGGCAAAAATTTATGAGAATTCCAACCATTGGGCTGGTCTGTCACTCGTGAAGGGCCCTTAGGGACCCTTAGACCTCTAAGTGAGCACTGCTGCACTTCCGTCCTACAATCAAAACATCTAGACAGTTTTTAGCACTGTCTCTCATTCTACTTAGGTTTTTGGCTCTTCACAGGCCCGGTCTTCGGGATTGGGGCACTGTAAATGGGACTCAGACTGGTATTTCTAGCACTATTTCTATATATATTACTTTAAATCTTAGAAAAAAAAATGACATATCTTCCAGTCTCAGCTGTAATCCCGCCACCGGGCGGTTGAATTCAGCATTAAGTCCCACATGGTAAGCTGTTGTAGCGTAATAAAATTGAAAATTTTAATTACTTAAAGGTAGGTTTTATAAGCTACAAGCTTACCATGTGGGACTTAGAAGAGTCCCACTCTGCCTCCCCGCTGTTTACAGCTGAGGGGTAGGTTTTAGAAAATTTCAACAAGAAAGTAGGGCGATTGGTCAGAAGTTATCACGTGACGACAACTAGATTCTACGGCTAACAAGAAATGTCTTTTTTTCTAAGACGTTGGCCGTGGTGTGGCCACCCGAGAACAGCATTAAGTCCCACATGGTAAGCTTGTAGCTTATAAAAGCTACATTTAAGTAATTAAAGTTTTCAATTTAATCTTGTTTTTGAGACTTTTTTTTTTTTAATTTTTACAAGGAATAAATTGTTTCACGTAGATTTGTTTACATTGTGGTGACCTTAGCAACCGGCTGTTCCATCCATAGTAGCTTTAATTTGATATAAAATATGTACAAAAATATATAAATCACTATAAAATAACGCCATAAAATAATACATTATAAAATCTGACACTATTTCACACTATAAAATTTGTAAAAAATATGAACGCAGGATGGAAGGACAGTGCGATTGTTGTCGGATAATGTGTGCGCATAGAACTGAAAACTCGTTTCTGCGCACCTTGTCATGTTAGAATTTGCAATAGAATGTCCAATTAAAATTCAGTTCACAGTAGAATCAACAAAATGAAGAGGTTGGCTCACAAGAAGATTTTAAATCAGTTGACAATAGAAGTTTTACAGAAAAATAAGACAATATTGTCTGCGGGAATGTATGAAGAGCACAGGAAATTGTCATTTGTTTTACACGTTTCCTGTGTAAAGACATTAAGTGGGTATAACTATGTCACATTTATTTTTATTTATACAAGATAGTCAAAACACAAAAAAAATAGTGTAATTGCTTACTATACTCAAACAAAACTAAAAGGTTAAATCTTTGCAATACTGCCATTTGTCTCCAGATGGTAACATGAAAAGGATGCTTAAAAACAAAGGAAAAATTTAAGTAAATGTATTAGGGGTTCAGTAGAACCTTGTAATTATTTGTCATATATATTATTAGTCGAATCGTTGATTCGAGTTATGTACTGAGTTGTGGCCACGATTTTAAATTGGCCGTTTAAGCCCTTAAATACCAAATTCTGCATAATATTTCTTCACATATCTGTACATTAAGGTGTATATTATACACTCTGCCATTTTGAAGATTTTTAATGCCTTCATTAAGTTATATTTTATGAAGTAAAAAGCATGTCTGGCACTTCGTCTGGCTTTCTCCAAGGACCCGTATGTCCTAGAACCTATTGTATTTCCATTGTGATTTTCTACTCGAACGAGTCTTTTTTAACGGTTTCGTCTGCTGGTTTCTAGAGGTGAAACCCCAATTAATTTATTCGTCTGCAGGGTTTACCACGCAGTCACTGTTAATGTAAAATTGCTGTCTGCGCATCTACGTGTACTCAATTATTTGTCAAACAAATAAACCGCAAAGAAATTAATGAATGAAGTGACGTCACGGTAGTACTACACATTTGTTATTCAGCCAATCAGAATCGAGAGCACGTCTGGCAGAGACAATGAAAATATTCAAACTCCGTAGTTCTACATTCAACCACTAGAAGGCGCTTTTGTATGTCCTAGAAGTTTTCACGATGGGGTTTCTAAACGTGAGGCTACGATGGGGTTTCTAACAACATTTTACAAATATATAATCCAGCAATATTTTACTGTCACCGCACCTCACTCTGTCTTCTCGCAATATTTAAAACAAATAAAATATCAAATGCTGGTAGTTGTACACCCACAGAGTGATGAAAACGTGAGGCTACAATGGTGTTTCTAACAACATTTTACAAATATATAATCCAGCAATATTTTACTGTCACTGTACCTCACTCTGTGTTGCGGGCGATAATACCAAGTTTATAGATTTCAACACCCACTGCTGTCCCAAGATTCGACTCTGTTAGATTCACCCTAGTTAGACTCATGTAGAAGTTTTCTAGCTTTCAGCTTATAATGGTTTGGTAGTTTTATTTGTGTTGGGCATAAATATCATGATTTATGAACAAAATATAAACTTAAGAAAACAAAAAAAAAAACACTACGTAATTAATATGAATTGGCCAAATGGTTGTGGTATGTGACTTAACTTTTAATATATTGCTTACTTGCATGTCTGTTATTTACAGTTTTATTGGGATGTGGTATGTTTTAATTATTGTTTTTTGTCTCCGTTTCTTTTTATGATTTTGTAAATTTTTTACTGTTTGACCATTATGTAAGGCTTTTCAATTGATGTATAATATTAAAAATTGCTAGTAAAGTTTATATCACCCCCTGTGCCTGATATTATCATGTAAAAAGAGCTTTTTAAACACAAAAGAATTTTTGCTTTATCTAATAAGTGGCTTTCCTTGGCAACCAATTACCATTTTAAGCAATAACATTAATCATTGTACAACCATCCTCTAAATCATGTTCTCAATAATGCTTCAATTATTTTGAATGCTTTTACTATATAATAATATAACAACCTTCATCACATCCAAGAATTATTATTTAATGTCGTAATGCAAGAGACATAGTCATTTTTTTACACTTGTTAATTTACAGTACTATTAATTTAGTCACTGACGTAGGGAAAAACAAGTGATGAAAGCATAAAAGTTATCATTTTTCTTTGTAGCACAAATTGACCATATGGCAATATTTATATGAATATTTGTATAACTACCAATTTTCAGATGCAATAGATTTCCCTCTTCTCAAGTGTATGCTCCAATTGTTTCATTTATTCTACTCGTTAACAGTTTTATTAATAGGAGCCAAAATGGTATTTGCAAAATTTGAATGTTTGGTCAAGGACGAAAAACTCGAAAAAATTCCCTAGTTACTTGTATAAAATTTTATGTGATCATATGTGGTCCTGAATATTTCAGATAGACTGGTGAAATAACGGTCATTGGGCAATTCCTGGGGATAAAGTTGTTTAGTTTCCAAATTTTCTTGAAAATTAAATTAAAAAAAATTTTTTTTTAGTTATTTTAAATTTCTGTTAAGTAGCTAAGTTAGTGTTGTTAACGCTTTCCCGGTTTGCAGTATTTCGTTTCGTTTTGATTGAAAAAACGAAATCCGCAAAGAATATTTGGGAACCGGTTTTTGAAAACGTTATTATATTAGGCTTTATAATGGTGGACACTTTATCAAAACGACAAAAAACATACACATTTCCTTAAATATGTCACATTTTTACTTTATTTTGAGCAAAAATGATGTTTACATACGTTTTAATATCTCGTGAAAGCCATTTCCAGTTGCAAGTTCTGGTTCATGTACGCCCCGCGAGAAATAATCACTACCAGTTACAAGCATACGAAATACCAGATTTCGTTCGTTTCAAAGCCCCGGTAACCGGTTTTGATTTCTGTAAAACGATGCCACCACTAAGCTAAGTTTAATGATTCTTGTTGAGAAAATTGTTACAGTCTGTTTTTTTCCATGGTGATAATCTTATCAAGGATCAATTCTTTGTGTAAGTATCTTCAGTTGAAATACAGTGTATAGAATATTTTTTAAGATACGTTGGTTGCATAAAGACAGAATTGGTACATTTGGTCTGCCAATTTGTATGTACCATGCATAACCATAAACAGGGTGTATCCAGTCATGGAAAACCTGGAAAAGTCAAGGAATTCCATTATTTTTTTTCCAGGCCTGGAAAAGTCATGGAAATTGCTTCCAGGTTTTGGAAAATTCATAAAAAGTCATGCAAATTAAAAGACATCCTTTCGTGAAACGGCGTTCCATTCTTTCATCCAGCATTTCGATGCAAGGATATGTTTATGTAATCAGATAAAATTTTGGTTGTCTTTGTGAGTGGTTCTCGGTACATGTCTCTTTCATGCCACGAAGCATGTAAAAGGTCCTTAATTTTAAAGCTTCGGTCATGGAAAAGTCATAGAAAAATATTGAAATTAGTGGATACACCCTGGATAAAGTTTTAGTGTGTTCTCATGTCAGCTAGTGTTATGATTGAAAAGAATTTTCGAATTGGTTCCCAAAAAGAAAAAAATAAATATTGGTATTTTTTTGATCTAGCAAAATACCAAATACTATAAAATATTTCATGACTGTACATGAGATATAAATATAACTGAGTAAAATCAAAGTTTTTGGATATTGTTATTTCTGAGTAAGATCAGATGTTTACCCCACAGCCCTTAATGGCTGTTGAGGTATTGTTTTCACCCATGGTGTCCGGATGGTCGGGCAGGCGGGCGGGTGGGCGGGCGGCGGGAAATAGTTTGTCTGGGCTGTATCTCAGAAACCGTAAGGTGTAGGAAGTTGATACTTGGTAGGGACATTGGTTAGGGGGTGTAGCTGTGCAACATCATGGTCTGACCTTGATTTGACCTTGCCGTAGTGACCTTGAGTTTGAAAATCTTGTCCGGGCTATATCTCGGAAACTGTAAGGCTTGGGAAGTTGATATTTGGTAGGGACATTGGTTAGGGGGTGTAGGTGTGCAACGTCATGGTGTGACCTTGATTTGACCTGTGACCTTGCCGTAGTGGCCTTGACCTATAAAATCTTGTCCAGGCTATATCTCAGAAACCGTAAGGTGTAGGAAGTTGATACTTGGTAGGGATATTGCTTAGGGTGTGTAGGTGTGCAACGTCATGGTCTGACCTTGATTTGACCTTTGACCTTGCCATAGTGACCTTGACCTATAAAACGTTGTCTGGGCTATATCTCAGAAACCGTAAGGTGTAGGAAGTTGATACTTGGTAGGGATATTGATTAGGGGGTGTAGGTGTGCAACGTCATGGTCTGACCTTGATTTGACTTTAAACCTTGCTGTAGTGACCTTGACCTATAAAATATTGTCCGGGCTTTATCTCGGAAACTGTTAGGTGCAGGAAGTTGATATTTGGTAGAGACATTGGCTAGGGGGTGTAGGTGTGCAGCATCATGGTGTGACCTTGATTTGACCTTTGACCTTGCCGTAGTGACCTTGACCTATAAAATCGTCAGGGCTGTATCTCGGAAACCGTAAGGTGTAGGAAGTTGATAATTGGTAGGGACATTGGTTATTGGCTATAGGTGTGTATTATCATGGTGTGACCTTAATTTGACCTTTTACCTTGCCGTAGTGACCTTGACCTTTAAAATCTTGTTGCACCTTTGGGTCTGTCTTTTGATGCAGATTAAGCAAAAGTCATATTAGAATTTATTAAGAATTTTACTTTCATAACTTCCCATTGTAAGAGATAGAATTTCATCAAGTGAGCCGCAGATTTTACTCCAACACCACACATAAGCATTCATTAAATGTATTACCACTTCTGTATGCATGGTAATATTCAAACCATCTAAACCATAATTCGGAAATGCAGATGTATATAAAGCGTGTTGAATTTTAGTTTACTGATTAATGCTGTCATCTTGTCATTGAATTATCTTGTTTTAATACTTCATCTTTATACGCATTATCTTTCTTTTAAACATTATTTCTCCATTTAAACATTGTTTGGACCTTTATATAACTGACAGTGCTCTGAAAGTATCCTGAAGTTTGTACTGGTACAGTACTTCCATATCTCATGGTGTTGAAAATATTTCCCAAGGCTGTGGGGTACGGGCATCTCTGATGCTATTTTTGGATATTATGTTACTGTATATTGAGAAAACATAATTTGAAGTACAGAGCCATCCATTATAATTATCCTTTACTAAGTGACTAGTAAGTGTGGAAGTTGATGTGAAACACCCTAAAATAGAGTCAAATTCTTGTGTAGAACATTTAAATGCATAATTTGGGTATAAATAAAAACATTGTTATGTTGTATGCTTGTATAACTAAAACTGTTAAATGTTAGTGCGTAAGATTTTTACTTGTGTTTTGCAGTTGCTGAAATGTACCAAGTGTGCAGACACATACCACTCAGGCTGTTTGGGAAGTAACTATCCCACCAAGTACACGAAAAACAAAGTATGGGTAAGTCTGCAGTCAGACATAGAGTGATGATGTAGTAGAACCCAATTGCCCACAAAAAAATAACAAAATAAACCAGTATATTTGATGCCTTTTTCATTGAAATATCGTCACAATTGAATTCCTATTAGCGTGCACTTCTTATTATCATGCACTGGTCTAGTCTTTGTTTACCATGCGTTAATAGGCCAATTTTTGTCCCAATCCGTGAAGTTCATGAGTCAAACATAAATGATGTTATTTTTTTCTGGTTTGTGCTGAGAAATCTGATAGAAACAGGTATTTTATAAAAAATGGCCAAAATCTCTTAATATTTAAGCTATGTAGACCTTATAACCCCACAAAGTTTTTTGCTATTGATTGTTTATAGTTTGAATTAATCCAAAAAGTAATATACGTACTTATTTATTGTTTGCTTTGAAATTGGACTTTAAGGTTACCAAAAATTAATCTGAGAAAAAAAATCTTCATGTGCACGGTGATAGGAAGTGCCCTCTCTAGTTAAAACAGATTTGGCCTATTTTGAAGATGCTAAAAAAACAATTAAAATAGTTTCTTTTATGTACAAACTTTATAATGTCTTTAAAGAGATGCATTGACAGTTTGTGATACTAAAGTAAACTGAATCATGTGGGGTCAATTCTTTGCTCAATGTTACATTTTCTGTTAGGCGCACTGTAATCGGTGGTTCGAGGATATACCATGTTCCCTTTCTATTGAAATTAGTTGTTCTACAGAAATACTGGTATTTTTCTTTCTTTCTTTTTTGTCACTACCTTTAAACTAACTTGTCAGGATCGTATAATTGATTTAATTATCTGTCATTATTTCTCTATTATATGTAGCTGTGTGCCCGGTGTGTCAAGTGTAAGAGCTGTGGACGTACCACTCCAGGAAACAATACTACTGACACCTGGTCACATGACTTCTCACTTTGCGCAGAGTGTGGGCGACTTAGAGATCAAGGTAAAAACTTTCAACTGAATGCCTGTATAGTCCCTGTATAGTTAAGCTAAGGTAATCAGATCAATGAAAAACTTGCCATGAAACTTTGTACTGTTTCATTGTTGATGATCAAACCCCCAAACATATGGACTACCCAAAGCTTCTTCAGTGTGAAAAGGTTGCAACAGACTCCTTGTGTGAAGAATTTGTGTGAATTTTACTAACAGAATGTAGTATATGCTGTAAACATGGAAACTTTGGTGTAAATGGCAAATCACAATTTTAAATTCAGCCACCATTCCTAAATTAAAAATAACACTTGAAGCCATGGTGATCTCACAATTACATGAAACAATTTTAAAATTCTTGGATATCTGTTTTTAGAAAGGTAAAATTTCTGTTGAATTAGTGATCATTTACAAGAATCAGTAACAGCCAGATGAATTGTTTACCTACTAGATTAAAATTAAAATTAATGAGTCACAGTAAGTTTGTATGGGGAACAATGTTTCAATAATTCAATATCAATTGGTCTGTTTTTGCCTCAGATTTAATGATATCAGTCAATGAATTGTCCTTAATTCCTACTGCTATGATGGCATCTGTTGTACAGGTCACTTCTGTCCAGTGTGTCATCAGTGTTACAGCACAGATGACTGGGAGTCCCAGATGATTCAGTGTCTGCAGTGTAATAGCTGGGTCCACTCCAAGTGTGAGCAGCTCACAGGTCAGTTCTAATGTAATTATCTCCTTTGCAGGCACCATTTGTCCTCTACAAGGACGAACTCGTTATACTGAACTAACAGAATGAGGAAAGTCACAGCTAAAATATAGGTCAGTAGTCCAGGGTTATGTAAGGGAGGGATTTGCAGATTGTTGGTGCATTAGTGGCTAAAACATGTTTTTCTTTTCTTTCACGGGTATATAGATGGATTTTCATTGAGATATACAGGTTGGCTATGTTTTGGGACTTTACGTGCTTTCAACCAATTTGTAGCTGTACCCTATATTTTCCCCAAATTTATATTTCTCCATTTGTGTTACATGAAAAGTCTTATCCTGCTTTGCTACCTTCTAGAAAACAGTGTATCTTACTCTGCCAATAGAATTTAGAGGAATTGTCACAAAATCTCACAAACTCATCCCTAATTAGTAGAATTGGATAAGTAAATAAAAGGCCACCAGAGGGCTTTTCCCATTGAAAGTCACTCTCTGATCTAAAAATTTCAAAGTTTTTATCTGGTGGTTTATGACTCCACTCAAGAGGATCCAGCGATTATTATAGTAGCAGTTCAGTGGTATGCTAAGTGTGCTCTTTGAAATGTATTAATATATCCTGCTGTTTTACACTGCAATACTCTTCCATTTTATAAAATATAACATTGTTGTTCCACCCTCTTTATGGTTTTGTTTGTATTTGATAGATATGACATAGAAAAAAAACATCGGATTGAAATAAGGTGACAATGTGTTTATTAAATACACTTTCAGATAAGATGTACGAGATTTTCTGCCTGCTCTTTGAAATGTATTAATATATCCTGCTGTTTTACACTGCAATACTCTTCCATTTTATAAAATATAACATTGTTGTTCCACCCTCTTTATGGTTTTGTTTGTATTTGATAGATATGACATAGAAAAAAAACATCGGATTGAAATAAGGTGACAATATGTTTATTAAATACACTTTCAGATGAGATGTACGAGATTTTCTGCCTGCTTCCTGAGGACACTCCGTTTGTGTGTCGTGTCTGCTCACCCACCCGCCCGGCCCCACACGAAAAAATCATCAAACAGGAAATGTCTGCAAGCTTCAGGACCATTCTAGAGATGCTGCTGAGCGCCAGATGTACAGACTACTTGCAAGCAGTGGAGGATGTAAGTGCGGTAGTGCAGGAAGTAAAGTGGAGCTTCCATGTCAGTATTTAATTTGACTAGAGATTGGTTGGTATAAAAAATGCGTACATTGTGATCCCACAAATGTAAAACCCTACCGATTCTGGGACTTTGCGTTTAACACACCCCAATTGAACATGGACTTTTCCCATCAACGAAATCACAATAAACAGTCCCCAGATTGCAAAAAAAATATGATAAAGGCATGTAGTATCTTCAGATTTCTGATTATGTCCACCCCCCTGGGGGGTGGATATATTATTTTTGCTTTTTTCGCCGTCCGATGTCCGTTGTCCGATGTCCGGCGTCCGATGTCCGGCGTCACGCATGGTTTCCGCTCATTTAAAGGAAAAGTATTAGAGCTATTGTCACCAAATTTGGTATGCAGGCTTATTGGGTCAGTAGCTTGCTTGGGATTGCTTTTGGCTGTTGTACCTCTTTTGCTTACTGAGTAATACTTAAGTACAGCTATTTTCAGTACCCATTGGTTTCCGTGCATTTAAGCCAAAATAATTAAAGATATTTTACTACAATTTTGAATACAAGATTGTTATGTCCATAGCTCGCTTGGTATTGCATTTGGGACTGATAGCTTTGTCAGTACATGAGTTATAGCCATTTAGGTACTTCATTGTGTATTTTCAGTACTACTTTTGAGTAATTTGCTTCTATCTCCTTAACCGTGCGAGATAGAGCGATTTCGGCAAAATTTTCGACCCACAGGGTATCTAAGGAATGTAATATTTGCAATTTTCCAAAAATTTTCCCCTCCCCAAAAATGGCGGCCATTTTGAATTTTCGAATTTTTGCCAAAAATGGCAAAACACAAATTTGCTTCTATCTCCTTAACCGTGCGAGATAGAGCGATTTCGTCGAAATTTTCGACCCACAGGGTATCTAAGGGATGTAATATTTGCAATTTTCAAAAAAATTTCCCCTCCCCAAAAATGGCGGCCATTTTGAATTTTCGAATTTTTGCCAAAAATGGCAAAACACAAATTTGCTTCTATCTCCTTAACCGTGCGAGATAGAGCGATTTCGTCGAAATTTTCGACCCACAGGGTATCTAAGGAATGTAATATTTGCAATTTTCAAAAAATTTTCCCCTCCCCAAAAATGGCGGCCATTTTGAATTTTCGAATTTTTGCCCAAAATGGCAAAACACAAATTTGCTTCTATCTCCTTAACCGTGCGAGATAGAGCGATTTCGGCAAAATTTTCGATGCACAGGGTATCTAAACAATGCAATCTTTGCAATTTTCAAAATATTTCCCCTCCCCAAAAATGGCGGCCATTTTGAATTTTCGAATTTTTGCCAAAAATGGCAAAACACAAATTTGCTTCTATCTCCTTAACCGTGCGAGATAGAGCGATTTCGTCGAAATTTTCGACCCACAGGGTATCTAAGGAATGTAATATTTGCAATTTTCAAAAAATTTTCCCCTCCCCCAAAATGGCGGCCATTTTGAATTTTCGAATTTTTGCCAAAAATGGCAAAACACAAATTTGCTTCTATCTCCTTAACCGTGCGAGATAGAGCGATTTCGTCGAAATTTTCGACCCACAGGCCATCTAAGCAATGCAATCTTTGCAATTTTCAAAAAAATTTCCCCTCCCCAAAAATGGCGGCCATTTTGAATTTTCGAATTTTTGCCCAAAATGGCAAAACACAAATTTGCTTCTATCTCCTTAACCGTGCGAGATAGAGCGATTTCGGCAAAATTTTCGACGCACAGGGTATCTAAGCAATGCAATCTTTGCAATTTTCAAAGTATTTTCCCCTCCCCAAAAATGGCGGCCATTTTGAATTTTTGAATTTTTGCCAAAAATGGCAAAACACAAATTTGCTTCTATCTCCTTAACCGTGCGAGATAGAGCGATTTCGTCGAAATTTTCGACCCACAGGGTATCTAAGGAATGTAATATTTGCAATTTTCAAAAAAATTTCCCCTCCCCAAAAATGGCGGCCATTTTGAATTTTCGAATTTTTGCCCAAAATGGCAAAACACAAATTTGCTTCTATCTCCTTAACCGTGCGAGATAGAGCGATTTCGGCAAAATTTTCGACGCACAGGTTATCTAAGCAATGCAATCTTTGCAATTTTCAAAATATTTTCCCCTCCCCAAAAATGGCGGCCATTTTGAATTTTCGAATTTTTGCCAAAAATGGCAAAACACAAATTTGCTTCTATCTCCTTAACCGTGCGAGATAGAGCGATTTCGTCGAAATTTTCGACCCACAGGGTATCTAAGGGATGTAATATTTGCAATTTTCAAAAAAATTTCCCCTCCCCAAAAATGGCGGCCATTTTGAATTTTCGAATTTTTGCCAAAAATGGCAAAACACAAATTTGCTTCTATCTCCTTAACCGTGCGAGATAGAGCGATTTCGGCGAAATTTTCGACCCACAGGGGATCTAAGGAATGCAATCTTTGCAATTTTCCAAAAATTTTCCCCTCCCCAAAAATGGCGGCCATTTTGAATTTTCGAATTTTTGCCAAAAATGGCAAAACACTAATTTGCTTCTATCTCCTTAACCGTGCGAGATAGAGCGATTTCGGCAAAATTTTCAACGCACAGGGTATCTAAGCAATGTAATATTTGCAATTTTCAAAAAATTTTCCCCTCCCCAAAAATGGCGGCCATTTTGAATTTTCGAATTTTTGCCCAAAATGGCAAAACACAAATTTGCTTCTATCTCCTTAACCGTGCGAGATAGAGCGATTTCGTCGAAATTTTCGACCCACAGGGTATCTAAGGAATGTAATATTTGCAATTTTCAAAAAATTTTCCCCTCCCCAAAAATGGCGGCCATTTTGAATTTTCGAATTTTTGCCAAAAATGGCAAAACACTAATTTGCTTCTATCTCCTTAACCGTGCGAGATAGAGCGATTTCGGCAAAATTTTCAACGCACAGGGTATCTAAGCAATGCAATCTTTGCAATTTTCAAAATATTTTCCCCTCCCCAAAAATGGCGGCCATTTTGAATTTTCGAATTTTTGCCAAAAATGGCAAAACACAAATTTGCTTCTATCTCCTTAACCGTGCGAGATAGAGCGATTTCGTCGAAATTTTCGACCCACAGGTTATCTAAGGAATGTAATATTTGCAATTTTCAAAAAATTTTCCCCTCCCCCAAAATGGCGGCCATTTTGAATTTTCGAATTTTTGCCAAAAATGGCAAAACACAAATTTGCTTCTATCTCCTTAACCGTGCGAGATAGAGCGATTTCGTCGAAATTTTCGACCCACAGGCCATCTAAGCAATGCAATCTTTGCAATTTTCAAAAAAATTTCCCCTCCCCAAAAATGGCGGCCATTTTGAATTTTCGAATTTTTGCCAAAAATGGCAAAACACAAATTTGCTTCTATCTCCTTAACCGTGCGAGATAGAGCGATTTCGGCAAAATTTTCGACGCACAGGGTATCTAAGCAATGCAATCTTTGCAATTTTCAAAGTATTTTCCCCTCCCCAAAAATGGCGGCCATTTTGAATTTTTGCCAAAAATGGCAAAACACAAATTTGCTTCTATCTCCTTAACCGTGCGAGATAGAGCGATTTCGTCGAAATTTTCGACCCACAGGGTATCTAAGGAATGTAATATTTGCAATTTTCAAAAAAATTTCCCCTCCCCAAAAATGGCGGCCATTTTGAATTTTCGAATTTTTGCCCAAAATGGCAAAACACAAATTTGCTTCTATCTCCTTAACCGTGCGAGATAGAGCGATTTCGGCAAAATTTTCGACGCACAGGTTATCTAAGCAATGCAATCTTTGCAATTTTCAAAATATTTTCCCCTCCCCAAAAATGGCGGCCATTTTGAATTTTCGAATTTTTGCCAAAAATGGCAAAACACAAATTTGCTTCTATCTCCTTAACCGTGCGAGATAGAGCGATTTCGTCGAAATTTTCGACCCACAGGGTATCTAAGGGATGTAATATTTGCAATTTTCAAAAAAATTTCCCCTCCCCAAAAATGGCGGCCATTTTGAATTTTCGAATTTTTGCCAAAAATGGCAAAACACAAATTTGCTTCTATCTCCTTAACCGTGCGAGATAGAGCGATTTCGGCGAAATTTTCGACCCACAGGGGATCTAAGGAATGCAATCTTTGCAATTTTCCAAAAATTTTCCCCTCCCCAAAAATGGCGGCCATTTTGAATTTTCGAATTTTTGCCAAAAATGGCAAAACACTAATTTGCTTCTATCTCCTTAACCGTGCGAGATAGAGCGATTTCGGCAAAATTTTCAACGCACAGGGTATCTAAGCAATGTAATATTTGCAATTTTCAAAAAATTTTCCCCTCCCCAAAAATGGCGGCCATTTTGAATTTTCGAATTTTTGCCCAAAATGGCAAAACACAAATTTGCTTCTATCTCCTTAACCGTGCGAGATAGAGCGATTTCGTCGAAATTTTCGACCCACAGGGTATCTAAGGAATGTAATATTTGCAATTTTCAAAAAATTTTCCCCTCCCCAAAAATGGCGGCCATTTTGAATTTTCGAATTTTTGCCAAAAATGGCAAAACACTAATTTGCTTCTATCTCCTTAACCGTGCGAGATAGAGCGATTTCGGCAAAATTTTCAACGCACAGGGTATCTAAGCAATGCAATCTTTGCAATTTTCAAAATATTTTCCCCTCCCCAAAAATGGCGGCCATTTTGAATTTTCGAATTTTTGCCAAAAATGGCAAAACACAAATTTGCTTCTATCTCCTTAACCGTGCGAGATAGAGCGATTTCGTCGAAATTTTCGACCCACAGGTTATCTAAGGAATGTAATATTTGCAATTTTCAAAAAATTTTCCCCTCCCCCAAAATGGCGGCCATTTTGAATTTTCGAATTTTTGCCAAAAATGGCAAAACACAAATTTGCTTCTATCTCCTTAACCGTGCGAGATAGAGCGATTTCGTCGAAATTTTCGACCCACAGGCCATCTAAGCAATGCAATCTTTGCAATTTTCAAAAAAATTTCCCCTCCCCAAAAATGGCGGCCATTTTGAATTTTCGAATTTTTGCCAAAAATGGCAAAACACAAATTTGCTTCTATCTCCTTAACCGTGCGAGATAGAGCGATTTCGGCAAAATTTTCGACGCACAGGGTATCTAAGCAATGCAATCTTTGCAATTTTCAAAGTATTTTCCCCTCCCCAAAAATGGCGGCCATTTTGAATTTTTGCCAAAAATGGCAAAACACAAATTTGCTTCTATCTCCTTAACCGTGCGAGATAGAGCGATTTCGTCGAAATTTTCGACCCACAGGGTATCTAAGGAATGTAATATTTGCAATTTTCAAAAAAATTTCCCCTCCCCAAAAATGGCGGCCATTTTGAATTTTCGAATTTTTGCCCAAAATGGCAAAACACAAATTTGCTTCTATCTCCTTAACCGTGCGAGATAGAGCGATTTCGGCAAAATTTTCGACGCACAGGTTATCTAAGCAATGCAATCTTTGCAATTTTCAAAATATTTTCCCCTCCCCAAAAATGGCGGCCATTTTGAATTTTCGAATTTTTGCCAAAAATGGCAAAACACAAATTTGCTTCTATCTCCTTAACCGTGCGAGATAGAGCGATTTCGTCGAAATTTTCGACCCACAGGGTATCTAAGGGATGTAATATTTGCAATTTTCAAAAAAATTTCCCCTCCCCAAAAATGGCGGCCATTTTGAATTTTCGAATTTTTGCCAAAAATGGCAAAACACAAATTTGCTTCTATCTCCTTAACCGTGCGAGATAGAGCGATTTCGGCAAAATTTTCGACGCACAGGGTATCTAAGCAATGTAATATTTGCAATTTTCCAAAAATTTTCCCCTCCCCAAAAATGGCGGCCATTTTGAATTTTCGAATTTTTGCCAAAAATGGCAAAACACTAATTTGCTTCTATCTCCTTAACCGTGCGAGATAGAGCGATTTCGGCAAAATTTTCGACGCACAGGGTATCTAAGCAATGTAATATTTGCAATTTTCAAAAAATTTTCCCCTCCCCAAAAATGGCGGCCATTTTGAATTTTCGAATTTTTGCCCAAAATGGCAAAACACAAATTTGCTTCTATCTCCTTAACCGTGCGAGATAGAGCGATTTCGGCAAAATTTTCGACGCACAGGGTATCTAAGCAATGCAATCTTTGCAATTTTCAAAATATTTTCCCCTCCCCAAAAATGGCGGCCATTTTGAATTTTCGAATTTTTGCCAAAAATGGCAAAACACAAATTTGCTTCTATCTCCTTAACCGTGCGAGATAGAGCGATTTCGTCGAAATTTTCGACCCACAGGGTATCTAAGGAATGTAATATTTGCAATTTTCAAAAAATTTTCCCCTCCCCAAAAATGGCGGCCATTTTGAATTTTCGAATTTTTGCCAAAAATGGCAAA
Source organism: Sabellastarte sp. h YS-2021 (assembly GCA_964017235.1). Taxonomy (NCBI): domain Eukaryota; kingdom Metazoa; phylum Annelida; class Polychaeta; order Sabellida; family Sabellidae; genus Sabellastarte; species Sabellastarte sp. h YS-2021. The sequence goes on along the minus strand of OZ024932.1, from coordinate 105,916,355 downwards.
ACACTAATTTGCTTCTATCTCCTTAACCGTGCGAGATAGAGCGATTTCGGCAAAATTTTCAACGCACAGGGTATCTAAGCAATGCAATCTTTGCAATTTTCAAAATATTTTCCCCTCCCCAAAAATGGCGGCCATTTTGAATTTTCGAATTTTTGCCAAAAATGGCAAAACACAAATTTGCTTCTATCTCCTTAACCGTGCGAGATAGAGCGATTTCGTCGAAATTTTCGACCCACAGGGTATCTAAGGAATGTAATATTTGCAATTTTCAAAAAATTTTCCCCTCCCCAAAAATGGCGGCCATTTTGAATTTTCGAATTTTTGCCCAAAATGGCAAAACACAAATTTGCTTCTATCTCCTTAACCGTGCGAGATAGAGCGATTTCGGCAAAATTTTCGACGCACAGGGTATCTAAGCAATGCAATCTTTGCAATTTTCAAAATATTTTCCCCTCCCCAAAAATGGCGGCCATTTTGAATTTTCGAATTTTTGCCAAAAATGGCAAAACACAAATTTGCTTCTATCTCCTTAACCGTGCGAGATAGAGCGATTTCGTCGAAATTTTCGACCCACAGGGTATCTAAGGAATGTAATATTTGCAATTTTCAAAAAATTTTCCCCTCCCCAAAAATGGCGGCCATTTTGAATTTTCGAATTTTTGCCAAAAATGGCAAAACACAAATTTGCTTCTATCTCCTTAACCGTGCGAGATAGAGCGATTTCGTCGAAATTTTCGACCCACAGGCTATCTAAGGAATGCAATCTTTGCAATTTTCCAAAAATTTTCCCCTCCCCAAAAATGGCGGCCATTTTGAATTTTCGAATTTTTGCCAAAAATGGCAAAACACAAATTTGCTTCTATCTCCTTAACCGTGCCAGATAGAGTGATTTCGTCAAAATTTTCGACCCACAGGGTATCTGAGCATTGTACTCTTGGTAATTTCTAAAAAATTTTCCCCTCCCCAAAAATGGCGGCCATTTTGAATTTTCGAATTTTTGCCAAAAATGGCAAAACACAAATTTGCTTCTATCTCCTTAACCGTGCGAGATAGAGCGATTTCGGCAAAATTTTCGACCCACAGGGTATCTAAGGAATGCAATCTTTGCAATTTTCCAAAAATTTTCCCCTCCCCAAAAATGGCGGCCATTTTGAATTTTCGAATTTTTGCCAAAAATGGCAAAACACTAATTTGCTTCTATCTCCTTAACCGTGCGAGATAGAGCGATTTCGGCAAAATTTTCGATGCACAGGGTATCTAAGCAATGCAATCTTTGCAATTTTCAAAATATTTTCCCCTCCCCAAAAATGGCGGCCATTTTGAATTTTCGAATTTTTGCCAAAAATGGCAAAACACAAATTTGCTTCTATCTCCTTAACCGTGCGAGATAGAGTGATTTCGTCGAAATTTTCGACGCACAGGGTATCTAAGCAATGCAATCTTTGCAATTTTCAAAATATTTTCCCCTCCCCAAAAATGGCGGCCATTTTGAATTTTCGAATTTTTGCCAAAAATGGCAAAACACAAATTTGCTTCTATCTCCTTAACCGTGCGAGATAGAGCGATTTCGTCGAAATTTTCGACCCACAGGGTATCTAAGGAATGTAATATTTGCAATTTTCAAAAAATTTTCCCCTCCCCAAAAATGGCGGCCATTTTGAATTTTCGAATTTTTGCCAAAAATGGCAAAACACAAATTTGCTTCTATCTCCTTAACCGTGCGAGATAGAGCGATTTCGTCGAAATTTTCGACCCACAGGCTATCTAAGGAATGCAATCTTTGCAATTTTCCAAAAATTTTCCCCTCCCCAAAAATGGCGGCCATTTTGAATTTTCGAATTTTTGCCAAAAATGGCAAAACACAAATTTGCTTCTATCTCCTTAACCGTGCCAGATAGAGTGATTTCGTCGAAATTTTCGACCCACAGGGTATCTGAGCATTGTACTCTTGGTAATTTCTAAAAAATTTTCCCCTCCCCAAAAATGGCGGCCATTTTGAATTTTCGAATTTTTGCCAAAAATGGCAAAACACAAATTTGCTTCTATCTCCTTAACCGTGCGAGATAGAGCGATTTCGGCAAAATTTTCGACCCACAGGGTATCTAAGGAATGCAATCTTTGCAATTTTCCAAAAATTTTCCCCTCCCCAAAAATGGCGGCCATTTTGAATTTTCGAATTTTTGCCAAAAATGGCAAAACACTAATTTGCTTCTATCTCCTTAACCGTGCGAGATAGAGCGATTTCGGCAAAATTTTCGACGCACAGGGTATCTAAGCAATGCAATCTTTGCAATTTTCAAAATATTTTCCCCTCCCCAAAAATGGCGGCCATTTTGAATTTTCGAATTTTTGCCAAAAATGGCAAAACACAAATTTGCTTCTATCTCCTTAACCGTGCGAGATAGAGTGATTTCGTCGAAATTTTCGACGCACAGGGTATCTAAGCAATGCAATCTTTGCAATTTTCAAAATATTTTCCCCTCCCCAAAAATGGCGGCCATTTTGAATTTTCGAATTTTTGCCAAAAATGGCAAAACACAAATTTGCTTCTATCTCCTTAACCGTGCGAGATAGAGCGATTTCGTCGAAATTTTCGACCCACAGGGTATCTAAGGAATGTAATATTTGCAATTTTCAAAAAATTTTCCCCTCCCCAAAAATGGCGGCCATTTTGAATTTTCGAATTTTTGCCAAAAATGGCAAAACACTAATTTGCTTCTATCTCCTTAACCGTGCGAGATAGAGCGATTTCGGCAAAATTTTCAACGCACAGGGTATCTAAGCAATGCAATCTTTGCAATTTTCAAAATATTTTCCCCTCCCCAAAAATGGCGGCCATTTTGAATTTTCGAATTTTTGCCAAAAATGGCAAAACACAAATTTGCTTCTATCTCCTTAACCGTGCGAGATAGAGCGATTTCGTCGAAATTTTCGACCCACAGGGTATCTAAGGAATGTAATATTTGCAATTTTCAAAAAATTTTCCCCTCCCCAAAAATGGCGGCCATTTTGAATTTTCGAATTTTTGCCCAAAATGGCAAAACACAAATTTGCTTCTATCTCCTTAACCGTGCGAGATAGAGCGATTTCGGCAAAATTTTCGACGCACAGGGTATCTAAGCAATGCAATCTTTGCAATTTTCAAAATATTTTCCCCTCCCCAAAAATGGCGGCCATTTTGAATTTTCGAATTTTTGCCAAAAATGGCAAAACACAAATTTGCTTCTATCTCCTTAACCGTGCGAGATAGAGCGATTTCGTCGAAATTTTCGACCCACAGGGTATCTAAGGAATGTAATATTTGCAATTTTCAAAAAATTTTCCCCTCCCCAAAAATGGCGGCCATTTTGAATTTTCGAATTTTTGCCAAAAATGGCAAAACACAAATTTGCTTCTATCTCCTTAACCGTGCGAGATAGAGCGATTTCGTCGAAATTTTCGACCCACAGGCTATCTAAGGAATGCAATCTTTGCAATTTTCCAAAAATTTTCCCCTCCCCAAAAATGGCGGCCATTTTGAATTTTCGAATTTTTGCCAAAAATGGCAAAACACAAATTTGCTTCTATCTCCTTAACCGTGCCAGATAGAGTGATTTCGTCAAAATTTTCGACCCACAGGGTATCTGAGCATTGTACTCTTGGTAATTTCTAAAAAATTTTCCCCTCCCCAAAAATGGCGGCCATTTTGAATTTTCGAATTTTTGCCAAAAATGGCAAAACACAAATTTGCTTCTATCTCCTTAACCGTGCGAGATAGAGCGATTTCGGCAAAATTTTCGACCCACAGGGTATCTAAGGAATGCAATCTTTGCAATTTTCCAAAAATTTTCCCCTCCCCAAAAATGGCGGCCATTTTGAATTTTCGAATTTTTGCCAAAAATGGCAAAACACTAATTTGCTTCTATCTCCTTAACCGTGCGAGATAGAGCGATTTCGGCAAAATTTTCGATGCACAGGGTATCTAAGCAATGCAATCTTTGCAATTTTCAAAATATTTTCCCCTCCCCAAAAATGGCGGCCATTTTGAATTTTCGAATTTTTGCCAAAAATGGCAAAACACAAATTTGCTTCTATCTCCTTAACCGTGCGAGATAGAGTGATTTCGTCGAAATTTTCGACGCACAGGGTATCTAAGCAATGCAATCTTTGCAATTTTCAAAATATTTTCCCCTCCCCAAAAATGGCGGCCATTTTGAATTTTCGAATTTTTGCCAAAAATGGCAAAACACAAATTTGCTTCTATCTCCTTAACCGTGCGAGATAGAGCGATTTCGTCGAAATTTTCGACCCACAGGGTATCTAAGGAATGTAATATTTGCAATTTTCAAAAAATTTTCCCCTCCCCAAAAATGGCGGCCATTTTGAATTTTCGAATTTTTGCCAAAAATGGCAAAACACAAATTTGCTTCTATCTCCTTAACCGTGCGAGATAGAGCGATTTCGTCGAAATTTTCGACCCACAGGCTATCTAAGGAATGCAATCTTTGCAATTTTCCAAAAATTTTCCCCTCCCCAAAAATGGCGGCCATTTTGAATTTTCGAATTTTTGCCAAAAATGGCAAAACACAAATTTGCTTCTATCTCCTTAACCGTGCCAGATAGAGTGATTTCGTCGAAATTTTCGACCCACAGGGTATCTGAGCATTGTACTCTTGGTAATTTCTAAAAAATTTTCCCCTCCCCAAAAATGGCGGCCATTTTGAATTTTCGAATTTTTGCCAAAAATGGCAAAACACAAATTTGCTTCTATCTCCTTAACCGTGCGAGATAGAGCGATTTCGGCAAAATTTTCGACCCACAGGGTATCTAAGGAATGCAATCTTTGCAATTTTCCAAAAATTTTCCCCTCCCCAAAAATGGCGGCCATTTTGAATTTTCGAATTTTTGCCAAAAATGGCAAAACACTAATTTGCTTCTATCTCCTTAACCGTGCGAGATAGAGCGATTTCGGCAAAATTTTCGACGCACAGGGTATCTAAGCAATGCAATCTTTGCAATTTTCAAAATATTTTCCCCTCCCCAAAAATGGCGGCCATTTTGAATTTTCGAATTTTTGCCAAAAATGGCAAAACACAAATTTGCTTCTATCTCCTTAACCGTGCGAGATAGAGTGATTTCGTCGAAATTTTCGACGCACAGGGTATCTAAGCAATGCAATCTTTGCAATTTTCAAAATATTTTCCCCTCCCCAAAAATGGCGGCCATTTTGAATTTTCGAATTTTTGCCAAAAATGGCAAAACACAAATTTGCTTCTATCTCCTTAACCGTGCGAGATAGAGTGATTTCGTCGAAATTTTCGACCCACAGGGTATCTAAGGAATGTAATATTTGCAATTTTCAAAAAATTTTCCCCTCCCCAAAAATGGCGGCCATTTTGAATTTTCGAATTTTTGCCAAAAATGGCAAAACACAAATTTGCTTCTATCTCCTTAACCGTGCGAGATAGAGCGATTTCGTCGAAATTTTCGACCCACAGGCTATCTAAGGAATGCAATCTTTGCAATTTTCCAAAAATTTTCCCCTCCCCAAAAATGGCGGCCATTTTGAATTTTTGCCAAAAATGGCAAAACACAAATTTGCTTCTATCTCCTTAACCGTGCGAGATAGAGTGATTTCGTCGAAATTTTCGACCCACAGGGTATCTAAGGAATGCAATCTTTGCAATTTTCCAAAAATTTTCCCCTTCCCAAAATTGGCGGCCATCTTGAATTTTCGAATTTTTGCCAAAAATGGCAAAACACAAATTTGCTTCTATCTCCTTAACCGTGCCAGATAGAGTGATTTCGTCAAAATTTTCGACCCACAGGGTATCTGAGCATTGTACTCTTGGTAATTTCTAAAAAATTTTCCCCTCCCCAAAAATGGCGGCCATTTTGAATTTTCGAATTTTTGCCAAAAATGGCAAAACACTAATTTGCTTCTATCTCCTTAACCGTGCGAGATAGAGCGATTTCGGCAAAATTTTCGACCCACAGGGTATCTGAGCATTGTACTCTTGGCAATTTCTAAAAAATTTTCCCCTCCCCAAAAATGGCGGCCATTTTGAATTTTCGAATTTTTGCCAAAAATGGCAAAACACAAATTTGCTTCTATCTCCTTAACCGTGCGAGATAGAGCGATTTCGTCGAAATTTTCAACCCACAGGGTATCTAAGGAATGCAATCTTTGCAATTTTCAAAAAAATTTTCCCTCCCCAAAAATGGCGGCCATTTTGAATTTTCGAATTTTTGCCAAAAATGGCAAAACACAAATTTGCTTCTATCTCCTTAACCGTGCGAGATAGAGCGATTTCGTCGAAATTTTCAACCCACAGGGTATCTAAGGAATGCAATCTTTGCAATTTTCAAAAAATTTTCCCCTCCCCAAAAATGGCAGCCATTTTGAATTTTCGAATTTTTGCCCAAAATGGAAAAACACAAACTGGCCTTAACCGTGCAAAATAGAGTTATTTTGTTGAAATTTTCGACCCATAGGGTATCTAAGAAATGTACTCTTGGCAATTTTCAAAAAAATTTCCTTTTCCCAATAATGGCGGCCATTTGGAATTTTCAAATTTTTGCCAAAAATAGAAAAACAGGAATTGGCTTCTATCTTCTTAACCGTGCAAGATAGAGTGATTTCGTCAAAATTTTCAACCCAACCAATGCAAAAAGGCATGAAGCTGAAATAAATTACATCTACACTATCAAATATTTAAGCATCATTGATATATTTTACAAATGAAACAGGGTCTTGTAAGACTACTGTACAATTTGGGCAAAAGGTTCATGGGTGGACATTACACATGATAATGTGTGTTCTTCTATGCTATCCTGTTTCTATTCGCATCTACTATCAACAGGGCAGCCTATTTCTAGTTTGTGTCCAGTATTTTAAGTTTTCCTTCCATTGTATGTGTTGTCAAGCAAGATTGAGGTTATAAAGTGCCGTAACCAAAACCTGGCAGTTTTGCTGAATCACTACTCCGTATAAAAGTCTGCGAATACATGAAAATATGGAATAAAAGCTAATAAGTTCTTCAGATTGCTGGTAGGTTTCTAATATTTTGACTATTCCCTCTATTATATGTGTTGGCAAGCGAAGTAGCGGTTTTAAAATCTCACCACGGTCTCTTAGTAAAATGCTCTTGATACCGAAATACCGGGCCCACAGACCCATCCTTAAGTTTGACTCAAAATCAAATTCTGTAATTTATTTGAATACCTTTGTTAACAAGTACTGACCAATTATTGTAGCCCTAAAGAGGAATAATAATGTTGTTTTGTGTTATTAAACTCCAGGAACCAGAGAACAAAGACATTTCCACACCTGTAGCAGAAAATTCTGAGTTGGCTGATGATCCAGGTGCATCCGAGATGAACGAAATTCGCCCTGATGCCAGTAGCATCAAGACTCTTGAATCTGTAGCTCACAACCCCAATGAATCCAAATCAGTGGGTGTTATGAATATAAAAGCTGAACAAAGGGTTTTAATGCCTAGGGAAGTCACTAGAACTCTGTCACAGGAACTGGGAATCCATGACGATGTAGAATCAACAGATTCTATACCAACAGACACCTCTTCTGAAGGATCAAAACCCACGACCCCATTGATATTTAATACTACTAGTGGAGGCAAAGATGGAGGAGAGGGCAGTGGTAAAACAGTAAGTAAGAAAGCCCAGGAGGAAGAAGCTGACATTTGTTCAGAGAATGATCAAGCAAAGGGATCCTCTAGTTCTGCAGTACTGAAGAGAAGTTTGAGGTCAAGGTCAAACGATAGCAGCATTAACACTAAGTTGTCAGAAGACTCAACCATTGAAGGTGCAGAAAACGTGGAGAGTAAAATGAAAAGTGTGGAAAGTAAGGAGAAATCCAGTGCAACTGTGATGTTTGCCGAGGAAAAAGGCACGTCCAAAAGTCTGGTGGTAGACAGAAAAGAATTTCCCAGGGATTTGAAATCTGTGAAACAGAAATTTGAAGAAGCCAGCTATAAGAGAGTGGTATGGTATAAGTACATTAGACCAGATAAAGCTAAGAGCCTCTAATATACAAAGGATTTAGCTCAAATTTTGGTTTACTTAAAATCTAATACTTACAGAAATTCATTTTCCAAATTTGGCATCTCAAAATCGATTTCACTTACATCTGAATTTGTCTGTTGTAAATGCTGGAATTCTTTTTTATCCATTTTTGGAATAAAATTATTTAAGTATTATTTGATCAGTTGTGTTTGTATAAGGAATAGGGCTGAAATAACACAGTAATGTAAAGAAATCTAATTTATAAATATTTCCAAAATTATTAATATTTATTAAGTAATAATGTATTTACTCATTTTGTAATTTTCAGGGGACTAATGCGTTATTAAAGACATTGTATTCTATCTGCATGTAGGCTTTTGTATACATTGACACAGTGTGTATTCTCCATGTTTTAGGCTGTTTGTAACCAGTATTGTGTACATTCTGTGTGTTTAGGCTGTTTATATAAGGCATTGGGGTACATTCTATGTGTTTAGGCTGACTTCTGCAGTGATATTGTGCGTATTCTTCGTTACAACATTGGACGTGAGGACTCTCTGTTGCCAGGGGAGACCAAAGCTTGTCAGACTGCACGATCCCTATTCTTACGACAGATGAAGAAGTGTTTCCCTTGGTATAATGCAAACACTAACACACTGTGGGAACATGATAGATCTCTCCCTAGGTAAGAATTGGGGGGGGGGGGTAATTTATGGTTAAGTGATAGTTCAGAAACTTATATCCTAAATTATAATTGCAACAGTCAAAACAGTGTGAAATTATGTGTGATTAAGGATATTTAAGTTATTTTTCTGTCATATTTGTGTATAATATTGGTTTAAAAAAATTGATGGAAAATTTTTAATGGACACATTTCTGCACGACACACAAAATAAAAATTTGACTCGAATAGTTAAGGAATACAGTAATGAACTTTTTTGTCGTACAAAATTAGTAAAAGTGTAGTCTGCTTGATATCACCAGCTTTGCAATTATTCTTAAAATTGACTTCTGGTGAGTCATTTTGTGTAGTCTCATGGAAAAAAAAATTATTGCCTTTACACTAAGAAGTGTATTCTTTAAATCAGATATTAGTATTCCACAAAGTCTGAACTTTTAATCTTATTTATGATGACATAATTATGTCCACCCCCCTGGGGGGTGGATATATTATTTTTGCTTTTTTCGCCGTCCGGCGTCCGATGTCCGGCGTCACGCATGGTTTCCGCTCATTTAAAGGAAAAGTATTAGAGCTATTGTCACCAAATTTGGTATGCAGGCTTATTGGGTCAGTAGCTTGCTTGGGATTGCTTTTGGCTGTTGTACCTCTTTTGCTTACTGAGTAATACTTAAGTACAGCTATTTTCAGTACCCATTGGTTTCCGTGCATTTAAGCCAAAATAATTAAAGATATTTTACTACAATTTTGAATACAAGATTGTTATGTCTATAGCTCGCTTGGTATTGCATTTGGGACTGATAGCTTTGTCAGTACATGAGTAATAGCCATTTAGGTACTTCATTGTGTATTTTCAGTACTATTTTTGAGTAATTTGCTAATATCTCAGAAACCGTAAGAGATAGAGCGATTTCGTCGAAATTTTCGACCCACAGGGTACCTAAGGAATGTAATATTTGCAATTTTCAAAAAATTTTCCCCTCCCCAAAAATGGCGGCCATTTTGAATTTTCGAATTTTTGCCAAAATTGGCAAAACACTAATTTGCTTCTATCTCCTTAACCGTGCGAGATAGAGTGATTTCGTCGAAATTTTCGACCCACAGGGTATCTAAGGAATGCAATCTTTGCAATTTTCCAAAAATTTTCCCCTCCCCAAAAATGGCGGCCATTTTGAATTTTCGAATTTTTGCCAAAAATGGCAAAACACAAATTTGCTTCTATCTCCTTAACCGTGCGAGATAGAGCGATTTCGTCGAAATTTTCGACCCACAGATTATCTAAGGAATGCAATATTTGCAATTTTCCAAAAATTTTCCCCTCCCCAAAAATGGCGGCCATTTTGAGTTTTCGAATTTTTGCCAAAAATGGCAAAACACCAATCTGCTTCTATCTCCTTAACCGTGCGAGATAGAGCGATTTCGTCAAAATTTTCGACCCACAGGGTATCTGAGCATTGTACTCTTGGTAATTTTTACAAAATTTTCCCTCCCCAAAAATGGCGGCCATTTTGAATTTTCGAATTTTTGCCAAAAATGGCAAAACACAAATTTGCTTCTATCTCCTTAACCGTGCGAGATAGAGCGATTTCGTCGAAATTTTCGACCCACAGGGTATCTAAGGAATGTAATATTTGCAATTTTCAAAAAATTTTCCCCTCCCCAAAAATGGCGGCCATTTTGAATTTTCGAATTTTTGCCAAAAATGGCAAAACACAAATTTGCTTCTATCTCCTTAACCGTGCGAGATAGAGCGATTTCGTCGAAATTTTCGACCCACAGGGTATCTAAGGAATGCAATCTTTGCAATTTTCCAAAAATTTTCCCCTCCCCAAAAATGGCGGCCATTTTGAATTTTCGAATTTTTGCCAAAAATGGCAAAACACCAATCTGCTTCTATCTCCTTAACCGTGCGAGATAGAGCGATTTCGTCAAAATTTTCGACCCACAGGGTATCTGAGCATTGTACTCTTAGTAATTTTTAAAAAATTTTCCCCTCCCCAAAAATGGCAGCCATTTTGAATTTTCGAATTTTTGCCAAAAATGGCAAAACACTAATTTGCTTCTATCTCCTTAACCGTGCGAGATAGAGCGATTTCGGCAAAATTTTCGACGCACAGGGTATCTAAGCAATGCAATCTTTGCAATTTTCCAAAAATTTTCCCCTCCCCAAAAATGGCGGCCATTTTGAGTTTTCGAATTTTTGCCAAAAATGGCAAAACACCAATCTGCTTCTATCTCCTTAACCGTGCGAGATAGAGCGATTTCGTCAAAATTTTCGACCCACAGGGTATCTGAGCATTGTACTCTTGGTAATTTTTACAAAATTTTGCCCTCCCCAAAAATGGCGGCCATTTTGAATTTTCGAATTTTTGCCAAAAATGGCAAAACACAAATTTGCTTCTATCTCCTTAACCGTGCGAGATAGAGCGATTTCGTCGAAATTTTCGACCCACAGGGTATCTAAGGAATGTAATATTTGCAATTTTCAAAAAATTTTCCCCTCCCCAAAAATGGCGGCCATTTTGAATTTTCGAATTTTTGCCAAAAATGGCAAAACACAAATTTGCTTCTATCTCCTTAACCGTGCGAGATAGAGCGATTTCGTCGAAATTTTCGACCCACAGGGTATCTAAGGAATACAATCTTTGCAATTTTCCAAAAATTTTCCCCTCCCCAAAAATGGCGGTCATTTTGAATTTTCGAATTTTTGCCAAAAATGGCAAAACACCAATCTGCTTCTATCTCCTTAACCGTGCGAGATAGAGCGATTTCGTCAAAATTTTCGACCCACAGGGTATCTGAGCATTGTACTCTTAGTAATTTTTAAAAAATTTTCCCCTCCCCAAAAATGGCAGCCATTTTGAATTTTCGAATTTTTGCCAAAAATGGCAAAACACTAATTTGCTTCTATCTCCTTAACCGTGCGAGATAGAGCGATTTCGTCAAAATTTTCGACCCACAGGGTATCTGAGCATTGTACTCTTAGTAATTTTTAAAAAATTTTCCCCTCCCCAAAAATGGCAGCCATTTTGAATTTTCGAATTTTTGCCAAAAATGGCAAAACACTAATTTGCTTCTATCTCCTTAACCGTGCGAGATAGAGCGATTTCGTCAAAATTTTCGACCCACAGGGTATCTAAGGAATGTAATATTTGCAATTTTCAAAAAATTTTCCCCTCCCCAAAAATGGCGGCCATTTTGAATTTTCGAATTTTTGCCAAATATGGCAAAACACAAATTTTCTTCTATCTCCTTAACCGTGCGAGATAGAGCGATTTCGTCGAAATTTTCGACCCACAGATTATCTAAGGAATGCAATATTTGCAATTTTCCAAAAATTTTCCCCTCCCCAAAAATGGCAGCCATTTTGAATTTTCGAATTTTTGCCAAAAATGGCAAAACACCAATCTGCTTCTATCTCCTTAACCGTGCGAGATAGAGCGATTTCGTCCAAATTTTCGACCCACAGGGTATCTGAGCATTGTACTCTTGTTAATTTTTAAAAAATTTTCCCCTCCCCAAAAATGGCGGCCATTTTGAATTTTCGAATTTTTGCCAAAAATGGCAAAACACCAATCTGCTTCTATCTCCTTAACCGTGCGAGATAGAGCGATTTCGTCGAAATTTTCGACCCACAGGGTATCTGAGCATTGTACTCTTGGTAATTTTTAAAAAATTTTCCCCTCCCCAAAAATGGCGGCCATTTTGAATTTTCAAATTTTTGCCAAAAATGGCAAAACACAAATTTGCTTCTATCTCCTTAACCGTGCGAGATAGAGCGATTTCGTCGAAATTTTCGACCCACAGGGTATCTGAGCATTGTACTCTTGGTAATTAAAAAAAAATTTTCCCCTCCCCAAAAATGGCGGCCATTTTGAATTTTCGAATTTTTGCCAAAAATGGCAAAACACAATTTGCTTCTATCTCCTTAACCGTGCGAGATAGAGTGATTTCATCGAAATTTTCGACCCACAGGGTATCTAAGGAATGCAATCTTTGCAATTTTCAAAAAATTTTCCCCTCCCCAAAAATGGCGGCCATTTTGAATTTTCGAATTTTTGCCAAAAATGGCAAAACACTAATTTGCTTCTATCTCCTTAACCGTGCGAGATAGAGCGATTTCGTCGAAATTTTCGACCCACAGGGTATCTAAGGAATGCAATCTTTGCAATTTTCCAAAAATTTTCCCCTCCCCAAAAATGGCGGCCATTTTGAATTTTCGAATTTTTGCCAAAAATGGCAAAACACTAATTTGCTTCTATCTCCTTAACCGTGCGAGATAGAGCGATTTCGTCGAAATTTTCGACCCACAGGGTATCTAAGGAATGTAATATTTGCAATTTTCAAAAAATTTTCCCCTCCCCAAAAATGGCGGCTATTTTGAATTTTCGAATTTTTGCCAAAAATGGCAAAACACCAATCTGCTTCTATCTCCTTAACCGTGCGAGATAGAGCGATTTCGTCAAAATTTTCGACCCACAGGGTATCTGAGCATTGTACTCTTAGTAATTTTTAAAAAATTTTCCCCTCCCCAAAAATGGCAGCCATTTTGAATTTTCGAATTTTTGCCAAAAATGGCAAAACACTAATTTGCTTCTATCTCCTTAACCGTGCGAGATAGAGCGATTTCGGCAAAATTTTCGACGCACAGGGTATCTAAGCAATGCAATCTTTGCAATTTTCCAAAAATTTTCCCCTCCCCAAAAATGGCGGCCATTTTGAATTTTCGAATTTTTGCCAAAAATGGCAAAACACAAATTTGCTTCTATCTCCTTAACCGTGCGAGATAGAGCGATTTCGTCGAAATTTTCGACCCACAGGGTATCTAAGGAATGCAATCTTTGCAATTTTCCAAAAATTTTCCCCTCCCCAAAAATGGCGGCCATTTTGAATTTTCGAATTTTTGCCAAAAATGGCAAAACACTAATTTGCTTCTATCTCCTTAACCGTGCGAGATAGAGCGATTTCGTCGAAATTTTCGACCCACAGGGTATCTAAGGAATGTAATATTTGCAATTTTCAAAAAATTTTCCCCTCCCCAAAAATGGCGGCTATTTTGAATTTTCGAATTTTTGCCAAAAATGGCAAAACACCAATCTGCTTCTATCTCCTTAACCGTGCGAGATAGAGCGATTTCGTCAAAATTTTCGACCCACAGGGTATCTGAGCATTGTACTCTTAGTAATTTTTAAAAAATTTTCCCCTCCCCAAAAATGGCAGCCATTTTGAATTTTCGAATTTTTGCCAAAAATGGCAAAACACTAATTTGCTTCTATCTCCTTAACCGTGCGAGATAGAGCGATTTCGGCAAAATTTTCGACGCACAGGGTATCTAAGCAATGCAATCTTTGCAATTTTCCAAAAATTTTCCCCTCCCCAAAAATGGCGGCCATTTTGAATTTTCGAATTTTTGCCAAAAATGGCAAAACACAAATTTGCTTCTATCTCCTTAACCGTGCGAGATAGAGCGATTTCGTCGAAATTTTCGACCCACAGGGTATCTAAGGAATGTAATATTTGCAATTTTCAAAAAATTTTCCCCTCCCCAAAAATGGCGGCCATTTTGAATTTTCGAATTTTTGCCAAAAATGGCAAAACACAAATTTGCTTCTATCTCCTTAACCGTGCGAGATAGAGCGATTTCGTCGAAATTTTCGACCCACAGATTATCTAAGGAATGGAATATTTGCAATTTTCCAAAAATTTTCCCCTCCCCAAAAATGGCAGCCATTTTGAATTTTCGAATTTTTGCCAAAAATGGCAAAACACCAATCTGCTTCTATCTCCTTAACCGTGCGAGATAGAGCGATTTCGTCCAAATTTTCGACCCACAGGGTATCTGAGCATTGTACTCTTGTTAATTTTTAAAAAATTTTCCCCTCCCCAAAAATGGCGGCCATTTTGAATTTTCGAATTTTTGCCAAAAATGGCAAAACACAAATTTGCTTCTATCTCCTTAACCGTGCGTGATAGAGCGATTTCGTCAAAATTTTCGACCCACAGGGTATCTGAGCATTGTACTCTTAGTAATTTTTAAAAAATTTTCCCCTCCCCAAAAATGGCAGCCATTTTGAATTTTCGAATTTTTGCCAAAAATGGCAAAACACTAATTTGCTTCTATCTCCTTAACCGTGCGAGATAGAGCGATTTCGTCAAAATTTTCGACCCACAGGGTATCTAAGGAATGTAATATTTGCAATTTTCAAAAAATTTTCCCCTCCCCAAAAATGGCGGCCATTTTGAATTTTCGAATTTTTGCCAAATATGGCAAAACACAAATTTTCTTCTATCTCCTTAACCGTGCGAGATAGAGCGATTTCGTCGAAATTTTCGACCCACAGATTATCTAAGGAATGCAATATTTGCAATTTTCCAAAAATTTTCCCCTCCCCAAAAATGGCAGCCATTTTGAATTTTCGAATTTTTGCCAAAAATGGCAAAACACCAATCTGCTTCTATCTCCTTAACCGTGCGAGATAGAGCGATTTCGTCCAAATTTTCGACCCACAGGGTATCTGAGCATTGTACTCTTGTTAATTTTTAAAAAATTTTCCCCTCCCCAAAAATGGCGGCCATTTTGAATTTTCGAATTTTTGCCAAAAATGGCAAAACACCAATCTGCTTCTATCTCCTTAACCGTGCGAGATAGAGCGATTTCGTCGAAATTTTCGACCCACAGGGTATCTGAGCATTGTACTCTTGGTAATTTTTAAAAAATTTTCCCCTCCCCAAAAATGGCGGCCATTTTGAATTTTCAAATTTTTGCCAAAAATGGCAAAACACAAATTTGCTTCTATCTCCTTAACCGTGCGAGATAGAGCGATTTCGTCGAAATTTTCGACCCACAGGGTATCTGAGCATTGTACTCTTGGTAATTAAAAAAAAATTTTCCCCTCCCCAAAAATGGCGGCCATTTTGAATTTTCGAATTTTTGCCAAAAATGGCAAAACACAATTTGCTTCTATCTCCTTAACCGTGCGAGATAGAGTGATTTCGTCGAAATTTTCGACCCACAGGGTATCTAAGGAATGCAATCTTTGCAATTTTCCAAAAATTTTCCCCTCCCCAAAAATGGCGGCCATTTTGAATTTTCGAATTTTTGCCAAAAATGGCAAAACACTAATTTGCTTCTATCTCCTTAACCGTGCGAGATAGAGCGATTTCGTCGAAATTTTCGACCCACAGGGTATCTAAGGAATGCAATCTTTGCAATTTTCCAAAAATTTTCCCCTCCCCAAAAATGGCGGCCATTTTGAATTTTCGAATTTTTGCCAAAAATGGCAAAACACTAATTTGCTTCTATCTCCTTAACCGTGCGAGATAGAGCGATTTCGTCGAAATTTTCGACCCACAGGGTATCTAAGGAATGTAATATTTGCAATTTTCAAAAAATTTTCCCCTCCCCAAAAATGGCGGCCATTTTGAATTTTCGAATTTTTGCCAAAAATGGCAAAACACCAATCTGCTTCTATCTCCTTAACCGTGCGAGATAGAGCGATTTCGTCAAAATTTTCGACCCACAGGGTATCTGAGCATTGTACTCTTAGTAATTTTTAAAAAATTTTCCCCTCCCCAAAAATGGCAGCCATTTTGAATTTTCGAATTTTTGCCAAAAATGGCAAAACACTAATTTGCTTCTATCTCCTTAACCGTGCGAGATAGAGCGATTTCGGCAAAATTTTCGACGCACAGGGTATCTAAGCAATGCAATCTTTGCAATTTTCCAAAAATTTTCCCCTCCCCAAAAATGGCGGCCATTTTGAATTTTCGAATTTTTGCCAAAAATGGCAAAACACAAATTTGCTTCTATCTCCTTAACCGTGCGAGATAGAGCGATTTCGTCGAAATTTTCGACCCACAGGGTATCTAAGGAATGTAATATTTGCAATTTTCAAAAAATTTTCCCCTCCCCAAAAATGGCGGCCATTTTGAATTTTCGAATTTTTGCCAAAAATGGCAAAACACAAATTTGCTTCTATCTCCTTAACCGTGCGAGATAGAGCGATTTCGTCGAAATTTTCGACCCACAGATTATCTAAGGAATGGAATATTTGCAATTTTCCAAAAATTTTCCCCTCCCCAAAAATGGCAGCCATTTTGAATTTTCGAATTTTTGCCAAAAATGGCAAAACACCAATCTGCTTCTATCTCCTTAACCGTGCGAGATAGAGCGATTTCGTCCAAATTTTCGACCCACAGGGTATCTGAGCATTGTACTCTTGTTAATTTTTAAAAAATTTTCCCCTCCCCAAAAATGGCGGCCATTTTGAATTTTCGAATTTTTGCCAAAAATGGCAAAACACAAATTTGCTTCTATCTCCTTAACCGTGCGTGATAGAGCGATTTCGTCAAAATTTTCGACCCACAGGGTATCTGAGCATTGTACTCTTAGTAATTTTTAAAAAATTTTCCCCTCCCCAAAAATGGCAGCCATTTTGAATTTTCGAATTTTTGCCAAAAATGGCAAAACACTAATTTGCTTCTATCTCCTTAACCGTGCGAGATAGAGCGATTTCGTCGAAATTTTCGACGCACAGGGTATCTAAGGAATGCAATCTTTGCAATTTTCAAAAAATTTTCCCCTCCCCAAAAATGGCGGCCATTTTGAATTTTCGAATTTTTGCCAAAAATGGCAAAACACAAATTTGCTTCTATCTCTTTAACTGTGCGAGATAGAGCGATTTCGTCGAAATTTTCGACCCACAGGGTATCTAAGGAATGCAATCTTTGCAATTTTCAAAAAATTTTCCCCTCCCCAAAAATGGCGGCCATTTTGAATTTTCGAATTTTTGCCAAAAATGGCAAAACACAAATTTGCTTCTATCTCCTTAACCGTGCGAGATAGAGCGATTTCGTCAAAATTTTCGACCCACAGGGTATCTGAGCATTGTACTCTTGTTAATTTTTAAAAAATTTTCCCCTCCCCAAAAATGGCGGCCATTTTGAATTTTCGAATTTTTGCCAAAAATGGCAAAACACAAATTTTCTTCTATCTCCTTAACCGTGCGAGATAGAGCGATTTCGTCAAAATTTTCGACCCACAGGGTATCTGAGCATTGTACTCTTGGTAATTTTTAAAAAATTTTCCCCTCCCCAAAAATGGCGGCCATTTTGAATTTTCGAATTTTTGCCAAAAATGGCAAAACACTAATTTGCTTCTATCTCCTTAACCGTGCGAGATAGAGCGATTTCGTCAAAATTTTCGACCCACAGGGTATCTGAGCATTGTACTCTTAGTAATTTTTAAAAAATTTTCCCCTCCCCAAAAATGGCAGCCATTTTGAATTTTCGAATTTTTGCCAAAAATGGCAAAACACTAATTTGCTTCTATCTCCTTAACCGTGCGAGATAGAGCGATTTCGTCAAAATTTTCGACCCACAGGGTATCTAAGGAATGTAATATTTGCAATTTTCAAAAAATTTTCCCCTCCCCAAAAATGGCGGCCATTTTGAATTTTCGAATTTTTGCCAAATATGGCAAAACACAAATTTTCTTCTATCTCCTTAACCGTGCGAGATAGAGCGATTTCGTCGAAATTTTCGACCCACAGATTATCTAAGGAATGCAATATTTGCAATTTTCCAAAAATTTTCCCCTCCCCAAAAATGGCAGCCATTTTGAATTTTCGAATTTTTGCCAAAAATGGCAAAACACCAATCTGCTTCTATCTCCTTAACCGTGCGAGATAGAGCGATTTCGTCCAAATTTTCGACCCACAGGGTATCTGAGCATTGTACTCTTGTTAATTTTTAAAAAATTTTCCCCTCCCCAAAAATGGCGGCCATTTTGAATTTTCGAATTTTTGCCAAAAATGGCAAAACACCAATCTGCTTCTATCTCCTTAACCGTGCGAGATAGAGCGATTTCGTCGAAATTTTCGACCCACAGGGTATCTGAGCATTGTACTCTTGGTAATTTTTAAAAAATTTTCCCCTCCCCAAAAATGGCGGCCATTTTGAATTTTCAAATTTTTGCCAAAAATGGCAAAACACAAATTTGCTTCTATCTCCTTAACCGTGCGAGATAGAGCGATTTCGTCGAAATTTTCGACCCACAGGGTATCTGAGCATTGTACTCTTGGTAATTAAAAAAAAATTTTCCCCTCCCCAAAAATGGCGGCCATTTTGAATTTTCGAATTTTTGCCAAAAATGGCAAAACACAATTTGCTTCTATCTCCTTAACCGTGCGAGATAGAGTGATTTCATCGAAATTTTCGACCCACAGGGTATCTAAGGAATGCAATCTTTGCAATTTTCAAAAAATTTTCCCCTCCCCAAAAATGGCGGCCATTTTGAATTTTCGAATTTTTGCCAAAAATGGCAAAACACTAATTTGCTTCTATCTCCTTAACCGTGCGAGATAGAGCGATTTCGTCGAAATTTTCGACCCACAGGGTATCTAAGGAATGCAATCTTTGCAATTTTCCAAAAATTTTCCCCTCCCCAAAAATGGCGGCCATTTTGAATTTTCGAATTTTTGCCAAAAATGGCAAAACACTAATTTGCTTCTATCTCCTTAACCGTGCGAGATAGAGCGATTTCGTCGAAATTTTCGACCCACAGGGTATCTAAGGAATGTAATATTTGCAATTTTCAAAAAATTTTCCCCTCCCCAAAAATGGCGGCTATTTTGAATTTTCGAATTTTTGCCAAAAATGGCAAAACACCAATCTGCTTCTATCTCCTTAACCGTGCGAGATAGAGCGATTTCGTCAAAATTTTCGACCCACAGGGTATCTGAGCATTGTACTCTTAGTAATTTTTAAAAAATTTTCCCCTCCCCAAAAATGGCAGCCATTTTGAATTTTCGAATTTTTGCCAAAAATGGCAAAACACTAATTTGCTTCTATCTCCTTAACCGTGCGAGATAGAGCGATTTCGGCAAAATTTTCGACGCACAGGGTATCTAAGCAATGCAATCTTTGCAATTTTCCAAAAATTTTCCCCTCCCCAAAAATGGCGGCCATTTTGAATTTTCGAATTTTTGCCAAAAATGGCAAAACACAAATTTGCTTCTATCTCCTTAACCGTGCGAGATAGAGCGATTTCGTCGAAATTTTCGACCCACAGGGTATCTAAGGAATGCAATCTTTGCAATTTTCCAAAAATTTTCCCCTCCCCAAAAATGGCGGCCATTTTGAATTTTCGAATTTTTGCCAAAAATGGCAAAACACTAATTTGCTTCTATCTCCTTAACCGTGCGAGATAGAGCGATTTCGTCGAAATTTTCGACCCACAGGGTATCTAAGGAATGTAATATTTGCAATTTTCAAAAAATTTTCCCCTCCCCAAAAATGGCGGCTATTTTGAATTTTCGAATTTTTGCCAAAAATGGCAAAACACCAATCTGCTTCTATCTCCTTAACCGTGCGAGATAGAGCGATTTCGTCAAAATTTTCGACCCACAGGGTATCTGAGCATTGTACTCTTAGTAATTTTTAAAAAATTTTCCCCTCCCCAAAAATGGCAGCCATTTTGAATTTTCGAATTTTTGCCAAAAATGGCAAAACACTAATTTGCTTCTATCTCCTTAACCGTGCGAGATAGAGCGATTTCGGCAAAATTTTCGACGCACAGGGTATCTAAGCAATGCAATCTTTGCAATTTTCCAAAAATTTTCCCCTCCCCAAAAATGGCGGCCATTTTGAATTTTCGAATTTTTGCCAAAAATGGCAAAACACAAATTTGCTTCTATCTCCTTAACCGTGCGAGATAGAGCGATTTCGTCGAAATTTTCGACCCACAGGGTATCTAAGGAATGTAATATTTGCAATTTTCAAAAAATTTTCCCCTCCCCAAAAATGGCGGCCATTTTGAATTTTCGAATTTTTGCCAAAAATGGCAAAACACAAATTTGCTTCTATCTCCTTAACCGTGCGAGATAGAGCGATTTCGTCGAAATTTTCGACCCACAGATTATCTAAGGAATGGAATATTTGCAATTTTCCAAAAATTTTCCCCTCCCCAAAAATGGCAGCCATTTTGAATTTTCGAATTTTTGCCAAAAATGGCAAAACACCAATCTGCTTCTATCTCCTTAACCGTGCGAGATAGAGCGATTTCGTCCAAATTTTCGACCCACAGGGTATCTGAGCATTGTACTCTTGTTAATTTTTAAAAAATTTTCCCCTCCCCAAAAATGGCGGCCATTTTGAATTTTCGAATTTTTGCCAAAAATGGCAAAACACAAATTTGCTTCTATCTCCTTAACCGTGCGTGATAGAGCGATTTCGTCAAAATTTTCGACCCACAGGGTATCTGAGCATTGTACTCTTAGTAATTTTTAAAAAATTTTCCCCTCCCCAAAAATGGCAGCCATTTTGAATTTTCGAATTTTTGCCAAAAATGGCAAAACACTAATTTGCTTCTATCTCCTTAACCGTGCGAGATAGAGCGATTTCGTCAAAATTTTCGACCCACAGGGTATCTAAGGAATGTAATATTTGCAATTTTCAAAAAATTTTCCCCTCCCCAAAAATGGCGGCCATTTTGAATTTTCGAATTTTTGCCAAATATGGCAAAACACAAATTTTCTTCTATCTCCTTAACCGTGCGAGATAGAGCGATTTCGTCGAAATTTTCGACCCACAGATTATCTAAGGAATGCAATATTTGCAATTTTCCAAAAATTTTCCCCTCCCCAAAAATGGCAGCCATTTTGAATTTTCGAATTTTTGCCAAAAATGGCAAAACACCAATCTGCTTCTATCTCCTTAACCGTGCGAGATAGAGCGATTTCGTCCAAATTTTCGACCCACAGGGTATCTGAGCATTGTACTCTTGTTAATTTTTAAAAAATTTTCCCCTCCCCAAAAATGGCGGCCATTTTGAATTTTCGAATTTTTGCCAAAAATGGCAAAACACCAATCTGCTTCTATCTCCTTAACCGTGCGAGATAGAGCGATTTCGTCGAAATTTTCGACCCACAGGGTATCTGAGCATTGTACTCTTGGTAATTTTTAAAAAATTTTCCCCTCCCCAAAAATGGCGGCCATTTTGAATTTTCAAATTTTTGCCAAAAATGGCAAAACACAAATTTGCTTCTATCTCCTTAACCGTGCGAGATAGAGCGATTTCGTCGAAATTTTCGACCCACAGGGTATCTGAGCATTGTACTCTTGGTAATTAAAAAAAAATTTTCCCCTCCCCAAAAATGGCGGCCATTTTGAATTTTCGAATTTTTGCCAAAAATGGCAAAACACAATTTGCTTCTATCTCCTTAACCGTGCGAGATAGAGTGATTTCGTCGAAATTTTCGACCCACAGGGTATCTAAGGAATGCAATCTTTGCAATTTTCCAAAAATTTTCCCCTCCCCAAAAATGGCGGCCATTTTGAATTTTCGAATTTTTGCCAAAAATGGCAAAACACTAATTTGCTTCTATCTCCTTAACCGTGCGAGATAGAGCGATTTCGTCGAAATTTTCGACCCACAGGGTATCTAAGGAATGCAATCTTTGCAATTTTCCAAAAATTTTCCCCTCCCCAAAAATGGCGGCCATTTTGAATTTTCGAATTTTTGCCAAAAATGGCAAAACACTAATTTGCTTCTATCTCCTTAACCGTGCGAGATAGAGCGATTTCGTCGAAATTTTCGACCCACAGGGTATCTAAGGAATGTAATATTTGCAATTTTCAAAAAATTTTCCCCTCCCCAAAAATGGCGGCCATTTTGAATTTTCGAATTTTTGCCAAAAATGGCAAAACACCAATCTGCTTCTATCTCCTTAACCGTGCGAGATAGAGCGATTTCGTCAAAATTTTCGACCCACAGGGTATCTGAGCATTGTACTCTTAGTAATTTTTAAAAAATTTTCCCCTCCCCAAAAATGGCAGCCATTTTGAATTTTCGAATTTTTGCCAAAAATGGCAAAACACTAATTTGCTTCTATCTCCTTAACCGTGCGAGATAGAGCGATTTCGGCAAAATTTTCGACGCACAGGGTATCTAAGCAATGCAATCTTTGCAATTTTCCAAAAATTTTCCCCTCCCCAAAAATGGCGGCCATTTTGAATTTTCGAATTTTTGCCAAAAATGGCAAAACACAAATTTGCTTCTATCTCCTTAACCGTGCGAGATAGAGCGATTTCGTCGAAATTTTCGACCCACAGGGTATCTAAGGAATGTAATATTTGCAATTTTCAAAAAATTTTCCCCTCCCCAAAAATGGCGGCCATTTTGAATTTTCGAATTTTTGCCAAAAATGGCAAAACACAAATTTGCTTCTATCTCCTTAACCGTGCGAGATAGAGCGATTTCGTCGAAATTTTCGACCCACAGATTATCTAAGGAATGGAATATTTGCAATTTTCCAAAAATTTTCCCCTCCCCAAAAATGGCAGCCATTTTGAATTTTCGAATTTTTGCCAAAAATGGCAAAACACCAATCTGCTTCTATCTCCTTAACCGTGCGAGATAGAGCGATTTCGTCCAAATTTTCGACCCACAGGGTATCTGAGCATTGTACTCTTGTTAATTTTTAAAAAATTTTCCCCTCCCCAAAAATGGCGGCCATTTTGAATTTTCGAATTTTTGCCAAAAATGGCAAAACACAAATTTGCTTCTATCTCCTTAACCGTGCGTGATAGAGCGATTTCGTCAAAATTTTCGACCCACAGGGTATCTGAGCATTGTACTCTTAGTAATTTTTAAAAAATTTTCCCCTCCCCAAAAATGGCAGCCATTTTGAATTTTCGAATTTTTGCCAAAAATGGCAAAACACTAATTTGCTTCTATCTCCTTAACCGTGCGAGATAGAGCGATTTCGTCGAAATTTTCGACGCACAGGGTATCTAAGGAATGCAATCTTTGCAATTTTCAAAAAATTTTCCCCTCCCCAAAAATGGCGGCCATTTTGAATTTTCGAATTTTTGCCAAAAATGGCAAAACACAAATTTGCTTCTATCTCTTTAACTGTGCGAGATAGAGCGATTTCGTCGAAATTTTCGACCCACAGGGTATCTAAGGAATGCAATCTTTGCAATTTTCAAAAAATTTTCCCCTCCCCAAAAATGGCGGCCATTTTGAATTTTCGAATTTTTGCCAAAAATGGCAAAACACAAATTTGCTTCTATCTCCTTAACCGTGCGAGATAGAGCGATTTCGTCAAAATTTTCGACCCACAGGGTATCTGAGCATTGTACTCTTGTTAATTTTTAAAAAATTTTCCCCTCCCCAAAAATGGCGGCCATTTTGAATTTTCGAATTTTTGCCAAAAATGGCAAAACACAAATTTTCTTCTATCTCCTTAACCGTGCGAGATAGAGCGATTTCGTCAAAATTTTCGACCCACAGGGTATCTGAGCATTGTACTCTTGGTAATTTTTAAAAAATTTTCCCCTCCCCAAAAATGGCGGCCATTTTGAATTTTCGAATTTTTGCCAAAAATGGCAAAACACTAATTTGCTTCTATCTCCTTAACCGTGCGAGATAGAGCGATTTCGTCGAAATTTTCGACCCACAGGGAAGCTGAGGAATGTAATATTTGCAATTTTCAAAAAATTTTCCCCTCCCCAAAAATGGCGGCCATTTTGAATTTTCGAATTTTTGCCAAAAATGGCAAAACACAAATTTGCTTCTATCTCCTTAACCGTGCGAGATAGAGCGATTTCGTCGAAATTGTACTCTTAGTAATTTTTAGAAAAATTTTCCCCTCCCCAAAAATGGCAGCCATTTTGAATTTTCGAATTTTTGCCAAAAATGGCAAAACACTAATTTGCTTCTATCTCCTTAACCGTGCGAGATAGAGCGATTTCAGTAAAATTTTCGACGCACAGGGTATCTAAGGAATGCAATCTTTGCAATTTTCAAAAAATTTTCCCCTCCCCAAAAATGGCGGCCATTTTGAATTTTCGAATTTTTGCCAAAAATGGCAAAACACAAATTTGCTTCTATCTCTTTAACTGTGCGAGATAGAGCGATTTCGTCGAAATTTTCGACCCACAAGGTATCTAAGGAATGCAATCTTTGCAATTTTCAAAAAATTTTCCCCTCCCCAAAAATGGCGGCCATTTTGAATTTTCGAATTTTTGCCAAAAATGGCAAAACACTAATTTGCTTCTATCTCCTTAACCGTGCGAGATAGAGCGATTTCGTCGAAATTTTCGACCCACAGGGTATCTGAGCATTGTACTCTTGGTAATTTAAAAAGAATTTTCCCCTCCCCAAAAATGGCGGCCATTTTGAATTTTCGAATTTTTGCCAAAAATGGCAAAACACAAATTTGCTTCTATCTCCTTAACCGTGCGAGATAGAGCAATTTCGTCAAAATTTTCGACCCACAGGTATTTCAGCATTGTATTCTTGGCAATTTAAAAAAAAATTTCCCCTCCCCTAAAATGGCGGCCATTTTGAATTTTCAAATTTTTGTCAAAAATGGCAAAACACAAATTTGCTTCTATCTCGAAATTTTCAACCCACAGGGTATCTAAGGAATGTAATCTTTGCAATTTTCAAAAAATTTTCCCCTCCCCAAAAATGGCAGCCATTTTGAATTTTCGAATTTTTGCCCAAAATGGAAAAACACAAACTGGCCTTAACCGTGCAAAATAGAGTTATTTCGTTGAAATTTTCGACCCATAGGGTATCTAAGAAATGTACTCTTGGCAATTTTCAAAAAAATTTCCTTTTCCCAAAAATGGCGGCCATTTTGAATTTTCAAATTTTTGCCAAAAATAGAAAAACAGGAATTTGCTTCTATCTTCTTAACCGTGCAAGATAGAGTGATTTCGTCAAAATTTTCAACCCAACCAATGCAAAAAGGCATGAAGCTGAAATAATTTACATCTACACTAACAAATATTTAAGCATCATTGATATATTTTACAAATGAAACAGGGTCTTGTAAGACTACTATACAATTTGGGCAAAAGGTTCATGGGTGGACATTACACATGATAATGTGTGTTCTTCTATGCTATCATGTTTCTATTCGCATCTACTATCAACAGGGCGGCCTATTTCTAGTTATCATTACTGTAGGAGCTTATACATGCATCATTCAGTATTTGAAAAAAATGACCTACCCATTTTTAGCATTTAATACAAGGTTATCTTTTAATTAAAACTTCAGTGGCATGCTGCCAAATGCCATCTTGCCCCCCAGTGATGACCACACTTACGCCCAGTGGAGGGAGAGAGATGAACGACCACAATCCCCGCCAGCAGTGTCCCCATATAAACGTTACCCGGCAACACCCGGCTCTCCCATGACCCCGTTCAAAGGTGGGCTGTCATCCCCACAGACATTTGCTCAGATGTATGGTGGTTTGGGAGAAGACGTGAGGAAATGTGTGCTGTGTGGAGAGTTTGGAGACAACAAGCCTAATGTAAGCTATTGATCATTGTAAATATCGCTGGGACAGGTTGACATTAACTGGAGTCATGAATCTGTGGGTGAGATACTGTGAATTCAAACAAAGTTCAGAGTTTTCCACTTAGTTTCGAAGTATTTTTTTACAAGAATTACCTTCATATAAAACAAAATTGCTCATTTTATTCCAAACCTTTGAGGACTTGTGTGATTTTCAAACATTTTTCAAAAGTAACATTATATTGTTGTGAAGTTTGACAACAAACTCAAGATCATCTCCATAAGAACTTGTTTTGCTGAGTCTTAATCATTTGAAATTGCATCAGAGCTCTGTAAGTAAATGTCAGTGCTTTTTATTGAGGCTGAGAAGGTACTTTAAGAAAAAGTACTTTAGTGTAGTGGGAAATATTTAATTTGGGAGATTAGAACTGTTCAGAAACTGAGGTTCTACTGTGTTGTTTCTTAGTGTCTCAACTTACAATTTGGACTATTTTTAAGAATGTCTGCATCCTAAAATAGGATCCTTAAATTAACCAAATGTTAGTATGTTAAGTATTGTGAGGTTCCAACTTAGCATTTGGCCTATTTTAAGATAACCTGCACGCCAACTTGTATATTTGGTATTTACAAGTGAGGCTCCAACATGAATGTTTTTGGCGCATTGCCTGAGAAGTCATTGAAAGAGAAAAAATGTTTTGCATCACTGTTTGCATTTGCTTTTTACTCCAAAGGTAATTCTGCAAGACACTACAGGACATCTTCACTCTGCTACTCTAGATTTGTTCTGTTCCTGTTACACCTGAACCCAATTAAGTCTAAAAATATATGTTTGACAGAGACACTCGCTGTATATATGTCGTGTACAAGTTGGGATTTTGTACAAGTTATAACTTGTACAAAAATTATGCTTGTACAAGTTATAACTTGTACAGCACTATTCTTCATTGATGTTTGGTAGTGTATTTTTGCTTTGAACTTTTCAAATTACAGTAGGCTTTAATATAGGTATTCCATTGAAGGAAATGGGTTTTGTACAACTCAGTTGTAAAAGTTAAGCTTTTTAGAAGCACAAAATCTGTACAAGTTATAACTTGTACAAAATCTTTTTCACATTTTGTACAAGTGATAACTTGTACAACTCAGCCGTATAAGTGATAACGTGTACAAGATTTTGTACAAGTCATAACTTTTACAAAATCCCAACTTGTACACGACATATGTACATAAATAGACTTCCAAAACACCATGTCATTTCCTATTCTAGATATTATGAAATGTTGGGAATACCAAAAAAATGTTTTTCATTAAAGGCGAGACCCTACCTGCCATGGATCTTTGCTGATTGATGTAAATGGCAAGGTACCAAAAATAAATAAAAATATTAAAAAAAAAAAAAAAACATACTAAAAAAACGTCTAACCTTGGGAGATCAGAAAAACCTAAAGTTTCGAATGAAAGTATGAATTATTTGGCAAAATTCCTCCAACACCCTGATTACTAATACTTGAAAGGAAAGACATATTTCTAATTCAGGAGGTTGCAGTGTATGAAAAAAACAGAGGATGCATGTTGTTTGTGACAATCATAATTTCAGTAAATAAAAACATATTTATAGAGGTGATTAATCAGGGTTCCCACATCCTTGAAAATCCTTGAAAAAAATTGCTACATTCTCAAGGCCTTGAAAATCCATGAATTTGGCCAAAATTGAATAAAATCCTTGAAAACTCCTTGAATTTGTTATTGCTCAACTTCTGCATCTGCATCATCTAGTTTTATGTTAAAATCATGTGACAATAAAGAATTTTGTGGGAGGAACGGGCGGCTAGAAAGGGAGGTAAAGGAGACCATGCCTTAAAATATATACTTGAGAATTGTTGTTGTTAACTTTGAAAATCCTTGAAAAGACCTTGAATCCAGTCATCAAAAGTCTGTGGGAACCCTGGATTATCTGAATAACATAAATCTTATACAGTAGAACCTCTATTATCTGACCTTGGTGAGAGAGTATCAATTCGGTCAGATAATAGAAAGGCTAAAATAACAGGCTTAAGGGGAGTTGGGAAAGTGGGTTGGAGGTTGGATAATTGAAAATTTGAATAATAAAGGGTCATGTAGAGGTTCTACTTCATGATGGTCTGTTTAATGTTAGACTTTGGAAACAAAGACATTGCTTCTGCTTTCATCATTAACTTTGCAATTTTCTTTAGGAAAGTTATGACGTTATTTATATTCATCCAATTGTGTACACTGTGTTACAATGCAGGAGAGGGGTCGCCTAGTGTATGTAGGACAGAATGAATGGTTACATCTGAATTGCTGCCTGTGGTCTTCTATTGTGTTTGAAAACATGAATGGAACACTTCAAAATGTCTTCACAGCTCTCTCTTACGGAAGACATCTTGTAAGTCCTCACTTGCTGTTTGGAGAACAGAGTTTGAGTGTTACACGCCATTGTGCTAATCTTAATTTGTAACCATATATGGTTGTATTGCATTGACAGGCGTAAATTATGTGAGAAAAATGTAAAACTGTTGTTCTCTTTGTACCAAGTGGCTGTACATGGTCCTTTTCTATGGTAGATATTGTTGCTTTTGATGCAATAAAGATATTGTCCACTTTTGAGCCTATGTTGTGAGTAAAACGGGTGCTACAGTGGGGATACAGTAGATAGAGCATATGATCATTTACAGTCATATTTAAACTATGTATTAATGACCATATAGGGGCCACTGTGGTAGA
Source organism: Sabellastarte sp. h YS-2021 (assembly GCA_964017235.1). Lineage (NCBI taxonomy): Eukaryota > Metazoa > Annelida > Polychaeta > Sabellida > Sabellidae > Sabellastarte > Sabellastarte sp. h YS-2021. The sequence continues at coordinate 105,887,618 of OZ024932.1, read as the reverse complement.
GTGGTAACACTCTTGCCTCCCCCCTCTGAGGCCGGGGTTCGATTCCTGGCACGGCCTCAAGTGGGAAAGATGGTAGTTGCTTGCCGTTGGTCGGCAGTTTACAGTGCAGAAACCTGACGAACTGTATGTACTGGTTTCCTTTGCTCTTCCAACTACCCATCGTGATATAACCTGTACAGTGTTGAAAGCGACGTAAAACCCCAAATAAGTAAAAAAATAAATAAATAAATAATGACCATATATGGCTGTGTTGATCTTTACAGGTATGTGTTATTATTGAGAAGAAAGTTGAAATTGTTGTGCACAACTGACAGAATCTTGTGCGAATGACCATATAAGGTCATGTTACCTTTACAGGTTTACATAATCTATGAAAAGAGAATTGTAACAGTTGGTTGTTTTGCCCAAGGATGCATTTCTTTTAATGACCATATATGGTTGTATTAATCTTTCCGTGTGTGCACATTGAGACAGTGACCATACATGATCATGTTAATCTTTCTAGGTATGCGTTATCTGTGAGAAGAAGGGAGCGACAGTTGGTTGTTGTGCTCAGGGCTGCAGACAGAACTTCCACATGATGTGTGCGAGACAGGCTGGCTCCGTGTTTCAGACCGACAAGAACGTGTACTGCCGACTACATAAACGACATATGGATGGCACGGTGAGTAGTGAATAGTGTTGTTAATAGAATATTGGAATCCTGCGGTTTCATCAAAATTTAGAAAAATAAAATAATTTAAACTCGGTAATTTAGAGTTGCCATGTCATGTTTAAAATGAGCTTTAAAGCCAGTAGGGATCAGTCTGTAGGCCCTTTGTCCCGGAAATACCGTGACGGAAATACCATAACAAGATCTTACAACTGCCACTTCACTTGTCAACACATATAATGGAAGAAAAACTTTAAATATTGAAAACAAACCAGAAAGCTGAAGAAGTTGCGCACTTTTATGCCATATTTGTGCATTTGAGGGGCTTTTATTGTGATTACATTGAGAGGAAGCATCCATATTTTGGTTTCATGAGTTTAACTTCCTTTGTTTGAATTGGGGTGTACTAAATTGCGGGCTCCAGGAATCAGAATAGTTTTACATTGGCAACCTTCCAATCTACATCTTTTTGATACCAACCTATCCCTAAAACCCCTTATATACAAAAAGAGTAGTACAAAACATGTCCTGGAGAGGCCATGATATATGTGCAATCACTTGATATAAAGTATTAAAAGAAATAAAACGTCTTTGCAGTGAAAAATACAAATTTTCCTTCAACTTTGTAAAGGCGTCTGAATGCACATGTGTCAAAGACATGTAGACAGGAAGGAAGTAGGGTGTAGACAGGAAGGAAGTAGGGTGTAGACAGGAAGGAAGTAGGGTGGGCCACCTGGCGAATGCACACCTTGTGACTGGTCCTGAAACACAGGACATCTGGAAACACGGGACTGGTCTGTGCTGACCAGTATAGCATATTGTCCATTAGGTAATGTGTTAACTAGGGCTGCGAACGAGTACTCGAGCCTCGGTGTACGAGGCGATCTTGGCTTGTACTCGAGTCCAATTTAAGTACTCGGTTACTCACGACATATTATATTATCGCCCACGTAATGAAACGTTTGTATAAAATATGCTGCATTTCAGCATTTCCGTCACATAACATCAATTAAAGTTGTTGTTTTCGCTTGAAAACCTATAATTTACTCCATAATCTATAATATCTGGTTCAATAGAAACGTTTTTCTTCAAAAGTTTCGTTTCTGGAATCGACTATTTGTTTGCAGAAGACTTCTAATGGTGGGAACTAAATCTCGCGGTTACTCGAATTCGGGCCGGTTTTCAGAGAGCGAGTACTCAATGCCGTTTTTTTGTACCCGTCACAGCCCTAGTGTTAACTTATAAAAAATTTTAAGTACTTAATAAATTTTACCCCAGATCATGGACCCAGACAAATTCAGTGTGGAGCGGCGAGCCAGCGTGGACATGAACACAAACAAGTGGGGCAAGAATGGGGTGTGGAGACATGGTGTGAAGGCTTCCACTATACAGTTGCTGGTGGGGGCTATGTGCCTCGAGTCACTTGGACACTTAACACAACTGTCTGACACCAAGGGGCTGCTACTACCAGTGGATTACTTGTGAGTTGTTACCTCTCCTATTTCATGTCTAAATATTTTACCAACCTCTACGTCTGGATAGTATTTCCATAGAACATAGAACATTTTGGGCATTATTGATGTCAAATTATTTATGTTACTAAAGTAGAACCTCAATTATCCAACTCTTGGGAGAGTAACAAGATTGGGTAGTAGAAAGGTCAGATAATAGAAAGTTTAATATGACAGCTTTAAATGGAGCATGGAGAGTTGGTTTGAGGTCGGATAATTGAAAATTTGGATAATAGAGGGTCACATAATAGAGGTTCTATTGTATTACCATACCTCAGTATAAAATGTATTACCACAATATCATATTTGATGATGACCTCACGTCTGAGTAGATGATTGGCTCAGTGGTTAATGAACAGGAAACTGAATCAGTTCTTTGAAACATCGGGGTTGTTCTGTTTTGTGAATATACCTAAGGTGTAACAAAGCTATGAGATTACATTTGTTCTTTTCATTATCAGAGTCACGCGGGTGTATTGGAGTACAAAAGACGCACGTAAGAAATGCGTGTACACATGCAGAATAGTGGAGGTTGACCCACATGTGGAGAGTACTGAGCACCATATGGAGGATCTGACCATTGTACATGACCCTTCAATGTCAGGATTTGACCGGGATCTTCACATACGGTACACAACAAACATGAGGATCTCGGAGGTAAAGGGAGGAGATCAGAATACAGTCAACGACCAGAGTGAGTATCGCTCTTATTATTATGTGCAAACTTTAACAATGTTTACCATATTTATCTGATTAAATGCCCCAGGGGGTGATGCATTTTTAAGGAGGAATAACAGACACAGATAAAATGCAACTCTCAAGTCCAATGGAATTAGGCGATAAATATAAACTTAACAACCTGCATCTCCATTGCCAGCATGTATAATTGTGGAAAACTAATAATATTAGAAACAAACCTTACATCTGATGAAAATATACTTTTATCTCATATTTTCTAGTTTCTAAAGTGTTCTTGATCAAATCTGCCACGTTTTGTTTATATTTTTTTTGTTTACTCTTCATGGTTATTCAGTTGTTAATGTGCATACCAATAATTGGAGGGGGGATTCGTTTATCTGAATCAATACGGTATGTCCCTGGTAGCATGGATTCTAAGGTACAAAGAGCAACCACATGACCCTAATTTGTTTGTGGACAGGCCTAAGTTGGGTAGCATGTAGCATTTCATACCAGGGGCAAAGCAGAATTATGAAGGATACATGTCTTGAAAACTGTGGCTGACTTCTGGGGCTGTATTCACAAAAGGGATTAGTAAAGATGAGCAAAAAATTAGCTTAAGTTTACTATGAAAGGCTTCATACTTAAGCTAATTTTTCACTCATTCGCGAATCCATTTTGTGAATATGGCCCCTGAAGGCTGATCATGTGGACTCCAGTGTAATGTTTGAGGGTGGTTGTTTTAAAGTCTATCATTACTGTCATTAACCAATTCATCTTTGGATGTCAGTGTATTAAAAAAATTTATTTGAATTACGAGGATGTGTTCCTCTGAGTCCTGAATTATGCCACACCTGATTTCATGGGTTACTGTGACAATATTCATATGAATAAAATTTTCATTAAATACAAATAACTTACTTTACATGTCAGATGTGTTATTTCACCAACCAAGAGATATATCTCACAACATAATATTATGTTGTCCGTTTCATGTTGTCCTCATCTTTATCAAATTAGATTTATTTACAAGAAAATGTTTTTATTTTAGTTTAAAATATTTTTAAAATTTTAACTTATATTGTGTTAATACATCCTATCCAATATACAATTGCTATACCGTTTGGTGCGACCGATATAGCAGTTGTCCATTGGGTAGAGTATGAACTTATAAAAATTTAATTTACTTAATAAATTTTCAAATTTTTGTGTTTAAGCCTCCTCCTCTCTCACATGGGTAAAGTTAGATGCTTTGAAATCGATGGGCAGAGATCCTCCTTCCAAACTCCGCCGATGTTCAGATCTGTCAGCCTCTTGGCCAAGTATGAAACTTTCTGGGCAACAGAATAAAAATGAATACTACTCATGCCACTCATCCTCAAGCAATAAGCTTAAAATATCGAGACTTACGTCTCCACCTCCCGTAACCAGGACAAGACCTGCTTCTACTCCAATAGAAAGGACGACATCACAGCAGAGTGGGGAGAATACTGAGGAGGAATTTGGATTGCTAGCCTTGGTGAATAGGCTGAATAGTGCAGCTTCAAGGAACCGGAGGAGGTATGGGTTGTATATACACACTTGAAATCCGTTTGTGTTTTAGACATAAGGAGACCAGTACATGACTGATAGCTGCCATTGTGGCCAAGTATGTAACACACTTCCCTAAGAACATGAGGGATCTGAGATCAATCCCAGGTATGGGTAGAATCATGGTGGCTCAGGTGATCACTTCAGTTGGTTGTCCTCGGCACTGAGTCCTGTACGCCTTGCTTAATTTTACACTATAAAGTATTTATTTCTTTATTCTTTAATGGGTACATTTTTAACAGCCAGAGTAACACAAATTCAATTTCATATTATATGGTTCTTACATTTAAAAACCAATAAAAAAACATTAAAATGGGAAACTTTAGATGTGGTTGTATTTATTTTTAAGATCTAGGGAGAAAAGTTTGGAGAGATGCTCATCTGGAGATTCCAGCTCTACCATAAGTGCTCTTAGCAGGGAAAGTAAGTGACAGTTGTGTTACTTTACAGATGTAAGGATTCTATGGCGAGTCGCAATTACATCCTCAAGCAAATGATCACAGTTATTTGTACTGGTCACACCCGTTATATCTACTTATAATGAAAACTACTAATCAAAGTTTTGCCTAAGGGGATGTAAATGTATCTTAAAACACATTTATTTTGTATATAGACTATATTAGCAGAATCTTCTAACATCTCTGCCACATGTAATCCTGGCCAACATTTCTGTTCTCTGTAATGTTCATCAATCTATCTGATTTAGGCTGTGACCTGGCACTTTCGTACATGGTTCCCTGTATTGAAAAACCAGTTAAACTAGAACAGACTCAAAGAGAGAGTAGATCTCATCAAAGGAACAATGCCACCCCTATTGCTTATGAGTTGAGTGATTTAAAATATTGCTAAAAAACTTCCTGGCTCCTGGCGGTGATCTGGATCACTACCAAATTGTAATAATCTGTTACTTGTGCCATTGTGAACATTTCCTATAAATTTCATCAAAATCTGTCCACAACTTTTTGACTTATTATGCAAACAAATAGATGAACACATACTGGCAGTTACATAACCTTGTTAGCGGAGGTGAGTAAGGCTTTGTCAGGGTTCTTGGGTACTTGAAAATGGACTGGCTATATAGAGGAAGTAACTACAAACTACCTAGCCTGTAATGCTGTTAAGTTATTGTTTATGTCTGAATTCTCATGGTTCACCAAGTTTTCCTCATTGTCACAGGTGTGGGACATTTTATTTTGGATACATTTATCTGCTTCAGTTTCCATGTTTACTGGTATTTCATCAAGTAACTAGCCTTTCAAAATTGTTGGGCACAAAAATTATATTCTATACTTAATGTAACACACTGATATAAATGTTTAAAACAAGTTGTTATTTTATGTGACTGAAATATAACCAACAAGTGTTCAGACCAATTTTCTATTTACACAGCCCTTGTGATAGCAAAAATTAAAATTGAAAATGTTTCCTTATTCCAGACAGCATAGAAAGGAGTTTGTGCAGCCCCCCAGCTTCTGGATCTGTCACCCCATCGGGATTAATGAGCCCTCCATTAATCCAAGGGAGAAGCACGCCATCCTTCAATATAAACTCCACTGTAACTGGCATTGACAATACCACTGAACCAGTATTTGGGGAACAGTCTTCTGGAAATGCATTCAAAGTGTTAAAACCTATTACTGAAGAAGTAACTGAGAGGCTGGAAGACTGTAAAGTCGGTCTCTTCAGTGCGGGGAGCAGTAAGACACTGGATGTTCACAAGAGGACCATACCAGCAGGTGCAAAGCCTATAGGTGTTGTTGTACAGTCAACAAGGAGTAGATCTCCAATTTTACAAACTGTGGCAAATTCATCTGGTCTGAAATTGTTATCGCCTGGTGACAATGTTTCTAGGACACCATCAGTAAATACTGCTGCTATGGCTTCTAACACTAGTTCTGGACTTCATGCGATGTACAATCCTAGACTGATGCAGAAATATGTAGTCAACAGATCTAAAAGCCCAAATTTAGCGGCAGGGATAGCATCAAGTTTGACTGCTGGAACAGCAGCTTCAGTAATAGGAACAGCCTCAGGTGTCAGAAATGTGATTACAACAAACAGTAAATCTTTAATTGTCAGAAGCAATCACCACTCTGTATCAGGAACAGATGTACAACAAAGGGTTGCAAATTCTCAGGAAGGAAACAGAACACCCTGTATTGGTCAGAAAAAGTCAAGGTCATTAAGTACTAGTACAATGGAGTTACCTTCAGCTGATCGTATTGCACTGACTTCATCCCAAGTTTTTACTGTACAGAGTACAAGTGGTGTGAGAACTGTTGTTCCAGCTAACTGTCCTACACAGTCTCGGTCAGCGTCACTCAGCAGCCTCAACACAGATGGTGAAGACATTCTAATTCACCCGCAGACCATAATTAATGCAGGAGCAACAGTCACCCCACTGCAAAGGACAACAAGTAGAGACAACCACGGTGACAGCAACAATATTCCACAGCTGGATGGACTGGCTGATGAAAAACAGCAGAGTTCTCAGGAAGCAAATTTAAGGGAGAAAGTTGTACAGAAGATCAAAGCAGAGAGCCTGGCCCGCAGATCTCCAGTGGACCATAGTCCAGTGAAGTGCAAGAACTGCAAGCGGGTGTACAGGACGCTGGAGAGTTTCAACATCCACATGAAGACCTGCGACTTTGTTGTGAGTAGTGATGAGGAGGAAGAAGAAGTGGATGAAAGTGTAGACGATGATAATGGAGATGGTGATTACATGACTGGCGAGACAAGAATGAGACATCAGAGGGCTTCTATGTCTACATCTGACACAGAATGGACTCCTGAAGATGAAACCAAAGGTAAAGGGCGTAGGAAAAAAAGCCCCTCCAAAACCACAAAAGGTGGGGTAAAGAAGGATATGAGAAGAAGGTCTAGAAGTACATCATTGGAGAAAACAGAGCCTAATAGAGGGAAGGAAAGACTGATGAAGAGCCCAGTTGAAATGAAAGGGAATACGCCATACCAGGTGAAAAAGGATAAGAGTACCAGTCAGGACACAGCTGGAGAGCCCCATATCATGTATCAAGGGGTGAAGTTAATTAAACCTCCCTTTAAACGAGGAAGAGGAAGGCCTAGAAAGATGAGGCCAGTGTTAGTTGTGCCACCGCAAAGGAGAGAACAACCACAGGAAGAAGTACAGCAGCAGCAAGGCATGGATTCGGAAGAAGAGGACGAGGATCTTGAAGATGAATATGATGATATGGAACAGGAAACTGGACAGGAAGTGATGGATGAAACAGGAAGTGTATTAAGAATGAGCGAAACCGTCAGTCAGACTGTGAGTCATAAAACTGAAGCGTCACCTAAAGATACAACAGCTAGTATTAAGGACATAAAAAAGTCGAGTCCACCAACATTTGTGGCTTCCGCAACTGCAAGATCTGCTACCACTACCAGAGATGATATTGTAGATATATCTTCAATAGCTTTTAAAAGGCAGACAGTTAAAAGTCCTACGTTAAAACAACAAGGACTACAACAGGTGTTTTCAGACCTGGCAAGTCCAGTGGCCAATGTGCAATGTGGGAAAAAAGAATCTCCTACATTGAAATCCAAGTTCCACTCACCACCACTGGGTCACGGTGAACGAAGGCTGTCTGAGAGTCCACAAGTAGAAAGAGTGAGTCCTTTCCAAGTTGTCAGACCACCAGCCACTTACAAGAGACCTTCCTTAGGAGAAGAGGAGAGAGCACATATCCCATTAATACCAAAGCCTGTTGCTCTTTTGCAAGAGAGTGGAAGCAAGCCACAAGAAGGATCAGACAGTGATGATTGTATAATTATAGATTCTGAACCGGAGGAATTACCTGCCAAAAAGACAGTAACAATGTCTTCTCAGTCGGTGAATGAAAACTCAGCCTGTGCATCTGTTCGTACCACCAAGCCATTGTCACCCTCCCGGTCTACTATAAATGTCAACCTTCCAGAAGAAATAAAGAAAACATTAGAGAGACTTGGCAAGTCAGTCAAAAGTGTGAGAGTTGTGTCTAAAACTCCTCTGCCAGATCAGACCACATCTCACGAACCATTGCCACAGGGTCGTTTAATCAGTGTCAGTCAACCTGTAGTGGTGAAAACTGTCAACAAAGGTGTTCAAAAATACTCTTCTAAAACTGCAGAAACCCATACCACTGCCAAAACCAGCCCAGTGTCTAGTTCTAGTAATCTCAGTCAAGCCAGTATCTCGCCGCTTTCAACAGGATCCAGTCATGTGACTCGTACATTGGCATCTGCACAGCCTATCGTGTCTGTTCGAGATTCATATACATGCAACTCCCACCCTGTGTTCAGATCAAATAATGGAGCATCCGTCATTAAAGTCACCTCTAGTCAAGATAAAACATCTCCATCAAATCTCAAGCATTTAAGAGCTTCTACAGCAATAACAACAACAGTTGCTTCTTCACCAGCTCTGTGCAGAAAACCGACGGATTCATCTGTGAATAAACAGGCAGATGTATCAAATAAAATTGCTGAAAGACAAGCAGTAAGAAGTAGTGGTGTTGTGGTGTCTCGGCATTCTCCTGGGACATCCCCTAAAAGAGCTTTTCCCAAAGTTGCACCCATCAATTTGAGAAGTATGCTGCTTGAAGAAGGAAAACCAAGCAAGGTAATTGCTGTGAGACTTGTCATTTATTTTCTATTTTTGATGCAGACAACCTATGAAAACAAAACTCTTGTTTCTGTACTCCGTGGGGAAAGATAGTTAAAGATTAAAATCCATAAAACAGATTCGAGGAAAAGTTACTTGATACACAATATCATTTGTTTTGTTTTCCAAATATTGTTGTATTTTTGTAAATTCATTAATACTCATGTGTTGCAAGGTTTATTTTAAGATCTCTAAAAGAATTTGATTACATTTACATCAATCTTAAGTGTTTGCTCTTAAATAGTATTTTTTGTAAATGAGGCACTATTTATTGCCTGATTAAAAAGTAGGGATGGGTCGGTAGGTCCGGTATCTCGGTGTCGAGAGCATTTTACTGAAATACCGTGATGAGATTTTACAACTGCCACTTCGCTTGTCAGCATATATAATGGAAGGAAGAGTTAAAATATCAGAAACATACCCAAAATCTGAAGAAATTATAAGCTTTTATCCCATATTTTCGTCCATTTTACAGACTTTTATAGTGCTAAGCGATACGTTGAGCAGAACTGCCATGTTTTGGTTATGACACTTTATAACCTCAATTTCGCTTGTCAACTCATATAAATAAAGGAAAACTTAAAATACTGGAAAGAAACCAGAAATATGAAGACATTATACGTTTTTATCAGATATTTTGTGCATTTATGAGCTTTTATTGCGATGTCGTTGAGGAAACGTCCATGTTTGTTTGGGGTGAACTAAAATGCGGAGTCCCGAATTCGGTACGGTTTTGCATTGGCGACATCCCGATCTACATATTTTTCATACCGACCCATCCCTATTAAAAAGAAAAAGAAGTTTCACAGCATGAAACAGTTTTTTAATAAAATGGTCTGATTAGGATTTGATGTCAACATTGAAATAACATTTCAGTCCCTGCACTGCAATCCAGTGAAGCGATGTGGAAATTCTACGTATATTCAAAAACAATAATTTAAATGTTAAACATGATATATGTCTTATGATACTGTTTGTTTTTGTAGTCCATGCCTTCCATCTTAAAACGAAGCAGTCCTGGTAAAACATCCCCTGACAACAAGACTTCATTGACTCAGTCTTCTCCCACCTGCCCTGTAAGCTCCGCATTATCCCCAATCCTGCCTAAATTGACATCCCCTATTATGAGTACATCTCCACCAACCCTGTCCAACGTGGCTACAGCTCCTGTGACTCCAATTGCACAGAATAACCAGATCTGTCTGGTTTCGTCTGGTTTTAACCAGTTCCAAGTGGTGCAGGACATCTCTGGTGCAGCAACAGCAAATGTACAGCCAAGCAATTCCTCCTTTGTGGCATTGAAAACGGCAGACGGGTCTCTGCATATGGTACCTCAGTCCCTTTTTGAGGGCAATCAACATCTTGCTTCAGTAGGTGTGCCAGTCCAGTTGTTACAACAACCACCCCAACAGCAGCTGCAGGTTGCCATGCCAACAGTCGTAACACAACCTTTATCTCAGATTGTCCTCTCAAGTCCACAAAAAGAGCCTGTGACTGTTGCATCTACAAGCCTGTGGGATTCTGCTTCAGGAAGTAACGTTATACCGCAAAATGCTGTGACAGCAAGCAATGTCCCTGACCTAATAGTGTCAGGACATAATGAGCCGGTGAAGGTGCAGCCAAATGTACAGACTGTGTCAAAGGAGGTAAAACCACCTCACTTAGGTGTCAGTGTTTCATTGGGTGTGTCTAGTACTTCAACTCGAGGCATGAATACATCTAGTGGAGACAAAAAGGTCAGCAATAAGCCATCTGTCCCCACTTCTGCATTAGATAATAAAAATGATGTGCAAGCTGGCATTGCCACTGGTAATATCCCGGTTCACATAGCAGATTTACAATGTAAAAGTGTAAGTAATACCAGCACCACTCAGCTCAGCAGAGAGTCATGTACTAGTTACAAGAGAAAAGTCTTCAATGATAACAAGAGTAAAAATCAAGCCACTTCTTCACAGTTTAATAAAAAGCCAAGGTTGGAAGTGGGTGTAAAGACTGGTACCCATGAGCTTGGACCCACGACAGTCATACCTGCTATAGGAAGTATGCAGGATGATATCAGAAGGAGGCTCTACGCAGCAAGATACAAAGCTGGACTCGTTCCTAAAGGCTACGATGAGATCAAAAAGAAACCCCCAAACACAGGACAGATCAGTCATAAGGTAAGGATAGTATATTCTTTTCTCATGTTTATCGTTGATAAATTAAGGTCAGAAAGACATTAAGCATGGAAGATATGTCAACACTAAGGTCTTGTCATCTGAAATGACCAATTTAATTTCTGATTAGTGTGATGTTCAAGTAAAATGGAAGGTACAGATAAAAACCTTGACTTTTCTGACTGATTCTTTTCATATTTGGCAGATGTATGCAATAGCCCTGAGAAATTTTTCTGAATATGCTGCGATGACATTTTCACCAATCAGAGAGATCACATGACCAAAAATGCATTTTTTGAAGGGCATCCTTGTCCGGATGATAACTTACGAAGCATTTTATCTATCCACCTGAAATTTAGCAAATACCTTCCTCATATAAAGATCTGGTGACATTAAATTTTGGCAGGGATAGATTAAGAAATGACTGAGTTATTGATGATTAATTAAGCATTAACAATTTTCTTAACGAGTAAAACACAACACTGCTTGTATCTCCTTAACCGTGTAAGATAGAGCGATTTTGTCGAAATTTTCGACCCACAGGGTATATAAACAAACTACTCTCTTCAAATTAAAAAAAAAGTTTCTCCACCCCAAAAATGGGGGTCATATTCAATTTTCGAATTTTTGACAAAAAGTGCAAAACACAAAACTGGAAATATAGGCTCAAAAGGTACACATATAGGACAATACTAAGTGATATATGAGTACTTTTTGAAACCATTTTCTTCATAAAATAAAAATTTACCAGTGGGATTTCGGCAAAATGTTTGACCCACAGGGTATGTGTGAAGGCTAGCCTTTCCAAGTTTGAACAAATATTTCACTCGCCAAAAATGCGGCATTTTAAATTTTCGAATTTTTTTTCAAAAATGCAAAACACAAAAATGCTTGTATCTTGAAAACCAGATAGAACAATTTCAACGAAATTTTGGACCCACAGGTTACCTCTGCTGAGTAGGTGACCCAGTTTTCCAAAAAAAAAAATTTGTCCTGCCAAAAATGGCGACCATTTTGAATTTTCAAATTTTTCACCAAAAAAATTGCAAAACACAAAAATGCTTGTATCTCTAAAACCTTGCGAGATAGAGCGAATTTGGCCAAATTTTTGACCCACAGGGTATCTGTGAAGACTAGTCTTTCCAAGTTTCAATGAATATTTCACTCGCCAAAAATGGCGGCCATTTTGAATTTTCGAAATTTTTTCAAAAATGCTTGTATCTCGAAAACTGTGCTAGATAGAGCGATTTCCATGCAGGGTAACTCTGCTGAGCATTTGTTAAGTCCAAAATGGATGACAGTGTCCTCTAAGTCACTGATTTCCGATGCAAAAAAAGAGCATATTTACCAAAAATATCAAGCTTATGATGCTGGGTCTATTTTCAATCTCGGATTTAGTTGACTTCACTTTGGTCCATTTTATGTCATTATTTTGCACATTTTTATAGCCTGATGCAGCGGTGGCTCAAGTGGTGAAGCCCCCTCTCCATACTCAGCCAGTAGTATACAGAGATAAGCACAGGAAACTGAGTCTTTCTGCCAAGAAAAAGACCTCCCATACTGAGAGTCCGCTCACTGAAAATCTCAGGAACTCTGCCAGTAAGTATATCATAAATTGGGTCAGGTTACATACCTAATAAAGCCTTTCATAAGAAGAAATCCCTAACTGAGAAGTTAAGGAACCCTGAAAGTAAGTCTCACAAATTAGGTTAGGTCAAAGGTCCAACCAAATTGAAATATCTTTCAACAAAAAATGGAAAGAACAATACAAGCAGATGTCACAAATTTTGCAAGGTTTTCTTTTTAATATAAAAAAAAAAAAAGGTCTTTATCAAAGTTCCAAAAAGGCTCCAGTAATGAAAAAACCCAAACCGAGCCAAAGGTTGAAGGAATGTTACACATTGAAAAACCCCTGAAAGTGTTAGGAACCATGCAGGTGACTGGCCTGGATTAAAGTTTGATCTTTACAACGGGTCGTTAAAATAGGATGCATCAAATTGGGACAGACAACGGATCGTTAAAATAGGTTGCATCAAATTGGGAGAGACAACAGATCATTAAAATAGGTTGCATCAAATTGGGAGAGACAACAGATCGTTAAAGTAGGTTGCATCAAATTGGGAGGGACAACGGATCGTTAAAATAGGTTGCATGAAATTGGGACAGACAACGGATCGTTAAAATAGGTTGCATCAAATTGGGAGAGACAACGGATCGTTAAAATAGGTTGCATCAAATTGGGACAGACAGCAGATCGTTAAAATAGGTTGCATCAAATTGGGACAGACAACGGATCATTAAAATAGGTTGCATCAAATTGGAAGAGACAACGGATCGTTAAAATAGGTTGCATCAAATTGGGACAGACAACAGATCGTTAAAATAGGTTGCATCAAATTGGGAGAGACAACGGATCGTTAAAATAGGTTGCATCAAATTGGGAGAGACAACGGATCGTTAAAATAGGTTGCATCAAATTGGGAGAGACAACAGATCGTTAAAATAGGTTGCATCAAATTGGGAGAGACAACGGATCGTTAAAATAGGTTGCATCAAATTGGGACAGGTCATCAGCATATCCCAGATATTATGACCTGAATTCAACACACAAGGCAGACCCAAATGTTATCATCACTAGGCCATTGACAATTGATTGGATTTAATGCAATTTTTTGACACATGAAAGTGTTTCCACTTCAATCTCTTTCATCTTCTGGTGTCTTGTTTATTTCATTGTTTGGTCAGCATTTATTATGTCCACCCCCCTGGGGGTGGATATATTATTTTTGCTTTTTCTGCTGTCCGATGTCCAGCGTCACACATGGTTTCCGCTCATTTAAAGGAAAAGTATTAGAGCTATTGTCACCAAATTTGGTATGCAGGCTTATTGGGTCAGTAGCTTGCTTGGGATTGCTTTCGGCTGTTGTACCTCTTTTGCTTACTTAATAGCCATTTAGGTACTTCATTGTGTATTTTCAGTACTACTTTTGAGTAATTTGCTAATATCTCAGAAACCGTAAGAGAGCGATTTCGACAGAATTTTTGACCCACAGGGTAGTAGAAAATTTTAAAAAATTTCAATTTTCGCCACTTTTGGCGGCCATCTTGAATTTTTGCGAAAAACGAAAAAATCTTAATATCTCAGAAACCGTAAGAGATAGAGTGATTTCAACCGTAAGAGATAGAGTGATTTCAACACAATTTTTGACTCACAGGGTAGTAGAAGAGTATTCTGTACAAAATTGAAAATTTTCAGTTTTCGCCACTTTTGGCGGCCATCTTGAATTTTTGCGAAAAACGAAAAAATCTTAATATCTCACAAACCGTAAGAGATAGAGCGATTTGGACAGAATTTTTGACTCACAGGGTAGTAGAAGAGTATTCTGTATAAAATTAAAAAATTTCAATTTTCGCCACTTTTGGCGGCCATCTTGAATTTTTGCGAAAAACGAAAAAATATGAATATCTCAGAAACCATAAGAGATAGAGCGATTTGGACAGAATTTTTGACCCGTAGGGTAGTAGGAAAGTATTCTATACAAAATTGAAAAGTTTCAATTTTCGCCACTTTTGGCGGCCATCTTGAATTTTTGCAAAAAGCGAAAAAATCTTAATATCTCAGAAACCGTAAGAGATAGAGCGATTTGGACAGAATTTTTGACCCGTAGGGTAGTAGGAAAGTATTCTATACAAAATTGAAAAATTTCAATTTTGGCCACTTTTGGCGGCCATCTTGAATTTTTGCGAAAAACAAAAAAATCTTAATATCTCAGAAACCGTAAGAGATAGAGCGATTTCGACACAATTTTTGACTCACAGGGTAGTAGAAGAGTATTCTGTACAAAATTGAAAATTTTCAATTTTCGCCACTTTTGGCGGCCATCTTGAATTTTTGCGAAAAACGAAAAAATCTTAATATCTCAGAAACCGTAAGAGATAGAGCGATTTGGACAGAAATTTTGACCCGTAGGGTAGTAGGAAAGTATTCGATACAAAATTGAAAAATTTCAATTTTCGCCACTTTTGGCGGCCATCTTGAATTTTTGCAGAAAAAACAAAAAATGTTAATATCTCGGAAATCGTAAGAGATAGAGCCATTTCCACAGAAATTTTGACTCACATGGTAGTGGTAGAGTATTCTATGTGCAATTGAAAAATTTCAATTTTCGCCACGTTTGCGGCCATCTTGAATTTTTGCGGAAAAACAAAAAATGTTAATATCTCGGAAACCGTAAGAGATAGAGCGATTTCGACAGAATTTTTGACCCACAGGGTATGGAGAGAGTATTCTATGTGAAATTGAAAATTTTCAATTTCGCCACTTTTGGTAGCCATCTTGGATTTTTGCGGAAAATTGAAAATGTTAATATCTCGGAAACCGCAAGAGATGGAGTGATTTTAACAGAATTTTTGACCCGTAGGGTGATAGCAAAGTATCCTATACAAAATTGAAAAATTTCAATTTTTTTGCCACTTTTGGCGGCCATCTTGGATTTTTGCGGAAAACCCAAAAATGTTAATATCTTGGAAACCGTAAGAGAGCGATTTCGACTGAATTTTTAACCCATATGGTAGTAGAGGAGTATTCTATGTGAATTTGAAACATTTCAATTTTCGCCACTTTTGGCAATCATCTTGTTTTGTAGAAATTTTCAACCCACAGGGTATCTAATCAATGTACTATTGGCAATTTTCAAAATATTTTACTCTCCCCAAAAATGGCGGCCATTTTGAATTTTTCAGTTTTTGCCTAAAATGAAAAAAACCGCAAGTTTGCTTCTGTCTCCTTAACCATGCGAGATAGAGCGATTTCAATGAACCCACAGTGTACCCTTGGCAGTTTTCAAAAAATATTCTTCTTCCCACATATGGCAGCCATTTTGAATTTTTGCCAAAAATTGAAAAACGGAAATTCGCCTCTATCTCCTTAACCATGCAAGATAGAGCGATTTCGTCAAAATTTTCTACCCAACCAATGCAAAAAGGCATGAAGCTGAAACAATTTACATGTATACTAATAAATATTTAAGCATCATTGATATATTTTACAGATGAAACAGGGCCTTGTAAGATTATTGTACAATTTTTGTAAAAGGTTGATAGGGTGGACATTACACATGATAATGTGTGTTCTTCTATGCTATCCTGTTTCTATTCATATGTCGCAGCTACAAGCAACAGGGCGTCCTATTTCTAGTTTAATATGCCTTAGTTGTCCAGGGGCGGTATTCACTAACAAGGATCAAGATTAGGGATGGGTCGGTAGGTCCGGTAGCTCGGTATCGAGAGCATTTTACTGAAATACCGTAATGAGATTTTACAACCGCCACTTCGCTTGTCAGCACATATAATGGAAGGAAGAGTTAAAATATTAGAAACATACCCAAAATCTGAAGAAATTATAAGCTTTTCTCGCCAATTTTCATGCATTTGCAGACTTTAGTACAGTATTATCGATTACGTTGAGCAGAACTGCCATGTTTAGGTTACGACAATTTAATAACCTCAATTTCGCTTGTCAGTTCATACAACCGAAGGAAAACTTAAAATATTGGGAACAAACAAGAAATCTGAAGAAATTATAAGCTTTCATCTCGTATTTCGTGCATTTGATCACTTTTATTGTGATGTCATGAAGAGGAAACGTCCATGTTTGGGGTGGACTAAAACGCGGAATCCCGGAATCGGTACGGTTTTGCATTGGCGACCTCCCGATGTACATATTTTTCATACCGACCCATCCCTAATCAAGATCAGATCAAATTTGAGAAAAAAGTTTCAAGTGAGCCATGGGATCAAATAGCTATTCAGAAACCATGGGTCACTTGAACCGAAAAGATGAAATATTTGATCTGATTTTGTATGAATTTCACACAATTTTAAAAGGTTTATTCAGTTGTGAAATACTGTCTGCCTCTGTAATAACTGATTAAAACTTTCATCGTCCCTGAGAAATAAATTTTCTATCAGTTATTTTTGATCTGTCTTGATCCAAAAGTTAATCCATCAAAGAGCATAGATCATAGTTAATCCAAAATTTGACCAAAATATCAGATCAAATGTTTCATGAATACCAATCTGAGCTGATCCAAAAATCTGATCAAAAAGTGATCGTTTTATTTCAAATTTGGTCTGATCTTTACTGATCCATGTTAGTGAATACCACCTTAGCAGAACATTTATCAAGTGCTATAATCATTGATCCAAATCATATAAATCATGGGATAGCCACTAAAAACTTGACATACATTTATTCTCTTAAACCGTTTTCTGGGTGTTAAGTTTTCATATTTGACTTATTATTATTTGTAGCTTCTCATCATCTCATCCAGTTATCACACAAAACCACAGCTCTCCCAGAGATGGCACTGGAAGAGGAAGTAAAAGAAGTCCCCATGTATACCATATTTGGTAAACAAGGTCCTGAAAGCCCAAAGGCTGAGGGCTTGACTGTAAGAAAAGACCGACCACATCTTCGGTTTGAGATTGAAAGCGATGACGGGTTTAAAGTACAGGCTGATAATTGGGACGGTAAGTTGAATGCTTTCTTACTGTAAAACATTAGGGAGTGCGACTGTGGTTTGAAAGCCAGGGCTGATTGTTCCCTGTTGCAGTAACATGACCTCACAAAAACCGGATACCCATGTTTTAGTTTGAACGAGATGGAACTACTAGTACAGTTAATATGGCAGTTGATGTGAACAGATTAGTTGAAAAGAAAATATGAAATGTTTGAAAAATAAAGAAACTTAGGGTTCGTACAATGCAATTTAATATCAACTGTGTGGAGTGTTTAAATTGCTTTCTACAAGTTATACTGTTGGTTATTGATGTAATATTTATGCAATATTTGTATACCATTGTTTGGCATTGCAAATGTTACACATTTAACGGCCTTCTAAATATTTAAAATATTTTCAGATGCTTGGAAAGCTGTGACGGAGAAGGTTCAAGATGCCCGCACCAATGCACGCATGAAGCAGCTCTCATTCAGCGGTGTGAGTGGTCTGAGCATGTTTGGACTGAATCACAGTGCCACTGTGTACCTAGTGGAACAGCTATTTGGGGCACACAAGTGTCGTAACTACAGCTTTAAATACCATCACTATGAACATGACTCAGAAGATGAGGTATGACTATTAAGTGTTTGATGCACTTTGTATAGCATTTCTTCTTAATAGATATTGTTGTTATATAAACAGAAGAAGATGTATATTAAGATGTTAATGTCGGATTAAACCTGGTAAAATACTTTAGTTTTTTTAATGTTTTTGGAAGTATTAAATTACATTTTGTAAAAATGGAAAGTAAAATATGCGCAACCAGTCAATATGTATATTGATTGAAATTTTTATGAAGTATGTATCATCTCTAAATTGATCAGTAAATGTTTATACATTTTCAGGAACCAGAAGAAAATCCAACTGGGTGTGCAAGGTCGGAGAAGTACACAGGAGATCGACAGCCATATGACATGTTCTCCTTCCTGATGTCACGGTACAGAAGTCGACCGCTATTTGTACCCACTGATGAAAAGTCACTGGACATGGCCCATAAAAGTCAAAGGTATAAAAAAATAAGATTTATAGTTTTATAAGAAGATTTATAGTTCAGTGTATACTAATCTGAATCAATCCAGTTTTCATTGAATTTTTGTTTTCAGGATCTGATTTTGAAGTATAGTGAAAATAAAGATCCAGTACATTTAGACATTTTCCATTAAAATTTAACATTGTCTTAAATTTATGATTCTAAAGATGTATTTTACAAAATCAAATTCTGTATACTGTTCAGGAGAATCACATCCCTGGAGTTGCCACTGGCGATGCGTTTCCGACACCTGCGTGAAAATGCAAAGGAAGCAGTGGGTGTGTACAGATCAGGTATCCATGGCCGCGGCCTTTTCTGTAAGCGGGAGATTGATGCCGGTGAGATGATCATAGAGTATGCAGGCGAGATCTTCAGAAGTAACCTGACGGACAAGAGGGAGAAATTCTATGAGAGCAAGGTAATGATTAAAACTGCAGTCACAGTTTACAATAAAGGGAAAGTGCCTAGAACTTTGTAAATGTGAGGAAAGTTAATATGATAATACTAGTACACTAGCCAGATATTTGGAAACAACCAAATAGATGAGAAGGAAAAATACTACAAAACAAGGTGGAATGTTTTTGATGTGTTTTACACAGTATTATGATGTGTGTTAGAGCTTGAAATGTAACCAGACAAATTGGACTGGAATATACTGGAAAGGTAAGTTACATAAATGGAAGGTTTTAAATCTGCAGTATAAGGTATCAGGGTATTCGTTAGAGCTTCAGAAATCACCTGATAGGAGTATAATATATTACAAAGGTAAGTCATATTTTCAAGGTATTGGGATTTACATTCGATTATCAAAAGTTTTAAATTTGTATGAAATGTATTTAATAATAAACATCGTACCAAAAGTCAGGTTAATATTTGAATATTCATTAAGTATTCAGAATTAACTAAAGAACAAGAGAAAAGGTTATACATAAGCAAGGTAATGATAGTTTTATCATCAAAACAGATGGCCGTCATTTCAAATAAGATTTTTCAGTGGTGCATGAATTCACATGATCTTTCTTTCCCTCCAAGTTCAGGGTATTGGCTCTTACATGTTTTGTTTGGAAATGATTTTGTATGATTAGATTACAATAAATCAGTATTGTTTCATCTCTCCTGCTCATTAATGCATTTGTTGTTTTGTGGGGGCTCCCATTTTAGGATGATACTGATGCACGTTTTGTGTGAAAATGTTAAGGCATTATAGTTATGGTTTTTACCCCAGCCCTTAAGGGGTATTGTTTTCACCCATGGTGTCTGGATGGTCGGGCGGGCGGCGGAAAAAAGTTTGTCCAGGCTGTATCTCAGAAACCGTAAGGTGTAGGAAGTTCATACTTGGTAGGGACATTGGTTAGGATGTGTAGGTGTGCAACATCATGGTCTGACCTTGATTTGACCTTGACGTAGTGACCTTGACCTATAAAATCTTGTCCGGGCTATATCTCGGAAACTGTAAGGTGTAGGAAGTTGATACTTGGTAGGGACATTGGTTAGGGGGTGTAGGTGTACAACGTCATGTTCTGACCTTGATTTGACCTTCCCGTAGTGACCTTGACCTATAAAATCTTGTCCGGGCTATATCTCGGAAACCGTAAGGTGTAGGAAGTTGATATTTGGTAGGAACATTGGTTAGGGGGTGTAGGTGTGCAACGTCATGGTGTGACCTTGATTTGACCTTTGACCTTGCTATAGTGACCTTGACCTATAAAATCTTGTCCGGGCTATATCTCGGAAACTGTAAGGTGTAGGAAGTTGATACTTGGTAGGGACATTGGTTAGGGGGTGTAGGTGTGCAACGTCATGGCCTGACCTTGATTTGACCTTGCCGTAGTGACCTTGACCTATAAAATCTTGTCCGGGCTATATCTCTGAAACCGTAAGGTGTAGGAAGTTGATACTTGGTAGGGACATTGGTTAGGGGGTGTAGGTGTGCAATGTCATGGTCTGACCAGGATTTGACCTTGCTGTAGTGACCTTGACCTATAAAATCTTGTCCAGGCTATATCTCAGAAACCGTAAGGTGTACGAAGTTGATGCTTGGTAGGGACATTTGTTAGGGGTTGTAGGTGTGTAGCATCATGGTCTGATCTTGATTTGACCTTGTAGTGACCTTGACCTTTAAAATCTTGTTGCACCTTTGGGTCTGTCTTTTGATGCAGACTAAGCACTGTTAAAGTCATATTAGAATTTAGTAAGAATTTTACTTTCATAACTTCCCATTGTAACAGATGGAATTACATCAAGTGAGCCACAGATTTTGCTCCAACACCACACATAAGCATTCATTGAATGTATTACCACTTCAGTATGCATGGTAATATTCAAAACATCTAAACCATAATTCGGCCATGCAGATGTGGATAAAGAGTGTTGTAATGTTTAGTTTACTGATTAATGCCATCATCTTGTTATTGAATTATCTTGTTTTAATACGTCATCTTTACATGCATTATCTTTCTCTTAGACATTATTTTCTCTATTTAAACATTTTTTGGACCTTTATATAACTGACAGTGCTCTGAAAGTATCCTGAACTTTGTACTGATACAGTACTTCTATATCTCATGGTGTTAAAAATAATTCCCTAGGCTGTGGGGTATGGGCATCTCTGATGCTATTTTTCCTTCTGTTTATTTATGGCTTCAATTTTGTTTCAGGGAATCGGCTGTTACATGTTCCGTGTGGATGATGAATTTGTAATTGATGCTACTTTAAGAGGAAATGCTGCCCGTTTCATCAACCATTGCTGTGACCCCAATTGTTATTCCAAGGTTATTTTGGTTGATGGAGTCAAACACATTGTCATCTTTGCACTGAAAAGGTATGTAATTCTCCTTTTTCAGAACGTAACATTTCCGTATTGCTAATCCTAAGGTAAGGAATAAGTAATTAAATGGCTATTCCTCTGTAGTAATTCAGTTGGGCTTATCAATTATAGTGAGTTAATAAGTGAAATTTTACAGGAATGTTGTCAATAATGAAAACCATTTCCTTGAGTTAATGTACATGTGATGTTTAGAAAACTACAGTGCTGGGATCAGACTCAAAACTGTGTAAATTGTTTTCCCTTGTGATAAAATTTTCCAATATTTTTCAAAAAGGTTATTTTACATTTGTTATCTACCATGTTATATTTAACACCATTTGTGCTACACATTGATCTTCACACCAGTTCAGTAAGTTGTTTACATGATGTTATTGGTTTTAACAGGATACAGAAAGGAGAGGAACTCACTTACGACTACAAGTTTCCCATTGAAGACATTAAAATTCCCTGTACTTGTAATGCCAAGAAGTGCAGAAAGTACCTGAACTAGTCTCTCCTCATGGATAAATAAATTTTGAAAAATGTCACAGCATGTGAAATTAACTACTGCACCAGATCCTTTGAATTGATTTAAACAAATTTTATGAGTAATTGTGCAACATTCTTCAAGTGCAGTTATAGGAAGCCTCCTTGCAGGGTGAATTCTGTAGAGATGAGGCAAAGCTGCACAATCAGCTCCCTGTTCACTGGGGTTGTGACAGGGTTATTGGATACACTTAAATGTTAGATTTAGTAACAGGAAGCAAAATTACCATAGGTTCTACAATAAATAGATAAATTACCAAAAATTCTGTATCAAACAAGATAAATTGCCCAAAATCTTGCAGCTTCTTGGTTAAATAGGCAAATATTGTGCAGCAAATTACATAATCTACCATTAATTGCCATGTGATAAATTTAAAAGAATATCCAATAATGCATCTTAACATAAGGAGCTTGGTAACAATTTTCACACACTTTGCTGAAGTTCATGTTGTTCATTCTTTAAAACCAACAATTATAGTGTGGACTACCTAGTGGTCTTAGCTGGCTTCCACCAAATGACATTATATGGCATTGTACAGTGGCATTGGAACAATGAATAACTCCATTTGTGCAAAATTAACCAATTTGCATTTATAAAACCATAATTTCTGTTATAAACACCCATGGCAGCGCGTTTTTCTAAAGGGAGAGCATTTAGAGCAAAAAGGTCACACTTTAGGCCTGTTCAACAACTACCTTAACTCATTTCTCAATTATTTTTCTAACTTACTTCCTGAAGGTTTTATCAACATATCTAGATAGTTGTATAAAAATTTGAGAGTAGGGGGTTTATCACAGAAATAATGGTACATGTAAATTACTTAAATCAATAAACATGGCATGTACAGATGATGTAGACATCCACAAGGTAGTATAAACTTTGAAAGAAAGGTTCACATTAAGGTGGCAATAACATTTTAATCTTAACATTAAAGTTTCTTGAAATTAAAACTGTACATATTTCACTTGATCTAATATACTGTGTGTGTATATTAACTGTTGATCTTAATTGTAGTTGTAATAATATTTGTGTTATTTAAAAAGGAGAATTATACAACATGTTCTGTTATTTTGTTACACACACAAAATAAGCAACCAAGTGTATTAAACTACACTGTTCAGTATGAAATCCTCGTCTTATTGTAAAGTTTGTTTTATATTAAAGATAGAGTAAGAATTTTAAAATTCGCCACATATCTGAAATTCGCCACATGTTGAAATACTAATAAAATAAACTAATTGAGGTGAGATTTGTTAAATATACAGTAAACTTAGGCTTTTTGAACTGAAAAATACCAAATTTAAGACAAAAAATCATTTTTTTTTTCATAAAATTAACTAAGGTTTTTGAGGTGGTGAATATTAGATTCCTGGCGAATTTTAGATTTCTTACTCTATAGTATAGTTCATGTCAGAAGTGCTTATTGCTTTGGTAACAGTCTTTTACGGCTGTAATGTATTATGTACTTGCATGCATCACTTGGTATGTTAAACTAGCTTTAGCCTTAAATACTCAGCTATTTCGATGTAATATCTTCCAAGTATAAAGGAAACATGTTTACACATATATAGTAAAATGGTAAAGAGAAAGGCAATATTGCTCATAAACCAGTTGCCTGAAATGTCACTGAAGTTTAAATGACAACTTTATTCAAATTGATAATTTCTGTGGAAAGGGGTAGATTCAATATAGAGTAATGGTTTTCTAGTTGAAATTAATGGGTGTTTTTGAAATAAACATCTACTCTCGCAAAAAGTTGAATTCTTGATAATGTAGGCTAGACATTAAAATTAAGTGAGGTTACTGTTGCTAACTTATTCCACTGGTACCTGTTTTAGGGATAATAAGTGCTATTCTATGTAGTGTATGATTGGAATTGGTCCATAGATACCTGTATTCCTGGTATTAATATCATTTTACTGAAACATTGCAGCAAAACCTTAGCTCTTCAATTGTTAGCACATCAAATTGTCAGAAAGCTTGACTTATTTTAAACAGACAATAAATCTAAGATAATTTCAACCTTTTACCCAATATCCTTGCATCCTTCTGCGTTTTCATGAGTGCATATTTTATGTTGGGGTTTTACACAGTCCCTTCTTTCTGTTAGCCAGCCCATTCAATTGCGATGATACTGGACCACAGTTTTAGTAGTATCCAAGAACAGGCATGGTTTTACATCAGATAGATGTTAATATAGAAGATATGCTACTGACCTAGTCCAAGTTAATATGTCTGGTTGACTGTTCCTCCATTGCATAGCCTGTCTGTCTAGAAATTCCCCCAAAGTATTGTTTTAAAAAGAGAGGATAAAAGGTAACAAAACTTTAATGCTGTTTACATTTTCCAAACAATAAGGTGAAAGATAATAGTTATTTTCAGAATGTGAAAAACTGTCTTTTGTTTTCAATATTTGAAAATTGTACTTCCAACTACATTGAAATAGTTGGTTACTTTATAATCTTCTAATTTCACTTTGTTGAAAACATTCATGAGCTGCATCAAGTAGTGATTTTTGTAAGTAAGTTCTCTTGTACATATATTCTACACTTTTATGAGTGCTCATGTCAGTTTCATATGAATATTAAAAGAAGTCTGACAATATATAAGCAGTTAGCTTCATTCTTGGCTTCAAACAATCCATTTCTCTGCACCTTTACCATCCGTAAAACATTCCTGCAGAAATATTTTTTGGGTAATAAAACGTTTAGTTATCAGTATTACTCAAATTTTATAAAAATCAAAACCAAAGACTGAGTTTGACTGGCAATGGCTAGAGATTATTTTTTCAATCAAAACCTGTGACCTCCTGTGCTCTTGTTACCAGTAAACAACTATATTTGCCTATCGTCACAATAGAGATTTTTCTATATCAGTGGTGGTCACAATATATATTTCCTGAAGTTGCATCTTAAGGTATTTTGAAGTACATATCCTGTCTTTAAAATGTTGTTCATTGTTGATTTGTTTAAATTTTGTGATAATGGTTCTATTTGCATTTCATATTTTGTACAGTTCTGTAAGAGTGATAAACGTGAAAATACACTTGAATATGTTTTAGTTGGTTATGTTGACATTAGTTTGGAACATTACAAAGATTTGATCCAGCAAGCAGTTACTTATTGCCAAACCCCTATTACAGTGTAATTCTGTGAAGAGAGTCCATTTAACTGGCACTGATGCCCTGGAGGGCCTTTTCCATTAAAATTTTTATAGCAAAGCACCCGTACTTTTTCCTAATAGCAGCAGCTTGCCTTTTAAAAAAAAAATAAATAAATAGATGTTTTTGAAAGTCGGAATCAATCACTTTCTCAGAAAAACAGAAGCTCCTGAGAATACTTCAATCTAATTTGACAAATTTGTCCTCACTGTTGATGGTAGGGATGGGTCGGTATGAAAAATATGTAGATCAGGATGTCGCCAATGCAAAACCGTACCGAATTCGAGACTCCGCGTTTTAGTTCACCCCAAACAAACATGGACGTTTCCTCAACGACATCGCAATAAAAGCTCATAAATGCACAAAATATGTGATAAAAATGTATAATGTCTTCATATTTCTGGTTTCTTTCCAATATTTTAAGTTTTCCTTCATTTTTATGAGTTGACAAGCGAAATTGAGGTTATAAAGTGTCGTAACCAAAACATGGCAGTTCTGCTCAACGTATCACTTAGTACACTATAAAAGTCTGTAAATGGACGAAAATATGGGATAAAAGCTTGTAATTTCTTCAGATATTGGGTATGTTTCTGATATTTTGACTCTTCCTTCCATTATATGTGCTGACAAGCGAAGTGGCGGTTGTAAAATCTCATCACGGTATTTCAGTAAAATGCTCTCGACACCGAGATACCGGACCTACCGACCCATCCCTAGTTGATGGCCCACAAAAATAATGAAGGAAACCATGTGGTCATGATGTAATTGGTGGTAGGACAGAATACTATAACTCAACGGCCTAATTAAGGTTGATATATAGCCATAAATTTAAACAAATAGCTACTGTTAGGAAATGGTAAGTATTTCTAATAAACTTTTAAATTGCTATTACATTTTCCAATTCAACTTCTCAACTGGACACCCGAGGTCCATATTCTCAAACATTCTTAGTCGTAGAATATAAAAATTCCCTTAGAAGGTAGGCATTTCTCAGAAAATATGAAACCTACAGATACTACATCATGTTAGGACTTCGGAACTTGTTCCATTTACACCAAAATTCTGTCGGTTTGGTTTCCGTTTTTACTACAGTAACGCATCTGCTCATATTAATAGTTTGCCTGGTTAAACTGAAATATGTCCTCTTTTACATGTTTTGTGTGAAGCTCCTATTTCCCAAACAAAATATGGCACTCCAGAACATATTCAATAAGAGGTTCTGTTTTATTTGACTATTAAATTTTTGCTGTAGAAATTAAGTTAAAAGATCATGCACCTGGTTGTCTAATAAAAGACCTTATGCCAGATTAATGGACAAAGGTTGTACTTCATCGTAGGGCTTTTTATTTTTATTATAAAGAATGGTCATCGCATATTTCAAGGAAACGTGTGAGATATTTACAGGGTACTTGGGGGGGGGGGGGGGGGGTTAGATTCCCGGCACGGCCCCAAGTGGGAAAGCTGGTAGTTGCTTGCCATTGGTCGGCAGTTTACAGTACAGAACCCTAACGAACTGTATGTAGTGGTTTCCTCTGCCCTTCCAACTACCCGTCGTGATATGACCTGTACAGTGTTGAAAGCGATGTAAAACCCCAAATAAACAATAAGCAATACAGGGTACTTGGTGGCTTAATGGTAGCAAGTTTGACATCTAATCAAAGGGTGCTTGACTCTGTGTGTTTGACTCTCATTAGTGGCAATGCTGAGGACTTGTCTCAAAGTCACTCTGGCTGTTCAACAAAACTTAAAACTGTGACTTTGACCTTTTTGAGATATCCAAAAGTTTTTCTTAAGAATCACTTTTCTTGGGACTATTTTTGGCTGTTCCATCTGCTGAGCACACCCCTTTCAGCATAATTTACAGGAAACCATTTTGGAGGGTAAATGTTTAACAATTGTAATCAGCAGCTGTACTTAGTTTTCTCATATAATGTACTGTTACAAATTGCCTTCAAAAGTTTTCTCATGTAATGTACTGTTACAAATTGCATTTTGAAGGATTTTGCATTTGATGTGCATTTCTGGTCTTTTTTTTTTCTTTTCCTTTCGTAACAGTTGTTCAAGTGTAATTTTCCAAATGGAAGTGTTGTCATGTTTTGTTTTAAAGTAATCCTTTGTTGGTGTTCCTCTGGAGGTATTTGGTTCTGAAATGGTACTAAAGGAAAACTGACTATAAACTTGAGTCAAAGCTGTGTGTAAATAGTGTAAAGTACTTGTATTTAAATGATGAAATAAAAGTGCATTTGAGAAAGTGCTATGTGAAACATGCTCTTGTTTCCCTGGGTATTGTTTTCATAGCCATTTACTACAAGATTGACAAAAGTATCCATGCATGCAAATGGTTTCCCAGAAATGTCAGCTGATACAGTGCCTGAAAAAAACACTTTTATTGCGTTAATACATCCTATCCAATGGACAATTGCTAATCCGGTCGGCGCAGACCGGCCCGCCAAACGCCAGAAAAAGACGTCCTGTGTTGCCACCGGCTGGCCGGTCCGTAGTACTGTGCACTCCCCAGATGGCGCCTCGTACTTCCTTCCTGTCTAGACAACCTGACGTCATAGCATCTTTTTCGTTTGGCGCGTGTACTGTGCAGACGTGTTTTCAACATCTCCAGTTTTTTTAAAGGAAAAGTGTGCTTTATGACGGATTTTCAACCTTATATGTGGATATTTTCAGTGTAGAAGTTTTATCTACTGTTCAAGCACGGATATACATTTAAAATCTGCTGGAAACGCTCCCTAGCTGACTCAATTTAGTGTTGATGATAGGGCAGTACGTAATCGGCGGGAAATATGAAGGCAGCCATTTTGCTAGTTTCCTCCCATTCAACCATTGTGTTGTTAGGGGCAGATCGATTTTATTGAGGAATTATGGATATTCTACTTACAGGTATTTTTATCCGTGTCCTTTGTTTTGAATGTACCATCTATAACCTTCCACCTACAGTCGCCATAGAAACGTCTTAGAAATCACGGAAACCTCAGTCTACGTAGTTTTGAGCACTGTAAACCAAAGGGGATTCCTCATGGAAGGTGCATTCTTCATCAGAGCGCACTGGTACAGACTTCTCTGCTGTAAGGCATCAGTCACACCAGCCAGCTCGAGTATATAGTGTTTTTTCATCAGAAGCATGAGATGAATTCTTCAGATTTCTTCAGAGCGCACTGGTACCGACTTCTCTGCTGTAAAGCATCAGTCACACCAGCCTAGCTCCAGTATTATTTCATCAGAAGCAAGAGATGAACTCTGCAGATTTCTTCAGAACACTCTCAGTCCCACCCTTATGGACCCGGCACTTGTGTCGGTAGTAAGGGCAGTGGATGGCCAGGAAACTGGTTTGAGTGTACAGCCGGCTGAGAAGATGAACGACTTCAGACCGGCCAGGAATATCATCTTCAGAGTGCACTGCCCCAGGCTTCTCTGCTTTTAAAGCAACAGCCGGCCGGCCAGCTAAAAGAACGCGACCTCTGACGTCATTTCCAGTCAGCCAATCGCGTGTCTTCACGAAACTGGTCACGTGTTTTCACTGACCAGTCACGAAGTTTATCACGGAAATCACCGAACAAGAAGGTCGGTAGTACGTTCTTTGCACTCACGTCTACTGTGATTCCAGTTTTAGTTCCTGTAATCCACCTCCAACGTACTGATACAGATTTCTCTGCTACAGACATCAGTCGACCAGTAAGCTTACGTTTACTGGGATATAGGAAGAATTCGTCTAGTGAGGGCATCTCCCCGAAGTTGGTCACGTGATTCACCGACCAGGTCACGAAGCTGATCGTCATCTTTCATCAGCCAATCACGTTGTCCCTCCGACCAGCAAGCTGGTCACGTGATACACCGACCAACTTTCGTTTCTAAATATAGCTCACAAGGGCTTTCCCAGCAACTGTCAAATCTACAATTAAGACGTACGTTCAAAGAAATACTTTTATTAATGGAGGAAACCTACAGCCAGCTGAATTCAACATAAAATATAGTTGTAAAATTGCTTTAGCAATGGGTTACAGAGTGCACCGACTACACAGCCTTATACCCTTGCCTCAACAACTAGTTACAGAGTGTACCAACCTGTACCGGCTACACTGCCTTATACCCTTGCCTCAACAACTGTTTACAGAGTGTACCGACCTGTACCGGCTACACAGCCTTGTACACTTGCCTCAACAACTGGTTACAGAGTGTACCGGCCGGTACCGGCTATACAGCCTTGTACACTTGCTTTAGCAATTGGCTACATATGGCTTCAACCTACCGGTTACAAGTCTACCGGCAGGGTACTGGCTACACAGTCCTTACTATACAGTTTTTCACCCAACTGGTTACATAAACTGACTAATATAGACCAGTGGCTGTCTAAATTCGTTGTTGACCCCAGCCTGCCAGTTTTTTGCCAGTTACAGTTTTTATTACTGGCTACAACTGGTTACAGAGTGTACCGGCTGGTACTGGCTACACAGCCGTGTACACTTGCCTCAACAACTGGTTACAGGTTACAGAGTGTACCGGCTGGTACTGGCTACACAGCCTAGTACACTTGCTTCAACAACTGATTACAAGGTGTACCGGCTGGGACTGGCTGCACAGCCTAGTACACTTGCTTCAACAACTGGTTACAGAGTGTACCGACTGGTATTGGCTACAAAAAAAAAAAAAAAAAGGCTGGCTAAATATAGACCAGTAGCTGTCAAAATTGATTGGTGACCCCAGACTGCCAGTTTTTTTTGCCGGTTACAGAGAATTGCTGGTTACAGCTAAGTACCGGGTATGGAGCCCTGGTACCAGACAGAGTTGCCTAAGGTTAATTTTGGTTACAGAGAATTTTTAGACCTGTCAATGGTCTTGGTGATGTGACATGACAGTGTCACAACCTACTGCCAGGCAACCTTCCCTTATCACATCTCTCAACAATCTGTTATCAGTGCTGGACTTGGCTGGAGAGATAATAAATTTTGTCATCAGGTCTGGCCAGGGGTCAGACATCTCACGAATAACAATTGCTCTGTAAATGCTGCACCTTGCAGGCTGCTGGCCCGGGGCGAAGAGTCTATTAATATGAAAAGTTGTGTCAGTCCCACCAGTACCACAATAAGAACAGAGAGACTGTTAACCTGGATCATTGTCACCAGACCGGACCAGTGTCCGGAGGGACAGGAAATATTTTTTCCAAAATACCAAATGTCCCAAATGTGGCACACAATCTGCCTGTAGGTTCCAGACTAAGCCCTTTTTCGGGAACTTAGGAAGCCTCGGGGGCTAGACCCTAGGTATTATAAATGTTCAAGGAGGGATACATACTCCCATATTCTTATACAAGGACAATCCAGTTAGTGCCTGCTATTCGGTTTGTCTACAGCACCCTTGGAATTCACTGTGATACCAAAGGAGGTGAAATTTGTGACCATACACAAGGACTTAAGAAGCCACCAGTACCTAGACGACTGGTTGGTGAGAGCCAGATCCCAGGCATGTCTCCAAGATACAAAGGGAACTAGTAAATAGTGTGTCAGCAACTTGTTTGGCTGATGAACTTACAGAAATCAGAGCGGGGGCCCAAACAAGACTTTGATTTTGTAGGCTACCAGTTCGACTTCAGGTCTGATCGGTTCCGACCGACTCTGGACCGGTGACAGAACCTTCAAGAGACTATGTTAAAACTGCTATCCCTACCAGCTTGCCTGGTCCGGGAATTCATGTCCTTGATGGGTTACTGACGGCTACAGAAAAGCAAGTTAATCTAGGTTGACTCCATATGAGACCCATACAGTGGCATCTCAAAACAACTGGAGGGTACCAGAATCACTGGAAAAGGTGATCCAAGTCCCCAGGTCCCTGCACCCCCCCATTTACAATGGTGGCTGAAGGAAGACAATGTTCTTACAGGCCAACCATTACACCCAATTAAACATGCTCTGCAAATATTTACAGATGCTTCAATAGAAGGGTGGGGCGCTCACTTAGATGAGCACTTTGCAAGAGCAACCTGGTCCCCTGCGGGAAGCAGGTTGTATATTAACTATCTAGAACTTTAAGCAGTTTTTCTGACTTTAAGAGTTCTAAGACCTTTGCTCAAGCAAGATAGTACTTGTAGCAACTGACAACACCACAGTAGTGTCATACATAAAGGAAGGAGAAATGAGGTCGGGCCCACCTTGTGCCCTAAAGCTAAAGCACGACACATTCCAGGCCGGCATAATGTGGTAGCAGACAGGCTGTCCAGGCTAGGCCAGACCATCAAAACAGTGGTTTCTCCTTCCAGAGGTCTTCCACTCTATGCAGTAGGTGGCATCGGCCCAAAATAGACTTATTTGCCACAAGGTTCAACAACAAGTCACCTCTGTTTTGTGTCACCGGTACCGGATCCCCTGGCCACAGCAGTGGATGTGCTCAGTCGGCCATGGTAGGATCTAAAAGGATACACCTTCTCACCATCAGCCATATTGGGCAAAGTGGTGGAGAAGTCACAAGACTCCCCATGTAAGAGAATCATTCTGATTGCTCCGGGGTGGCCCAACATGCCTTGGTTTTGGGATCTAGTGGCCATGTCCAGCCACATCCCTCTGAGCCTGCCCAATCTGCCCAGCCTGTTCACAGCCATTCGATCAGATCCCTCACAGAAATCTGACAAATCTTAATCTCCATGCAGGGTTCCTAGAGCCTCAGCAATCGAGGAGCAGGACTTGTCTGAGGCAGTGGCAGCAAGAATTGAGGCTCCTCAAAAGGGGGGTCAGTCAGATCAGTCTATGAGGCACATGGGTCATTTTTACCAAGTGATGTATCATTCATCAGGTGGACTTCGGGCACCACCTGTAAAGTCAGTTGCTGACTTCCTTAGGTACCTGCTTCAGGAGAGGAAGTTGCAGCCCAGTACCATTGATGGTTACAGGTCAGCCATTGCTGATAGTCTGGAAAATTTGCCCATCAATGTTAGTAAGGATGAAAATCTCACTCGTCTCCTGGATAACTTCCACTGAGACAGACCCGAAGGCCGGAGGGGAACCCCCTCCTGGAACCTCTCCCTGGTTTTTGCACCAGCTGACAAGGTTCGTTTTGAACCAATTGAAGGCCTCCTTGAAGCATTTGACCTTCAAGGCAGTTTCCTCTTGGCCCTGGGTTCGGGCAAGCGTAGAAGTGAGATACATGCTTGGCAAACAGCCCAGCACCATTGATGGTTATAGGTCTCCCATTGTTGATAAACTGGGAAATTCACCCTTCAACATCAGTAAGGACGGAAATCTCGCTCGTCTCCTGGATAGTTTCCTCAGAGACAGACCCAAAGGCATATCCTCCTGGAACTTCTTACGGGCCGTGCACCAGCTAAGACTCCATTTGATCCAATCAAGGAGGCCCCCTTGAAGCATTTGTCCTTCAAGACAGTATTCCTCTTGGCCTTTGGGTCGGGCAAGTGCAAAAGTGAGATTCATGCCTGGCAAAACTGATATATTGGACGCCAATCCAATTGGTCAAAGGTGTCCCTGTATCCATCACCCAGCTTTCTATCCTAGAATCAGCTGGCCATAGAGTGTCCAGTGTGGCCCCTGGGGTTATAACAGCCCTGGCCCCGACTCTGGATAGATCCCTCAAGTCTGACAGGTCCCTCAGTCCGGTCAGAGCATTGTGCTACTATTTGGACAGGACCTCAGACATCAGGCAGAATAGGAGGTGGTTTTTGTGTCTCCTTTAAGAAGGGTTTTCAACAAAGACATCTCACCTGCCACTATCTCCTCAAGCAGACTGTGATGCTATATTATTATGTCAGCTGACTTGTCAGTCAGCTGACATTATGTCGTCACTCTGCGGCGTGGGCGTACGCGTCCGCGTGAACAACTTCTCCTCCAAAACTACAAGGCCTAGAGACGTGCTGTTTTTTTTAAAAGATACCTTATCTATCGAGGATGAAAAATTGTTCAAGGCATGCAAATCTGTCTGTTCGTCTGTTTGCTAGAGACATTACAAGGGGGGTACCCCCACCAAAAGTGTGAAAATTTCAACACTTAATCACAATTTTCTCAGTGACTATTGCAGGGATTTCTCTCATATCTTGCATATATGTACTAGGCCACAGGTAGATTCTCTTGTGTGAGTATGAGACCTGGATCTGTCTTACTTTTTTTTTAATAAATTTTTTTAATAATTTTTAATGCATTAAAATTCATGAAATCATGCACAAAATCATTTATAACTTGAAAAGTGTTGCATTTAGAGCATTTTGTTAAAATATGTTATTCAGCTACTTTTTTCATAGCTACAATATGGTGAGTAAGTTGGGTGCCTGTCTCAATAGCTAAGTGAGTAATAGCTACTTTTGGGCTTTTCAGCAACTTCCATCATGAGTAAAATCACTTGTAACTTAAAAACTATTGCATTTAGAGAATTTCGTATAAATATGTTATTCAGCTACTTTTGGGTCAGCTATAACATAGTAAAATTTTAGACCTGTAGCTCATGGCATAGCTGAGTAATAGCTACTTTTAGGTTATCACTGTTGAGTAAATCGCTTATAACTTCAAAACTATTGCATTTAGAGAATTTCGTATAAATATGTTATTCAGCTACTTTTGGGTCAGCTATAACATAGTAAAATTTCAGACCTGTAGCTCATGGCATAGCTGAGTAATAGCTACTTTGAGGTTATCACTGTTGAGTAAATCGCTTATAACTTGGAAACTATTGCATTTACAGTATTTTGTTTCAATATGTTATTCACCTATTTTGGGATCAGCTATAACATAGTGAAGTTTCAGATCTGTGGCTCATTGCATAGCTGAGTAATAGCTACTTTGAAGTTCTCACTATTGAGTAAATCACTTGTAACTTAAAACCTATTGCATTTAGAGAATTTCGTATAAATATGTTATTCAGCTACTTTTGGGCCAGCTATAACATAGTAAAATTTCAGATCTGTAGGTCATGGCATAGCTGAGTAATAGCTACTTTAAAGTTCTCACTATTGAGTAAATCAGTTGTAATTGGAAAACTATTGCATTTAGAGTATTTCGTATAAATATGTTATTCAGCTACTTTTGGGTCAGCTATAACACAGTAAAATTTCAGACATGTAGCTCATGGCATAGCTGAGTAATAGCTACTTTTAGGTCATCACTATTGAGTAAATCAGTTGTAACTTGAAAACTATTGCATTTACAGTATTTTGCTTAAATATGTTGTTCACCTACTTTTGGGTCAGCTATAACATACTAAAATTTCAGACCTGTAGCTCATTGCATAGCTGAGTAATAACTACTTTGAGATTCTCACTATTGAGTAAATCAGTTGTAATTGCAAAACTATTGCATTTAGAGAATTTCGTATAAATATGTTATTCAGCTACTTTTGGGCCAGCTATAACATAGTGAAATTTCAGATCTGTAGGTCATGGCATAGCTGAGTAATAGCTACTTTGAAGTTCTCACTATTGAGTAAATCAGTTGTAATTGGAAAACTATTGCATTTACAGAATTTCGTATAAATATGTTATTCAGCTACTTTTGGGTCAGCTATAACATAGTAAAATTTCAGACCTGTAGCTCATGGCATAGCTGAGTAATAGCTACTTTTAGGTCATCACTATTGAGTAAATCAGTTGTAACTTGAAAACTATTGCATTTACAGTATTTTGCTTAAATATGTTGTTCACCTACTTTTGGGTCAGCTATAACATAGTAAAATTTCAGACCTGTAGCTCATTGCATAGCTGAGTAATAACTACTTTGAGGTTCTCACTATTGAGTAAATCAGTTGTAATTGCAAAACTATTGCATTTAGAGAATTTAGTATAAATATGTTATTCAGCTACTTTTGGGTCAGCTATAACGTAGTAAAATTTCAGACCTGTAGCTCATGGCATAGCTGAGTAATAGCTACTTTTAGGTCATCACTATTGCGTAAATCAGTTGTAACTTGAAAACTATTGCATTTACAGTATTTTGCTTAAATATGTTGTTCACCTACTTTTGGGTCAGCTATAACATAGTAAAATTTCAGACCTGTAGCTCATGGCATAGCTGAGTAATAGCTACTTTGAGGTTATCACTGTTGAGTAAATCGCTTATAACTTGGAAATTATTGCATTTAGAGTATTTTGTTTCAATATGTTATTCACCTATTTTGGGGTCAGCTATAACATAGTGAAGTTCCAGACCTGTGACTCATTGCATAGCTGAGTAATAGCTACTTTGAAGTTCTCAATGTTGAGCAAATCACTTATAATTTGAAAACTATTGCATTTAGAGAATTTAGTATAAATATGTTATTCAGCTACTTTTGGGCCAGCTATAACATAGTAAAATTTCAGACTTGTAGCTCATGGCATAGCTGAGTAATAGCTACTTTTAGGTTATCACTGTTGAGTAAATCACTTATAACGTGGAAACTATTGCATTTAGAGTATTTTGTTGCAATATGTTATTCACCTATTTTGGGGTCAGCTATAACATAGTGAAGTTCCAGACCTGTGGCTCATTGCATAGCTGAGTAATAGCTACTTTGAAGTTCTCATTGTTGAGTAAATCAGTTGTAATTGGAAAACTATTGCCTTTACAGAAATTTGTGCAAATATGTTATTCAGCTACTTTTGGGTCAGCTATAACATAGTGAAATTACAGACCTGTAGCTCATGGCACAACTGAGCAATAGCTATTCTCAGGCACTGACTGTTGAGTAAATCGGCTATAACTTGAAAAATATTGCATTTGGAGTATTTTGTTAAAATATATTGTTCACCTACTTTTGGATTAGCTATAACATAGTGAAATTACAGACCTATAGCTCATGGCATAGCGGAGCAATAGCTATTTTCAGGTTCTCACTATTGAGTAAATCAGTTGTAACTTGAAAACTATTGCATTTACAGTATTTTGCTTAAATATGTTGTTCACCTACTTTTAGGTCAGCTATAACAGAGCAAAAATTCAGACATGTAGCTCATTGCATAGCTGAGTAATAGTTACTTTGAGGTTCTCACTCTTGAGTAAATCAGTAGTAACTTGAAAACTATTACATTTAGAGTATTTTGTTAAATATGTTATTCACAGACGTTTTGGTCAGCTATAACATAGTGAAATTGCAGACCTCTATGTCATGGCATAGCTGAGCAATAGCTTCTTTCAGGTTCTCACTGTTGAGTAAATCATTGTATCCAACCTATAGGAAATCATGGGCTGGGAATCTGTTAATATGGTCCGATTTGACCTTGGAACCCTCCTTCAAGGTCAAATGAGGATAGCCAAACATAAAAGTGCTTATAACTCGCTTATTATTGGTCCTAGAGGTTTGGAATGAAAACCAACCTATAGAAAATCATGAGCTGGGAATTTTTTCGTGTGGTCGGATTTCACCTTGGACCCCTCCTTCAAGGTCAAATGAGGATAGCCAAACTTAAAAGTGCTTATAACTCGCTTATTATTGGTCCTAGAGGTTTGGAATGGAAAACCAACCTATAGAAAATCATGGGCTGGGAATCTTTTGGTGTGGTCAGATTTCACCTTAGACCCCTCCTTCCAGGTCAAACGAAGATAGCCAAACTTAGAGTGCTTATAACTCGCGTATTATTGGTCTTGGAGGTTTGGGATGGTAAACCAACATATAGGAAATCATGGGCTGGGATTCTTTTGGTGTGGTCAGATTTGACCTGGGACCCCTCCTTCAAGGTCAATTGAGGATAGCCAAACTTACAATCGCTTAGAACTTGCTTATTATTGGTCCTACAGGTTTGGGATGGTAAACAAGCTACAGGAAATCATGGGCTGGGAATTTTTTTGTGTGGTCGGATTTAACCTTGGACCCCTCCGTCAAGGTCAAACAAGGATAGCCAAACTTAAAAAGTGCCTATGACTCACTTATTATTGGTCCGAGAGGTTTGGGATGGTAAACCATCCTAAATTCTTTGGCTGGGAATCTTTTGGTATGGTCAGATTTGACCTTTGGACCCCTTCTTCATGGTCGAACGAGGATATTGCATTTATAGTATTTCTTTAAATATTTTTAACCTACTTTTTACACTTAAACAATTACCTTGTTACTTTATTTCATAATACCATTTGCAGGGCACAACTTTTTTGTCCTTTTTTTCTGTCAGCTTCGGAATATCTTTCGAACATGCTGTTCAGTTACCATTTACTGTATTTCTGTACAGCCCTTTCCCTGATAATTATGCTTTCCTCTCATTATCACCATCAAAAATCAAAAACATTCAGTCAGCTGACACAGTGCCCGTTCACGGGCACTCTCCTCTTGTGAGCTCTCTGACCAGGAGGCCCACTTTTAACATCAGGTTAAAGCCCATTATGTCAGGGCCTTTGCTGCTTCTAAGATCTTCCAGTCGGGAGTCACCTTAGATCCAATCTTGTCAGCCCACCACTGAAGTCACAATACCTTCACACAGTTCCATATGAAGGGCGGGGCTTGGGCTGATTCAGAGCTTTACCAATTGGGGCTAGGTAGTGGCTGCTCAGCAGATCCACAAGTGGCCTTTGGATTGAGGAGATTTGTATATGTACATAACAGTTCTTCATGTACATAAGAATTAAGTGTGGCGTGCTTCCTTCGGGAGGTTTATTTGCATTCTGGGACTGAACTCATCCCTCTCTTCCCCTACCTCAGAGCAGGTCTACAAAAGGGGGGGGGGCGACGGCGGTATAGCCCCGGGTAACCGGCTGCTGGCAACCGACCATGGCCTTGCAGGGTTTCCTGACCTTGAAGTCAACCCAGGCCTGGACCTATAGGTCTCCTGACGAAGTCAGCCTAGACCGTAGGTTAAAATTTGCTATTACTTGTGAGTTCACATAAGTCCCTAGTAACTTACCCGCCGACCAAGCGGTAGTTATTCAGCAATTGTCCATTGGATAGGATGTATTAACGCAATAAAATTGCAAATTTAATAAGTAAATTAAATTTTTATAAGTTAATACCCTATCCAATGGACACACAAGACCCTCCCACCGACCCCGCTATCAGCTTACTAGGGGTCTAAGAGGTTTAGACAACGAAAAAGATGCTATGACGTCAGGTTGTCTAGACAGGAAGGAAGTACGAGGCGCCATCTGGGGAGTGCACAGTACTACGGACCGGCCAGCCGGTGGCAACACAGGACGTCTTTTTCTGGCGTTTGGCGGGCCGGTCTGCGCCGACCGGATTAGCAATTGTCCATTGGATAGGGTATTAACTTATAAAAATTTAATTTACTTATTAAATTTGCAATTTTCTTTTCTTAATTTTGTTGTAGTGTTGTAAATCTTTCTTTTAAATCCACTGCCATACCTTCCCAGAAAGTGTTGCATCTGTGTCACACTTGTAGAAAAGAATGTGAGTTTTAGTGAGAAAACAGCCAAAAAAAAAAAAAATAATAATATGGAAAGCCCATTGAAAAATCACAACCAGTTTGTTAATTTTTTTATTAGGCTGAAAATCAAGACACTCCAGATCGAGTATGAAACCCCATCCCATATAGGAGTGGACACCCTTAACTATCTCCCAATCTGATTGGTCCTCTGAAATTGCTGGGTCAGAGTTTATCAATAGTTCCTCGCCCTCTCAATCAGTTTCAGATGTTTGGTCATTTGGGATGGTAGGCATACCAGTTTGAGAAGAACTGCAAAAGACTGTCTCCGGATCAATGTAAACATCATTGATTATATAATTATTATCATATAAACCCTGCAGAGAAGAAATTTTGTCCATCTCCGGGGTCTTAGCAGTTACAGGAGAGGACTTCGGGACCAATCCATCTCGTCCAAGAGTTGATGTGGCTTGAACACAAGTGGTAACCCTACGATCAAAGAAAGGTAACTGTACAGTAGGTGATGTACTAAACGCAGACTGGTGTTAAAACTGGTTCATGCACCGGATGACTGCTAAGAGTAAGTAGTGATTTAAACAAGCAAAATGCATGGGTCATTCTTCCTTCAAACAGTAAGATATTTAGCTGACGTACCGGTTGCTGGAGGCTGATGGTATTGTACACATTTGGTCTATCTAATTTGTTGGGGAGTGGGGATTAATTTCTTATGCTCCATGTGGATTCACTGCTTATAGAATTGTTCACTATTTTTAGGTGACCTTAAACTCCCGATAATAATCATACTGAATATATTATTTTTGCTTTTTTCGCCGTCCGTTGTCCGATGTCCGGCGTCCGATGTCCGGCGTCACGCATGGTTTCCGCTCATTTAAAGGAAAAGTATTAGAGCTATTGTCACCAAATTTGGTATGCAGGCTTATTGGGTCAGTAGCTTGCTTGGGATTGCTTTTGGCTGTTGTACCTCTTTTGCTTACTGAGTAATACTTAAGTACAGCTATTTTCAGTACCCATTGGTTTCCGTGCATTTAAGCCAAAATAATTAAAGATATTTTACTACAATTTTGAATACAAGATTGTTATGTCCATAGCTCGCTTGGTATTGCATTTGGGACTGATAGCTTTGTCAGTACATGAGTAATAGCCATTTAGGTACTTCATTGTGTATTTTCAGTACTACTTTTGAGTAATTTGCTTCTATCTCCTTAACCGTGCGAGATAGAGCGATTTCGGCAAAATTTTCGACCCGCAGGGTATCTGAGGAGTGTACTCTTTGCAATTTTCAAAAAATTTTCCCCTCCCCAAAAATGGCGGCCATTTTGAATTTTCGAATTTTTGCCAAAAATGGCAAAACACAAATTTCCTTCTATCTCCTTAACCGTGTGAGATAGAGCGATTTCGTCGAAATTTTCAACCCACAGGGTATCTAAGGAGTGTACTCTTTGCAATTTTCAAAAAATTTTCCCCTCCCCAAAAATGGCGGCCATTTTGAATTTTCGAATTTTTGCAAAAAATGGCAAAACACTAATTTGCTTCTATCTCCTTAACCGTGCGAGATAGAGCGATTTCGTGGAAATTTTCGACCCACAGGGTATCTAAGGAATGTAATATTTGCAATTTTCAAAAAATTTTCCCCTCCCCAAAACTGGCGGCCATTTTAAATTTTCGAATCTTTGCCAAAAATGGCAAAACACAAATTTGCTTCTATCTCCTTAACCGTGCGAGATAGAGCAATTTCGTCAAAATTTTCGACCCACAGGGTATCTGAGCATTGTACTCTTTGCAATTTTCAAAAAATTTTCCCCTCCCCAAAAATGGCGGCCATTTTGAATTTTTACCAAAAATGGCAAAACACTAATTTGCTTCTATCTCCTTAACCGTGCGAGATAGAGCGATTTCGTCGAAATTTTCAACCCACAGGGTATCTAAGGAGTGTACTCTTTGCAATTTTCAAAAAATTTTCCCCTCCCCAAAAATGGTGGCCATTTTGAATTTTCGAATTTTTGCCAAAAATGGCAAAACACAAATTTGCTTCTATCTCCTTAACCGTGCGAGATAGAGCGATTTCGTGGAAATTTTCGACCCACAGGGTATCTAAGGAATGTAATATTTGCAATTTTCAAAAAATTTTCCCCTCCCCAAAAATGGCGGCCATTTTGAATTTTCGAATTTTTGCCAAAAATGGCAAAACACTAATTTGCTTCTATCTCCTTAACCGTGCGAGATAGAGTGATTTCGTCGAAATTTTCGACCCACAGGGTATCTAAGGAATGCAATCTTTGCAATTTTCAAAAAATTTTCCCCTCCCCAAAATTGGCGGCCATTTTGAATTTTCGAATTTTTGCCAAAAATGGCAAAACACAAATTTGCTTCTATCTCCTTAACCGTGCCAGATAGAGCGATTTCGTCAAAATTTTCGACCCACAGGGTATCTAAGGAATGCAATCTTTGCAATTTTCCCAAAATTTTCCCCTCCCCCAAAAATGGCGGCCATTTTGAATTTTCGAATTTTTGCCAAAAATGGCAAAACACAAATTTGCTTCTATCTCCTTAACCGTGCGAGATAGAGCGATTTCGTCGAAATTTTCGACCCACAGGGTATCTAAGGAATGCAATCTTTGCAATTTTCCCAAAATTTTCCCCTCCCCCAAAAATGGCGGCCATTTTGAATTTTCGAATTTTTGCCAAAAATGGCAAAACACAAATTTGCTTCTATCTCCTTAACCGTGCGAGATAGAGTGATTTCGTCAAAATTTTCGACCCACAGGGTATCTGAGCATTGTACTCTTGGTAATTTAAAAAAAATTTTCCCCTCCCCAAAAATGGCGGCCATTTTGAATTTTCGAATTTTTTCCTAAAATGGCAAAACACTAATTTGCTTCTATCTCCTTAACCGTGCGAGATAGAGCGATTTCGTCAAAATTTTCGACGCACAGGGTA
This sequence comes from Sabellastarte sp. h YS-2021, assembly GCA_964017235.1. Classification (NCBI taxonomy): domain Eukaryota; kingdom Metazoa; phylum Annelida; class Polychaeta; order Sabellida; family Sabellidae; genus Sabellastarte; species Sabellastarte sp. h YS-2021. The sequence goes on along the minus strand of OZ024932.1, from coordinate 105,846,031 downwards.
TCTAAGCAATGCAATCTTTGCAATTTTCAAAAAATTTTCCCCTCCCCAAAAATGGTGGCCATTTTGAATTTTCGAAGTTTTGCCAAAAATGGCAAAACACAAATTTGCTTCTATCTCCTTAACCATGCGAGATAGAGCGATTTCGTCGAAATTTTTCAACCCACAGGGTATCTAAGGAATGTAATCTTTGCAATTTTCAAAAAATTTTCCCCTCCCCAAAAATGGCAGCCATTTTGAATTTTCGAATTTTTGCCCAAAATGGAAAAACACAAACTGGCCTTAACCGTGCAAAATAGAGTTATTTTGTTGAAATTTTCGACCCATAGGGTATCTAAGAAATGTACTCTTGGCAATTTTCAAAAAAATTTCCTTTTCCCAAAAATGGCGGCCATTTTGAATTTTCAAATTTTTGCCAAAAATAGAAAAACAGGAATTTGCTTCTATCTTCTTAACCGTGCAAGATAGAGTGATTTCGTCAAAATTTTCAACCCAACCAATGCAAAAAGGCATGAAGCTGAAATAATTTACATCTACACTAACAAATATTTAAGCATCATTGATAAATTTTACAAATGAAACAGGGTCTTGTAAGACTACTGTACAATTTGGGCAAAAGGTTCATGGGTGGACATTACACATGATAATGTGTGTTCTTCTATGCTATCCTGTTTCTGTTCGCATCTACTATCAACAGGGCGGCCTATTTCTAGTTTCAAGTTAAATTTTTAAATAATTCTTCATTGGTGGTTCCATGTTCCCGACTTTGGCCAAGATTTTGCAAATTTTTAAATGGGAACTAAAATTTTGGCAAATCGTGTATGTCAGGGAGCTAAACAAAGAAAGTTCTGAGAATACTGACCATGTGTTTGAAATGTCGGCAATTTTCCTTCCAGACTTCCAAAGTCGGGATCTTTTTACCGGTTTTATAATTCTGCTAAAAATTAAATTGCAAATGTCTGGTTGGCTCTCTTGGCTTTGAGAGTAATGTTGCCAAAAACTGATATTCTGTCATCTTCATTAATGTTTTTCAAATGAACCAAAATAGACAATATACAGAATGCTTTATTTTTCAAATTTTTTGACTTGTCAAACTGAAAAGTTACAATTGTTATATACAGATATACAGCATCATATTTCTGTATAAGTATATTTTATTTTCCTTATTTTTACTTTGACTTGAGTTAAAAAGTTACAATTGTTATATACAGATATACAGCATCATATTTCTGTATAAGTATATTTTATTTTCCTTTTTTTTACTTTGACTTGAGTTAAAAAGAACCAAAAAAATACTATATACAGAATGTTTTATTTTATGATTGGAATAACTGAGCCAGCATAACATTATACAAATGTTTTTTCCCAGATTTGAGTTAAAAGGAACCAAAATAGACATTATATAGAATTCTTATTTTGTGGCTTGTTAAATTAATCAGTTACATGTGTGTTATATTTGTTTATTTTATTGCCTTAATACATCCTCCCTAATGGACAATTACTATATCGGTTGGCACAACCAATCCTACTAAATGACAGAAAAAGCCGCCCTGTTTTCATACAGAAGGACTGGTTTAGTGGTGCATCATACTTCCTGTCTAGACCAAGTGACCTCACGGTATCTTTTTTTCTGTTTGCCACATGTGTGCAGACGTGTTTTTGAAGAGCTTTTGAAGTTTGAAGAAAAGCTTGAATGTTTATGAATTTGAAGTTTATTTTCATCGTAAGTTCATTGTGTTCCTTATATATCGTGGCCTTCTCAGAAAAAAATGAGGCAGTTGCAGGCATATTATGGCCAGTTTTGATGAACGTCATTCCAAATGTGCTTGATGTTGAGACAAAGGCGTGGGTGATGATTTGTGTGTACTTAAGAAAGACTGTCATTGGTGTAATGTTCTTTCTCCTGAGCAGACATATAAAACCCACAAGGAACACCAGAAGAAATCCAAAGAATCTCCTTACCTAGTTGATCCTGAGAATGTCAAGCTCTCAGGGAAGGTCGAAAGTGGCCAGGTCGTACAAGACATGACCCCTGCTAACGAGATGACAACCACTTTTGTAACACATACTGAAGGCAGCAAGAAGAAATGTCCACTGAAGCCTCTTCTGATGCCCTGAAAGCCCTTGATGATAAGTGATCTCAGAGGTTTGCCAGACTTGAGGCGAGCTTACTGACCAAGTCCTTCTCAGTGCTGGTTGAACTGGTCAAGCAGATGTCTAGTATCATTGTGAACACTGAGAGACCTTTTATACCACCAGTGCAGAGTGTTACCGGTACCAGTTCTGTTCAGATTACCAGTGTGGTCACACATGTTTCCAGAAGCCAGTATCGTACTGGTACCAGCTCAGGACAGGTTTCTGGCCCACTCACCCAGCCTGCTATGAACCAGCCTTCTGATGTCCCCAGTGTGATGCCTTTGGTCCAACCCACCAGTCAGGACACCAGTCATGATGTTAACAGTGCCACTGATAGTCCTGATGTGCAGTTCACCAGAACAGTGGGCCAGCCTATCAGCAGCAAGATGTCTTTGCCTCCGGTGTCACTAACTGATGCTGCAGCTCACCTTCAGAATCTGGACTCTTATGTTGAATGTTATAGTGAGCCTACCTCCCTACTCAGCCCATGGAGGAAGAGGATGAGGTATCTGACTGGGAGTCTACCAAACCTGAGCAAGATCTGGACCAGGAAGTCAGTGAAGAACACTTATCGGGAGACAATCAGGGGAGTGAGATCTTTCATGGATCAGAGAAACAGGTACTGAAGTTCGAGTCCCCCTCTTCTTCGCTTGATGACAATCCCTTTGCCAGTACCAGGACCCAGCTAACCAGCAAGGTCTTAGTGAAGCTGCCAGGAAGCTGGAGAAAGTGAACATTAGTGTTACTGAAGGCTACCCTTCCTGTAGTTGTGTGACCTCTGGCCTAGCTAAGGACCAGTTCATCAAGATCCCAAAGATACTTAAGTGGTACAACATGTATGCTGAGAAACAGGACTTCTCAAGATCCAAGGTTCACTGTTAGACAAATGAACAGTCTAGTTGTTTTAGAAGGCCTGTCTGACAGTCACTACCATCAGCACCCACTTCCCGGCCTCTACACCAGGACAGTCTCATGAGATGGGAGAGGTTGGCTTGGGAGCAGTCATAAATGTGTACTCTAGCTGCTGGACTTAGCCGGTGTCTGACCAAGGTTCAAGACTCTATGGTCAGCCAGTTGAAAATAATTCAAAGTGACAAGATAAAGGGCAAGTCCTCCAGCAAATCCCAAGATGCTGCTGATGAACTGGACTATTTTGTCACTAGGCTATTTGATTACACAGAAGTATAGCTCGGGCTATGATCAGAACAATGCAAAGCTTGTCTGAGGGTGTATTTATTAACATGGTAACCTGGCTCTGACCCGTAGGGATAGGTCTTGTCCTACTTAAGGCTGGTATTAAGCAGTACACTAACCACCTTAAGAAACTCCTCACTCACCATTGCACGAGTTCCTTGTTCCCGGATCACATACTGGCCAAGGCAAAGGAGGAAATATCACACCATGAACAGAAACGTTCTGCCAACACTTCTCAAAAGAAACCTGCTCGCTTCCACCCCTACACTCAGTCTGGCAAGCAAGCACCTGAAGCTGACCAGAAACCTGGTGTACCAGCTTAGAGCCAGTTGAAGCACCGGGGACAGAGCAAGAGAGGACGTGGCAAGGCCTCCAACTACAGTGACCAGCCAAGTATCAAAGTTCATATAAATGTCAATTATTGTGTAACCCAAAGGGGTTTTGTGAATGAGTCTGACAAGGACTGTTTCGTAAATGTAACTGGCAAGAAACAGACATTGGACAATTTACATGTAAACTTACCTGTTGTAAGTCATGTTCTTATTGCAGGAGGGCAGTCGCAAAAGAAAGGCGGAAGTCCAGATATTGTTCAACATCAGTCAATAAAATATGTAAAAAATGTTTCCTGTATATCACTTAAATTTTGTCACAAATGTCCCAGTTGTTGCCCCAGATCTGCCTGTAGGGGTCAGATTACACCAGTTTTGGGAAACTAGAACAGCCATTGGGGCCAGCCCAAAGTCCTCAGAGAAGGTCACACACTCCCCTTCTGGATCCAGCCAAATCTGACAAGGTCACCCACCATCATAAGTTGCTATGTGCATCCCCTCAGGAACAGCTACCTGATGGAGGCATTGCATGCACTTATGCAAAAGAATGCAGTAAAACCGATCACAACTCAAAAATCTCTTTTGTTTTACAACAGACTTTTCCTGGTTCCCAAACCCAACCAGTGGACACCTATCTTGGACCTCAGCTTCCTCAACAAATTTCTAGAGACAGAGAAATTCAAAATGGAAACACCAGAGACACTAAGGACCTCCCTCCAGACAGGGGAGTGGGTCACGTCCATAGAATTCAAGGACACCTACTTCCACATAACAATTCAAATCCAGTCCAGGAAATACCTGTGTTTTCACATTGTGTGTCAGAGTCCTACCAGTTTAAAACACTACCATTTGGTCTATCCACAGCTTCCATGGAGTTCACGATGGTGGCGAAGGAGGGCCTGAAGGAGGAATTGCAATACAAAAGGGTATAAGAATCCATCAGCACCTAGTCAACTGGTTGGTAAGAGCCAGACCCCACCAAACCCCTCTAGAGTATACACAAATTCAACTTCTGACCCACCCTAGACTGTTGGCAGACCTTAAATGCAAAAATCCAGAAACTTCTTTCTGGACCCACCTGTCTGCTCAGACAGGAGAAGCAGATCCACCTGGGTCGACTCTATAAGAGGCCGATACATTTGCACCTGAAAAAAAATTGGGGATACCAGTCATTAGAAAAGGTAATTCCCCTTTCCAGATCACTCCACCCACACCTAAAGTGGTGGCTGAGAGAAGACAATGTGTTTCAAGGCTAACCATTACACCCCTTCAGTCATGCAAATCTTTAAGACAGGGGAACACAATCCAACAGAACCTGGTCCTTTCCAGAAAGCAAATTGCTCATACACAACATGGAAGTAAAGGCGGTCTTTCTGGTCCCAAAAGAGTTTCAAAACGTCTGCCTGAAGAACATAGTTATCATAGCCACAGACAACACCACAGTGGTTGCCTATATAAACAAGGAAGTGGGCATGAAGTCGGTCCCTCTGTGTGCCCTACTACGGAGACCTGGTGCTCCAGGAAGCAGGTGGCTCTCAAAGCCCTACACATTCCAGGCCGGTTGAATGTCATAGCAGACAAGCTATCCTAGGCCAGACCATCCAGCCAGAATAGTCCCTCCTTCTAGAGATCTTCCAATTGATATGCTCCCGGTGGTACCATCCTCGAGTAGACCTCTTTGCAACCAGGTTGAACAACAAATTGCCTCAATTTGTGTCAGACCCCCTAGCAAGGACAGTGGATCTGGACCCTCATGCCTTCCTACTGGTAGCCATCTTGAGCAAAGTGGTGGAGAAGTTGCAGGACTACCCATGCAGGAGAATTATCCTAATTGCTCCAGGGTGGCACAACATGCTGTGGTTTTTTGCACCTGGTGGCTATGTCAAGCCAAATCCCATTGTGCCTGTCCAACCTGTTGACTCAACCCTTCAATCAGATTCTTCACAGGAATCTGTCAGACCTGAATCTTCATGCCTGGCTCCTAGAGCCTCAGCTATCAAGGAGCAGGGCTTCTCTGAGGCAGTGGTAGCACGAATTGACGCTCCTCAACGAGTTTCAACCAGATCTCAACTCAACTATTTGGATAGGACATCAGATCTCAGGCAGAACAAGAAGCTGCTCTTTGTCTCCTTCAGGAATGGTTTTAACAAGGATATATCCCCTGCCTCTATCTTCTCATGGATCAAACTCTGATCAGAAGTCCCTCACCCTACATCAGGTCAAAGCCCATGATGTGAGGGCCTTTGTGCTTCTAAGGCCTTCCAATTGGGAGTTTCTTTAGAACAGCTGTTGTCAGCCTGCCATTGTAAGTCACATAACACCTTCACACAGTTCTATCTTATCTGTAGGATGTGGCTTGGTCTGATTCAGAGCTTTTCCATTTGGGGCCGGTAGTGGCTGCTCAACAGATTGACCAGTAGCCCATTTATCCGAGATTTGTATATATTGTATATAGTTGTATATAGTTACAAAAAATTTTTTTTTAAAGCTGACGTGCTTCCTTCAGGAGGTTTATTTTCCTGGGACTGAACTTTTTAACCTTAATTTTTGACATAAGTTGAAGTCCCTAGTAACTGACCAACCTACCAAGCGGTAGTTATTCAGCAATTGTCCATTGGGTAGGATGTATTAACACAATAAAATTACAAATTTAATAAGTAAATAAATTTTTTATAAGTTAATACCCTACTCAGTGGACAGGTGAGGCTCAACACATCCCGCTATCAGGTTACTAGAGGTCTAAATAGGTTTAGACAACATAAAAGATGCAATAACGTCACTCTATCTAGACAGGAAAGAAGTATGATGTGCCACCTAGTGAATGTACACTACTAGACCAGTCCTGCCAGTGGAAACACAGGACCGCTTTTTAGGCGGGTTGCATGTAACCAACCCGTCTATTAGATTGATGTATCCGACGTCCGTCTGTCCATCCACATTTTTGTTTCCGGACTCTAACTTGAAAATGGTTTGTCCAATCGAATTCAAACTTGAAAGGGAGATAGATCACCATCATAGCTAGGTTCCTTTCGAAATTGGTGTAATTCCGTCCGTTCGTTTGTCTGGGTTTTTTTACCGTTTGTCTGTCTGTCAACATTTCCGTTTCCGGACCCTAACTCGAAAATGCTTTGTCCAATCGAATTCAAACTTGACAGGGAGATAGATCACCATCATAGCTAGGGTCCTTTTGAAATTGGTGTAATTCCGTCCGTTCGTTTGTCCGTTTTTTGTCCGTTTGTCCCTCAACATTTCTGTTTCTGGACGCTAACTTGAAATGTTTTGTCCAATCGAATTCAAACTTGACAGGGAGATAGATCACCATCATTGCTAGGTTCCTTTTGAAATTGGTGTAATTCTGTCCTTTTGTTTGTCCATTCGTCTGTCCGTCAACATTTTCATTTCCGGACTCTTAACTTGAAAACACTTTGTCCAATCGAATTCAAACTTGACAGCGAGATAGATCACCATCATAGCTAAGTTGCTTTTGAAATTGGTGTAATTCCGTCCTTTCGTTTGTCCGTTTATAGCATAGATACAATTATGTAACCTGGATTACAAGTTTTACATTTCTTAGCATGCCTAACACATTCACCTTAACTGGGTGACCTAACATTTCTTTCCTTGTTTCTAAATTTAATTACAGCAGTCGCGTACCTTATTACTACCTGCACAACCTGCCTGTTGGGGCATCTTTGACCCTCTTGTTCTGTCTTTTGACGGGACCGGTCATGCTGACCACTAAAGCAATTGTCCATTAGGTAGGGTATTAACTAATAAAAGTTTAATTTACTTTATTTTCAATTTTAATGTGAATTTGACTGCTGTAAAACTGCCAAAAAGGCTTGGAAAGAGCCCACTAATAAGGGAGATATTGAAAGTAGACCACAATGCGTTAGGGAGAAAACTCAACCCAAAACAAATAAGTGCCCTTTACAGGGACACTTCAATTATTATGCATTTTCAGTGGAGGATATGTTGCTCAAAAGTCGTTTCTGGTCTGCCCTGTCAAATCCAATGCTGCACTGATATCCAGGAACTGAGCCATATCTAAAATACAGAAACTAATATGTCTCAGTCACAATTCAATTCTAGGGCCCACAAAATAAAATTCTCTTTCTCATTAGACTCCCTAACGTTTCAAGGAATCTCTTCTAAATTGGAAAAAATGTATGTGGCCATATTTAGAAGGATTATTTTGTTGCTTGTATATAAATATAATAGTGCACAAATAGCCACTGTTTGTGGGCAGAAACCCAAGCCTGCAGGTATAATTTGCGAGCATCAGAGTCATTTGGGGAATTGCTAACCATTTTTACCCCACAGGCTTTAAGGGCTGTCGGGGTATTGTTTTCACCCGTGAAACTGAGAAAAAGTTTGTCCGGGCTGTGTCTCAGAAACCGTAAGGTGTAGGAAGTTGATGCTTGGTAGGGACATTGGTTAGGGGTTGTAGGTGTGCAGTGTCATGGCCTGACCTTGATTTGACCTTGCCACAGTGACCTTGAGTTTGAAAATCTTGTCCGGGCTATATCTCAGAAACCGTAAGGTGTAGGAAGTTGATACTTGATAGGGGCATTGGTTAGGGGGTGTAGGTGTGCAACGTCATGGTATGACCTTGATTTGACCTTGCCGTAGTGACCTTGACCTATAAAATCTTGTCCGGGCCATATCTTGGAAACTGTAAGGTGTAGGAAGTTGATACTTCGTGGGGACATTGGTTAGGGGTGTAGATGTGCAACGTCATGGTCTGACCTTGATTTGACCTTTGACCTTGCCGTAGTGACCTTGACCTATAAAATCTTGTCCGGGCTATATCTCGGAAACCGTACGGTGTAGGAAGTTGATACTTGGTAGGGACATTGGTTGGGGGTGTAGGTGTGCAACGTCATGGTGTGACCTTGATTTGACCTTTGACCTTACCGGCGTAACCTTGACCTATAAAATCTTGTCTGGGCTATATCTCGGAAAGCGTAAGGTGTAGAAAGTTGATACTTGGTAGGGACATTGGTTGGGGGCTGTAGGAGTGCAACGTCATGGTGTGACCTTGACCTTGCCGTAGTGACCTTGACCTTTAAAATTTTGTCCAGGCAATATCTCTGAAAGGAAGTAGGAAGTTGACAGTTGGTAGGGGCATTGCTTAGGGGTTGTAGGTGTGCATCATAAGTTTTAGTTTAATGCTATTGAATTGTCTTGTTTTAATACTTCATCTTTACATACATTTTCTTTCTCTTAGATGTTATTTTCTCTACGTAAACATCATTTTGACCTTAATATAACTGACACTGCTCTGAAAGTATCCCAATCTTTGTACTGTTTCACTACTTCTATATCTCATGATGTTGAAAACTGTTTCCCAAGGCTGTGGGGTACGGGCATCTCTGATGCTATTTTTTGAATTTGGTAAAAATTTATGGTTTGGACTGTAGCATTCAATAAGAAAAACTTTTTCAACTGACACTGCTCTGAAAGGATTCCGATCTTTGTACTGTTTCACTACTTCTGTATCTCATGGTGTTGAAAACTATTCCTCCAGGCTGTGGAGTAGAGACATCTCTGATGCTATTTTTACAAATTAAAATTTCTTGCATTAAGACAATAGCCAGAATAACTACCCAACCGATGGTTGAAAGCATACTGGGGAACTAACTGAATGGTAACCCTCTCTATATATAGATCCCCAGACATACCTGGTTTACAGAAGCCAGACTGGAGTACCTCATGCCTTTTCCTCCTCTGAGGATAGGGAAGGGAGAAAAAAATCAAGGTCAGTCCCAAGATTCGTGAAGCTTGTGGCTAGTTGGAAGATGAAGAATAGAACAGAGCCCAAAACACATTATCTATTGTACTAAGGAAAAATGCCCTTGATGAGAAGATTAGGATCCTAAACAAAATTACAATTAATTTACAATAAAGACAACTGTGATATAACTACAAGTACCACACAAAAAGAGGGGATAGTGATCTGCTGAGTGGCTACCACATGGCCAATATGGAAAAGCTCAGAATCAGCCCAAAAACCACATCCTTAATGTGTAGGGACATTGGTTAGGGGGTGTTGGTGTGCATCATGGTGTGACCTTTAACTTTGGTCAGAGACACCATCTTCTTCGATAGCTGTGGCTCTCAGAGTCAGGCATGTTAGTTCAGATTTGGGAGATACCTGCATAGGCTCCAGTTGAAAGGTTGTGTCCAAAGATAGCTTTGGATTGGAAGACCCCAAGTACAGAACCAAGGCATATCAAGACATCCTAGATCTATCAGAATTACCTTTTTGTAATGGCGGAGTGCAATCTTATTGACCTCTGTTCCAAGAATGGAGACTGGTGGCAGGACATAGAATTCCAATGTAAGGCACCACTGTGACAATCAGAATGGTCTGGCCCAAACAAAAAAATCCCAAAACTGATCAGATTTCCATGACAGCTCAGAATGAGACTATGACTAGTCAGAGGTGGCTTTTTTGTGCTGTCCTGTTGGTATTTACAAAACATACATGACTACCAACAGGATAGCACACAATATATTTTTCAACAGAATGTACAGGTGTCACTGTCTGAACTTCTATACCTGCTACAACAGCTTTCACACAAGTTCCAAGAAACTTGTTCAAAACTGGACTAACATAACCAAAATTGTTATTTATATTGTGTACTACCCTTGAGCAGGCTTAGACCCACATCCAAGAATCCCTGCTTATGCTCCTTGAAGATCTGCCCCTGCTTAAAAAACTCCCTAGCTGGTAGCTCAGCCAGTTGACTGTAACTGCCGGAGTCCTGACTTTCTTTCCAGATGGAGCCAATGACTGGAAAGGGCTGGGTCGTGAACCTCCCAGAGACCAATGCAGGTGCATTAATGAGACCAGATCTGGTATCTGGTTTTCCAATAGTTATGAGATGGTCCAAATAGGCATCTTGCCTCTTCACTGTAAAGTTGAAAATTTGAAATAAAATGGTGTCTGCTAAGTGCGGTCAAGTCTCTAATTTAATCCAAGGCTTTCTTGGTTTTGTTGGAAAATTTTCCTTTTCCCATCTCTTGCTTAAATCTTTTGTATTAGTTTGAATAACTTCCTGAAGGCATGTCATGCCCCTATTAAAGCAGGCTACCACTGAACTGGTTGTGGAAGGTTTTGCAACCCAAGCAATCAGTTGGACATATATTTTCCATTCCTAGTATCCGTAGGATTATGGATAGTAATAAAGGCTGTACCACCAGGCCAGAGATTTGGATGGTTTCAAATAGATGTTAACATGGAACCCATCAGATTCAGCTGATCTGATATTTTCTCTTTTTCCACAGAGCCAGTCCTTCATTGATATGGATACCTTACCATGCACCTGCTGAGCATCCACTTGCACTAGAGTAAATCTTTGATGAACCACAAATGATTGATCAGTTTTCAACTTTTTTTAAGTGTGAACCTCACTAGAGCTCGCGCTTCTACAGATCACTTTTTTTTTGGTCTCCGGACATTGATGAAATTTACCTGTGCATTCTGAATTTCCCTCTCTTGCTCTCCAATAGCTAAAAGGACACATGTCCTTTTGGCTTTTGCCCATACATATGTCCTTTTGTCTCCAGACTTAGATGACATTGACAACACCTGCGCATTCTGAATTCCCTCACTTGCTCTCCAATAGCTAAAAGGACACATGTCCTTTTGCCTTTTTCCCATACATATGTCCTTATTGCATCAGACTTTCAGGAATTGTGGCACAGAGTGAAGACTATTTGTCTGCTCACTACAGTTAAGCAGCAAATGGGCTATGTTAGTACTTGGATGCGTGACCGTCTCAATTCAGGACCACCTGTGGGATGTATCTAAGTTGGAATTTCTTTCTGTCACGAAATTTTTGTAAATTCTAATGCACTACTCATGTCTCTGATGGCTTTGCACTCGCGCTAGGGGACCAAAACACCTTTTGGCCTTGTTCTTTCATATTTTGTATATAGGCATGGAAAGTTGTTGAACCGACCCAGAGGTTAACCAATTGCAAAGATTCCATCCTTTTAACACAAGGGTAAGAGCCAAAGCCTTTGTCATGACATCTAGCACACCAAGAGTGAGGATTGAACACTGCCATAGTATGCCCAGATGCATCTTTCTTCTGTCCAGTAAATCCATAATGAAACTATGAACAGTTAATATCCACAATGTATACACTCTGAAGATAGGTTGGCTGTAGTTTCGACCTTTATCTGACACTTTGACTTTCCTTGTGCCAAACATAGACTATTGTCTGTTCGGTAAGATATATTAACACAACGGAATACCTAATTGCAACATTATGAAAGTTTTTTGGTGAGAGATGACTGATTGGCACAATGCTGATATGAATACGCATGTGTAATATGAATATCATAAATGCCAGTCCATAGAGAATTAATCAAATATAAGGGTTATTTTTACATTAAACAATAAGGAAATGCAAATTTGGAAATGTGAATTTATAAAGTTGAATATTCAGAAAATAAAAGGTTGCCTAGTACAGGTTCTGTTGTAATATAAAACCAAGTCAATTCATATATTATGCAAATGTAACATTCAATTTGGAATCTATCAACCTGTATTTTAATAAGTTTCCAAAAGATTCAGAATAAAAAAAGTTAATCAGCCTATCTATTAGATAATAACTGTAAATGACTCTCCAAGTTCAAACAAACAATCAAATGTCAAATTGTCAATGAAACAACGTAAAATATTAATGATAAAGCATGTACTTACTTCTCCTCAATGTATTCTATCAGGGATACCATGGTGCTGTACTTTGCTTCAACAAATGAAGAATTTAGGCCATGTCTTTCTACATCCATCAACATCTCTTCCTTTATGGCCCTGTTTACTTGCTAGGTTAAAGCAGAGTTTACATTCTTAAACTTATATCAATGATCAATATTTTACTTAACCCACTCACAACAATAGATACTTATGTTATGCCTACAGAACTTGCCAAATTTTGACTTTTACAAAAAAATTATCAATGTTACAGCACAATGCCTTTTAATGTTCAAAAGCGACTACCAGTGATAGGTTACTTGTGATAACTATAATGGGTTAAGACTGTACACTCTTCAGTTTGAGGACTTGTATCACAATAGATCCTATCAAACCAGTTCAGTGTGTTTGGATATTTAATCTCCTTGGCTTACCAGCGTCTGTATGGTTAGTGACCCTTGCTATATTAATATTTGATTTCTTTATAATAATAATAATAATAATGCAATTTGGAATCTACACACATATCAAACCCAAAAAGGATGATTAAATAAGACTACATAGAAAAGTCAAATTAATACCTCTGATTTATTGTATTCCTCCGCAATCGTATGTTTGTCTGCTCCAGTCAGAGACATAAGTAAGGCAGACACAATGCCAGTACGATCTTTTCCAAGAGTACAACAAATTACACCAGGAACATTCTCGGGCTTTGACATCAAATAGAGAACTGTAAATGTTATTTTAACACACATAAGTTTGTAAGTACAAGTAAATGGCTGCACTATTAAGAACCCATGTTTGGTTGTTTTATTTATTTATTTGGGGTTTTACATCGCTTTCAACACTGTACAGGTTATATCATGATGGGGAATTCTGTGGGCAGAGGACACCAGTACATACAGTTGGCCAAGGTTCTGTACTGTAAACTGCTGACCATCAGTAAGCAACTACCAACTTTCCCACATAAGGTCTGGGGTTTGAACTGCCGACCCCAGAGGTTGGGGTGAGTGTGTTTCCACTGTACTACTGTGGCCCCTTGTTTCATTGAAACTTAATAATCCTATTTTCAAAAAATCCTGGTTAAGTAGTCTATTTTTTGTTCTGGTAAGCTTAATTTGTACACATTACTATTTTTTTAAATGTTCTATTTGTAAGAATGTTCTAAAATTTGGGCTTCTGAAAAAACTTTCTGAAAACACAAAAAAATGTAAGGTAAAATTTGTTCCAAAAATTGAAATTAAAGTGTATTTTCAAAACAGTTTTTCAACAAATGTGCTGATAAACAAGTAGAATACTAAAGCTACTTGCTTTCTATACAGTTACTGTATCCAAATTGTCACCATTTTTATTGAATAGAAAAAATTATAAAGGATTGAATAATATTTTTAAAGAATGTTTAAAAATAAGACTATAAATTTAAATAAACTTGAACCCTGGTTATTGTTTTAAAAAGATCTTAAATAAACTTATTTAAATGTAAAAAAAACTGCAAATCTGAAATATAAAACTCACCACAGTAAGTAATTTATCAATGGTGGCACCATGATTTTAAAATGTTTTTTAAAAAAATCAAAAATTGTTCCAATTTTGCATCAATTGAGTTCAAAGGCCTCAATGTTCTGTAGTCACAAAAATCACAAAGGAATTTTCACCAAATCAAACAAATAGAAGAGGTTTTACTCATTGGTGAACTTCACATATTGTGGCGAAATTCACAATTCGTACACTTTCCTTCACAATTCACATACCTGCACATATTTCTTTGCCACAGAAGTCAATCATGCATTTATATTGTCCCAATAATCCTGAGTAGTTCATCACAAGCTGTACCAACATTTTCCGGAAAAATCCTCTACCCAATATTTTCTGTAAGAAGCTGAAGAAGTACACAATCAACTGATACATGAGAGGTAACATACGTATCACAGATTTCATGTATCTATCAGATATAAGATCGAATATAAAGTGAGTTTTTCCCTCTCTGGCTGATTTTGTATCACTATGAAAACTGTTCACTGGCAGATCTGCTCCAGTCCTGTCGATTTTTACCAACTGAAATGCCTTTGGTCTGTCAAGTAACGGTTTAACAAGGGTTGGTTGATATATATCATCAGCAAGCTTCAGACCGGAGGCAGATGGATACTCTCTAAGTGATCGTAAGTCATATATTGCCTGTATTTTTAACTCCACAAATTTATCCACTTCAGCTTCACTAACTTTGTCTGGTCTCGCTGATCGGAACATATTTGTCAATGGAATTCTGCGAAAATTCCCCACAGTTTCAAAGTTGTACAAGCACTGACTACTGGCCATCTTGGCTAAACTGTAAATGACATAAAACACAGCACTAAAAAGAAACTGGGGTTGTAGACCCTAAAAGGCGAGTTGCACAATCAGTATCAAGGATGGTAACACATACTAGTACCTACCATGTGTACAGGATGATTCTGGTCCTAGACATATCAAAATAGTACTGGGTTCTGCCCTTCCACTTTATCAAGTTTGAAATGGATTAGCAGAAGCATTTTCAAGTTACAGTCTGCAAGCAGAATTTCAAGATGGCGGTCATCTTGTTTTTTCCAAATGGCCGCCCTACTACCCTGTTAAGTTTCAAATTGATCAGCTGAAGCATCTTCGAGATAGAGTCCTGAAATGGAATTTCAAGATGGTGGCCATGGTGACCATCTTGTTTTTTCCAATGACACTAATTTTGAAAGCAACCTAGCCTAGTTGGTGCCCTACCACCCTGGCAAGTTTCAACTCAATTGACAGAAGCATGCTCGAGTTAGGAACTGGAATCCAAAATGCTGATGGA
Source organism: Sabellastarte sp. h YS-2021 (assembly GCA_964017235.1). Taxonomy (NCBI): domain Eukaryota; kingdom Metazoa; phylum Annelida; class Polychaeta; order Sabellida; family Sabellidae; genus Sabellastarte; species Sabellastarte sp. h YS-2021. Next base: position 105,830,847 of record OZ024932.1, on the reverse strand, counting down.
CAGATGGCCACATAATCTAACAGATGGGTAAGTTACATGCAACCCACCCAAAAGTAAGCAAAACATTCGCTGCTAATTAAAACAGCTCAAATATATATTTTGCATACCTATAATTGGACCAGATGGAAAGAGCAGATCTTCTAATATTCAAAACTAGTTTATACTCTTGTTTCTTTTAGTTTCTGAACAATTTGTTCTTCATACAGAACTTTCTCTGTGATATTCTGTTATTTTTGTACCTACATGCACAGCACCAGGCAATGACCTGTCTTTGAACCAACAGTGAACTGGTAATTAAGTGGGCAATTCCAGTCTGGCAAATGATCATAAACCTACTCCCTGATTGGAAAGATTCATGAATCGTGCGTGTTTCTCCAAATTGAGGAATAAAAAGGAGGGTTTATTGCCAAGAAAAGAAATGTGATTACTATCCTATTTGTCCCCAATTGATTCTGAGACTTTGCAATTGGATCAGCAATAGTTTGATTCTCAAGATCAACATAAAACCGATAAGATTCACCTACAAATGGCCCAATGACCTGTGCAAACGCTATGAATGGGTGTATAACTGAAAAGATTGGGTCCCAATAAAAAGATTGCTTTAGGAAAGATTTTGGAATTGCAACCTGCTGTTTAGCCCAATTTGAATATGTTCCTTGTATAATTATGTATATAGAGTCATTCCAAAGGTCAAATTCACTGATCATTTGGACTTTGACTACTATGAATTACCACCTGAATCAGATGCTCTGGATGAATCTGTTGTTTCTTCAACACTTTAGTCAGATAGAGGAGTTGGATGACTTCACAATGAGAGTGATAAGGTGTTTTGCTATGAGAAAAAGGGCCTAACAGGTATGGGTGAAGCAATAGCTCATAAGGCAGGATCAAGGTCATTACCATAACCTATTCGCAGAATTACAGGATCAGGTTCAGCCCTCCCACAATAACTTCATAAGAATGCCTCCAGATGCATTTTGCTGTGCTGGAGCAGAAGCAGTCCTAGTGCTTCAGCGGGGGAGAACCTAGTTGACAGACCCCCTCAGTCTGAAGTTAGCCATCACACTGAGGTATCTAGCTACTGGAGCAAGCTATCCTTCACCACAGTAAAATTTCCGAGTGAACCAGCCCACAATTACCAAATTCATTCCTGAGGTCTGTAACAATATAATCAGGCAATACTGTAAAGATGTGATGCTCCGTTCCATCCCTTTCCCGGTGCCATCAATGGAAAAAACACTGCCCTGAGATGTCCCAGACAATGGAGGAGCATGAGTCATAACTACAAAATGGTCCCACTGCATTTCCCTACTGGCCATAGTGGACACTGACCAGTGACCACAAGGTCATATGGGTGGATATGCCTCTGGTACCAGTTTGGATGTCCAGATCTTCAGCCTTTGGAGCTGCAAGGCAAGATAGAGGACCCATCCATTAGCAGATTCCCTGGTGGACAATGGACCTGAAGTGAATTATTTATTCTTGGGGATGCTGCTTTCCCCCTCAGGACATGGCTCACAAAGCCCTATTTCTGGAGAGGTATGGAATTGAAAGGGTGTGCATACAACTACAATATTAGTTGTTGCAGGAGTGTCATTGAGCGGGCCTCTGACAATCTTGTGAATTGTTTCAGGGTCCGAGTGTATGTATGTGTGTTTTTGTCTTTGCTTGTTTTTCTTTGCGAATATTACTTGTCAATATTATTCAATGAATGGGTGAAGGTCACTATTTATTTTACGTAAGTGTAAGAGTGATGTTATGACTTGTGACTGTATTTTGGGGGTTTGGTTTATTTTAAATATTGGTGAGTACCAGATGATCTTGTGATATCAAGAAAACAAGTGGTGCTAATGAGATCATCTCATTACCACAAGAAAATAACTTGTGATAACGAGATGATCTTGTTATCACAAGATGATCTTGTTATCACGATTTATTATCTCATTATGATGAGATCATCTCATTATCACGACTTACTTTCTCATTATCACGAGATCATCTTGTGCTGACGACTTAATACACTGTGCAATTTTTATTTTACCATGTCCTATTAGGGGCTCAGTAGTTTTGAAGGTCACATCAAGAATAAACAAGCAGTGCCAGTGTTAAAAAACAATAACAACAGAACGGTTTTCAAGGCTGGAGGCCATGTTGCTGTCAAAGGCGTTTGCTGTCCCTGTGGAGCCTGTGAGGAAACCCCCTTCAGTGGTTACCAGTGATCAGCCCTTTTTTGATCCTGGAACCTCCACCAGTGGCTTGTCCTCTGGTGTGACTGTTGGGAGCGCCGGTTCCAGTCTTGTTCAGACCTCCGGTGATCCAGCTGTTTTGACTGCTACCCAGCCTGTTCAGGCTCTCGGTACGAGAGGTCCTGTGACTGCATGTAAGAGTGCTACCAGCCCTGATGAGGGTCCCGGTACGAGTGTTGTGATCCAGCAGAATGCCACCCAGCCTGTTGAGGCTCCCGGTGGAGGGACCGCCACCCAGTCTGCTGAGGCTCCCGGTGCAGGTCCTGAAGTTCTGCTAACCGGTACCGGTAGTGCTACCCTACATGCTGAGATGACCGGGTCAGACAGTGAGGAGGAACTCCAGAGTGAACCAGGCTCTCCCGTTGATGGCAACGTCTGGGACGCGTCCCCAGACCTCACCAGAGATGAATCAGCTGATCAGGAACTCCCTAAGGAGTCTACTTATAGACAGACTATTAGAGGTGTGAGGTCTTTTATGGGCTGGCATCAGATCCCTAAATTCAACAGTGTGTCTTCTGCAGATGACAACCCTTTTGCTGGTTCCCGAGTTAAACCAACTTGAAAAGTCTCTGTCAAGTTGCCGGTAGACGACTGGCTGTGTAGGAAGATGGAGAAGTTAAACCTCACTGTTGCTGAAGGCTACCCTTCCAGGAAGACAGAAACTGCTAGACTGCTCCAAGACCAGTTTGTCAAGACACCAAGGTCATCTAGATGGTATGACATGCATGTTGATAAGAAACACTCTGGTAGATCTACTGTGTGTTCCTGGTCTCTGGAACCAGCAAAACTCAACAGTGCATTCAGTAGGGTAGCCAGACGTAACCTACCTACTGCCCCACCCTCCCGGGCCCTTAGCCAGGACATCTTGAGACGTTGGGAAAGAGCAGCCTGTTACGTGCAATCAGGCTGCAGGGTTGTCAAGGTGTTTGACTAGGGTACAGAACGCTATGTCTACACAACTGAAAATTTACATGTGGACAAAGGCAAGGACAAGTCCTCTGAAAGAATGCAGCAAGCTGTGGATGAACTGGAGTATTTGGTTACATTTAACCGGTCAATCTCCCAAGCCATGGCCAGGACAATGCAGGACTTGTCAGAAAGTGTGTTCATTAATGTCGCAAACTTCACCCTTGCGCGTAGAGACAGCTACTTGGACTATTTACACGCAGGTGTAAAATAGGACACACTCACTGCATTGTGTACTGCTCCCGTTCATTTGCAGTCACTTTTCCTGGACCAGCTTCTCATTAAGGCTGAAAAGGAAGTGGCCAGAAGTGAGGAGAGGCGTTCTTCTAGCCAGTCTCACAGGAAACCCAGTCGTTTCCATCCATATGCTTCCAATGACAAGTCGTCTCATCAACCACACCGGAAGTCTTCTGTCCCAGCTTGGAAGCAAATAAGAAAACGCAAACAAAGTAGTAAAGGTCGTGGCAAGCCTTCCACTTTTTCACAAAAACTGGCCAAGGGTTGTAAACCGCGTAAATGACAATTACTGTGTAAAATGTGCTACAGGGCTGAAGGACTGTGCTTGTGCACCCTGTCAGTTGGTTTTGAACCCTTCACCAGTGATGGCCAAGAACAGAGACTTGTCCAGCAAGAGCGAGACTGTAAACTTACTTGTAAACTCTTGTGTTGCAAATGTTCATTCTGTTACCGGGTGAACACAAAAGAAAGGTGTAAATCCCAATTATTGTCACAACTACACAGAAATAAAATATGTGAAAGATGTTTCCTGTGTAGGTCGCTTGAACTCTGTAAATCTTGTCACAAATGTCCCAACTGCTGCCATAGATCTACATGTAATGGCAAGGCTACACCAGTTTTGGGAAAAATGGGAAACCCTAGGGGCGAGTCCAAAGGTAGTAACAGTACTCAGACAGGGCTACACCCTCCCCTTCCGGTTCAGACCCAACCTAACCAGATCACCAACTGTCGTAAGCAGCTATACTAACCCTGACAAAAATCTCAACCTTTTGGAGGCCCTGTATCAGCTTGTGAACAAAAATGCAGTAGAACTGGTGGAAAACCAAAACTCCCTGGGGTTTTACAACCGGCTATTTTTGGTACCCAAACCCAACAACCTGTGGAGACTTATCTTGGACCTGAGCACCTTGAACACCTTCCTAAACACAGAGTCGTTCAAAATGGAGACCCCAGAGACAAGAAGAACCTCCTTGCAGACAGGGGAGTGGGTAACCTCCATAGATTTCAAAGACGCATACTTCCACATACCAATTCACAGTCAGTCCAGGAACTACATGCGTTTTCATGTCCAGGGTTGCTCCTACCAATTTAAAGCCCTACCCTTTGGCCTGTCCACAGCACCCATGGAGTTCACAGTGGTGGTCAGAGATCCATCTGATGGCTTTACAGAGGGGTATAAGAATCCACCAGTACCTAGACGACTGGTTGGTGAGAGCCACATCCCACCAAACTTGTGTCCAGCATACACAGACCTTGGTAGCTCTCTCTCGAGAACTAGGTTGGCTGAGCAAGGAAAAGTCAGAGCCGGATCTAAAACAGTTTTCAAATTCGTAGGTTACCAGTTTGATATAGCAGAGGGCAAGGTCAGACCTACACCAGAATGCTGGCAGGCCCTGACAGACAAAATTCAATCAATACTGTCCGGTCTGGTGTGTCCAGTCTGGCAGTTCATGTCCCTCATTGGTCTCCTCACAGCTACTGAAAAACAAGTCCACCTAGGCCGACTTCATATGAGACCCATACAGTGGAACTTGAAAAACAATTGGAGGGTACCAGAATCACTAGAAAGAGTGATACCAGTCCCAGGTCCGTCCACCCCACTGAAGGTGGTAGCTGGAGGAAAGCAATGTGCTACCAGGTCAACCATTACACCCACATGCTCTGCAAATATTTACAGACGCATCAAAAGATGGGTGGGGCACTCTGCAAGGGGAGCATACTGCAAGGGGAACTTGGTCCCTTACAACCCTTGGAACTAAAGGGGGTCTTTCTGGCCCTAAAAGAGTTCCAAGGCCTCATTTCAAACCACATAGTTCTGGTGGCCACAGGCTACACAACAGTGGTTGCCTATATCAACAAAGAAGGGAGGATGAGGTCGGGCTCTCTGTGTGCCCTACTGTGGAGAATCCTGTCCTGGTGCACCAGGAAATAGGTAACTCACAAAGCATGTCATATCCCCGGCCGGCTGAACGTGATAGCAGACAAACTATCCAGACTTGGCCAGACCATTCAAACAGAATGGTCCCTTCACCCAGATGTGTTCCAAGATATATGATCCCAGGGGCATCAGCTGCAGGTGGACCTGTTTGCCACCAGGTTCAACAACAAACTGCCATAGTTTGTGTCACCTGTTCCAGACCCCCGGGCATGGGCAGTGGATGCACTCAGTCTGTCCTGGGATAATCTGGACCCTTATGCCTTCCCACCAGCAGCCATCTTGGGCAAAGTGGTGGAGAAGTTGCAGGACTACCCATGCAACAGAATCATACTGATTGTACCAGGGTGGCCCAACATGCCCTAGTTCTGGGATCTAGTGGCCATGTCCAGTCAAATCCTATTGTGTCTGCCCAGTCTGCCCAATCTGGTGACTTAGCCATTCAACCAGACCCTGCACAGGAACCTGTCAAACCTGAACCTACATGCTTGGCTCCTAGAGCCACCGCTATCAAGGAGCAGGGCTTCTCTGAGGCAGTGGCAACATGAATTGAGGCTCCTCAAAGAGGATCAACCAGATCTGTCTATGAGGCAAAGTGGACCATTTTTACAAAGTGTTGCCTCAGTAATCAGGTGGACTTCAGGGCACCACCCCTGAAAGCCATAGCTGACTTCCTCCTGTACTTGTTACAGGATATGAAGTTGCAGCCAGGCACCATTGATGGCTACGGATCAGCCATTGCTGACAAGTTGGGCAACTCTCCCATCAATGTCAGCAAAGATGAGAATCTCACTCGTCTCCTGGATAGTTTCAATAGAGACAAACCCAAGGGCAGGAGGGGCATACCCTCCTGGAACCTCTCCCTGGTTTTACACCAGCTGACCAAGGCTCCCTTTGAACCTTTAAAAGAGGCTTCCCTAAACACTTTACCTTCAAGACTGTTTTTTCTGTTGGCCCTGGGTTCTGGTTAACGCAGGACTGAGATCCATGCTTGGTGATCCTATATTATGAGCTCTCTGATCAGGAGGCCCTCATACTGCATCAGGTTAAAGCCCATGATGTCAGGGCCTTTGCTGCTTCTAAGGCCTTACAGTCGGGGGTCTCCTTAGAGCAGATTTTGTCAGCCTGCCACTGGAAATCGCATAACACCTTCACACAGTTCTAGTTGAAGAATGTAGCTTGGGCTGATACAGAGCTTTTTCATTTCGGGCCAGTGGTGGCTGCTAACAGGTCCACCACCAAGCCCAAAAATTAGGAGATATGTATATATGTGATGTATATTTGTATATAATGCTAAGAAAAAACTGTGACTTAAATTGCTTCCTTTGGGCAGTTTCTTTCTTACGGGACTGAACTCAACCCGCTCTTCCTATTCTCAGAGCAGGTCTGAGAAAAAGGGGGCGGGCAATGTCGGTAGACTTCTAGGTAACCGGATAGTGGTAGCCAACCTTGACCTTACAGGGTTCTCTGACCCTAGGTCAAACTGGGCCCTCTCAGTTTTGTTCTGTTTATGAGTTCACATGAGTCCCTAGTAACTTACCCTCCTACCAAGCAGTAGTTATTCAGCAATTGTCCATTGGATAGGATGTATTAACGCAATAAAATTGCAAATTTAATAAGTTAATACCCTATCCAATGGACAGGCAAGGCCCACCCATCCAGCCCCGCTATCAGCTTACTAGGGGTCTTAATAGGACTAGACACGAAAAAGATGTCACCATGTCTAGACCATGTCTAGACAGGAAGGAAGTACGATGCGTCACCTAGCGAATGCACACTCTGTGACTGGTCCTCCCGGTAGTATATACAGGACGTCTTTTTCTGGCGTTTGGCAGGACCGGTCGTGCCGACCGGTAAAGCAATTGTCCATTGGATATAGGGTATTAACTTATAAAAATTTAATCTACTTATTAAATTTGCAAAATTACAGGATATATTAGATTATATTGATTTTACAGTTAAATGGAACATTGGATAAATACAGTCCCAAGTGCCTTAATTGAGAAAAAGAAAACTATTCAGTATTTACGTAATCTTGTTAACAAACAAACTAATGGACAAACAGACAAGCGTTCATGAAAATGAAACCTCCTTGGTGGAGGTCTTTAATCAAATTTGCTGGTTGTAAGTTAATGAATACACAGAATGGCTGCTTGCATATTGTACAATATTCTCACAGTATTCTCTGGCATATAATATGGTGTATATAAATAAATTATGTACACACAGAAATCATGCACATTTATCTACGCGTGGCTGGGGGGGGGGGGGGAGCGTAGCGAAGGCTAAACCAAAGTATCCACCAGATGTCTCTGGTGGATACAATTAATCCAGATCTGTTTTAGTGCTATTACTATAAGACATGTTTCGATGGCTAGCTAACTTGCAATACCCAGCCAAAGTTGTATACTTGATATCCCTTTTTAACAGCTAAAAGGATATACTGAGACATGTAAGAAGTATTTCCTATATGTATGACTTTTATGATTCATAACTCTAAACAAACAGGCTAGTGAATCATTTTTCTAATTTGATGATGGCAAGGCCTTTGAAGTCCGCAAATGTAATGTAATCAACTGAACTTTTTCAACCTTTCACAGCCTGTGCACACAGATATAACAAGATGCACTCAGAGAGAGCAAAACGCTCGACTCCATGTGACCAGTCTCTCAAGTGATATAAAATATTGTAAGGAAGACAATAAAATAAAACCAAACATGTAAATTAATTTTCATAGAAATATCAAGTAGAAAGCTACAGTCATTAAAATACATTGAAATGGGACCTCTGAAAAATCATGAATTTTTTGTATCTAAAATAAGATCCTGATCTTTCTTTTAGTAACTTCTTCCTTCAGTCAGGTCCTACTCACAAATTTTTAAATAAAGATCTGTTCATTAGTTTTAGAGTAATCTAAACACACACACACAAAAAAAATAAATAAAACAAACATAAACAATTAACACACAAAAACATAAACTGCTGGTGGAGGTAAAAATTCTGCTTAAAGGTCACTTATTGGTGAAAATCATGCATGGTAATTTTTTTGTGATGGACTGTCAAGGAATTGAAAGAAAAAAGAGAAAATAAAACAGAAATAATAATTAATAAAAATGATGAATATACCACCTCCCTCTTTATTATGTTTATGTCAATTTCAAGACATACAATGAGAAGAAATATTTTTACTTAAAGACATCAAGTATCACAAGCTAGGTTTGTGACCTCACAATGGCAGTTACATTGTGACATCACTTAGTAATGACATCATCAGAAAGCAAAATATTGATTTTTACGTATGTGATGAAGAGAAGCATTTTCACTGTGTATTCCCAATTAAAATAAGAAAAACTCTCTCCTGGCTTTAATTTTCAAACAAATTACACCAAATTTGAAAGAATCTGTCTGTACCCCATGAAATACCTTCCCACCAAATTTGAGATTGATTGAAGTTATAGTTTTTGAGTTATAAGGGCAAAATGGTGCACAGACAGAGAAGCAGATTTCACTGCAAAAGCCCAATTAAAAATAGGAAAAACTCTCTCCTGGCTTTAGTTTTCACACAAATTACACCAAATTTGAAAGAATCCGTCTGTACCCCATAAAATACCTGCCCACCAAATTTGAGCTCGATTGGTGTTATAGTTTTTGAGTTATAAGGGCGAAACGGTGCACAGACAGACAGACAGACAGACTGACAGAAACAAACTGATTACAATAACCCTCTCCTATCGTCGAGCGTTAGTGAAGGTTATCGAAGATTTTAACCACTTTCAAATGAATTGGTATACTCGAGCTTGTCACAGTTTTGGCGTTGACATACATAGTACAACTTATTTTATTTGCATTATATATTATGTAATAGTGCTTTAGATAGATAACATAGAAACCCAAAATATACTCACTATAGTTCTGTCCGGACAGCGCCTTATCATTCATTTACAGTACTCAATACACATTCATTATTATCTATTTTGACAGTAAAATACATCTAAAATACCAAGAAATATATATAAAACTGAATTAATATCCAAGTGTATAGAAACTACCACAGACCAATTATGATTTTGTCACGATATGAATGAAATTCTTTCTGCTCAAGTCAGTACACTGTATAATGGCAAACACTGTTAACAATTGAAAAGTGAACATGCCTTGCAATGAAGTTGAAGTTTGATTGTAACTTTACCTATCATCAATCTGTAGAAGAGGGCTGAATGTGAGATAGCACTCACAGTAATGTTTTATAATGTTTCTCTAATGTAACGTTAGTAATGTCATAATGTTTTTTTCTCAACTATCCACAGATCAATGAAAATCATGTGAAAGATATTAAGTAGAAGGCATAAGTGAGGCTATATTTGAAGAGTGCTATCTCAAGTATGTTCCTCTGTGAATGTGTGAGGCAAAATTAGCCTTTCCATCCAGGACCTCTATTCTGAAACAGAAAATAGTCTCAGATTTGAAATTCAATCTAAACTTGTCAGTTCAATTTTCAATTTCATATGATGTTCTTCTCTGTTGCTATGCAGTCGGAAAAAAACTATGACAAAAGTGTCTCAGTGTATGTTTCTTTTGAAGCTAAAATTTGGCCTATAAACTGTAACAAAAGTTAGGCCAAGTTTTCAAAAATGCTACACATTATTTTGCTTTACTTTAAACCGTACAGAGCTATGTACCCCAGTTAAGATGAAATAATCCCTGATGACTGCCAAATTGTACAATTTTAATACTGAGTCCTGGGAAATAAAAAAAATACATTTTTAAGGTTGTGAATGAGCTACATATCGTTCGTCATCTCTGTTTCTATAACATTTGAGAATTTCTAAAAGACTTTCAATCCTCAAAAATCCAAAATGCCCGTTAAAACGAAAGAATTTTAATGCTGAGTATTTAATTGCACAACTGAGTATCTTCTCAGATAAAAAATAAGCTAGAAATCATTTTATATCTCACGTTTTTTTTATATATATGAGAATTTTTATGAACACATTAAAATCACTTGGTGTCAACAGAAGTGTGTAAAAGTATAAAGCTGTGACACTTCACTGCATGAAACACTTCTTGATAATCACAACTCTTCACTTGCTGGAAATAATAGCAGAGGAAGTACAAACAGCAGTGACAGTAAGATATACAGTGACAAGGTGTAAATATAGTTGATCATTCTGTTCGCTCAATGAACACAATTAATGAAGAGAAAACTACAAGTGCAAACATCTAAGTTGAAGACTGTGATAAAGTATACCAGTGTATAAGTACAAGTCAAGCAGATGAAAAATTCTGCCAGTCACACTGAATATACTGAATATGAATAACCCTGCCCCATCATGCTCCATGCATTTAGCCTTGCTTAAGGCTCAAATTTGCAGGATATCTTTTCAAACATGCACACAGATATTTAGTATTCATAAAGCACCCATACATGTTAAGAGATAGAACTGTATGAGACCATCGTATGGTGCTGTAAAAGTCAGTACATGTATGACTACATTATAGAAACTGAAACTCCATTATCTGAACTGGAAACTTTCCCTAACTGAAAAGAAACTTGAGCCTTCAGCAAGGCTATGCTCCATCATAAAAGAGAATGTTAATGTGGTTAATAAAGTATGTTGTTCCTCTAATCACCCAAATGAAAACTGTACACACCATTTCATCTTTCTGTCCCTTCTTCGGTAATATTATTTGGAAAATTTTCAAATTACAAAAAAAAAACCTCAGTCCTTAGACAGTGATAAATTAGATACACTGTACACTGTGACTTCAAACAAAATTGGCCCTGTGGGGTTAATTACTTCTTCATGCATATCACACATGCACACATTATGTAACCTGTTAGTGATAATGCTGTTAATCTCTTATCGATTTTAAATATGTGAAGAATTGATTGAACTGAGTTCCTTATGTGGCTTCAGACACTTAATATTTTTATGATAACATATCATTCAGATTTATAAAAAGCAAAAGTGGTATATCATTATGAAAGAAAATACAATCAGTGGTGATGAGAATAACACAGCTTACGTTTAAAACAAAAGGTGGTGTAATTAAACATCCAGTTTAGAGCATATTGTGATGGTACGTCCTAATGTCCATGAAGTGTCTACTTGGCATGGATGATTTTACTAAAAAAAAAAGAAAAAAAAACAGGCTTTATAATAAGTAGGTAGGAAAATCCAGATATTTTATAGTTTTTGTATCAAGGTAGTGATTCGGATTACTGTCAAAATTTAATGGGATCGAAGTTGTACCAAGATCTATTTTCTCAGTTTTTCTATTGTAAAGATCTGACCAGTAGTACTTTGGCAATCCTGCTAACAAACAGACTAAAACACAAAGAAACGCTCATGAATTTAATACCTCTGCTGGTGCCGCACAATGGTTAAATTTCATATACTGTGGTAAATTCTACATTTCTTCTTCTAATTATACGAATATTTCTACTTCAACAGATAAGTGTGAACCATCACATAGATAAATTGTGTCTTCAAGAAAGTGCTTCATCAATTATAGCCCAAACAAAAGTTTTAAAAAGGATATGAGAATTGACTTGTATGCACGATAACTCAAAAACATCTTCATGGATTTCGTTGAAACTTGGCACACATGTATTGGGAGAGGAACTCTATTTTAAGGTGACCTTAAACTCAGAATAATAAATAACTAATAGCCACTGTTAGGACAGAAATAGACCCTTAGGAACTTTAAACCCTCTCGGTCACAAAATTTGTGGATCATCCAGCTAAAATTTCACCTGAGAAGACATATTTTACACTGTAATTTGGAAATGGTATGTCTGGCCATAATTTCTATAAGTGACTTTTTTGTTTCTGCAAAATTTGAGATCTGTAGCTATAATGTTAAAGTCATACTTTTATGCATATTTTACCAGCTTAAGCCTTGTGGCACTCAAATTATTTTTCTCATCCAGCTAAAATCTCATCTGGGAATATATTAATGTTTTATGCATATTCCAAAACCCTTTAAATTAACATTTTTGAGGCACATAAAGACCCCACCCAGGGAACTTTTTTCTACATTTTTCACATGTGTTGCCTTGTAACTTGGAAATGGAAAGTCTGACTAACCTCAGACTGTACTATATATCCCTTTTAAATGTGGTCTTTGTGAAAAGATAGAGGTCTGTAGTTTTAATTTTAAGGTGACATTAAGGTGTCTAAAAATACCCACAGGGACCCATTTTTAGCACTTTTTGCCACTTTGATGTGACTTATCCAGATAAAATCTCACCTGGGGACATGTAATATGTTCCTATTCAGGCAAGGTAAAATTCAACTGTTTATGAGGATCGTAAAACCCCACTTGGAGACTTTTTCTGCAGGTCCTCAGCATTATCACTTGTGGGAGTCGAACCCACACAGAGGGTAACTTTTTCCTTTGTCGATATAGAAGGGCCAACATGACCATTTTTTTTATCTCGCCTTATCAACTTAATGTATAACTGGATAAATCAAGTTAGTTATCTCGATTTATTGACTTACTAGCTCCATAAATCGACTTAGGTATCTCAATTTATCAACTCAGTATCCCGATAAAACAAGTTAGTTTTATCCATTTATCGACTTACTTATCTCAATTTTTATTGAGAAACTAAGTCATAAATCGAGATACCTAAGTTGATTTATCAAGTTAGTAAGATGATAAATCGAGATAATTAACATGATTTATCAAGATACTAATTTGATAAATCAAAAATAATTAGCTCAATATATCAAGATACTATTTTGATAAATCAAGATACCCAAGTCGATTTATCGAGTTACTAAATCAATAAATTGAGATAGTTAAGTCAATTTATCTAGTTACTAAGTCGATAAATCAAGATAAAATAATTTGTCATGTTGTCCCTTCTACATAAAGCTAACAGGCAGATTTTTTTAAGTCAACAATTTTAAATACATGATGTGCTCATGTAAAGTATTTGGAAAGTAATTACACTCGTTCTAAACTATATGCAATGATACAGATGAAAAGGTTTAAATGTGAAATTAAAAAGAATCTGTACAAATTGCGGATGTTCAATATTCAGCCAAGTGTGTAAACACTTTGCATCCAAGACTTTCAAATACACATGTGTGATATTGTGACTTCAGTATCCTGTCTGATGATGAAAAGGAATCAGTATCCTTGTGAGTGTGTGTGCTGCCATCGTTGAGTGTCAGTGAAATATGTTTTGTATTTTTGCAAATAGGATATTTGAACAGCCCAAACCACATGTAAATGATTCGCTAGCATCATTCAAGTGAAAACTACTTTCAGGACGTAGTAGTAATTAATGGTATATCGTTTTTAAATACTTTGGTGTACAGTACCGTACACATCATGTAAGCTGGTACCTAATCAACTGTTGCGAAATTTTTCTGCACTTTGAGAAATTCTGTGTGGTGCTTTTTATAACATAGCCTACTTAAACGTAAAGAGATAGTCGATGTGATTCTTGAGTACATTAATTACCATTGATATCCCTAAAATTGACTGAGCTTTAGCTGCAAGTGAATTACACAGAATCGCGTAAGTAATAATGTTTATTTGCTTCTTTTGTTAATCAAATATATCATTTTTTTCACAAATAAAAGCAAATTTTGTATATTATACTACAGAACAACAATAACATAGATCAAATTTTCTTATGCACTTCTGTTAAGCAAAAATGTTTGATTTCTTTTTACCGGGTAATTTCGTTTCTTTTTGAATTGACAAGAACTTGTGAATGAGTGCTTGGGTAAAGATACTATTTCCTTTTCAGATTACAGGGACGGATCCAGCTTTTAAGTAGGGTGGGGGTTCACATCAGACATATAATAACTAGGGGGGTCGGGGGAAAAAAATATTTTTTGGTAAAAATACAGTGCATTTCCTGTAAATTTAACCCCACTCTCAAGAAATAATTTTTTACTTTGGGTTGAACCCCTTTACATTATTTTTCCCCCTAACACCCCCGCCCCCCCCCCCCTCCCCCCCCCCCCCCCCCCCCGCCCAATCCGCGAGTGGATTATAATTACTAGTATCTCCCGCCTGCAGCTGAAGGCCATGGTCGGGAGATTATAAAACACCTTCCATACGTGGGTGTGTGGGTCCGTCTGTCACATTTTCACATAAACCTTAACATCTCATTCATTTATTAAGACATCTTCACCAAATTTGCCAGGAATATTCATGGCTATAAAAAATCCTGTCTGTGAAAAAATTTGGCCTCATTTTGAAAAATAAAATGGCCTCCACATCTAATTGTTTGAAAATCATAAAGGTGTTCTAAATCGAAATATTCCAGCTAGCTTCAATAAATTTGCACAAAGGATATATGGCTAGAAAAACTAGCTGATAGTAATTTTGACCTTGTTCTAAAAACAAAATGGCCGCCATATCACATGTTTAATGTCAAATGGGGTTATCCTATTAAAAAGGCCTTGCATCTCAACTAATATTGCTCCTAGAGGTTCAGAATGTGAAAACACCTTGTAGGAAGTCATGGCCTGGGAATCTTTTTCGGGTGTTGAATTTGACCTTTGACCCCTGCTTCAAGGTTAAATGGGGTCATCACACTAAAACATCCTTATTTCTCCCTTATTATTAGTGATATGGCTTCAGAATGTTAACACAGACCATGAAAAGTCGTGGCCTGCAAATGTTTTGCCTGAGAAAAATTTTGGCCTTATTTTGAAGAAAAAGATGGCCGCCATAGCCAATTATTTCAAAATCATTTAAGATGCTCAAGACCTTGAAATATTGCAGCTAGGTTAATCAAATTTGCGCAAAAAATATATGGCTAGGAAAGTTAGCCTGATAGTTATTTGGCCTAGTTTCAAAAACAAAATGGCCGTCATATCACATGTTAAATGGGATTGTCCTATTAACAAGGCCTTATATCTCCCGTATCATTGCTACTAGCGGTTCCAAATGTGAAAACAACTAAAAGGAGGTAAAGGTCTAAGATTTTTTCCAATTGCTGACTTTTACCTTTGACCCCTTCAATGTCAAGTGGGGTTATCTTACTACAAAGGCCTTATATCTCCTTCAGTTCTCCTTTATTACTGATTCTGGGGGGGGGATAACCACTGTGGCAGTGGCCTTGTTTTTTATATAATTGCTTGTGTACAGCAAATGGAGATGTATACCTGCAGACTAAACCTTATAATATATTTAATCTCTATCATTCATGCATAATGTTTATATTTTATTTCAAATCCTTAAATGTGATACTCTGAATGCAAGTAAAAAAATTGTCTCTGGTTTCAATCCCTGATAAATACATATGATGATGACCAGTTAAAAATGGCAATCCTTTTTTATTGGGTGATATCCTAATGGCAGGCAAAAGAACCCCAGGGACATTGATAAATGGTTTTCCCTGATGCTCTGACTTTCACATGGATGAATGTCCCTGGCTAGAGCTTGGATTGTACTTCTTTAGTGAGGATGTGTCAGATAGCACTTTAGGTCTTGAAGTTTGAGCACTGTTCTGCTATTGCAATCACCCCTGACCCCCCCCCCCCCCCCCCCCCCCCCCCCCCGCCCCACTTGCTTTGTGATCCTGACATTTTGCCCTTCTGGAAGTTTTGAGAAGTATTTTATGTATGTTCATAAACCTCAGTCTTAATGTTCAAATCATTTTGGAATTGGTAGCATTGGGCTGCTAATAAAGTCTTTTCCCAGTAAATTCATTTCATTCAGGATCCTATTCTCAAACCTGTCTTAATCCTATTCTGTCAGTTGTAAAGACATTTGTTATACTTGATATCTAATCACAAAGCCTTAAAATCTAGTCACGAACCACTAAAGTGGGTGTTCCACTGGAGCGAGACTAGAGTAGTGTCCCACTCCACCCCGACTGGACTGATTAATTTCTGGTGTCGGAATCATACAAATACTATATAAATCCTTTCTGGCTGTTGTAACTCATCATTTGTTACTGCAAAGATATGCCAGCTACACATTAAAGAGACTTTCTACAGAAGTTAAGGGTCCTTCACCACAGTCCCCACCACAGCCCCCACAACCATCCAGGAGAAGAAGAAAGCCATAAAACCCTGGGTCGTGCCCTGGATCCTTCAAAGAGAAGAAAGAGGATGCTATGGAACCCTCCTGGATGACTTAATACAGACTGATATCCCAGGTTACCAGAATTTTATCAGGATGCCAGTCAGTTTTTGAAATCATTAAAGAACTCATACACCCCTGCATCAAGAAGGAAGTCACCAATTTTATGAAGCCCTTTGAAGTAGGATTAAAACTGGCAATAACGCTGAGACACCTGGCAACAGGAGAAACATACATGTTTTTGTAGTATCACTGATTGGCTGAAGCACCTATGTAAATTCATCCCCAAAATCTGATGTGCCCTACCACTCCTGAATTAAGATTATACACAGAATGGGGAGAAGTTCAGAACCAGATGGAATGTCCCCCATATAATACTCTCGGGGCATAGACGGGAAATATATCACCATGAAGAAGCCAAAGTGATCAGTAGAGTCAATATTACAACTACAAGGCTTCATTTTCCTCTGTGTAGGTATTGGGTCAAGTGGATCTTAATCAGATACACAAATACCTAACCACTGCAAGTTGAGGAAAAAGATCCTGATGGCAACTTGGGGCTTTCGTCCTCTGAACTGCTGGGGAGGGAGGACCAAATTTGCACTATTTGTGCTGGGTGATGACACCTTTGCATGGATGCCATGATTTGTGAAACCCCACACAGAAGAAAACTCACAGGGGAAGGGAGAATAGCAAACTACAGGATCTTCATAAGTGGGAGGGGGGTGTGGAGAATGCATTTAGAATCCTGGCAACAGATTCAGGGTCTTACTGGGCACAATGGAGCAAAGGCCAAAAGTTGTCAAAGATACTGTTTTGACATATGTTGTGTTGAACAACATGCTGAGGACACACCAATGCAGACCAGACAGGGCACCTACCCCAGCAGATGACATAACAGCCCTACAAAATGAACAAGTGCTGTATGTGCCTTATGAAAGACTTCAGGATTCCTTTGAGGGAGGCCAAAACATCAGTGAGATCTACTGAAAGATTACTTCAATCACCTTGCTGCATTAGTTGGGCAGGTACTTAGATGTGACAAAGAACTACACTGGGGGCAGAAGAAACTGGCATTTATCAGTCCTTTTCAGGACTACCCAATTATTCAAAGAACTTTTGTTCAAGCTAGTGTCACACCAATTTCCATGAAAATTTTCTAAAATCTCTAATACATTTCCAAAATACTATTGACTCAACTTTCCATCCCTCTTTGGCTACTTGCACTACTGCTTTTATTGCCCTGCAAGCCCACTGTCGTCAAGTGTCACACACTTACAGTCTTACAGAAGTGTCGACCCATGGTGACCTATTATCTTGATCCTGTCAGGTGACATTAGCTTAAACCAGGCCCTTCAGTTAGAAACCTCAAAGCCTGCTTTCTGAATACCAGGTCACTCCTAAATAAAGCCGCAGCCTTTAATGATTCCGTTTGTTCAAAAAACCTAGAATAGACTAGATCGCTTATGTAGTCTATCGGATACACAAGGCTTACTGGACAAGAGGTGTGGTTATCTTTGCCAGAAGTAACATTGACAGCGTTCCTTGCCAAACAGCTCACTATGACATTTTCAAACACCTTACTGTCAGATGAACTGAGAGTCGGTCCAATCATTTGACATTAAATGGCCTCTGTTGACCCCCAAGTAACTGCAATGGGCCAGTTTATAGAGGAATTCAATACTTTCATGGAGGCTGCTGCACTTTCACCACATGAAAACATAATTTTATGAGATATCAACATCCATATTGACAGTCATAACCTATGAGCCAAAAATTTTATATCAGTTTTGTCGGACTTGGATTTTTTAAACATGTTTCACAACCAGCACATACACATAGACATACTCTAGATGTCCCATCTACTAGCAACTTCCATTCCTCGCATATTTGACCATCTGGCTGTCTTTTTCAAAATAGCTTGTCCTGTCATAATTTCTTACATAGTCAAATGCTCAAAAATTGGAAAACTTGTAAGATTGATAAAAATGAATTCATCTCCGACATTGCAAAGTCTGAACTTATCAAGGCCCCACACAAAACAGCTAGCTTATTAACACACCAATACTTTCATACATTGAGGATTCTACTAGACAAGCACGCACCTATAAATGAAAGTAAAACTACACAACATGCCAGATGAGCGAGATCATAGCAGCAAAGAGACTCAAACGCAAACTTGAAAGGGTATGGTGAAGGGATAACTCTGTCTTAAATCTCAATAGGTATTAAACCACTATAACCGCATCTTAGAGCTTTCAAAAACTAGGTACTGTAGCAACATGGTCAGTAAACATGAGGGCAACCCCAAAAATCTCCTACAATCCCCACAAAGCCATAACAAGACATAAAGAACCTAGCTCTCAGACTGTCACCAACAAAACTTTCACTGGACAATATAAATGTACAAAGACTCTATTCCGATGCAGAGTTTTATCCCTCTATTTATGATCAACTATGTTACCTTAAATGAAGATTCAATCTCAAACTCAAAACCTACCCAAAATTTAACAAAAAAATAACATCAGAAACAAAACAAAATCACAAACCAATTAAAAAAGGTTAAAAAGATAAAGTAAAAAGCCTTCAAACCCTGCACCCCCACACTATTCTGACACACTTCACCTCTCCCCGCCAGCAGAATAAAGCTAACTTTCAGTTGTATGACTTATTTTGGGAGTGAAATACAATAACAAGTAAACTGGCAACTGAAAGTTTAACCATTGTTTTTCCCCAGGATCAGTTGTAGCGAGGCTCTGACTTGAAATTCAGGTAGGCCTTGTGGTAACTCTTGTGTGTGAAATAGAGGCATAAACATGGATGTTTGTGATCCAGTGAGGTTCATATTCTGCCACTGTGGCCTATCGGGTAACACACTTGTCTAGGAGCGCAGAGGACGTGGGTTTAAACCCAGGTACAGGCAGATAGTGGCTCGGATGACCACTTAAAATGGCGGTCCTCTGTCATTGGGTCCTATCCCCAGTGGCAGGCTGAAGTACCTCAAGGACGTTGATAAATGGTCATCCTTGAGCCTCTATCTTTCAGTTAGGGGAATGTGAGTTACTTGTGAGTTGGGACTGTACCTGTGCAGGCAGATGGGTTAAATAGCACTGTGGGTCCTGTAGTATATGGAGATATTGCGCTGAGTATAAAAATAAATACACAAATACACAAATATTCTTATACTTTTTTGGCACTTTAGGGATCAGTTTCCACAATGGTGGGCTCATTTGATCTGCGCTGGTGATACGTTGTATTGTGTTACTGGGTTATGGGTATCTGTCTCTTCACTGAAATTAAGCAGCAATGGGCTACATTAGTACTGGGATGGGTGACCGTTTCAGTGCACTACTGCTGTGTCTGACGGCTTTGCGGCAAGAAGGCAGAAACCCGTTTTGGCCTTGTTTATTCTGTGTTTGTATATTTTATATGGATTTGGAAATGTATTTTATTGAAGCTATATCCAGAACAATATTTATCACATACAGAGATACATTAACTGTAATTTAGATTGCTGCTTAACAATTTAGCTTCATTATGTACTTATGTCAAATAACTGGAATGTTACAATCATAGGCTATAGGGGCTATGAAACATGATTTTACTATATTTCATATCAAGATAAGTTTTAGTTTGTATTAAAAAAACCTTCGAAAATAAATATGCACTGAACATGTTATTTGTTTTGCTTTCTGTGTGAATTATGTGGAAAATCATTGTTAACATTATGTGTTGCACTTGATAAAAAATAGAAAAGTTGTTATTGTTATTTTGGAAGAGTTCATTATTGTATCATACTATACACATATATATAATGATTGAGGAATTTCGAAAATTAATTTCTGACTCAAAGCTCATGATTTATTACTGTTATGCTGGTTTGCAGGCAACTGTATATGAATTTCTGACCTGATATCCAAAAGCTCTGTGTTTTATATGCTGTAGACTTAGAATGTGGGTGATACAGTCACTTTTATGTATAAGCTTGGAAGCTTATTATCTGTAAGTTATAGTGTATAGTAATTATATCCCCAGACGAAAGTCGGGGATATATTGGATTCAGGTCCGTCGCGCCGCCGCCGCCGCCGCCGCCGCCGCCGCCGCCGCCGCCGCCGCCGTAGAAATTTCCTTGTGGACGCGATAACTCAAAAACAAATTAATATTTTTTTTTCAAACTTGGTACACATGTTAAGGGTGCCCAAAGGAAGATCCCTATTTTAAGGTGACCTTAAACTCCCAGTAAAAAAGAACTTATGGCCACCTTAAGGTCAGAAATTGGACTTTTGGCCACTTAGAGCCCTGTAGGTCACAAACTATGATGCTCAGCTGGCTGAAATTTTACCTGACAACACATTAATATGTTCTTAGTACATGTGCCGAAAATCACGACTTTAAGTTGAGGAGAAAATTGTCCTTGAGGCCCATAAATACCCCCACTTAGGGATTTTTTGCTATACTTTTCACATATTTTGCCCTATAATTTGGAAGTGGTAATTCTGATGAGTCTCAAACTGTGCTAGGTATAACTTTGATATGTAATCCTTGTCTGTAGAAAATTTTAGGGCTGTAGGTTTACCCAAAGGGGTCGACTTAAGGTCTCAAAAGTGCCCACAGAGACCCAATTTATGCACTTTTTGCCACTTTCAAGCACTGTAGCTTTCAAACTATGTCTCTCATCTAAGTTAAATATCATCTGGGAATATATCTATGTGTTTTCTTATATGTGCCTCAACATTTAGGCCTTTAATAGACAGTTAACCTGTGTATCAGGACCATAAACACCCACCCGAGTGACCCTTATAAGACATTTTTCACATCTTTTTCCCTGTAACTTGGAAATGGTAAGTCTGAGAAGTTTCAAACTGTATTAGATATATATTCTGTGTGTAATCTTAGTATGTAACAGATTTTAAGTCTGAAGCTTTAATTTTGAAGGTCAAATTGAGGTCTCTAAAAGGCTCCCAAAGACCCAATATTTGGACTTTTTGCTACTTTTAAGCCCTGTGACTGTCAAACTATGTGACTGATAGAGCTCAAATCCTATCTGGGAAGATATTAGTATGTTATTTATATATGTGCCAAAAATTAAGGCTTTAAGAAGACATTTAACCTGTGTATGAGGACCATAAATCCCCACCCGAGTGACCATTTTTAGACATTTTTCACATATTTTGCCCTGTAACTTGGAAATGGTAAGTCTAAGAAGTTTCAAACTGTATTAGATGCATATTCTATGTGTAATCTTAGTATGTGACAAATTTTAAGTCTGAAGCTTTAATTTGAAGGCCACATTTAGGTCTCTAGAAGGCCCCATAAAGACCCAGTATTTGGACTTTTTGCCAATTTTAAGGCCTGTGACTGTTAAACTATGTGACTGATAGAGCTGAAATCTCATCTGGGAATACATTATTATGTTCTTTTTACATATGCCAAAAATCAAGGCTTCAAGTAGACATTTAACCTGTGTATGAGGACCTTAAACACCCACCTGAGTGACCCTTTTAAGACATTTTTCACATATTTTGCCCTGTAACTTGGAAATGGTAAGTCTAAGAAGTTTCAAACTGTATTAGATGCATATTCTATGTGTAATCTTAGTATGTGACAAATTTTAAGTCTGAAGCTTTAATTTGAAGGCCACATTTAGGTCTCTAGAAGGCCCCATAAAGACCCAGTATTTGGACTTTTTGCCAATTTTAAGGCCTGTGACTGTTAAACTATGTGACTGATAGAGCTGAAATCTCATCTGGGAATACATTATTATGTTCTTTTTACATATGCCAAAAATCAAGGCTTCAAGTAGACATTTAACCTGTGTATGAGGACCTTAAACACCCACCTGAGTGACCCTTTTAAGACATTTTTCACATATTTTGCTCTGTAACTTGGAAATGGTAAGTCTGAGAAGTTTCAAACTTTATTAGATACATATTCTATGTGTAATCTTAGTATGTAACAAATTTTAAGTCTGAAGCTTTAATTTGAAAGCCACATCGAGATCTCTAAAAGGCCCACAGAGACCCAATATTTGGACTTTTTGCCACCTTTAAGCCCTGTGACTGTTAAACTATGTGATTGATGGAGCTGAAATCCCATCTGGGAATGCATTATTATGTCCTTTTTACATATGGCGAAAATCAAGGTTTTTAGTAGACATTTAACCTGTGTATGAGGGCCATAGACACTCGCCCAAGTGCCTTTTTGGACATTTTTTCCGTATTTTGCCCTGTTATTTGGAAATGCTTAGTGTGACAAGTCTT
The DNA here is from genome assembly GCA_964017235.1 of Sabellastarte sp. h YS-2021. Taxonomy (NCBI): domain Eukaryota; kingdom Metazoa; phylum Annelida; class Polychaeta; order Sabellida; family Sabellidae; genus Sabellastarte; species Sabellastarte sp. h YS-2021. The sequence continues at coordinate 105,808,141 of OZ024932.1, read as the reverse complement.
AAACTGTATTATATATAATTTTTGTTTGTTATGTATGTCCCCCAAAAAGTTTCAGATCTGTAGTTTAATTGCTAAGGTCTCTTTAACAATTGTAAAATGCCCACAGAAACCCAATTTATGGACATTATGCCACTTTAAAGCCCAGTAACTGTCAAACTATGTGGGTTATAGAGCTGAAATCTTTGAATTTTTAAAAGGAAATGTCTGTCTATTTAAATTTTGAATATTAATAATGTTATGGCTATCTTAGTCTTTGAAGAACTTATTTTTGTGTGTTATACCTCTGCTTGCTGAGTTTTTAACTTTTTAAAATGAAACTGGTTAAACGCCGGTTAAACATATTCAAGTAGACAAAATGGACACTTTAAGTGAGCTTTAAGTCCCAATATTAATGAAATTATATCCGTATGTAGTAAAACTAGGGGATTTTTAACCCTCAACTAGCCCAGTTTTATTCAACTTGCCTCAGTTAATTTTGACACAGCTCCTACAGTTATGAACTCATTTCAGTTGATAATCACATACTTAAAATTCTCAATTCTTTTTGTATTTGAGTACCCCTTTTATATAGATTGTTTGTTTACCATTTATGCTGTAGCACTCCATCTCTTTGAGAGAACATGTAAACTGTGTAAAAAAGATGTAGAAGATGAGATACATTTTGTTTGTGTTTGTCCAGCTTTAGAGCTGATTCGTATGAAATATTTCAAAATTTTAAATATAGATAAATCTGAATTATTAATAGATCAATTATCAAGGGTATTAACTCATATGAATGTCAATATGGTTATTAATTTTATTTTTGATTTGTGGCAAGAAAGAAAAAGTAAATTATGTTGTTAATTTTTATGTATTGAATTGCTGTCTTTATTTACTGTATCTTACCTCAAAATATGTTTGCTCTGTTTGTTATTAACTCTCTATTTAAAGTGACTTATAAGCCCATATAGGGCTGGGTATTACTTCAATAGTTTTTGTATAATCCTTGTCAACATAATACATGTCACTATAATAAACTAATAAACTAAACTAAGTCCCAACCCACATCCCCCACCCGGATTCCCCCCACCCACCTCTGGGACCTCCAGCTATATTGAGTGACACTAAATAAACAAAGGTATTTAATGATATCAGATGAGAAACAAAGACCTCAATGGGGTTGCAGATCTTGTGTAATAGTGAGAGAGGTGTGGAGAAGGGGAGAGGGGTGGGGGTGGGAGGTGGTGGGCTTCATTACATATAACACAAAGGGGAGTCAGAACTGAGATTGTGTCACATATTTAGGTTGCATATATATGGACCACATATATAGGTATAGAGGAAATGAATAACTGAAAACAATTTGCAAATTCTAAAAATAATATAATAAAATAATAATATAAATAATTTTTTTTAAATAATATTTTATTTGTGAACAAATATAGAAACAGATATGCGCTTTTGGGATTATGAATTTTAGAATGGACATTGAATCATCAATCATTTAAATACTTTGAAGAAAGATTGAAAAGTATGATGAGTTGAGTTAAAAATAATATTTTATTTGTCAACAAATATAGAAACAGATATGCTCTTTTGGGATTATTATTTTAGAATGGACATTCAATCATCAATCATTTAAATACTTTGAAAATAGGTTTAGAGTTATCATTGCAGGAAGATTGAAAATATAATTTGAGTTATGTATTCGGCGTCTGGGGATACACCATCTTCCTTGGAAGATATAAACAGAGTAGATTGATGTGCTGAAGTTCATATAATAATGGGTAATTATGTTTTTAAAAATTCCCGATCAAAACCTGTGGCGTGAGTGATGACCTGTCTGGGGATATGTTGGCGCCGAGTTGGCCCAATCTAGTTCAAAATATATCATTAGATTTATCATACATAACATTGTTTAATAAAGGTCTTTAAGCTTTGTAAACGAATTTGACTTGTATTATAGTGTAGATCAATATATAGTGTGTGTTATTATAGACCCTGGAACAAGATAAAAAGTGACATATACCTGCCAACAGACCAACATAGACTAATCAAACGACTTGCCACACAACATCATGGATTCAAAGGTGGAAATGCAGAATGTAAAGGAACAAGAGGCACAACCATTTGTCTCCCAACCTCAACAGCCAGGTAAACAAACTGTTCTAGGTACAAATTATAGTACATCTTGTAAAACTTTCCTATACCAGAGTTACATTTGATCTGTGACCTTGTTTTAAGGTCAAACAGGTATTTCCTACAAAAACGTCCAATATTTTCCATATTAGTGCTCCCTAATTATTGCTTTGGCATGTGAAAATGTACAAGAAAAGATTGGCTGCAATTTATTTTGCTGGGTCACATTTAAAATTTGACCCCTGATTCAAGGTCATTGGAGTGCACCTGCCATAAGGGCTTGGTAGTTTCCTTATTTTTTATCCAAAAGGTTGGAAGTGTGAAAGAACTATGATGTCAGATTTGATGTGTGACTTCTCCTTCAAGGTTAAATGACCTCAACATGCATAGAACCCTCGAACACCACTTGAAGGAATTCAATGTATATTGCCCTGAATTTGTAACATTCAGGGATATTCAGTTCTGAAGCTTTATTACTAAAGCCTAAGTAGACTTTGTATCTAAGTAACAGGAAAAACTGTCAATCGTTTTTAGTGTCATTCAAGCTGATATTTTTATGTTGTATTCATTAATCAAAAAGAAATCTGAGAAATAAACTACAAATATGACACACATATCGAAATTTATTTATATTTACCAATACACTGGTTCATCTAAAATATTGCAGAGTAGTTGATGTAAACAGTTTTAATCACTATTGCACATGTAAAATACTGTAATTATAACAATGGATATTTTAAGTACATAATATTTCAAAAATGCTGCTTTACTATTGTTATTTAATGTAATATATCATGTTTATTTAATCCTGGTTCATTATACTTTATTAATTAATTGATGAAATTAAGCATCAAATTTGCCCATAATTTATTTGAATTTTATTAATCAAAATTAAAATCTTGAATTGTTAAGAAATCACATATATCTCTGCAAGTAGTAATAAGAAATAGACTGGTTTAGTGGTCATGTGATCTTAATTTTAATCTCAGATAATGAGATTTTATATGGTTCTGTCTTCATATTTTAAATTTTGGAGATTTTTCGTCTGTGGCAGTCATATACTTATAGGGATAAAAAAATATTCCATGAAAGCAACTAGTTGATGCTAATGCCTGAACAAATTGGCTGACATAGTGCCTGAATCAGGAACCCTAGTATTTCTTATCTTCTTCAATTGAAATGCATACACCAAGCTGATGTAATTTACTATATTTGTATCTTTAAACAATAACTACTGGTGTATTTTTCAGAAACTATCAGTGCACCATTGAACAATGATCACAGGAGGGAGCGCCCTACTTGGGATGAAAAGAACAATCCGATTGAGTTTCTGCTGACAACTTTGGGATATCTAGTCAATTTAGGAGTTGTTATTCTGATGCCATACATGATATACAGAAATGGAGGCATTGTCTTCTTGATACAATATCTGGTGGCTTTAGTGCTCTTTGGATTTCCAGTGTTGTTGCTTGAAATGTACATTGGACAGTTTACAAGTAATGGAATTTTGACTTGTTGGCAAATGTTCCCACTTTTCACTGGAGTAGGCTATGCAATGCTAATCTTTTGCATGGTAATAGCCTCTTACACTGCTGTTATAAATGCATGGGTCTTATACTATGCCTTTGTTAGTTGGTCTAATCCCCTGCCTTGGTCAACATGTGATAACGCTTGGAATACTAATCATTGCGTGGACCCATTGTCTGTTGTTCAAGTAAATGATTCAGATTCAGATTCATATAGCTATCACAGATATTTTCAAGAAGTAAGCCCTTCTGTTGAGTTCTGGCATTATAAATTTCTGAGATTAGGTACTGAACCAGGCCGGCCTCTTTGGTATGTTGTCCTTCCTCTGGCTGCAATATGGATAGCTATTGGACTAGTTTTGCTGTTAGGGACAAAGGTCTATGGTAAAATTGCATATATAGCCACCCTTTTGCCATATCTCTTTGCCACAATCCTTTTCCTCAGATTTATAACACTGCCAGGTGCAATTGATGGACTGCAATACTTGTTTTACCCTGATTTCGGTTTTTTTGGCAATCCATGGGCTTGGGCAGAGGCGGTTTCAAGAGTCTTCTTTAACATGGGTGTCTGTATTGGACCTATCATCACGCTATCCTCATATAATAAATTCAGAAATGACATTTTTCGAGATGCTTTTCTTCTTTCAATAGCCCATTTCATAAGTTGCATTGGATATGCAATGCTAGTGTTTGCTATGTTTGGTTTTGTTGCCCAGTTAAATGACAAGGCTATACCTGAGATTGTTTCAGCAGGTATAGAAATGCTTTTTACAACTATGGCTGATGGTTTTGGTCATATGATTGGTTCCCAAATTTGGTCATCTTTGTTTTACTTCACAGTGTCTCTCTTGTGTACAAGTACTTTACTAGCTATGGCAGAGACAGTCATCACTGCCATCCTTGACCTTTTTCCCATACTCTATCGTTTCAGATACATAGTGGTCATCTGTGTGTGCAGCATCTTGTTTTTACTTGGGTTGCCATATTCACTTCACATTGGATATGCTCTTATGCAAGGAATTGCAAGCACTCTATATTTAAACATGGCATTTATTGGATTAATAGAAGCTGGCTGTGTGGCTTTCATGTATGGTATTTTATCATATATGTTTACCAACCGTGCCATCTTTCGTTTCAAGGATGACCTGAGACTGATGTTAGGTGGCAGGGGTTGCCATTGTCTACCATGGATAATATGCGGGCCATATTTGATCATTATGTGGTGTGTAATTGTCCCACTGTTGTTGCTGTTTTGTTGGATCTACCAATCCGCTAATTTTCGCCCCTATTTTCTAGAGTATTTCCAGCTTAGTTACAGCCTTATGTCCTTCTGCTACTTTGTTATGATGTGCCCTATTCTGGCCATGCTTTTTACCCCTCTGGTTCTGCTCTTAATTCAATGCTGTAAAACCAGTTTTTCCAGGGGCCTTGAGTACCTGATTAAACCTTCCAGGTTTTGGGGCCCTGCTGTACCGAAAGACAGACAGGGAATGAGTGAATATCTCCCTGATAACAAATTTGAAATAGATCCATGGTGTTGAATTTACATTTTCATACTGGTTAGGGCATTGTGATTTGTAGAAATATATTGCGGTTAATTTTTTCACATTTACTCCTGCATTAATTGTATATAAGAAACTCAGTAATTTTGAACTTAGAAAAAGTAACTCGATGTAGAAAAAACCTCTTTTATCCAGTCTTGTTGAGAGTGACATATTTTGGTTGAATAATAAACTATTCACAAGGTAAAAGAGGTAGGACAGTATTAAACAGTAGGAGACTGTAATGCTGGAGAACACAAATGACTTAAAAAATTCTACATTTGATTAACAAGAGCTCAGATAATAGAGATTCAATTCTAATCGTACAATGTCATGTTAGTCACTTCCACAAAGCCTATAAGTGGGGCAGTAATATATATATATATATATATATATATATATATTTATGTATATATGTATTTAAAAACTGTGCCATTAAAAATTGAATCTTGGTTCTTATGGTATGTGACCATGAGTGGTCAGGTCTAGTGCAGATTCGAGATTAATTTATACATTTAAATTAGTCATGTTATCAAGAGATATGCTTGATGTGTATTGACATTCCTTTTGAATGTCTTCCAGTCTATATTGTACATGCATGCAAGTATAAATTTATGTGTAAACATGTATAATGACGATAATATTTAACTTTAATATGAACAGTACAGTACTTGTGTGTGTGCAATTTTGAAAGTCAAATAATATACAGGTTAGTAAGTTGATTATTTTACCTAATATGAAAGAAATTTTAGTAGTCCAGAGCTGCCATAGAATAGATAGTTTTGCATGTATAGACTTGTATGCTGCTGTTGGCTAATAGTGTTCAATTAATGTTGCTTAATATGTGCTTTGTCCTAAGTGGGTATACTTTACACATCTTGAACTAACATATATACTGTGCTATAAAGATTTTACTTCTATTTTATTGGTATTATAATTGTACCCACCGGAGGAATCCAGAGGTCAGTTTATAGGAAATCATGGGCTGGGAATCTTTTGGTGTGTTCAGATTTGCCCTCTGGCCCTTCCGTCAAGGTCAAATGAGGATAGCCAAACTTAAAAGTGCTTATAACTTGCTTATTATTGGTCCTAGAGGTCTTCAATGTGAAACCAAGTTATAAGAAATCATGGGCTTGGAATCTTCTGAGGTGTTCAGATTTGATGTTGGGCACCTCCTTCAAGGTCAAATGAGGACAGCCAACTTAAAATGCTTATAACTTGTTTATTATTTATCAAAGAGGTTTGTAATGTGAAACCAACTTGTAGGATATCTTGGGTTGGGAATCGTCTGATGTCAGATTTGACTTTTGGCCCCTTCTTCAAGGTCAAATAAAGGTTCACTGGCTTTGGTGAATTGTCTTTCCGGTAGATACAAATTTGCATTGGTTCTCTGATGTGTAGGTCTAGTTATTACATAAGTTTTTGCATATTATATTTTGTGTGTAAAGGTTTCAAACAACAAAGATTTGCTGTGCTGTTACGTTTCACATTTTCTCTAGTGCAGAGTAATACCATAATGAAACATATTCTGGTCTTTGTCACCAGTCATGTTCTCCATTCTACTGCTGCATTGTGACCACATGTAGAATGTAAATATATGTCTGTGACTGAGTAAAGCCCAAAATGACCAATCAGACTGGATTCTGACACATTTCATGGTAAAACTCTTTGTGGTACCACAAACTCAATGCAGGAATATTTTTGGTGCAGCAATCATCATGTTTCATCATTTTTGGGTACTTAAGGACCCTGTCACTACTACAATACTTATATTTTAATACCATGGGGATTTTTACAATGTAAAAACTGTGTTTTGATTTCAACATCTTGAGTTTACACAATAAAACAAGCATTAAGTGTGGCCGATTGCAAATCAGCCACATATTTAAGATTTTCATTGGTCTATTAGGTGTGTATTCTGTAATTGTACAGTACACTTCATCTGGCGTAGCCTGTGTCTGTGTCTATATTTTTAGGAGTAGAAAGGAATTAAAAAATTTGGAGTACTACCAGCATTCTTGAAAAGCCTTTTAGAAATGAAAATTAGGTTGAAGTCATAAACCATTTCCTCATTTTTCTCCCGCATTATGTCTACTAAATTTAAATGTGCAGAGTGAAAAAATGTGAATTCCTTTCTATATCCCCAGAATGTGTGAGACTCTTTATACCTTTTGGGTTTTTCAATCTCTGTGAGGACTCTCTTCCTTTCCACATAAGAAATGGTATCTATGTTACATCCTTTAGGGAACCTCTTAAGACTCACCTTATTAACTCAAGCTTTTCCACTTAACATTTTCCCTCCGGTCACACCCACTATCCTGGATTACTCACCTGGGCCGTCCGCCACTATGCTTTTGAACATTCATTTTTGTTAACCTGGTGCACTGAGTTCCCCATTGTGGGGAAGATATTGCACCGGCAAAATAAAACTAGATTAGATTGGGACTCTGGACTCATATTCACAAACATTCTGACTCTAAGAGTAAGAATTTTCTCTGAATAGTCATTTTTCTAGAAAGATTCCAAAAGTTTCTCAGAATAAAAATTTTTCAAAATTTCTATAGAAAGTGTATTTGCAATCAATTTTTGCCTACATATAATACCTTCGTGTTGATTATCAACTAAAATACTAATGCTGCCTTTTTTCAACACAGCTTTTACAAACAAGTTGTCATTATTACCTTCAGAAGTCTAAAATTCCCATGAATTTCAAAGTTTTTGCAATTTTTTTCTCACTTTAAGACTTATTCTGAGAAAATTTCTGTATTCTTAAAAAATTCTAACAATAACAATAATTCTTTGGATGAGAATGTTTGTGAATATGTGCCCTGGTCTCCCCTAATACAAAATTTGAAAATTTTTTTGACCATTTTGTTTCAGGTTTAAGGGATATCCCCAGTTGCAAATTTTACATTTTTTTTACTCTACCTGAAAAGTATCGACCCTGACCTGGAAATTCGGTATCTTCAAGAAAATGTTGCATTATTTTTTTTCAGTTTGGGTAAATAGTCATTGATTATAAGTATTAAATAGCTTCATTCAGGTGTTACATCAAGGAATTGTGAAAACCAGTCACTGACTCTTGATTAAGATTTCAGAAACTTATATTAGGTTACATTTTGTGTGTACTGTAAAACTATTTGTACATCAAAATGGGAATCTCAGATTCCCTTTCCTTGTAAACAGTAAAATGAAAAAGTGGGGTTAACCTAAGTTGAATTTATTTTTATTGTCTCGTAAATTTCATATTTGTTTGTGAAAATATCACTCAGAATGTATGATGCATGGTCAATGTTTGAGCTGAATAATAAGTTGGATCCTTACAATTAAGGAAATTTAGCACTTTGCAAGTACTGTACCACAACGTTTTGCATCCGTGCAATACTCAGCGTGAACACCTCTCCCACTTTTTTGAAAAGGGCATAGTGATGTAGTAGGCAAAACAAATGCCTCCCAGTTATATAATCTGCCCCTATCCAAATGCAGGTGGAAATAATTTGGCAATGTGTGATGGTTACCAATTTAGAATTTTTAGAAAGTACATATAGTATGCATGTCTTTCCTTCACCCTTATAACTAGGTGTTCTAATATGATGTATGCAATGTGTTGCAAGCCACATTAAACCTTCTTTTTTAAATTCCCCAATTTTAAACTTTTTCTGCATCAAGCGACGTTGTAACAATCTATTTGAAAGTCTAATAGTAATGGAATTTGGCCATTGAAATCCACAACTGTTACATGGTATAAATGGTGGGTGAATGGAGAACTTCGTGGTGACATTTCTGATTAATTTTTCATTTTATGTCTGAACAAAATACATGGATATAATCTGAGTCAAATACAAAGATTGTTTTTACTCTGTTTGCATTTTTGTAAGGGCAATGTTGTGTTACCAAAACTGATATTGTACTATCTCAGTTAATATACTGAGTTAATATTTTTTCAAAAGATCCAAAGTAGAAAATGTACAGAATGCTTTATTTTCAACAGTTTTTGTTTTGTTAAACTGAACATTTACAGTAATTATTTATTGTTATATAAAGATTTTTGCATCACATTTGTTTACAAGTGTATTTAATGTGTTAGTTTTACTTAGAGTTGACTTGAGTTAAAAAGAACAAAAATGGACTCTGTACAGTATACTTTATTTGTATTCCTGGCTGTAAGTCAAAAACTTTAAAAAAATTATAATGACCTTTTGAATGTGGTATGTGAGTATATATGTGTAAGGCCTCCAGCCTATTCTTTTGTGGTCTTGGTCTTCCACTAGAAGACCGATGGTGGCCTTCTAAAGTTTAAATTTGGGGTATTTCTGTGATAACTTAAAAAGTATTTTATCTAGACCTTTCATATATGACATAAGGTTCAGAGCCTATTGTGGCCAGTATAAGACCAAAGGCAGCCTTCAAAGGTGAAATTTGTGGGATTTCTTCACCTTTTGGCCTGATACTCACATACAGAAGGACAGGTCATCTTATGGTTTGTTTATTTGTTGCTTTACGTCGCGTTCAACAGCCAGGGTCATATTGCGACGGGTATTTTACAGGTGGAGAAAACAAGTGCATATTGCACTGTAAACCACCGGGCATCGGCAAGTAACTACCAACTTTCCAACATGAAGCGCCAGGCCCGAGATTCGAACCGGCGGCCTCAGAGGTTGGAGGTGAGAACTCTAACCGATACACCACCGAGCCCCCAGGTAAGGTCATCTTATGGCTGATATATTTGCCCCCTATGGTGCATGGCTGTGCCAGCAGTCATTTTAAGAATGGCAGAATTCTCTCTATGTTAAGTTACACCATGTCCTGTCCAGGGATACACAGTGTCAAGATGCAGTATCTAGATTTTGTTACATTGAACCAACATTTAACAATTGTTGTATAAAGTTATATAATATCATATTTCTTTACAAGTGCATTTAATCTGTTGTTTATTCTTAAACTTGAGTTAAAAGGAACCAAAATAGACAGAATACGGAAATTTTGTATTTTGTGGTTTAATTGATCAAGCAATTACATGTGTTATATGATATTATTTAATATCACTTTTGTGTAATAGTGTATTTCTTTTTTCTCAGACTTTAGTCTGATATGGTTAGTAGAGTTTTGAGTTAATGCGTCCCATTTTTATTTCTTTATTCTTTAAATAAAAATTGAAAAAAGCAAGATTTTATATATTGAGGCCAATATCAAAGTTGAGGTCTATGTACATTAAGCATCTTTATTTTGTGTAACCATGTGCACCAGTCCATCCTTCAGCCTTAATCATGTGATCCTTTAATGAAGTTAGAAACTTGATGAAGTTAAATCTAGGGTTTAACATCCCATTTAACAGCTCAGATTATATCAGGTCAGGTACCCAGTGCACCATTCCACATGTTGTCATGTGATCTACTTGGACCCATGACCACAGAGGTGTGAGACAATAGATGTAAAGGTCAGGTTTGGGTTTTTATGTTTCGTTCAACAGCCAGGGTCATATTGAGACCGGTCCTCAGCATTTGCAACTTATGAGGCGCAAACCCCACACAGAGGTGACTGCCTGTGATTAGATGCCAAACCCGCTAACCCACTAGGCCACTGAGGATCTTCACAATTGATGTAATGCCAAATGGGCCAGTCACTAGATCACTAAGACCTTTTGTAAATTATCTGTTAAATCTCTATGATCATCTTTAGCAGACAGAATCCTTGTTCAGAGAACTCAAGACTGTTGAGTATTTAATACAAAAAACAAAATTGGTAACCACTCACAACTTAGCCAAAATTTCTAAAATTGCAAATATGTTTAATGCTACAGGAGCACTCAGCATGTAATAATAAGTAAATAGGAAAATCCAGATTTTTTTTGCATCCAGAGGGTGATCCACATCACTCTCAAAATTTAATGGGTTTTAAGTTGGACCAAGATCATCTGAATTTTTTCATGAAGTTCCAACCAGTAGAATTTTGTGGAACCATGCCAACAAACAGACGAACAAACAAATGATCATGAAAATTATAAATCCATGGTAGAATTAATAAGCGACATTTTGATTTGGAGCTCATTTTTATTGTATAGACAAGATCACTCTAAGAGTGCACACCTCTGCCAAGGCATGTGTGAATTTGGAAATGGGAAATTCCGGATATTTCATGTTTTTGTGTATCGAGGCATTAATCTGGATCGCTCTGAAAATTAAATAGGATCTAAATTGGGCCAAGAACCATCTTCTCATTTTTTCATTAAGATCCGATCATGCTGTAGTATTTGAGCAATCTTGCTAACAAGCAAACAGAGAAATAAACAGTCCTGAAAATAATACCTCCTTGGTTTGGGTTATAATGGCCTAGTGGTGCTCCATTGTGTAAAGTTAATGGTCTATGTAGACTTTCACCAAGTCCTTTTGTCTTTTGTGAAATATGAGTACTGTATGACTTTTGAAGAAACAGCCTTGTTTTTTCAGAGACTATCCCCCAAACTCCAGAATGCTAGTGGTATAATGAACTCCTATAAGTTTCTAATTTAAATTTAACTATTTAGGTTACTGATGGATACAAATACATGTCAGTTTACATAAAAATGTAATGGATGTGTCATGAAGGAGTTATCCATTATAAAACCATGTGAATTGAAACTACATGTATTTTAATTATTTGAATAATTTGACACCTTTCACTAAATGGCACATTGCAATCTTTCCAAGGTCAACAAAAGTTAGCCTGTCTGAGGATTTTAATTTAGTTTGACAATACCGCTATATTTCAAAGCTTGATTTTAAACACAAGATTTTTCCAATTGGTTATTTTTTTATTAAGAACCTGCCCCATTTCAATAATAGGTTGTATTGAGATATTAGAATTTATTCAATTACTTTCTCATTATGATTACTGTTACAATTATAAATGTCATAAAATATTAAGATATGTAGGAAAGGAAAGATTAGTTCTGCTCTGGTTTGAATCACACTTTCACTGAATTAATTGTGTAGTCTTTTGTATTTCAATATACAGTTGATATTATTTCAGCCTGTCTGTCATTGGTTTTCCTTGTGGGAAAATAAACTTAGTTTCAGACAAGGTTGAAAACTAATAAAAGTAATTTTGGCTTCCACAAAGTTTAGCCATGGATACTAACAATGGATACAAAGATCTGTTTATTACAGAAAGCACTCTCCACAAACTTTGGATTGTTCATATGACACGCTGATCATGTTGTGGATGATTTTGTTGTGGTGAGTTTTTTTGTGTTACTGCACTGATTAACTCTTATTTAGGACAATAAGTGACATTATTTTTTTTCTGTTGAACTACCAAAGTTCATCAACAACCCAAGTTCCTCACCTGCCTTAAAAGCTACTGAGGGCATGCAATATTGATATTAGAACAAATGGCACAAGCACTCATAACAGTGAATAGTGTATAACTGTGGAAAAAGAATTTCCCATAAGTCGAGGAAATAGAAAGAGGTTTCCTGGCTAGCCAGTGCCAGACACACAAATTTCACATTTTTGAACCTAAAAGTGTTGGAAAAATCAAAAAAAACTTTTAATTTTTTGGTCACCCCAAACCAGGTTATCGATTTTCAATTTTTAAAAATAAGAACTTTTACATGCCGTCAGCATGATGGACTAAAAAATGTTATTGTTATGCTTTTTCAGTGGAGGAAATGTTGTTCAAAAGTCTTTTCTGGTCTTCCATATCAAATCCAATGCTGCACAGATATCCAGGTACTGAGCCATATCTAAAATAGAGAAACTTGTGTTTTTAAGAATAACTGGTGCCATAGAAGCAAATGTACTGATATAAAATTCACATTTCGTATCATAAAATCCCCTTAATATACTCTTAAAAAGAGTTGTCTCCACTGAAGTGGATAGAAAATATATGTGGTCATATTGATACCGGTCATTTTGATGTTTCTGTAATGATACTGTTGATACCACTAGTTTTTAGGTTCTCGTTCAACTTAAGAAGGAACTATGTTCCTTGACTAAGTTGCTGGGAAGACCTTTAGTAAGAGAAGATAAAGTAGACATTGTACAACTTAACTTAAAGGAGGCTTTCACAAAGGTAGGCAATTAAGGAGCTCCTTACCAAAGGACGTATATTGTGAAACCAGGTCCGGATCTTTGGATCTCCTTTGTACATCAGAATGTCCAGAGGAGTGAAATGTGAGCCCACAACCACAAATTGAGAATAAGAGTATTGTTTACTAAACTTGAAAAACTCCTAAGCCATTGAGGCCCTTGATGGAAAAATATGATGAGCTGATGAAAATATATATAACAAATGAAACGATCTCTAGCGTATTATCTACTTGCAGTATTGTGCAAGCTGAACAGATCCAAAATTGTTGATTGGCAGGTTGCGAATGTGAATACTGACATAGAATTTGAAAATCAGAAACATGAGGGGCTTCTTTCACACAAGGACTTTAAAACGTATACGTGAAATTAAGACTTTTATCTTAAACTCAGGCTAAATCTGTGGTCATAGTCTCTGCGGATTTCACAGAACAGATTATTTTAAGCTTTGGCTAAGTCTTTGGCTTAGAGTTAAATCTACCTATCAGTGAGCTTAACTTTCAAAAACAAATGCTTATATGTGGCTGTTATAATGTTTTCTCCACTTTAAAATTCAAAATGCCTGAAAATAAAGAATAACATGTAGAACAACTCCTTAAATTAATCGTTGAATGCTTTTATGTAGTTAAAAGATTTTCCATTGTAATACCCCATCAATATTTTATTAAGTTTGCAAAATATTCAGAATAAAAAATGTATATTAATAAAATTACGTTGATTTCCAAATTTATTTTCTATATATTAAAATCTTCACAGTGGTTATCAGCTCTTATGTTAGCCTGGCCTTCCAGGCTGTCTGAATCATGATGCAAACATGAAAATATTTTTACCATACTGCACTCTGTGTTTAGAGGCCTTTCTAGTCCTTTCTCCTCAGCAAGCTAGGCTAAGTAAGTGTATGAGAACATTATGAAATATACTTATAATGCAGTCAAACACTTGTGTCTATATTATTGGTACAAACGCCTGTGGCAAGGCTACTCTTCTGTGTACCCAAAATAACTGATATGTAAAAGGATTAATCAGCTCTGGCTATTAGTTCACACGAGTAAATATTCCTTAAAACAAATGTCTGTATGTTAATAAAACAATCTAAAATATTAATGGTAATGCATAGACTAACTTCTCCTCAATGTATTATATCAGTGATATCATGGTGTTGTACTTTGCTTCAGAAAATGATGAAAGAATGCCATGTCTTTTCATGTATACCTCATCATGTCTTCCTTTGATGCCCTGTTTACTCCCTAGGTTAAAACAGAATTGACATGGTTAAAGTTAAACTTAAAATCAGTGACCTGACCTGTTGCTTGAAAGGGAAAAATATTCATTCCAGAAAAAAATGCTGCTAAATTCCACCTATTGGCATATTGATATGATTACCTATAAGAATAAACTAGACCTAGCGCATCGGAGAACCGATGCAAATTGTATCCACCGTAAAGACAATGCACCAAAACCTCTAGTACCAATAACAAGCGAGTTATAAGCACTTTTAAGTTTGGCTATCCTCATTTGACCTTGAAGAGGGGCCCAAGGTCAAATCCGACCACACCAGAAGATTCCAAGTGCATGATTTCCTATGTGTTGGTTTACCATCCGAAACATCTAGGACCAATAATAAGAGAGTTATAAGCACTTTTTAGTTTGGCTGTCCTCATTTGACCTTGACCGTGGGGCCCAAGGTCAAATCCGACCACACCAGAAGATTCCCAGCAGATGATTTCCAATGTGTTGGTTTACCATCCCAAACCTCTAGGACCAATAATAAGCGAGTTATAAGCACTTTTACCTTTGGCTATCCTCATTTCACCTTGAAGGAGGGGCCCAAGGTCAAATCTGACCACACCAGAAGATTCTCAGCCCATGATTTTCTATATGCTGGTTTACCATCCCAAACCTCTAGGACCAATAATAAGCGAGTTATAAGCACTTTTAAGTTTGGCTATCCTCATTTGACCTCGAAGAAGGGGCCCAAGGTCAAATCCGACCTCACCAAAAGATTCCCAGCCCATGATTTTCTATATGTTGGTTTACCGTCCCAAACCTCTAGGACCAATAATAAGCAAGTTATAGGCACTTTTACCTTTGGCTATCCTCGTTTGACCTTGAAGGAGGGGCCCAAGGTCAAATCCGACCACACCAAAAGATTCCCAGCCCATGATTTTCTATATGTTGGTTTACCATCCCAAGCCTCTAGGATCGATAATAAGCGAGTTATAAGCACTTTTAAGCTTGGCTATCCTCATTTGACCTTGAAGGAGGGGTCCAAGGTCAAATCCGACCACGCCAGAAGATTCCCAGCCCATGATTTTCTTGATGTTAGTTTACCATCCCAAACCTCTACGACCAATAATAAGCGAGTTATAGGTACTTTTACCTTTAGCTATCCTCGTTTGACCTTGAAGGAGGGGCCCAAGGTCAAATCCGACCACACCAGAAGATTCCCAGGTCATGATTTTCTATATGTTGGTTTACCATCCCAAACCTCTAGGACCAATAATAAGCGAGTTATAAGCACTTTTAAGTTTGGCTGTCCTCGTTTGACCTTGAAGGAGGGGCCCAAGGTCAAATCCGACCACGTCAGAAGATTCCTAGCCCATGATTTCCTATAGGTTGGTTTACCATCCCAAACCTCTAGGACCAATAATAAGCAAGTTATAAGCACTTTTACCTTTGCCTATCCTCATTTGACCTTGAAGGAGGGGCCCAAGGTCAAATCCGACCACACCAGAAGATTCCCAGCCCATGATTTTCTATATGCTGGTTTACCATCCAAAACCTCTAGGACCAATAATAAGTGAGTTATAAGCACTTTTCAGTTTGGCTGTCCTCGTTTGACCTTGAATGAGGGGCCCAAGGTCAAATCCGACCTCACCAAAAGATTCCCAGCCCATGATTTTCTATATGTTGGTTTACCGTCCCAAACCTCTAGGACCAATAATAAGCAAGTTATAGGCACTTTTACCTTTGGCTATCCTCGTTTGACCTTGAAGGAGGGGCCCAAGGTCAAATCCGACCACACCAAAAGATTCCCAGCCCATGATTTCCTATAGGTTGGTTGACCATCCCAAACCTCTAGGACCAATAATAAGCGAGTTATAAGCACTTATAAGTTTGGCTATCCTCGTTTGACCTTGAAGGAGGGGTCCAAGGTCAAATGTGACCACATCAGAAGATTCACAGCACATGATTTCCTATAGGTTGGCTTCACATTGCCAACCTCTAGGACTAATAATAAGGGAGATATAGGCACTTTTAAAGTCCGCTATGTGGGTTACTTCGGCACTCCGTGGATGACCTTGAATTAGGAGCTTCAAGGTCAAATGTGTGCAAGGTTATAGAGGACATGTATATGTGTCATACATATCACCTATGAAGAGATTCAACCTTCTACCTATGAGGAACAGCCAGTAGAAAAATGTAGATTATTTTCAAAGAAATGCCCCTGGCGGCCATCTTGTTTTTCAGAATGAGGCTATTTTCCTTCCCAGAGAAGCTTACCCCCCCAATGAAGCTATCCTGCAAATTTGGTGAACCTAGCTGCTGTTGTTTTCCTCTTAGAGCGTTAACGCCGAAAATCTCTCTACGCGCGGCGGCGGCGGCGTAGCGGACGCTAAACCAATGTATCCACCGGATGCTTCCGGTGGATACAATAAACCCGAGCTGATCTGTATGACTGTGTTACTATATGGCGTAAGTAAATACAATGAGATTCAAAATGCCCTTTGTAGAATTGTCTTTAGACTTGATAGAACTAGCCGTGTCACTCCCTTTCTTCAAAAACTACACTGGCTCCCTATTACATACCGAATCTTGTTTAAGTACAATCTAATTACTTTTAAGGCTAGCAAATTCTCTAAACCCTGCTACCTATCATCCTTGATCAAAACCAGTTGTTTAACATGTGGAAATCGCCTCTCTCTTTCCTCAGTCTCTCACAAAAAGGCTATTGGTAGGCGAGATTTTGCAATGGCTTCCCCCACAGAATGGAACAGACTCCCACAATCAGTTCGATTACAGTAAACAGTAGCAGGTTTCCGTAGCCAGCTAAAGACCTATTTGTTTAGTCTGGCATATCCTCCACCATAGTACATCTCCCTGGCGGGCGCTAACTTTGCATCTCGACCTGATACGTCCCTGGACTTTCCCTTTTTGACCTCAAGCGCATTAGAGGATGTTACATCAATTTTGCGCTATATAAATGTTTCTATTCTATTCTATTCTACTGTGAAATCCTCTGTAATTTTAACTCTGAGAATCACAGCAGTGTTGCAGCTTTGATATGAATATAAGTAATGTGGAACATGCTATATGTATATTAGAATATTACACTGAGTGATTTTAGATGCTCTTCAACGTCTTGACTCAGTGTCATAAATACAAACTCATCAATGTGATGTTAGAATACATTTTAATGTACAAAAGTGACTCTTGATATTCAAATGTGTGATTGGTTACTCTGAACCCTTCAGACATAGCAATATATGGACCAAAGAGGTCTATATATATATTTTGAGCTATTGCCAGACTATGACAAAAATACACCTTTGTCATAGTCATCATTCTTTATGGCCAATTTGTGGGATTAGTTTCCAAATTACAAGGTTAATACAGAGACAGTATATCTTTCATTGGTTAATGTCCCGTATTTGAACAGAGCTATAATTCAGAAACCACAAAGTCATATCAGTTTGTGGTTTCTGAATTACAGTTCTGTTCTATGTGCCTTAGAAGCTATTAACACAGAACTTAGAATCAATTAAAGTGTCATTAGATTAGATTACGATTGGCTGAAGTGCTTGTTGGGGCGCTGGCGAGTAAACTTGTTGCTGAAGCAGTTGCTGCTACAGTGTCTGCCTGATGGATTATGTTCTCCTGCTCCTGTTGGGTTCGTTCCTTGCATTTCAGTTACCATAGAAGATTGAAGGTTTCCATCTGGAAACTGTCAAAAGTTTGGACATAATCTAACCTCTTTACAGAGCCATTCACAGTACGCATCCCTTGTGTCAGGGTTTCTTCTCTGAGAAATCATCAGTTCTAGGCAGTCTTCAATTTTATTGAGCTTCTTTTGCCTTTCTTGGACTTCTACATGCTAACTTACCTCACTTGTGCTGGGAGTTACAATGACTAGCAGTCAGTGCCTTTGAAACAGTGGCCTCGGTGGGACTTGAAGGCACTCAGTGAGGTGTCTATGTGAGTCCTGTAAAGAGCCAAAATTTTGCCTGGCCTAGATCTGGGATCTGGTTAAATGTGGCGTCCGGTGGTAAGAAATAATGTGGATGTGTTTACCATAATTTGCCCCCAGGAACTAGAACCACTTCTTTCAGGCTTCCTTTTTTCAAGTCCACTTGTCTTACAAATTTTGTCCCAGCGGGCTTCCCTCTTCATGGGATCCTTGAACTCCATTAACCTTTTGTTGTAAAAAGTTCCAAGCTGAGAAGCCCCGACTAAGACACAGAGTTGGGAAAAAATTATTTTATTCCTAAAACATACACATCTAACATATATAACATCTAAATAACTAAATAGGAGTTACAACTAAAACCACACCACAGATTTAAAAAACTAAGACAGGTTAACTAAAACATCAACTAAATAAATAATTTTTTCTACTGATAACACAGTGTTACTTGTTATAAACTGTTTACAATCTAATGACCAAGACAGGTTAATCCCACAGAACAATTTGCATAAAGTACTCATACAGATGCCAAAGTAAATAAAGTACTCAAGTCTATGATACCTTTCTTTGCATGACAACTGCTTTAACTTAGTAGAATACAAGTTCATGACATTATTATTTACAATTGTTTACATGTATAAGAAGTTTTACTTGTTAATGACCACCCCTGGTGAAGAGTCACCTATAACATGGGTTATTGGGGGGGAGGGGAATTGAGAATTTTTTTCCTTTCCACATCCATTCACTTCAAAGACTACACATAAACAACAATTGGCGCCAGAAATTCAAACAGATGAACCCCCTGCCCTCTGGTGAATGACACTGGAACTACAAGCCCAACATTAAGGTTGCAGTCAAAGGCTTCCAAGCTTGCCATGCATGGCACCCAGATGCCATGCTAACACAAGCTGAGAAGCCCCGACTAAGACACAGAGTTGGGAAAAAATTATTTTATTCCTAAAACATACACATCTAACATATATAACATCTAAATAACTAAATAGGAGTTACAACTAAAACCACACCACAGATTTAAAAAACTAAGACAGGTTAACTAAAACATCAACTAAATAAATAATTTTTTCTACTGATAACACAGTGTTACTTGTTATAAACTGTTTACAATCTAATGACCAAGACAGGTTAATCCCACAGAACAATTTGCATAAAGTACTCATACAGATGCCAAAGTAAATAAAGTACTCAAGTCTATGATACCTTTCTTTGCATGACAACTGCTTTAACTTAGTAGAATACAAGTTCATGACATTATTATTTACAATTGTTTACATGTATAAGAAGTTTTACTTGTTAATGACCACCCAAGGGCCAAGTATTACTGCAGGTGTAGTAGGTTTTGGAATGTAGTTGATACAGAGGACTGATGCTGGGGGTTGCTGATGATGTAATTCCACACAGCATCTGAGGTCCAAGTTCCTTGATGCTGGATTGCTTGAAGGGACACGTCAGAATGAAATGCCAATGACGCCCCAGAGCGTCGGAATGTGTGGAAGGGGTGGGTGGAGGGGTCAATACCAATGGAGGAGAGAATATTGGAAAGGGTTTTTCTGACTTTGCTTTGAGTGAGCACAATGAAGCCCTGACCCTGGGGGACAGCAAACAGAGGGGCATTTGGGGGAAGAGGGAATTTTTGGAACATGGCTTTAAGGGAGGAGATGGGGCACAGGGGGGAAGACCCTAGGACAGGGATTTGAACAGTAGCAAACTGGGAAGCAGCCTGGAGGGTTTTGGACCATTTTAGAACTATGGTTGCAAAGGAGGGGTGAAAAATGACATCTCCCCGACACAGGTGAGTGAGAGGACTAAAGGAGGAAGGAGAGACAGGGACAATGTTGGAAAGCCTCAGGAAGGCAAAGAAGGCCAGGAGGAACAAAGGAGCATAAACATAGCCAAGAGGAAGATGGAGGCAAGCAGAGATGATGGAGTGAAGGGCTGACACATCAAAAATACCCTTCACACGCCTGGGGTGAGGGACATTGAGAGACAAACTTCTGAGTGCTAAGAAAACAGAATGGTGGGAGAGGGGTGAAAGAGGAAGGCCTAGAATTTTGAATTTTGAACGAAGAGAATGAACGTATCCAGAGATGGAGGGTGGGGAAAGGCCATTTGATTGAAGGAATTCAATGAAGGCCAGTACAGTGGAGGAAGAAGAGGGGGGAAATGGTGAACCAGTGTACATGGAGAACTGGAGAAATAATGTGAGGTGGGACATATGGGCGGACCTGGTCTTAGGACGATAGGCTTGCTGGATTCTTGAGGCAGCTCTGGACACTAACTCATCGTAAGTACTATTGATACCTGCAAAACAAAGTTACAACCAGTACTAAAAATTGACCAGAACAGAAAAATCATGGTCATATGTTTACATCAATTTCCATGTGACAGTTTTTGACTTGTACCCACACAGGGTTAATTACATATTTGCTAAGTTTTTCAAAGTTACGCTTGGTGATTCCCCACCTAGACAAAAGATCTGCACACTCATTGTTGACACCTGGAATGTGAACCAGCCTGACCTTAATGTTATGACTGGCTGTGATCAGCCAAATATTTCTGGCCATAGCCGCCAAAGCACTGTCTCTGGTGACCCCTGAATTAACCACACTGACCACAGCCTCATTGTCACATTTAATAACCAATGAACAATTGTTCCATTCATTGGCCCACACCCTTAATGCTATCAACACATTCCACATCTCTAGATGTACAATAGAGAATGAACACGGTACTTCATTGTCTTTAAACTGGTATTGGTACACTTGGTTATTGAATCTAGCCCCTAAGCCTGTCAAGCAGGCGTCTAACTCTATAAGGTCATTGCACTGGACTGGTGTATACAAATAAGAGCAAGTACCATTAAAGTGCTCCATGAAACTTAAGAACCAGTTGACATCACGCCTAATCTCTACAGTCATGCTACTAACTTGAGACATACCTCTCAATGTCTCCAACAGTCGATTAACAAAGTACCTTGCAGGCTTAACAACCTTATGCACAAACATAAGTGAACCAATGAGACTCTGTAACTGCCGCTTTGTGAACCTTTTGAGTTTTATAAAATCCCTACAATTCTTCAAGATATCTTGAAGCTTTTGATCAGGGATGGACATAGTAGCTTTTTCAGAATCGATCTGGATCCCTAAGCATACAATTTTTGTAGAGGGAGAACACAATTTTGCTTTACTAACAGGAATTCTAAGCTCCTGTAACAAATTAAACAAAGTGTCATAACTGCTTTGTGCTCTACTGGGGATCTCTGCCCCCAAAAGATCATCAATATAGGAGAGCAAGTAAAAACCACTCTTTGAGTGCAAATACCTCAAGAAATCACTTAGTCTACTACATCCCATGGATCCACTTCTATGTCCAAAAGCAAAACATGTATCCAGATAAAAGGAATCCTGCCATTCTAAGCAAAGGAGGGGGTAGTCCCCAGGATCCACCTTCAATTGCCGAAACGCTCTTGATAGATCTATTTTGAACATTTGACAGCCTTTACCCAGGCTATGAAGTCTCTCTACAAATGTGTCCACTGACGGATAATTGAGTTTAAATGCTGTACCCAAGTATTCATTGCTTCTAGTGAAATGGTTGACACTTCCCTTATCCGGCCAGGAAAGATCTACGATTACTCTTCTCTTGTCGCTATCAGGCTTTGGCCTGGTAATGAAGGGTGAGATATGTGTTATTTCCCCAAAGGGTTTTTGGTGAAAAGGACCAAAGATAGCCCCATGGTGTATTTCATCTTCGAGATAAACAGTAACATGATCCGGATTATCTCGAGCAGAGGCATGGCAACTGCCATCATTTCTCAGATCCCAGTAATTGCCCCTAAAATCCATAGGAAATCCAAACCTGAGAAATAGTGGGAGTTGCCAGTCCCAATAGGAGGCGGCAAGGCGATCGATAAGATCCAGATTCATACAAAAATTCACTTGGACTCTAGCACCCAAAAAATTGGGACAGTTAAAGCTTTTCACATACTCATACAATTTTACTGGCTGCTGGAGCCATTTCTTATCTACCTGACAAGTGCTACAACTCCTGATGTGGCAAAACTGGAGTGGTGAAAGAGGGATGAAGCCAGTGTGTTGGACTTGTTGCTGCATGTAAAGCTTAAGATCCTTGCATTTTTTGTCAATGTTTTCAATGTTTAACTTTGCCATACATGCTTTAGGAACAGAAGCCCAATAGTTTTGACCAAGATCCTGAACCATAAAACTCTGATGGACCCCATCTTTACAAGTACAAGAGGAACCAACAGCAGAACCTGTAGCACACTTGTTACTAGAAGTACATTCACCAACTGTTTCAATTTCTTTAACTATACTATTATCACTACACTGTTCATTGTTTGCTATGACACTCACTACACTGGCACTCAGTAGTGAACAATTTTTAGCTACTGGTGCACTCCCTGCCCGTTTTTTGCACGCTTCCTATTACACACATTTTCTGAGTGATTGTACTGTTTATTTAGTGAATAAAGACAAAAGTTGCAAATATGCTTGTGAGTAATCAGTCCTACTTCATGATCATAATTCTTTTGACACTTTCCTTCGTTAAAGTCCTTACACGGGATGGTACTTTGCTTCCTGTTCCCTTTCTTGGAGTTGGGGCCTGAGTACTCTTGGGTACTGCTACTGTTAGTTGCAAAGCTGGAACGTACATAAGTCTTTCTAATCTTATTAACCTTCTTAAGGTCCTGCCATGTCACCAGCCCCTCTTCCATCTTACTCATAACAACTAGATGTGCTCCCTTAGCAGACACCCACCCCATGTCACACACATCCTGAAAGAGTTCTGTAAGGTACTCGACCATATTGCTGCGGATAAGGGTGTTGACCTCCTCTTGAACCGACCTAAGGAACCCCAAAACAAACTGAGATTGGTTCAACTGCTCATATGTCAACCTGGCACGTAGATGCCCCACAAAGGCGCAATCTTGGGGCCAAACCACTTCTACTTTGTCCTTCTTTCCCTTGGGCTTGCTGGGGTGTTTATGAGATATATCTTGTTGTGATAACTGATGAGTATTATTACCTGCCTGCTGGGGTAGGGCCTGCTGGTGAAGTTCAGTCAACCGCCTCTGCACTAGGTCTTGATCCACTGCTGTTGTCCGCAGGGCCTGTATAGAAGGTATGAGCACCTGGTCATTGCTGTGCTGCAGTGCTGTTATTCCTACATCTGCACAACTCGCCTGCACTGATGTTTGGTTCCAACCTTGTTGATTACAATTAAGTGGTTGAACCCTGCTTGGGGCTACTTGCTCGAGTCCAGTTTGTGTTACTATCTGACCACCCCTACACATACACTGAGACTGGGGATTTGCTGCCATGGGCCACTGTTGCTGACTGAGCGAGGGCTGCAGATTATTATGTGGTTGTACTCCCTGAGGGCTTCCTTGAGCTCCAGCTTGTGTGTTTCTTGTCTGTACCATTGGATTGAACACCACACTGGCCTGACTAGTCCGAGCCATTCCATTTGCCATGCTGCTGACCACTGGTGTGCTGAGTGTTTGACTAATACTAGGACGTGGCCCCTGGGGAATATGGTGCCTATAATGCCCTCCTTGACACGATGCATCAGTGGTTTGGGTACTAGGTCTGACACACCCACTTGTCACCCCTGTGGCTGTTGTAGTAACCACTCTCGCTTGAGTGCACATGCTGGATGAAGATGTAACCACTGTGATTACAGGCCTAATTACTGTGCTGGGCCCTGACACTAATTGATTTATATCTGTTGCACTGTCATTTATGGTTGATTGGGTGTCTGTAAGTGCACTGACGCCCACCATGGACTGCTCCCTACTTTTGTTTACCTGCCTGGCCTTCTTCCTCTTTTTGGGGGTGGAAGTATAGGTTTTTGACTGTATTTCCTGCTCCATATTGGACATTCTGGAGGATAACCTCTGCAGTTCTGCCAGTATTAGCTCTTCTGTTCTTGTGGGGGCTGAGCCTTGGGCCTGGGCCGAATGTGTAGCTATGGAAGTGTTACTGGGACCTGGAAGCTCTACATTGGCATTGGCTGCTGAACTGTTACTTGTGTGAATGCTCGTTACAGCAGAGGAAGCCAGAAGTGCCTGTGAAGATGTTATATTAGTTGCCATACTCACTTTCCAACATCTCCTTCCTACTGGTCTGTTATGAGTTGTATCACACGTTAAACAGTATTGTTCCATGCACTAGATATGACCACACCTTTTATTCTAGGTACAAATGTATAATAACTGTCCATAAGATCACTAAAAACCGTTTATTTACAGGTTATCTTTCTACCTCAAGAATTGAGAATTTTTTTCCTTTCCACATCCATTCACTTCAAAGACTACACATAAACAACAATTGGCGCCAGAAATTCAAACAGATGAACCCCCTGCCCTCTGGTGAATGACACTGGAACTACAAGCCCAACATTAAGGTGAAATAATGTGGATGTGTTTACCATAATTTGCCCCCAGGAACTAGAACCACTTCTTTCAGGCTTCCTTTTTTCAAGTCCACTTGTCTTACAAATTTTGTCCCAGCGGGCTTCCCTCTTCATGGGATCCTTGAACTCCATTAACCTTTTGTTGTAAAAAGTTCATTTCCTGCTCCTAGATGAAAGTCACACCCACTCTTCTCCAATTCTTAGCTGCTAATTCTGATTTTGTCTCATTCCCACAATGCTGTCTCCTCTTTATAGAATCCTTGTAATCCATTAACCTGTTGTTGTAAAAAACAATTGATTTCCTGCTTCTCGGTGAAAGTCACAGCCACTCTTCTCCCCTTCTTAGCTGTTAATTCTGATTATGTCTCATTCTCACAATTCTGTCTCCCTCCACCCGTATACCCAATGCCTCTCCCTCTGTTTCCGCCTGTGTCTCTGATAGTGACCTCTCTGAGATCACTTTCCTGCCCTGTTATTCTTTTGCAGCAGTAGTAGTCGGAGTTTATTTCCTCTCCTGTCTTCATTGTATTCACTTAATTGACTTACTGTCAAAGGGGAAATTACTTTACTTATACTATTGTGTCAATATGTGTGTTTTAATCCTTTGTTAGCAGGAGGGACTATCAGAAATAAAGGCCACTTGAAGTGATTGTTGAACTATCTTACAATAATTGCAATTAACATAATCTGTATAAATATTTATGAGAGTAGCAGGATATTTGAGTAAGCTGATATGTTTGACAAGATTGCAATTAATCTCTAAATAAGCTGTCTGATTTTAAATGTTTTACTGTACTCAGATTTTGGAACTTTTCAATTCAGATTAAACTCAGTAGTGTGTGTACACTCAACCCGGATTGAGATGAATCTGCTTCAATCTGCTTCAACCCTCAGTCCTTGTCAACACGGTTGTAGTGTGAACAGGGTAAATTACTGAGATATCTTGGCACAGGTACAGGAGTCTGATATCTTCCAAATACCCCAAAGCACCACATACAAGATAATAAGAAAATGCTGTGAAGCTACTGTGGCAGTGTATGTAGAGGAAGTTATGATTTATCCCAGGACCCTCAACCAACGGAAGGAAGTTGCCACCCATTTCTTGAATTCTTGAATCGATGCAGCTCTCACCATAAGCTGAGAGCCATTGTTGGGAAACATGTCATAGTCTGGCAGCCAGGTGAGTTGAAAAAAAGTGCCAGTAATAGTTTTTTTTCTCTGCATATTATGTACCCCTGGGGTCCTTGTAATAACATCCTGCACGATGTGGATACCTCACCCTTGGGCAAATTTAGATATTAACGTTTTTCAAAATGGCTGCCATAATAACTAATATTTCCAATAGTTTTTATTTTGCTTCATAAACATCTATTATTTTTGGGTCAAAACCTTTATTAAATTATTAAGCTAAGCAGATTAAAACATTGTACCATTCATAAAAATAAAAATAGCAATTTTGTCCATGAATGGGCTCTGTGTCAGCTGACTTACTGGACATTAGTATGATAAATGCAAGCAAAGGTGAGAACCAGTGAAGGGAGGCTAATACAGTAAAGTTATCACAGCTTTGCAGTACTTCAGAAGTAAAAGAACCAGTATTTTCCAGTATTTTCAAATTCCAAATATAGAAAATTAATAATAAAGAGAAACAGAGCACTAAAAGGGTAAAAAAACCCATTTGATCCTTAAGTGTGGAAGGGCAACACTTAACCAAAATATTCAGGCCACCTATACCTATAATGGTTTTCACATCTCAAACTTTTAGGACCAACAATAAAAGACATAAACAAAACCTGTAGACAGTTAAGTAAAACAAAAAAAATAGAAGCTGAAAAAAGTATTAAGGTAGTAGTATGCCAAAAGTAAATGAAAGAAAAGGATGGAATTAGTATTATTAATATCCAAGTTAAAGACGATGCTCAGATAATGTCAGGGCAAAGAATCATCTGAAAATAATTATATTTGTTGTTTCTAATGTTGTCATCATAACTTTCAGTTATAAGTTGATATTCATGGGTTCTGTGGTTTCAGAAGATTTGTTGCATGGCTTAACACATCAAAATTGGCTTCAGACTACATCAACATTAGTTGGTTTGCAATACTTGTTCACTTCCACTTATACACTTATATCAGTTTCAAAATTTCTTGTGCTGCTATTAAACTATTTGGAGGTAGTGAAACTGGAACATGTGGTCTTCCTTCTTTCTTCCAATCATCCTTCTCAGGGTCTAACTTGGACAAAAATGTTCACTGTGTCTCTATTTAGCAACTTGCAAGTGGGCTCTGGCAACATTCAGTACAAAAGGTTGGGATGTTTGTGTTAAAGATGCAAACTCTGGGGACCAAATGTGCTCGGTAATATGCAAATTGTGATGAACCAGGGGCCAGTTTCACGAAGCCTCCTTTGTTTTTTCCTTCCTTAAAGTAAAGGAAGGGGGATTTCTAACCTTTGGCATTTCTTCCCTTAAATCCTGTTTCATAAAGCCTCCTTTATTCCACCTTACCAAAGATTTTCCTTAAAACAAAGGAAGGGCAATTCCCTGTTTAACCACACTGCTTGGAATTTCCCCTCCATTATGCCCCTGTTCCACCAAAAGATTAAGCCCCGATCCTGTCGGCGACCCTTAATCGTGGACAGTCGGTGGGAAAATAACAAAAATGGGCGGGAATACTGGGTCAGTACTGAAGTCTGGGATTAAGAACAGATCGTCCCCAGGACGCCTCAGGACGCCTCAGGCGGCCGCAGACAGTCCCCGACTGGTCTGGGACTAAGAACCGACTAAGCCAGTTTTCAGGTCGGTTTCAACCACGATCCTGTCGTACACATACCGACTGGGTCCCAGGATGCCTCAGGCCTCCTGGGACTAAGCCCCGACTAACACCCGATTAACTACCGGCGTCCTCAGGCCTCCTCAGTCTTCCCCAGACCAGGATCCCCGATTATTGTTTTCCAAAGTTGCTGGATATTCTGGGTATATATACATAAAATTCGCGATCTAATCATCATTGCTTTTCTGGGAACACAGCAGGATGCCACCTTTTAATGGAAGACAGATTCAACAACAAATTAGGGCTTTTTTGGTTTTTATTCAGTTACAAATAATCATGTATTTCCATTTCTTACGTCGACCACAGCAACCACCACCAGCACCACCAGCACCCATACAGAGACCTAGAAGAAGGCACAACATGTGGGTCAGGCCATGGCTGCTACAGAGAGAGGAGAGGGGGGCCTACCACAACATTATGGCTGATCTTTATGCCACAGATATTCCAGGATTCACCAACTACATGAGGATGACCCCAGAATTTTTTGAAATGATTAAGACCAGACTGGAACCACACCTAGCCAGGCAGGCCACCAACTACAGAGCTCCTATCAGTGTTGGGGAAAAGTTAGCCCTCACCATCAGATATCTGGCCACTGGAGAGTCCTACACATCATTATCCTGTCAGTTCAGGGTTGGAAGATCCACCATCTCCAAGTTTATACCAGAGGTCTGCAGGGCCATCCAGGATGAGTTCACCAGGGAGTACCTGAAGTGTCCTACAACCCCAGATGAGTGGAAAGAACTGGAGAGGGAATTCAGGATCAGATGGAATGTTCCACATGCCCTGGGAGCTCTGGATGGGAAGCATGTGGCCCTGAAGAAGCCCAAGAACACTGGAGCCCTCTACCACAACTACAAGGGATTCTTTTCCATTGTGATGTTGGCCCTGGTCTGAACGGTAGGAATGAAAAACTTCATGTTAACACTTCTGATTTAGTTTTTAGCTAAACAAAATACGTGGATAATTTGAGTAAGATAGAATATTGTTTTTAATCTGTTGGCACCATGTCCTAATCAGGGACACACTGTATCGAGATGCAGTCTCTAGAAGATGTTTTGTTACATTGAACCAACAGTTAACAGTTGTTGTATAAAGTTATATGATATCACATTTGTTTACCAGTGCATTATATTTGTTGTTTTTTTCTCAGATTTGAGTTAAAAAGAACCAAAACGGACAGTATACAGAATTTTTTTTATTTTGTGGTTGAATTGATCAAGCAGTTACATATGCTATATGATATTATGGAATATCACATTTGTTTAATAGTGTATTTCTGTTTTTTTAAGCACGAGCCTCCCACTTCTACCGATCACCTTTTTTTTGTCTCTGGACTTTGATGAAATTGACAACACCTGTGCGTTCTGAATTTGCCTCATTTGCTCTCCAGTAGCTAAAAGGACATGTCCTTTTGCCTTTTTCCCATACATATGTCCTTCTGAATTTGTCTCTCTTGCTCTCCAATAGCTAAAAGGACACATGTCCTTTTGCCTTTTTGCCATACATATGTCCTTCTTGCATCGCACTTTCGTGAATTGTGGTACAGTGTGATGAGTATTTGTCTGCTCACTGAAGTTAAGTAGCAATGGGCTACGTTTAGTACTTAGATGGGTGACCGTCTGAGTTCTACACCAGCTTTGGGATTTGTCTCAGTTGGAATTTTTTTGTGTCCCCAGACTTTCGTAAATTCTAGTGCACTACTTGTGTCTCAGATGGCTTTGCACTCACACTAGGGGACCAAAATACCTTTTTGCCTTGTTTTCTCAGACTTCAGTCTGGTATGGCTACTAGAGTTATGATTTTATTGCATGCCATTTTTATATTTTTATTCTTTAAATAAATCTGTAAATAAAAAGCAAGATGTTAAATATGAAGCCAATGTCAAAGTTGAAGTTTATGTATTTTGAACATCTCCATTGTGTGTAACCATGTGGAGGAGTCCTTCTTCAACCTTAGTCAAGTGATCCTTTGATGAACTTGGTAAAGTGATAACGTCAAATCTAGGGTTTTAACGCCCCATTCAACAGCTTAGGTCATATCAGGTCAGGTGCATCATTCCACATGTTATCATGTGATCTACTTGAACCCATGATCACAGAGGTGACAGACTACTGATGTAATGCCATGTTTGTGAAGCACTAGATCACTAAGACCTCTGGTAATTGCATCAACAGGAGGCATCAGGTGGATAATTTGGTTTAGCGTTCGCTAAACTGCCGTGCGTCGAGAGATTTTTGACATTGACGCTCTCAGAAGAAAACCACATCAGCTAGGCTCACCAAATTTGCAGGATTTCTTCATGGGGAAGTAAGCTTCTCTTGAAATGGAATTAGCCCCTCTGTTTCTTTAGACCCCTCCTTCAAGGTCAAACAAGGACAGCCAAAATTAAAAGTGCTTGTAACTTGCTTATTATTGGTCCTATAGGTTTGGTATGTGAAGCCAACCTGTAGGAAATCATGGATTGGGAATCTTCTGATGTGGTCAGATCAGATGAACCCCTCCTTCAAGGTCAAACAAGGACAGTCAAACTTGAAAGTGTTTATAACTCACTTATTATCGATCCTAGAGGTTTGCAATGTGAAACCAAACAATAGGAAATCATGGGCTGAGAATCATCTGATGTTGTCAGATTGACCTTGGGGCCCTCCCTCAAGGTCAAACGAGGACAGCCAAACTTAAAAGTGCTTATAACTTGCTTATTATTGACCCTAGAGGTTTGCAATGTGAAACCAACTTACAGGAAATCATGGGCTGGGAATCTTTTGATGTGGTCAGATTTTGCCTTGATCCCCTCCTTCAAGGTCAATCGAGGACAGCCAAATATAAAAGTGCTTATAACCTGCTTATTATTTGTCCTAGAGCTTTGCAATATGAAACCAACTTGTAGGAAATCATGGGCTGGGAATCTTTTGATGTGGTCAGATTTTGCCTTGAGCCCCTCCTTCAAGGTCAAACGAGAACAGCCAAACTTAAAAGTGCTTATAACTTTATATTGATCCTAGAGGTTTGCAATCTGAAACCAACCTATAGGAAATCATGGGCTTGGAATCGTCTGATGTGGTCAGATTTGGTCTTGGGCCACTCATTCAAGATCAAAAGATAGTCCACCAGCTTTGGTGAGTTGTCTTTCTGGTAGATACAAATTTGTATCAGTTCTTCAATGCTTAGGTCTAGTTTATCTATTTAATCTCTATGCTCACATCTAGTTGAGAGCATCTTTATAGGGAGAACTCAAGACTGTTGAGTTTGAGTATTTAAAAAAACAAAATTAGTGACCACTTTCAACTTAGCCAAAATTTGTGAAATTGCAAATATCTTTAGAGCTATAATAACAGCACTCAGACAGCATGTAATAATAAGTAAATGGGAAAATTCGGATTATTTTGTATCCAGATGATGATCCAGATCACTCTCAAAATATAATGGGATCTAAGTTGGACCAAGACCCAACTTTTGATTTTTTGTAATGAAGTTCCAATCAGTAGTATTTGTGTAATCATGCTAACAAACAAACAGATAGGCAGATAAGTAAATGGTCATGAAAATAATACCATCTTTGTGGAGTTAATCAGTACGGAGCCCAGGAAGGGACATAGAACTGTTTTCTTGGCATTTTTTTATCTTTTCCCACAAGACAAGAAGTTGTGCCCACGAGTTACCAACTCATTACCACAAGTTAGAAAGTCATCCCCACAAGATAGCAAGTCGTTCTCACAAGTTAGCAAGTCATTTCCACAAGTTAGAAAGTCGTTCCCACAAGTTACCAAGTCGTTCTCACAAGATAGCAAGTTGTTCCCACAAGTTAGCAAGTCATTACCACAAGATATGAAGTCATTCCCAAGAGTTACTAAGTCATGCTTTGCAATGTTACATTGGACTGGGTGCTTTTTGGCACAGCATACCTTGCAGGATCTCCATTGGATTCTCATACAAGCTATATACCTGGATGCAGCAAAACCTGTATTTGTTAGACTTTTCATAAAGTAAATTACACAGTCTTATCATTCTCAACCCCTTCTGTATATTCATTACACTATAACTTACATCTTCTTTCTTCATGGACCATTTTTTTTCTTACAAAAAATTGCCATTTTTGCCCTGGTCTTAATCCCCTGTCTAAATTTCTAAATTCTTGTATCTCTGACTTTACCAGTAGGTTGGGTAGCCTTGGTTCGCCCTTAGGTGCCACATACAGACACTGTAACCCAATTAGTAGTAAACCTCTAAAAGACAGTATTGCAGTATATGTGTAACTGTAAGTAGATGACCTCTGAAAGTCACTAACCACATAATGGTTTAAAAGTTTGACCTGTAAAGTAACAGGAAACATGCAAGCTCTGGAAGTCATTAAAAGCCTACAGAGATATGTAAACTTGAATGGTATGCTAGTAGATGGGTGACCTCTATACAAGTTAAGTATCATAGACAAAGAAATTGCCTGTACATTGGCATCAAAGCTTGACTTAGTAAAACTTTCATATCTTGTGGTAATGACTTGCTATCTTGTGGTAACGACTTGCTAACTTGTGGGAACTACTTAGTAAAGTATCACAACGGGCAGTTGGAAGGGCAGAGGAAACCAGTACATACAGTTCATCAGGGTTCTGTACTATAAACTGCCGACCAACTGCAAGCAACTACTAGCCTTGCCACAGGCGTTTATATGTATAATTTTGACACAACTGTTTGATTGCATTATAAGTATTTTTCATAATGCTCTCATTCATTTACTTAGCCTACCTTGCTGAGAGATCTCCCAGATAAGAAAGGTCTTTGATACAGTGTGCATTATGGCAAAAAAAATTCATGTTTGCATTATGGTTGAGACAGCCTGGAAGGCCAGGCTAAGCAACTACCAGCTTTCCCACTTGAAGCCAAGACCTTTGAGGAATTTTCTATTATATGAAGCTTTCACCTTCAAAGTCAAAGTTGGGATTTTTCAAAAGCCAGGGTCATATTGGGACAGGTCTTCAGCATTGTCACTTGTGGGAGTCAGACCCACACAGAGGTAACACCCCAGTTGTGATTGGATGCTTATCCCTTATTCCACTGAGGACCTCAAAATTCGTCTTCAAAAATAGCCACAATCTGACAAAGTCATTATGGGCTTGAAGGCGATTTAGTGGGGATTTGTATTTAATATTAAAAGACATTTTACAAACTTAATATGCATTTTTTCCTCTAGTGAAATGAATACAGTCATAAAACTAACAGATTTTTTTAGTTTAAAATTTCAAATACATGATGTGTTCATGTAAGAACTTGGGAAATAATTACACTTGCTTTAATAAATTCTGTATAATACAAATAAAAAAAACTTTATGTGAAATTATAAACAGAATCTGCACACAAATTTTGGATGTTCAATATTCAGCCAAGTGTGTAAACACTTTGTATCCAAGACTTTCAAATACACATGGTTTAATACTGTGACTTCAGTATCCTGCTTGTAAAAGGAATCAGTATCCTGGACAGTGTATGTGTTGCCACAATTTAAAAGCATATGAACTGAAACATGTTTTGTATTTGGAAGTAGGATGTTTGATCTGTCCAAAAACAGGTGGAAATGATTTGATAGCATCATTCCAGTAAAAACACCTTTCAGGATGTAGTAATGTTATACCCTTGTTAAATACTTCGGCTTACGTACAGTACCATACACACGTAAAACGGTAAGCTGGTAGCTCATCTGTAGTGTATACTGTAATCCACTGTTGATAACTTTTTCTGCGCTTTGAGAAATTCTGTGTGGAGGTGTTTTTTACCATAGCTTACTGTCAAACGTGAAAAGATACTTGATGTGTGAGATTCTTGAGCATACAGTTGTACTAAAAACTACACTATACCATTGATATTTCTGAAATTGAATGTGAGCTGTAAGTAAGTTGCAAGAGAATTACACAGAATCGTGTGAGTATGTTTATTTTTTTTTTCTTTTGTTAAATCAGAGATATTATTTCTTACAAATGAAATCAGATTTTACAAAATGTGCTAAAGTACAGCAATAACATCCTAGTAAACATTTTGGATGTTTACAAACGTTTGAAGAGAAATGTGTGGTTGTGCAAAAGGTTAAAAAATGATAGGTACGAAACCCATTTAAAAAGGGGACGGGTTATATCGAAATATTTTGTGTATCCTGTGTGAAACGTTTAATGAGAATATCAGACAAGTGAAATTTCTCAGGTTCACAGAGAGAAGTGTGGATCAATCAGTAATTATAGGAATGAGGCATTTAACAAAATACTTATAAACATAGGCAATACCGCCTGTAGTCTGATTGGGATATTGCCAATAATAACTGGGTCAGAGGTCAAATTTAACATGGTTTTAGTTTGCTCACCAATTAAAATATTACATGTCTAAAATTGCAAGATATATATATAGTGGCTTAAAAAAATTGTGCCCCTTTCAAATCTTACTTTTAGGCAATTTTTTTTGGGGGGGGGCAATTTTTGACAAAGTTCTCTAAAATTCTCTATTATTGTTCATCGCGATCTTTTTTTGCAAATGTTTGAAGTTAAATATTTAATAACTTTTCTGAAAATATGGGTATAAAAGCAGTGTGTGATAGAATGTTGTCAAAACATTTGATAGAAAACATTTCGAAAACTTTTTAAAATGATAGGTATGAAAACCAGTTGCAATTAAGCATGTACATTAAATCTTTGTAAAACATTTTCAGAGCAAATATTTACAAAACATATTGTCAGCAAATATTATTTAAACATTTTATGTATACTGTTTAACACAATAATTCATGATGAATGTTTGAAAAACATTTTCAGCATAACCTTCATACTTTGAGCTATTTTATAAATGTTTAAAAAAATGTTTCCAGTCAAACCTAGTTTCTTGAGTTATTATGTCCACCCCACTGGGGGGTGGACATATTATTTTTGCTTTTTCCGCCGTCCGGCGTCCCACTTGGTTTCCAGACATTTGAGGCAACAGTTCTTATCCTATCTTTACCAAATTTGGCATGCAGGTTTATTGGGTTAATAGCTTGTATGGGATTGCTTTTGGTGATGATAGCTCTATAGCTAACTGAGTAATAGCTACTTTGCTACTTTTGAGTAGCTCTTTGGTTTCCAGACATTTTAAGGAATGCTATTAAGCCTAGCTTTCTGAAATTTGGTATGGAGGTTCATTGGGTTAATAGCTTGTATGGGATTGCTTTTGGGGGGAATTGCTTCATAGATGAGTGAGTAATTAATTAAATAAATGAGTAACTAGCTATTTTGAATACTGAAAAAGGCAAATGTGCTCATATCTCCTAAACCGTGCGAGATAGAGCGATTTCGTCGAAATTTTTGACCCTCAGGGTATCTAAGGAATGTACTCTTTGCAATTTTCAAAAAATTTTCCCCTCCCCAAAAATGGCGGCCATTTTGAATTTTCGAATTTTTGCCAAAAATGGCAAAACACAAATTTGCTTCTATCTCCTTAACCATGCGAGATAGAGCGATTTCGTCGATATTTTCGACCCACAGGGTATCTAAGGAATGTACTCTTTGCAATTTTCAAAAAATTTTCCCCTCCCCAAAAATGGCGGCCATTTTGAATTTTCGAATTTTTGCCAAAAATGGCAAAACACAAATTTGCTTCTATCTCCTTAACCGTGCGAGATAGAGCGATTTCGTCAAAATTTTCGACCCACAGGGTATCTAAAGAAAGTAATCTTTGCAATTTTCAAAAAATTTTCCCCTCCCCAAAAATGGCGGCCATTTTGAATTTTCGAATTTTTGCCCAAAATGGCAAAACACAAATTTCCTTCTATCTCCTTAACCGTGCGAGATAGAGCGATTTCGTCGAAATTTTCGACCCACAGGGTATCTAAGGAATGTAATCTTTGCAATTTTCAAAAAATTTTCCCCTCCCCCCAAAATGGCGGCCATTTTGAATTTTCGAATTTTTGCCCAAAATGGCAAAACACAAATTTCCTTCTATCTCCTTAACCGTGCGAGATAGAGCGATTTCGTCGAAATTTTCGACCCACAGGGTATCTAAGGAATGTAATCTTTGCAATTTTCAAAAAATTTTCCCCTCCCCCCAAAATGGCGGCCATTTTGAATTTTCGAATTTTTGCCAAAAATGGCAAAACACAAATTTGCTTCTATCTCCTTAACCGTGCGAGATAGAGCGATTTCATCGAAATTTTCGACCCACAGGGTATCTAAGGAATATAATCTTTGCAGTGTTCAAAAAAATTTTCCCTCCCCAAAAATGGCGGCCATTTTGAATTTTCGAATTTTTGCCCAAAATGGCAAAACACAAATTTCCTTCTATCTCCTTAACTGTGCGAGATAGAGCGATTTCGTCGAAATTTTCGACCCACAGGGTATCTAAGGAATGTACTCTTTGCAATTTTCAAAAAATTTTCCCCTCCCCAAAAATGGCGGCCATTTTGAATTTTCGAATTTTTGCCAAAAATGGCAAAACACAAATTTGCTTCTATCTCCTTAACCGTGCGAGATAGAGCGATTTCGTCGAAATTTTCAACCCACAGGGTATGTAAGGAATGTATCCTGGCAATTTTCAAAAAATTTTCCCCTCCCCCAAAATGGCGGCCATTTTGATTTTTCGAATTTTTGCCAAAAATAGAAAAACAGGAATTTGCTTCTATCTTCTTAACCGTGCAAGATAGAGTGATTTCGTCAAAATTTTCGACCCAACCAATGCAAAAAGGCATGAAGCTGAAATAATTTACATCTACACTAATAAATATTTAAGCATCATTGATATATTTTACAAATGAAACAGGGTCTTGTAAGACTACTGTACAATTTTGGCAAAAGGTTCATGGGGTGGACATTACACATGATAATGTGTGTTCTTCTATGCTATCCTGTTTCTATTCGCATCTACTATCAACAGGGCGTCCTATTTCTAGTTTTATAAAGGTTTAACTACTGTTTTCCACAAAAACATTTGTGTTTAGAATGTTTATCAATGCTTTTTACCCCACAGCCCTTAAGGGTTATTGGGTTATTGTTTTTACCGTGTGTCCAGATGGGTGGGCGGTCGGGCCGGCGGTAAGAAAAAGTTTGTCCGGACTGTATCTCAGAAACCGTAAGGTGTAAGAAGTTGATACTTGGTAGGGACATTGGTTAGGATGTGTAGGTGTGCAACGTCATGGTCTGACCTTGATTTGATCTTTGACCTTGCCGTAGTAACCTTGAGTTTGAAAATCTTGTCCGGGCTATATCTCGGAAACCATAAGGTGTAGGATGTTAATGCTTGGTAGGGACATTGGTTAGGGGTTGTTGGTGTGCAGCATCATGGTGTGACCTTGATTGGACCTTTGACTTTGTCATAGTGACCTTGACCTTTAAAATCTTGTTGCTTTGGGTCTGTCTTTTGATGCAGATTAATTAAGCAGTGTTAAAGTCATATTAGAATTCATTAAGAATTTCACTTTTGCAACTTCCCATTGTAGCAGATGGAATTTCATCAAGTGAGCCACAGATTTCGCTTCAACACCACACATAAGCTAGACTTATTTCAAGTCTTTGTATTTCTTATTCCACCAAATCTAACATACATGGAATCATTATGAATTCATAAATGGGTGAGAATATTACTGTCAGAGATGAAATACTTTTGTCAGCCCCACATTCTGGTAAAAAAGTCATACAGTCCTCATATAATACCTTAGACAAAAAGGACTTGAAGAAAGTCTACATATAGGCATTAATTGAATGTATTACTACTTCTGCATGCATGGTAATGTTCAAAACATGTAAACCATAATTTGGCCATGCCAGATGTAGATAAAGAGTACATGCATTATATTTCTCTTAGACATTATTTTCTCTATTTAAACATTGTTTGGGCCTTTATATAACTGACAGTGCTCTGACAGTATCCTGAACTTTGTACTGATACAGTGCTTCTATATCTCATGGTGTTAAAAATTTTTCCCTAGGCTGTGGGGTACGGGCATCTCTGATGCTATTTTTAAACATAATAATGTAAACATTTATTTGGAATTGTCAGTCTCATTTGGTGAATGTCAGTACAGCCGGATTATACTTCTTCAGTTGATATTTGACAAAAAAAATCACACGTTCTGGCATGAAGTATGAGGACTGTTTCCCCCATTGCTTTGCAACCCTGAAATTTTTGTGTTAAAATTCTTTGAACATTATCAGAATTTGCATTTGGAGCACAATCTTAAACCTATCTTAGACTTATCCTATCATCCATAAAACATCTGTTTGATTTTAGATTGATCTTAAGGCATTCTTAAACTGTTCGGGAGCAGTTTCAATTGTATACCTTTAAGATCCAATTGCAAACCTCCAAGATCCAACCAGGAAGCTATACATTTTCACTTTACGAATGGCATCTCGCAATAGGATTCCACTCCCAAACACTGATGTGTGTGACTGATTATTAAGAAGCAATCACAAAGGACAAGCTCAGGGGATATAATCAAAAGGCTTAAAGAAAGGCTCCCAAATGGATTTAGATGGGTTTAAATTCGAAAAGGCAACACCAAAGAAATGCCAAGTGCCAATAAACTGCCCTTGAGATATTCCTCATTCCGTGGGTAGACTTGTGGAGTTTTTGAGAGACAATGAACTGATTGAGAGCAAGTGTCATATGGATGACAAGGATCCGATGAAGAGAAAGGCATTGTGGAATGGATAGTGTCAATCCCATGGGGTGGCCAAGGAGGCTTGCGAGAGTTGGTTCCAGTCACAGAGGACTGTTTACAGAAAGCTTACTCAAATGAAGTTGCTGCTAGGGACCCTCATCTCACCAGTCGCCAGACCTAGGTCAGGGGTGATTTCATCTCTCTTAGAAACCACATTATAACCTTTTATCAACGTCCTTGAGGTTCTTTAACTGGCAACTGGGGATAGGACCCAATGACAGAGGACTGCCACTTTAAGTGGTCATCCAAGCCACTACGTATCTGCCTGTACCTGGGTTTGAACCCACATCCTGTGTGTTCCTACGTGAGTGTGTTACCTACTTGACCACTGGCAGACATCAGTCAATTCAGCAGCTGAGGGAACCATTTCTAGGTCACCAAGCATACAAGTCATAGGAGTCAATTACAGAAGAGACTGCTGACAGCTATCTCCATCACAATGGCATTGACAAAAGATTTCCAGCCCTTACAACTGTTTGTCTGCTGCTAAATTATTTTTCAGGGCCGGGATTCACAAAAGGTCTTAAGTCTTAGACATTTTTTTTTGCTTAGACCAGTCTTAAAGTTATGACTTTTGTTTTAGCTAAGATTTCTCTTAAATTGGGATTTACAAAAAGTGCTTAACAAAATCTTTGCTGAGACAAAATTTGTGCAAAACGTCTTAACTACTTTGAATTCAAATTAACAAATTTTAGTAAAACAAAAAAAATTTCATCGATAAATACACCAAACATGCTCTTCAAAATTATAAAACAGATTTGTTACTTTTTTTGAAAAATTATGTAAAAATAGTAGTTTTTATGTTTTATTGTGAGTCAGCCATTTTTATGACAATATTTTTACCACAAGAAAGTAAAAAGTGGAAATTTATAGGTAATTAAATGATATAAATTTCTATTACAATCCACAGAAATTACTTTTACAGGAAGTATAGATCCCCATAGTATATTTTTTGTTGGCATAACAAAGGGTAAATGTAAATACATGCAATGGAATATTTTAAAAATGACTTAAGTTTGCCCTGCAGTGGTCTTAAAGTTATGACAAAACCTAAGACAAATTTTTGTCTTAGACCTTTTGTGAATCCCATTTTGTCTAAGCAAAAAAGTCTTAAATTTATGACAAAATTCTTGCACAGTTAAGACTTTTCTCTTAAAGTTAATACAATTTTTTGTCTAAGACCTCCTGTGAATCCCGGCCCTGGTGTTATTTTTTTGTGCAATTTTACCAAAAAAAGGGTAAAATGAAAAGGGTCCAATCCCTGCACCCCAACACTATTCTGCCACTCTTCAGCCCACCCCACCTATGGAATGTTATAAAGAATGAGCAAATCCACCACAGGCTGGGATTGAATCCAGTACCATCACCATTCAAGACAACCCCCACCCCCACTTTTGTGAGGGAGTGGCTCATAAATGATTGAAAATCTATATCTTGTCTACTTCTCATAGTGTGGCTCCCTTGTTCTGGAATTAATCTGCCAAGACATCTCTCTGGGCTTTGGTGGCTAGTTTCAGGTCCTGAATGCATCATCAGCCAGGATGAAGTAGTTGAGCTTTGGACCATGATCAATGAGTGATTCTGATGGAATGGTCCTCACTCTTCTTCCTGAGCTCCAACTAATTGAACACCTGACCATTTGTGCTGGACCTAGCAGCCGCAATGTCAACCCACACAACTTATACTCCACATCAATCAGTACCAGAAACACTATGGAATGAAATCATTTGTAACGTTTGTAAAGTGAATTTGAAATGTTTTTAAAAGGTTTAAACATTTAAAAACCCTATCTTTAAGGTTACTCAATGTGTCCAAGTAAATGTTTACATTTTGATATTTTGTAAACATTTGATAAACATTCACTCTACAAATGTTTTGGATAACTCAAGAACTGAGGTTTTACTGAAAACATTTTTAAAACAGTTATAAACTATATTGAGCTATAAGCTATATTGAGCACAATATTTATCACATACAAAGATACAAAAATTGTAATTTAGATTGCTGCAAAACAACTTAGCTTCATTATGTACTTATGTCAAATAACTGGAATGTTACAATCATTGGCTATAGGGGCTATGAAACATGGTTTTACTGTATTTCACATCAAGATAAGTTTAACTCTGTATCAAAAAATCCTTTAAAAATAAATATGCACTCAATATGTTATTTGTTTTGCTTCCTGTGTGAATTATGTGAAAATCATTGTTAACATTATATGTTGCATTAATAAAAAAATAGAAAAGTATTTATTGTTTTTTGTTAACAATTCTGGATTGTATCATAATATACATATATATTGATTGGAAAATTTCTAAAATTAATTTCCGACTCAGAGCATATAATTTATCACTGTTTTGCTGGTTTGTAAGCAATTATAAATGAATTTCTGACCTGATATCCAAAAACTCTGTTGTTTTTACATGCTGTAGACTTGGAATGTGCGTGATGCACTCGCTTTAAGCTTGGAAGCTTATAATCTGTAGGTAATAGTGTATAGTAATCCTAAATATATCATTGGATTTATCAGACATAACATTGCTTAATAGAGGTCTTTAAGCTTGGCTAAATGAATGTGACTTGTATTATATGGTAGATAAATATACAGTGTGTGTTATTATAGACCCTGGAACAAGATAAAAAGTGACATCATTCCAATACCTGCAAACAGATCAACATAGACTTACAGAAAGACTAGACACACAACAATATGGATTCAAAAGTGGAAATGCAGAATTTGAAGGAACAAGAGACACAACCATTTGTCTCTCAACCTCAACAGCCAGGTAAACAACTGTTCTAGGTACACATTATGGTTTATCTTGTGTCTTCTATACATGAGTCATATTTGATCTGTGACCTTGCTTCAAGGTCAAACAGGGTTTTCCTACCAAAAAACCCAATATCTCCCATATTAGTGATCCCTAATTATTGCTTTGGAATATGTGGAAATTTACAAGAAATGATTGGCTGCAAATCTTTTTCCTGGGTCACATTTAAAATTTGACCTCTTTTTAAGGTCATATGGAGTGCATC
Organism: Sabellastarte sp. h YS-2021; assembly: GCA_964017235.1. Taxonomy (NCBI): domain Eukaryota; kingdom Metazoa; phylum Annelida; class Polychaeta; order Sabellida; family Sabellidae; genus Sabellastarte; species Sabellastarte sp. h YS-2021. The sequence goes on along the minus strand of OZ024932.1, from coordinate 105,766,721 downwards.
TAAAATTGGAGCCTGGTAGTTTCCTTATTATTTATCCAAAAGGTTGGGAGTGTGAAGAAACTATAATGTCAAATTTGATGTATGATTTCTCCTTCAAGGTCAAATGACCTCAACATGCAAAGAACTCTAAAACACCACTTGAAGGAATTCAATGTATATTGCCCTGTATTTGTAACATTTGGGAATATGTAGCTCTAAAGCTTTGTTACTAAAGCGTAAGTAGACTTTGTATATAATAACTGGAAAAAACTGACATCCATACTTTTGATGTTATTCAAGCTGATGTTTTTATGTTATTTATTAAATTAATCAAAATGATACAACAACTAGGACACACATATCAAAGTTATTTATATTTACCAATACACTGGTTCATTTAAAATATCAAACAGTTTTAATCATTATTGCATTTTTACACAGCAGTTTATATTAACAGTTTTAATCATTATTGAACATGTAAATATATTGTAATTATAACAGTGGATAGTTTAAGCACATAATATTTCAAAAATGCTGCTTTAGTATTTTTGTTCAATGTAATATATCATATTTATTTAATCTGACTTCACTGTATTTTATTAATTAATTGATGAAATGAAGCATTGAACTTGCCCTCATTTTATTTGTATCTTATTAATCAAACTTAAAATGTACATAAAAATTATTTAAAAATTAGTTTAAACACATTTAAAGCATTTAAAACAATTTCAAATATACTGATGAAAAAGGTATTTGTAATTAAAATTTCTCAAAAGTTTTGTATTTTAACACTTTTGCAAGTATTGCACAACATCCCTAGCCTGACAAACAAATTGTTGTCATATTCAAGCTCATTTTCAAGATTTTCATCATGAAGAATTAGAATGTTCAAAATTTGTTATATTTTGGTGAATATCTTGAATTTCTAAGAAATTACATACATCTCTGCAAGTAGTAATAAGAAATAGACTAGTTTTGTGGTCATGTGATCTTATTTTCAATCTCAGCAATATTTATATGGTACTGGCTTTATATTTTAAATTCTGGAGATTTTGTGTCTGTGGCAGTCATAGGCATTTGAATATTGCTGTTTTTGTGACTTGTAGTTGTCACAGGGATGTAAAAATATTCATTGAAGCTGATTGTCTGGAAGAATTTTTCTGTCACAGAGTCTGAATCAGGAACCCTAGTCTTTCTTATCTTTTTTCAATTGAAATGCTTGCATTGTGCCAATATGATTAACTATATTTGTGTCATTAAATAACAACTACTGGTGTATTTTTCAGAAACTATCAACGCACCATTGAACAGGGATCCCAGGAGGAAGCGCCCCACTTGGGATGAAAAGAACAACCCAATTGAGTTTCTGCTGACAACTTTGGGATATCTAGTCAATTTAGGAGTTGTTGTTATTATGCCATACATGATATACAGAGGCGGAGGCATTGTCTTCTTGATACAATATCTGGTGGCATTAATGCTCTTTGGATTTCCAGTGGTGTTGCTTGAAATGTACATTGGACAGTTTACAAGTAATGGAATTTTGACTTGTTGGCAAATGTTCCCACTTTTCTCTGGAGTAGGCTATGCAATGCTAATCATTTGCATGGTAATAGCCTCTTACACTGCCGTTATAAATGCCTGGGTGCTATACTATGCCTTTGTCAGTTGGTCTAGCCCCCTGCCTTGGTCAACATGTGATAACGCTTGGAATACTGATAATTGCATGGACCCATTGTCTGTTGTTCAAGTAAATGATTCAGATTCATATTCCGATTCATATACTAGTAGTTATCATAGATATGTTCAAAAGGTGAGCCCTTCTACTGAGTACTGGCGTTATGAATTTCTGAGATTAGGTACTGAACCAGGTCAGCCTCTTTGGTATGTTGTGCTTCCTCTGGCTGCAATATGGATAGCTATTGGACTAGTTTTGCTGTTAGGGACAAAGGTCTATGGTAAAATTGCATATATAGCCACCCTTTTGCCATATCTCTTTGCCACAATTCTTTTTCTCAGATTTATGACACTACCAGGTGCAATAGAGGGACTGCAATATTTGTTTTACCCTAATTTCAAGTTTTTTGGCAATCCATGGGCTTGGGCAGAGGCCGTTACAAGAGTCTTTTTTAACATGGGTGTCTGTATTGGACCTATCATCACCCTATCTTCATATAATAAATTCAGAAATGACATTTTTCGAGATGCTTTTCTTCTTTCAATAGCCCATTTCATAAGTTGCATTGGCTATGCAATGCTGGTGTTTGCTATGTTTGGTTTTGTTGCCGAGGTAAATGAGAAAGCTGTACCTGAGATTGTTTCAGCAGGTATAGAAATGCTTTTTACAGCTATGGCTGATGGTTTTGGTCATATGATTGGTTCCCAAATTTGGTCATCTTTGTTTTACTTCACAGTGTCTCTCTTGTGTACAAGTACTTTATTAGCTATGGCAGAGACAGTCATTACTGCCATCCTTGACCTTATTCCCATATTTTACCGTTTTAGATACATAGTTGTCATCTGCGTGTGCAGCATCTTGTTTTTACTTGGGTTGCCATATTCACTTCACATTGGATATGCTCTTATGCAAGGAATTGGAAACACTATATATTTAAATATGGCATTTGTTGGATTAATAGAAGCTGGCTGTGTTGCTTTCATGTATGGTGTTTTCTCATACGTATTTACCAATTGTGCCATCTTTCGTTTCAAGGATGACCTGAGACTGATGTTAGGTGGCAGGGGTTGCCATTGTCTACCATGGATAATATGCGGGCCATTTTTGATCATTATGTGGTGTGTAATTGTCCCGCTGTTGTTGCTGTTTTGTTGGATCTATCAGTCTGCTAATTTTCGCCCCTTTTTTCTAGAGTATTTCCAGCTTAGTTACAGCCTTACGTCCTTCTGCTACTTTGTTATGATGTGCCCTATTCTGGCCATGCTTATCACTCCTCTGGTTCTGCTCTTAATTCAGTGCTGTAAAACCAGTTTCTCCAGGGGCCTTGAGTACCTGATTAAACCTTCCAGGTTTTGGGGCCCTGCTCTACCACAAGACAGACAGGGAATGAGTGAATATCTCCCTGACAACAAATTTGAAATAGATCCATGGTACTGATTTTACATTTTCATACTGGTTAGGGTATTGTGATTTGTGCAGTTAGATTTTTACACTTACCCCTACATTAATTGTGATGTCCTCAGTGGCCTAGTGGGTTAGCAAGTTTGGCATCTAATCACAGGCTGTCACCTCTGTGTGGGTTCGACTCCCACAAGTGGCAAATGCTGAGGACCTGTCCCAAAATGACCCTGGCTGTTGAACGAGATGTAAAACCCCAACTTGGACTTTGACCTACATTAATTACATATAAGAAAACCAGTAATTTTGAAATAAGAAAAAGAATATCTACTTAAAGAAAAACCTCTTGTATCCAATCATGTTGAGAGTTACATATTTGGGTTTAATAATAAAATATTCACAGCATAAAGCAGGCATTTTAGTAGTAAACAGTAAGAAACTATAATTGTGGAGAATACAAATGACTTTAAAAATTGAATATTTAGATAACAAGAGTTCAGATAATAGAGATTCCACTGTAATTGTACAATGCCATGTTGGTCACTTCCACAAAGCCAAAAAGTGACACTTGTGCTGCAGTAGTATATTTAGAAACTGTACCATTAAAATTTGAAGCTTTGTCTTTATGGTATGTGGCCATGGGTAGTCAGATCTAATGCAGGTTCAGGACTAACTGATAAACTTTAATTAGTCATGGTAGACATGCACAATGTGTAATGACCTTCTTTTTGAATGTCTTCCAGTCTATATTGTACATACATGCAACTATAAATTTATGTGTAAACATATATATTGACAATACTATTTACCTCTAATATGAATGGTGCAAGCTCTAGGCTGGCAAAATTAATATTTTTCTAAGTCAGGTATACAAAATACTAAGTCGTATATGCAAGATATTATGTCATATATTCAAATGAATAAGTTGTATATATGAATTAGGATCTCATATATATGACTTAGTATCTCATGTATACCACCTAATTAGTTTTATACTATGTATTCAACTTACTCTTTTAGTTAGAATGTGTGGCTTACATACTTGTATATGTTATGTACAAGTTGAGATTTTGTACAGGTTGCCACTTGTACAAACAGCCTGTGCATGTTGCAACTTGTACAAACAGGTTGTACAAACAGGTTGTACAAGTTGCAACTCATACAAGATTGGCCGTACAAGTTGTAACTTGTATAGAATTTCACCATCAAATAATCCCAATTTGTAAAATACTGTTGTACAAGTTGGATTTAAAAAGAATTTTGGTTACATTAACAATTTTATTGAAAATATTTCTTATTTTATGTGTATACATATCCAAATTAATGTGAGAATATCATCGATATATAATTTTTCCATGAAAAATTAACACTGAATTTACAGAAAAACCTGAAAAAATTTGGCCAGTAATACTTTAAATACAAAAAAAGTTATTAATATATGTGTATTAATATATTACTGATAGTTAATTTAAGTTGGTATTTCATCACTCAAGGGTCAAATTCTTTACATTTTTTATCATGCAGAAAAAATTTAAGCTTTTGTTTTAAACAGTAAGTTCAGCATGGATGTGAGTTTTTCCTTATTGATGGTTGTAAGACTTCAGCTAAGTTCTCATTGGAGTTGTGGAACTGTGGACTAGGGTCTTTTTCTTTTTAAAAAATACTTAGGCAGAACAATTTCAATAATAACACTCAGACATCAAAGATGAACGTTGATAAGTTGATGAAAGTAATAAGCAAGAAATAGAAATCTTCTAAATGCAATCAACGGTCTTGGTGTGGTTTCCTATAGCATCAGGGCTATTTTGTGATTTACCTCTAGGCAATAAAAAACTTGAACACAATAAGGTTAAGCATCAAAGGATAGATGATAGTATGTCCATAATTGTAATTGACACATGCTTTTCATCAATAAAATCCTTGTATAGTCTTAAAATTCAGATGTGGTTTTATCATCATAAAATAAATAATTTTATGTATCCCTTTGTTTTGGAATAAATAAATTTAGGAGAATTGTTGACTGAAAACAGGATTATCAATCATAAGGTTAAAAATGCCAACAAACCCAAAAGTCAGATATACAAGTTTACTTTGTCATGAAAAAAGTATAATTTACCGTGAATTTGTCATTCATGAAGATTGGATATATAGATTTTATGAATTTGAAAGTATAAATTCATTAAAATACATTGTTTAACTGAAAAATATAGAGCTTGTACCAAGTTGCAACTTGTACAGATCCAAAATTTGTACAAGTTGCAACTTGTTCAAGCTGTTTGTGCAAGTTGCAACTTGTACAGATTTCTTATACAAGTTGCAACTTGTACAAAATCTCAACTTGTACATAACATATACACAACTTACTGAGATGTATGTTTAACTTACTAAGTCATATATATAAGTTATTAGCTTGTCTGTATACAACAATAAAAGTCAAATTTTCAACTTAGTAAGTTGAATATTTCACTCAACATGAAATAAATTTTGGTAGCCCAGAACTGCCATAGAATAGATAGTTTTTGCATGTATAGATTTGTGTGCTTCTGTTTGCTAATAATGTTACTTAATTACATTTACACACATCCAGAACTAGCATATACACTGTCTGTAAAGAATTTACTTCTATTTTGTTGGTATTTTAATTATTGCTAGAGTTTTATGCATATTATATTTTGTGTGTTAAAATTTGAAACATGACAAATATTTGTTGTGCTGTTACATGTTATAATTCCTCAGGTACACAGTAATGCCTTAACAGAAGATATTCTGGTCTTTATCCTTGTTCAAGTTCTCCATTCTACTGCTGCACTACGAGCACAAGTAGAATGTAAATATATATCTGTCCCTGAGTAAAGCCCCAAGTAACTAAACAGACTGGATTCTGACACATTTCATGATAAAAGTCCTTGTGGTATAAACATCAACGCAGGAATGTTTTTGCTTCATCAATCGTCATGTTTCACCTCTTTTCAAGGACCCTGTTACTGCTACAATATTTATACTTTAATTATATAGTAATATTTCCTACAATGAAACAACTGTGTTTTGATTGCAACATCGTGGTTTTACACAATGAAATAAGCATGGAGTGTGACAGCTTATAAATCAGCCACATATTTCAGATTTTCATTCGGTGATTACATATGTATTCTGTAATTGGTACAATACACTTCCTCTGCCCTAGCCTGTGTCTGTATCCATAATTTTTTATGAGCTGGGAGAAATTAAAACATTTTGAGGAGCACCATCATCCTTCTTACAAAGGAAAATTAGGTTGAAATTATTTATCATTTCCTCATTTTTCTGCTACATTACATCTACTAAATTCAAACATGCGGAGTGAAAAATGTGAATTCTCTTCTATATACCCAACTTGTGTGAAATTCTTTAAACCTTTTGGGGGTTTCCAGCCCTCTGGAACTCTCTTCCTTTCCACATAGGAAATAGTCCCTCTGTTACATCATTTTTGAAACATCTTAAGACTCACCTATTCAACTCAAACTTTCCAAGTTTGCACTTTCCCTTTGGATACGCCCATTATCCTGGATTACTGACTTGGTGTAGGAAGTTCATACTTGGTAGGGACATTGGTCAGGATGTGTAGGTGTGCAACGTCATGGTCTGACCTTGATTTGACCTTGACCTTGCCGTAGTGACTTTGAGTTTGAAAATCTTGTCCGGGCTATATCTCAGAAACCGTAAGGTGTAGGAAGTTCATACTTGGTAGGGACATTGGTTAGGGGGTGTAGGTGTGCAACATCATGGTGTGACCTTTATTTGACCTTTAACCTTTCCGTAGTGACCTTGACCTATGAAATCTTGTCCGGGCTGTATCTCGGAAACCGTAAGGTGTAGGAAGTTGATACTGGGTAGGGACATTGGTTGGGGGTGTAGGTGTGCAACATCATGGTGTGACCTTTATTTGACCTTTAACCTTTCCGTAGTGACCTTGACCTATGAAATCTTGTCCGGGCTGTATCTCGGAAACCGTAAGGTGTAGGAAGTTGATACTGGGTAGGGACATTGGTTGGGGGTGTAGGTGTGCAACGTCATGGTCTGACCTTAATTTGACCTTTGACCTTGCCGTAGTGACCTTGACCTATAAAATATTGTCCGGGCTGTATCTCGGAAACCGTAAGGTGTAGGAAGTTGATACTTGGTAGGGACATTGGTTAGGGGGTGTAGGTGTCCAACATCATTGTGTGACCTTGATTTGACCTTTGACCTTGCCGTAGTGACCTTGACCTATAAAATCTTGTCTGGGCTATATCTCGGAAACCGTAAGGTGTAGGAAGTTGATACTTGGTAGGGACATTGGTTGGGGGAAGTAGTTGTGCCACATCATGGTGTGACTTTGATTTGACCTTTGACTTTGCTGTAATAAACTTGACCTATAAAATCTTGTCCGGGCTATATCTCGGAAACCGTAAGGTGTTGGAAGTTGATACTTGGTAAGGACATTGGTTGGGGGAAGTAGTTGTGCAACGTCATGGTCTGACCTTAATTTGACCTTTGACCTTGCCGTAGTGACCTTGACCTATAAAATATTGTCCGGGCTGTATCTCGGAAACCGTAAGGTGTAGGAAGTTGATACTTGGTAGGGACATTGGTTAGGGGGTGTAGGTGTGCAACATCATGGTGTGACCTTGATTTGACCTTTGACCTTGCCGTAGTGACCTTGACCTATAAAATCTTGTCCGGGCTATATTTCGGAAACCGTAAGGTGTAGGAAGTTGATACTTGGTAGGGACATTGGTTAGGGGTTGTAGATGTGCAAGCATCATGGTGTGACCTTGATTTGACCTTTGACCTTGTCGTAGTGACCTTGACCCTTGAAAATCTAGTTGCACCTTTGGGTTTGTCCTTTGATGCAGATTAAGCACTGTTAAAGTCATAGAATTCATTAAGAATTTTACTTTTGCAACTTCCCTTTGTAACAGATGGAATTTCATCAAGTGAGCGACAGATTTTGCTCCAACACCACACATAAGCATTCATTGAACGTATTACCACTTCTGTATGCATGGTAATATTCAAAACATCTAAACCATAATTCAGCCATGCCAGATGTAGATAAAATACATGCATTATCTTTCTCTTAGACATTATTTTCCTCTATTTAAACATTGTTTGGACCTTTATATAACTGACAGTGCTCTGAAAGTATCCTGAACTTTGTACTGATACAGTACTTCTATATCTCATGGTGTTAAAAATATTTCATTAGGCTGTGGGGGACGGGCATCTCTGATGCTATTTTTAATTATGTTAAATTATTAAAAATGTTGTAATTTTGTGAAGAAATGCTGTGGACTGTGAGAAGCTTTACTGTTGACTTGTATACTATTTCATCTTCACACATGATGCATTGCCATTGAAGTTTCCTCTTTTGTCCTAGGGGTTCGGAATGAGAAAACAAGTTATAGGAAATCATGGCCTGCAAATTTTTTGTTAGTGTCAAATATGACCTCTGACCCCTGCTTCAAGGTCAAGTGGGGTCATCATACTAAAAGGCTCTTATATCTTCCTCATTATTGGTTCTGGGGTTTCCAAGTCTGAAACCAACTTGTGAGAATCTTTTGCAACTGTCAAATTTGAAGTTGGACTCCTGCTTCAAGGTCGAGTGGGGGCCATCATATTAAGATGGCTGTATAACTCTTATATATTGGTCCTTGTGCTTGGAACTCACATTATGAATAAATAAAATATGTAAGTTTTCCCCCTTCTTCAACTACATGAAAGTTCTTACGTCTGACAACATCTTGTGGGTTCTGTATACTTCTTCAACTGAAGTTGTCCTGAAGATTTCCCCAAATCTGAATGTTGTTGCCCATTTAATTATCTTGGGTTCTTGCCTCCTGAGGCTGGCTATTTTTATTACTCTGTTGGCATTTTGTAATGGGACTGCTGTGTTATGAAATCTGATATTCTGCTTAGTTAATATAATGTAGTTAATATTTTTCAAAAGAACCAATTGAAAGTAGGCAATGTACAGAATGCTTTTTTCAACATTTTGTTTTGTTTTGTTACAGTGAACATTTACAGTAATTATTTATTGTTATATAAAGATATTTTGTATCACATATATTTACAAATGTATTTTATGTGTTATTTTTACTTGGACTTGAGTTAAAAAACAAAAATAGACTTTATACAGTATGCTTTATTTGTATCCCTGGATGAGAACTGAAAATTTAAAAAAATATTTTATATTGATCTTTTAAATGTGGTATGTGGATATATATGGGAAGGCCTCCGGCCCATTCTTTTGTGGTCTTGGTCTTCCACTAGACAATCAATGGTGGTCTTCTAAAGATCAAATTTGGAGTATTTCTGCAATAATAAAGTATTTCATCTAGACCTTTCATGTTTATTATAAAGCTCGGAGTCTATAGTTTTGTGGTCACTATAAGACCAAAGGCAGCCTTCTAAAGGTGCAATTTGGGGTATTTCTTCACATTTTGCCCTGGTACTCACATCCAGGATAGATCATCTTATGGTGTATATACTTGCCCCCTATAATGTATGGAATTCACAAAAATATCTTAGCTGTGACATTTTCAGAATGGCAGTATTCTCTCCATGTTAGGTTACACCATGTCTGTGTTGAGATGCAGTCACTAGTTGAGGTTTTGTTACATTTATCCAACAGTTAACAGTTGTATAAAGTTATATGTTATCACATTTATTTACAAGTCCATTTTATTTGTTGTTTGTTCTTAGACTTGAGTTAAAAAGAGCCAAAATAGAGAGTATACAGAATTTTTTATTTTGTGGTTTAATTGATCAAGCAGTTACACATGTGTTATATGATATTATGTAATATCGCATTTGTTTAAGAGTGTATTTCTTTTTTATCTCAGACTTCAGTCTGATAGAGTAATTAGAGTTATGAATTATTGCATGCCATTTTTATGTATTTATATTCTTTAAATAAATCTTTGCAAGAAAAAGCAAGATTTTATATATGGAGCCAATGTCAAAGTTGAAGTTTATATTCTTTAGACATCTTCATTGTATGTAACTATGTGCACCAGCCCATCCATCAACCTTAGTCAAGTGATCCTTTGATGAACTTAGTAAATTGATAAAGTCAAATCTAGGGTTTTAATGCCCTATATTCAACAGCTCAGGACATATCAGGTCAAGTACTCAGTGCATCATTCCACGTGTTGTCATGTGATCTACCTGAACCCATAATCACAGAGGTGAGAGACAATTGATGTAACACCAAATTTGTCAATCACTACTCTAAGATCACTAAGACCTCTGGTAATTTATCTATTAAATCTATAGGGGGCTCGGTGGTGTAGTGGTTAGAGTTTTCGCCTCCACCTCTGAAGCCGCTGGTTCGAATCTCGGGCCGGGCGCTTCATGTTGGAAAGTTGGTAGTTACTTGCCGATGCCCGGTGGTTTACAGTGCAGTATGCACTGGTTTCCTCCACCTGTAAACTACCCATCGCAATATGACCGTGGCTGTTGAACGCGACATAAAACAACAAATAAAACAAATAAATCTATTAAATCTATACACTCACATCTAGTAGTTAGCATCTTTATTGGGAGAACTCAAGACTGTTGAGTTTGAGCATTAAAAAACAAAATTTGTAACCACTTTCAACTTACCAAAATTTCTATAATTGCAAATATCTTCAAAGTTATAACAAGAGCACTCAGACAGCACGTAATAATAAGTAAATGGGAAAATCCAGATTTATTTTTGTATCCAGCCAGTGATCCAAATCACTCTCAAAATTTAATGGGATCTAAGTTCGACCAAGACCCATCTTTTGATTTTTTTAAAATGAAGTTCAGATCCGTAGTATTTGTGTAACCATGCTAACAAACAGACAGGCAGATAAATAAATGGTCATGAAAATAATACCTCATTGGTGGAGGTAATAAGAGATGTATTAATTTGGAGCTCATTGTTATTATACAGACAAGAGCTCTCTAAGAGCACACACCTCCGCCAAGGCATGTATGATTTTATTGGAAATAGCTCAAAAATAAGTAAATGGGAAAATCCAGATATTTGATACTTTTGTATATCCAAGTGGTGTTTCGGATGACTCGCAAAATTTAATGGAATCTAAAACTGGACAAAAATCCATCATTTTTTTTCATGAAGATCTGACCAGCAGTAATTGTGTAATCCTGCTAACAAACAGACAAGTAAGCAGTCTTGAAAAGAATGCCTCCTTGGTAGTGGTAATAATAGCCAAGTGGTGCTCCATTATGTAAAGTTAATGGTCTATGAGGCCTGTCAGTTTACATGACAGATGTGCCATAAAGCAGTTATCCATTATAAAACCATGCAAATTGAAACTATTTTAATTATTTGAATAATTGACACCTTTCACTAAACCTCACTATGCAATCTCAGCAAGGTCAACAAAAGTTAGCCTGTCTTTGGCCTTTTATTTAGTTTAAGTATACCACTATATTTCAAAGGTTGATTTAAAAATGGGATTTTTCTAATTGTTTATTTGCTATTGAGAAAAAAATCACCTTTGCAATATTGATTTGTATTGGCATATTAGAATCTGTTCAATTACTTTCTCATCATGATTACTGTTACAAGAATAAATGTCATAAAATATAAAGCTATGTAGGAAAGGAAAGATTAGCTCTACTTTGGTTTGGATCACACTTGGCTTTCACTAAATTAATTCTATGGTCTTTTATAGTTCAGTATACAATTAATATTGTTTCACCATATTATATTGTTAATGGTTTTCTTTTGGGAAAATATACTTAATTTTGGACAAAGTTGAAAACTGTCAAAGTAATTTTGGCTTCCAGTAGAGTTCAACCATGCATAGTGACAATGGATACAGGGATCTGTTTATTACAGAAAGCACTTTCCATATAACTTTAGATTGTGCATATGAAACACTGAGCATGTTGTAGATGACTGTATTCTGGTGAGTTTTTTTACATTTTTATTTAGTGCAATAAGTGACATAATTTGTTCTGTTCAGCTACCAAAGTTCATCAACAACCCACGTTCATCACCTGCCTTAAAAGCTACCAAAGGCATGCAGTATTGATATTTAAACAAATGGCACAAGTACTTGTAACAATGAGTAGTGTACAACTGTGGAAAAAAATTGTGAAATGATGTTACTACTGCTCAGCTACTGTATCCAAGTTCGTCACTTGCATTTTATGACAATAATAAGCCAGCTCATAATTGATCTCTCTTTGTAGTGTTATACATTAACATTATACATTATCCATTTGAATTCTGTCTGGCGATAATTGGTAGCAAGGCAGTAAGTGTTTGTTCAATTTGTTTTAGTATCAATACTGCTGAGCTACCCAAGTTCGTCGCCTACCCAAGTTCGTCACTCGCATGTTTTGACAATATGAAAGCCTCTGCACAATTATCTATCCCTGTACAGTTGTATATTATCATTATTACTAGTGGTGGTGGACCAATTCGCGCCCACCCTTGAATTTATCCAAAACAATCACAGTTAAACAATATATTTCAAATGTATATGATCATTTTGATGATTATCTATGATGTGGTAAACATCGTCTCTATGAAAAATTATATATCTTCAAGAAAACTGGGGGTGGGCCTGAATTGGTACCCGGGCATGGACAGGACCACTAGTGGTGGTGGACCAATTCACACCAGGGTACCAATTCAGGCCCACCCTCAATTTTCTTGAAGATATATAATTTTTCAAAGAGAAAATGTTTACCACATCATAGATAATCAAATGGATCATTTACACTAAGTGTCTTGTAATTTATTGTTTAACTGTGATTGTTTTGGATAAACTTAGGGGGAAGTGAATAGGTACATGGGCATGAATTGGTCCACACCACTATGTATTCCATTAGTTTTGGTATCAATATTGCTTATCTTTAACAATTTTTAAGGTGGGTGACGAACTTAGGTAGGCGATGAAAGTGGGTAGCTGAGCAGTATGGCTAGAAACTTGGTTAGAAGAGCAGTGTTGAAATTAAATGTGATGAACTTAGGTAAGGAATCAGCTTGGGTGACTAAACAGAGAATTAATTTCTTTTTATGTCAGCTGACTTATCAGCGTGGGCGTACGCATGAACAACTTCTCCTCCAAAACTACAAGACCTAGAGACATGCTGTTTTTTAAAAGATACCTTATCTATCGAGGATGAAAAATTGTTCAAGGCATGCAAATCTGTCTGTTCGTCTGTTTGCTAGAGACATTACAATGGAGGTACCCCCATCAAAAGTGTGAAAATTTCAACACTTTTTCACAATTTTTTCAGTGACTATTGCAGGGATTTCTCTCATATCTTGGATATATGTACTAGGCCAGAGGTAGATTCTCTTGTGTGAGAATGAAACCTAGATCTCTTATTTTTTCAATAATTTTTTTTAATAATTTTAATGCATTAAAATTCATGAAATCATGCACTAAATCACTTATAACTTGAAAAGTGTTGCATTTAGAGAATTATGTTAAAATATGTTATTCAGCTACCTTTTCCATAGCTACAACATGGTGAGTAACTTGGGTGTCTGTCTCAATAGCTAAGTGAGTAATTGCTACTTTTGGGCTTTTCAGTAACTTCCATCATGAGTAAAATCACTTGTAACTTGAAAACTATTGCATTTAGAGAATTTCATATTATTGTGTTATTCAGCTACTTTTGGGTCAGCTGTAACATAGTAAAATTTCAGACCTGTAGCTCATGGCATAGCTGAGTAATAGCTACTTTTAGGTTATCCCTCATTGCATAGCTGAGTAATAGCTACTTTGAAGTTCTCACTGTTGAGTAAATCAGTTGTAATTGGAAAACTATTGCATTTACAGAAATTTGTGTAAATATGTTATTCAGCTTCTTTTGGGTCAGCTATAACATAGTAAAGTTGCAGACCTGTAGCTTATTTCACAGCTGAGCAACAGCTATTTTTAGGTTCTCACTGTTGAGTAAATCAGTTGTAACTTGAAAACCATTGCATTTAGAGTATTTTCTGTAAATATGTTGTTCACCTACTTTTGGGTCAGCTTTAACATAGTAAAGTTGCAGACCTAGCTGTACCTCATTGTATAGCTGAGCAATAGCTACTTTTGAGTTTTTTTCTGTTGAGTAAATCAGTTGTAACTTGAAAACTATTGCATTTAGAGAATTTTGTTTAAATATCTTATTCATTGTATCCACCGAATAGCATCTGGTGGATACTATGGATTTGACATCGCCGCCACCACCGCCGCCACAGCGTGTAGAGAGATTTCACCGTTACTGCTCTAACGAAAAAAATATTATAGCTAGCCTTCTCAAATTTGCAGGATATATTCATAACTATAAAATCTTGCCTGGGAATATTTTTGGCATCATTTTGAAAAACAAGATGTCCGCCACAGGCGTTTCTTTGTCAGTCATGAAAAGTGCTTGTATCTCCCTTATTATTGGTCCTAGAGGTTTGGTATGGTAAACCAACCTCTAGGAAATCATGGGATAGGAATCTTTTGGTGTGGTCGGATTTGACCTTGGACCCCTCCTTCAAGGTCAAATGAGGATAGCCAAACTTAAAAGTGTTTATAAACCGCTTATTATTGGTCATAGAGGTTTGGGATGCGCAACCAACCCATAGGAAATCATGGGCTGGGAATAAATGGTGTGGTCGGATTTGACCTTGGACCCCTCCTTCAAGGTCAAACAAGGATAGCCAAACTTATAAGTGCTTATGACTCACTTATTATTGGTCCTAGAGGTTTGGGATGGTAAATAAACCTATAGGAAATCATGGGCTGGGTATCTTTTGGTGTGGTCGGATTTGACCTTGGACCCCTCCTTCAAGATCAAACGAGGATAGCCAAACTTAAAAGTGCTTATAACTTGTTTATTATTGGTCCTAGAGGTTTTGGATGGTAAACCAACCTGTAGGAAATCATGGGCTGGGAATATTTTGGTGTGGTCGGATTTGACCTTGGACCCTGGCTGGTTCTCATAGGTAGAAGGTTGCATCCCATCATAGGTGTTATGTATAACAGATATACATGTCCTTTACAACCTTACAGACATTTGACCTTGAAACTCTTAATTCAAGGTCATCCACAGAGTGCCAAAGTACCCCATATAGTGACTTTAAAAGTGCCTGTATCTCCTTTATTATTGGTCCTAGAGTTTTGCAATGTGAAACCAACTTATGGGAAATCATGTGTTGCGAATCTTTTGATGTGGTCAGATTTGACCTTGAACCCTGCCTTCAAGGTCAAACAAGGATAGCCAAACTTAAAAGTGCTTATAACTCACTTATTATTGGTCCTAGAGGTTTGCAATGTGAAACCAACTTATAGGAAATCATGGGCTGGGAATATTTTGATGTGGTCACATTTGAACTTGGACACCCCCCCCCCCCCCCCCAGTCAAATGAGAATAGCCAAACTTTAAAGTACTTATAACTACCTTATTTGTGGCCACATTTGACCTTGAGCCCCTTCTTCAAGGTCAAGTTACAATTTATTTGTTGTTTTATGTCGCGTTCAACAGCCAGGGTCATATTGCGACGCGTAGTTTTTCAGGTGGAGAAAACCAGTGCATACTGCACTGTTAACCACCGGGCATCGGCAAGTAACTACCAACTTTCCAACATGAAGCACCCGGCCTGAGATTCGAACCGGCGGCCTCAGAGGTTGGAGGCAAGAACTCTAACCACTACACCACTGAGCCCCCTGTTTCTTCAAGGTCAAATGAGGACAGCCAAACCGAACAGTGCTTATAATTCGCTTATTATCAATCCTAGAGGTTTGCAATATGAAACCAACTTGTAGGATATCATGGGATGGGAAAGTCAGATTTGACCTTTGGCCACTCCTTCAAGGTCTAATGATGGTTCACTGGCTTTGCGAGTTGTCTTTCCGGTGGATACAAATTTGCAACAGTTCTTCAATATGTAGGTCTAGTTATTTTTGGAATAATGTCAACCAGAAAGCCAAAGTCAATGAAAATACATTGAAAATGAGACCTTTGAAACTTTTTGAATATTTTTACATCCAGAATATGATCCAGATCTTTTCCAACATTTAACCACTTCTACCTTCTGCGATGCTCTTCCCAAGGAAAAAACATTCAGAAAGATATATTTATTACATTTATTCATGGTGTTATATGCAGCAATGGAAAACTAGCAGTCATACTAACGACTGCTCCCAAACACATGACCTCATGTGGAGGAAATGAAGCGTTGACACAATAGACTGGTCACTGGTCTCGGTTTCATTGGAAACTAGATCACAATGGATTAAACTTTTTTCACTTCTACAAGGTCTCTGGATTTTGCTGTTTTTGTGACTTAAAAGGTAAAAACTGATTTCTGGAACCAAATTCATGAACAATACTTAGATATGGTCACCTTGTATCTAAGTAAGAGAAGGTTTTCACTAAAGTTTTTTTTGGGGGAATTGGTATTTACTAAAAAAGTTAGGAATGTTCATGAATACATTTCATAATTTCTTACTTTAATCAAAATAATGTTAAAATCTAAGTCAGTAATGGTCTAAGTATTATTTGTGAATCTGATCCCTGATTTTACATTTGACTGGTGTCGAGAGACAGCATGGTATAAATGGTAGTTAACTGGTTAAACAAGATGGTGGTGAAAGATTTTAATGTGGTGACACTATCATTTAATAGAGGCGTCAAAAAGAGCAGGATAATCTAAGTCATAGATAACAAATTTAAGCAAAATGAAATGTGAAGAATGCTACCACAGTATGTGAATCTAGTTTTTGTGGATTTATTTAAACTTCAGAAAAAGCTCCAAGTAAGAAATGTGAATATTGGAACTGAAGAAAGTGAGACAAGATAATCAATGTAGAGTAAGAAATCTAAAATTTCCCACCTCTAAACCCTTCGTTAATTCTATGAAGAAAATGATGCTTGGTCTTACAATCTGTATATTTCAGTTCAAAAAGCCTTGATTTACTATGCATTCAACAAATCTCCCCTCAGTTCAGTATTTTTATTAGTATTTCCACATGTGGCAAATTTAGATTTCTTACTCTACTGATTATACACCAGCGAGGATCAGAGACATATTGTAGTCGCAGAAATCAAATGTATGTAAAGAATTTCCCATTAGTCAAGGAAATAGAAAGAGGTTTCCTTGCTAGCCAATGCCAAACAAATGAATTTCACATTTCTCAATGATCTAAATTACTTTTGGGAAAATCAAGAACATGCTTGTATTTTTTGTTAACCTAAAACCAGGTTATCAATTTTTAGTTTCATATTGGACTAACCAAGAGTTATTGTTATGCTTTTACAGTGGAGGAAATGTTGCCCAAAAGTCTTTTCTGGTCTTCCATATCAAATCCAATGCTGCACAGATATCCAGGTACTGAGCCATATCTAAAATACAGAAACTCATGTTTATAAAAATAACTGGTGCCATAGAAGAAAATGTACTGATATAAAAATCACACTTAGCTTTAATGCAAATCATATCATAAAAGCCCTTACTTAATATACTCTTAAACAAGAGGTATCTTCACTGAACTGGATAGAAAAAACATATATGGCCATATTGAGAACGGTCATTTTGTTGTTCCGTAATATGACACTGCTAACATCACTAGTTTGTAAGTATTCACTCAACTTAAGGAAAAAAATATGCTCCTTGACTAAGTTGCTGGGAAGACCTTTGGTGAGAGAAGATAAAGTAGACATTGTGCAACTTAACTTAAAGGAGGCCTTCACAAAGGTAAGAAATTCACTTTCCCTTAGTGAAGGAGCTCCATACCCAAGGAGGCTTAGTGAAACCAGGCTCGGATCTTCTCCATTGTGCATTAGAATATCCTCCATGTTCACAGGAGTGAAATGTGAGCCCACAATCACAAAAGTGAGAGCAAGATGATCATTTGCTAAACTTAAAATAGCCCTAAGCCAATGAGGACCATGATGTAGAATGTGATGAACAGATGAAAATATATTTAACAAATGAAATGAGCTTTTAAATATTATATACTTGCAGTATTATGCAAACTGAATGGGTGTGAGATTGTTGATTGGCAGGTTGCTAATGTGAATACTGACATAGACTTTGAAAATCAGATACAACAGGGGCCAGTTTCAGAAAAGATGTAACCCAAACTTAGACTTAAAATTAAGAAGTTTGTCTTTAACTCAGGCTAAGTCTATGGTCTTAGACTTACCAGATTTCACACAGCAGATTGTTTTAAGCTTTGGCTAAGCCTTGGGCATAGAGTTAAGTTTACCTGGGAGTGGGCTTAACTTTTATAAACAAATGTTTAAATGTGGCTCACTGGCTGTAGTTTTTATCCACTTAAAATTTAAAATGCCTGAAAAATAAACATATAGAACACCTCCCTAAAATAATCTTTAGGTGTTTTTTATGTGGTTACAAAGTTTTCCATTGTAAACCCCATCAATACTTAAGTTTCCAAAAGATTCAGAATGAAGAATGTATATTATAGTAATAATACTATATTGGTTCCCAGATTTATTCTCTCCCATCAGGTTGTAGCCTTGGCTGGAGATTTTGAAATGCATCCTGTGCATGCATGCACTTCAAAAGTACTGCACTTAGCCTATTCCTATCCATATGTTGTTCACGTACTTTTGGGTCAGTTATAATACAGTAAAATTTAAGACCTGTAGCTCATTGTACAGGTGAGCAATAGCTATTTTAAGATTTTCATTGTTGAGTAAGACTGTTGCATTTAGCATATTTTATTAAAATATGTTATTCACCTACATTTCGGTCAGCTGTAACTTAGAAAGATTGTAGATCTGTAGCTCATTGCATAGCTGAACAATGGCTATTTCGAGATTCTCACTGTTGAGTAAATTACTTGTAACTTGAAAACTATTGCATTTACAGCATTGTGTTAAAATATGTTGTTCACCTACTTTAGGGTCAGCTATAACATAGTAAAATTGCAGACCTGTAGCTCATTACACAGCTCAGCAACAGCTATTTCGATATTCTCACTGTTGGGTAAATCACTTGCAACTTGAAAACTATTGCATTTCGAGTATTTTGTTGAAATATGGTATTCACCTACTTCTGGGTCAGCTATAACATAGTAAAATTGCAGACCTGTAGTGCATTGCAAAGCTGAGCAATAGCTATTTTGAGATTCTCACTGATAAATAAATCACATGTTACTTGAAAACTATTGCATATACAGCATTTTGTTAAATTATGTTTTTCACTTACTTTTGGGTCAGCTATAATATCGTCAAATTTAAGACCTGTAGCTCATTGTACAGGTGAGCAATAGCTATTTTAAGATTTTCACTGTTGAGTAAGTCACTTGTAATTTGAAGACTATTGCATATTTAGCGTATTTTGTTAAAATATGTTGTTCACCTTCTTTTGGGTCACCTATAACATAGTAAAATTGCAGACCTGTACCTCATTGCACAGCTCAGCAACAGCTATTTCGATATTCTCACTTTTGAGTAAATCACTTGTAACTTGAAAACATTGCATTTCGAGTATTTTGTTGAAATATGGTATTCACCTACTTCTGGGTCAGCTATAACAGTAAAATTGCGGACCTGTAGTTCATTAAAAAGCTGAGCAGTAGCTATTTTGAGATTCTCACTGTTGAGTAAATCACTTGTTACTTGAAAACTATTGCATCTAGAGTAGTTTGTAAAAATATGTTATTCACCTATTTTGGGGTGAGCTGTGATTGCAGACCTGTAGCTTATTGCATAGCTGAGCAATTGCTATTTTGAGATTCTCACTGTAGTTGACTAAATGACTTGAAACTTGAAAAGTATTTTGTTGAAATGTCTCATTCACCTACTTTTTTGGTAATATAGACCCTGGATATAATGCCCCTGGAAAATTAAAAAAATTCAAGCTCTGGTCACTATCATGAATTTTGCCAAAAATTGAAAATGTCAATTACCTCAAAAATAATTCGAGATAGAGCGATTTTGAGCATATTTTGGATCATTTGGGTAATCTAGACCCTGGAAATGTTTAATTTTCTGAATTCTGGACACTATCTTGAATTTTGCCAGAAATTGAAAATGTTGATTATCTCGGACACTGTTAAAAATAGAGCAATTTTGAGCAAATTTTGTACTCTTTGGGTACTATAGACCCTGCATATAATGCTTACGGAAAATTTTAATTTTAATTTCTGAATACCGACCGCCATCTTGATTTTGCCAGAAATCAAAAATGTCAGTTATTTCGAAAACTGTTAGAAATGGAGTGATTTTTAGCAAATTTTAAACCCTTTGGGGACCTGAGACCTTGGATATAGTGCATCTGAGAAATTTTTACTTTTCCTAATTTCAGCCTCCATCTTAAATTTTGGCCATTTAAAAAAAATTTTGGTGGAATTCGTAAATATCTCATTTATGAATGACTGAATTCTCTACATGTTGGATAAAAAAACTGTGACAGTCCCATCATGGGATGCACTGCATTGATTTGATGCAATTCTGCTTGATTCTAGAACTTTAAAATGTGAAAACAAACTGACGTGTAGGAAATTATCTCCTGCAAATGTTTTGCAAGTGTCAGATTTGATATTTGATCCCTGCTTCTAAGTTCTGCTCGGTCATTGTTTTGAAAAGGCCTTTTATCTTGCTTATTATTGCTTCTTGGGCTTTGAACCCTTTTTTGTGGTCAGACTAGCCCCATTTCTGTTTAATACCGGAGATAAATCCTGTGGTCTTGTTTCTTTTTATCAAATTCTTCACAATATTTATCAGTTCTTCTGTGTACCCCATATAACTGGCATGCAAAAAGATTAATCAGCTCTGTCTATTATTTCATGAGAGTAAATAATCCTTAAGAGTTAAAACAAATGACTATATGCCAATAAAACAATGTAGAATATTAATGATAATGCATAGACTTACTTCTCCTCAATGTATTCTATCAGTGATATCATGGTGTTGTACTTTGCTTCTGAAAATGATGAATGAATGCCATGTCTTTTCATATACGACATCATGTCTTCCTTTGTTGCCCTGTTTACTCCCTAGGTTAAAACACAACAGACATGGTTAAACTTAAAGATCAAGGTTGGTGTTTTATATCCCATTCAACAGCCAGGGTTAAACTTAAAATCAGTGACCCAACAAAATTTTCATTCAGGAACAAAAATGCTACTAAATTCCACTTATTGGCATATTTATATGTGTTACCTATAAGAATAAATAAACCAAAGTTGCTGCAGTGGTATTGTATATCATCTGTATGACTGTGAAATCCTCTGTAATTTAAACTCTGATATTCACAGCAGTCTTACTGCTTTGTATGTGTAATAATTATGTGACACTTGCCACATGCACGTTAGATTATTATGCTGGAGTCATATGTGACAGATTTGAATGCTTTTTGACCTCTTGACTCTGGGTCATAACCCATTCACAGTTGCATATACTGGGTTATATCCCCAAACCATTGTACTTGCCAAAATTTGCAACTTTTTCACAAATACAAACTCATCAATGTGATGTCAGAATCAAATTTGTGATTGGTTATTCCCCAGTAAACATTTTTAGGTTTTGCAAACGTTTGATAGGAAAATTGTGCCCACAATCAATTCTCACTTTTATGCCCCTGTTCCACCAAAGGACTTAAGCCTTGATCCTGTCCGCGACCCTTAATCGTGGACAGTCGGTGAAAAAAAGGTAAAATGGGCGGGAACACTGAATCGGTATTAAAGCCTGGGATTAAGTACAGGTCGGCCTCAGGAAGCCTGTGGAGGCCCCAGGTGGCCCCACACAGTCCCCGACTGTTCTGGGACT
Source organism: Sabellastarte sp. h YS-2021 (assembly GCA_964017235.1). Taxonomy (NCBI): domain Eukaryota; kingdom Metazoa; phylum Annelida; class Polychaeta; order Sabellida; family Sabellidae; genus Sabellastarte; species Sabellastarte sp. h YS-2021. Next base: position 105,744,913 of record OZ024932.1, on the reverse strand, counting down.
AAGAACTGATTAAGCCCGATCTTGTCCTAGACATACCCACTGGGTCCCAGGATGCCTCAGGACTCCTGGGACTAAGCCCCGACTAACCCCCAATTAAGTCCCAGCTTCCTTAGGTGTCCTGAGGCCTCCTCAGTCTTCCCCAGACCACGATGGCCGATTCTTGTTTTGCAAAAAAACTGGATTTTCTGGGTATATATATAAATTCCGTGATCTAATCATCATTACTTTTCTAGGAACACAGCAAGATGCCACCTTTCAATGGAAGACAGCTTCAGCAACAATTTAGGGCTGTTTTAGTTTTTATTCAGTTACATATAATCATGTATTTGCTATTTCTACGTCAACCACAGCAACCACCACCAGCACCTCCACCCCCACCACCAGCCAGACAGAGACCTAGAAGAAGGCACAACATGTGGGTCAGGCCATGGCTTCTACAGAGAGAGGAGAGGGGTGCCTATAAAGACCAGACTGGAACCATGTCTAGCCAGGCAGGCCACCAACTACAGAGCTCCAATCAGTGTGGGGGAAAAGTTAGCCCTCACCATCAGATATCTGGCTACTGGAGAGTCATACACATCATTATCCTGTCAGTTCAGGGTTGGCAGATCCACCATTTCCAAGTTTCTACCCAAGGTGTGCAGGGCCATCCAGGATGAGTTCACCAGAGAGTACCTCAGATGTCCTACTACTCCAGATGAGTGGAAAGAATTGGAAAGGGAATTCAGGATCAGGTGGAATGTTAAACATGCCCTGGGAGCCCTTGATGGAAAGCATGTGCTCAGATGCCCAGATATTTAATGCCTGTCAGCTGAAGAGGAAGATTGATGATGGCAGGATAGGCTTCCCTGACCCAGCACCTATAACCCAGGGTGGTAGAGATATCCCCTACTTCATTCTGGCAGATGATGTGTTTGCCCTGAAGACCTGGCTGATGAAACCCTATGGCAGAAGAATGTTAACCAGAGAGGAAAAGATTGCCAACTGCAGAATATCAAGGAGCAGGAGAGTTGTTGAAAATGCTTTTGTCATCCTGGTCTCAAGATTCAGAGTGATGTTGACCACTATTGAACTACCCTCAGGAACAGTGAGGGAAGTGATCTTTACCTGTGTGGTTCTGCACAACATACTGAGATGCTGATGCTGATGATGATGATGTGCCTGGTGATTGTCGCTTGATTGGTGGTGCTGCTGGTGGTGGTCCTGACAGAAACCCTGCTAGAGAAGCCAAAAGACAGAGGGATTACCTCAAGGACTACTTCAATAATGAGGGAGCAGTGGCCTGGCAAGATGGCAGAATACAACTGCTACTGCAGTAACCAGTCCTTTTCAGGACTAATAACCAGTCCCTTTCAGGACTACCAAATATTCCAAAAAACAATTAATCAGGTGTGCTTTTTCCAAGTATCACAACCATTTCCCAACATAAGTCACCCACCCAACAAACAGACCAACCCAATGCCCAACATAAGTCACCCACCCAACAAACAGACAAACCTAATGCCCACCATAAGTCACCCATCCAACAAACAGACAAACCCAATGCCCAACAGAAGTCACCCACCCAACAAACAGACAAACCCAATGCCCAACAGAAGTCACCCACCAAACAAACAGACAAACCCAATGCCCAACAGAAGTCACCCACCCAACAGACAAACCCAATGCCCAACAGAAGTCATCCACCAAACAAACAGACAAACCCAATGCCCAACAGAAGTCATGCACCCAACAAACAGACAAACCCAATGCCAAACATAACTTGCTACATGGAATAAACAGTGTATATATTTTGAAAGCTACACCCTAATTTCATTTACATTTGGCTTTTATTCTGGAAAAATAACTGAAACTGAAAATGTTTTCCTTTATTGCAAATCTCAAATTTTTTTTTATTCCACTTCAAGAATATTTAGAAAATATAACCACCCAAATGGTTCTCCTTACAATATGGTTCATCTGACTGTTGGTTGTGGGGAGTTATGTTTGCAAAATTGTTTGTCAGTTCATTGGTTGGGGTTATGTTTGCTATTGGGTTTGTCTGTTTGTTGGTTGGGGCTTAAGTTTGGTATTGGGTTTGTCTGTTTGTTTGTTGGTGGCTATGTGATAACATACTATCTTTTAACTCTAGGGATGGTGGAAGTGTTGGACTTTTTATTACATATTTAAACCAATCCCATGGATTTTCAGCTACAAATGGGCAGATTATTGGCCATATTGGGAGTTTATTTATCTTTCTTTTTCTATGTGGCCTTCTGTTGTTATGTGTATTACCATGGGTTATTTGTTTCATGTTTGGGGTGGTGAGGCTGTTGGGCTTTTTTTCTGTTTGTTTTGTGATAAGTATTTGTACTGAACTGTTATGTTTTCGGAGGGGAATTTGAACAACTTGCAGCTTAATAATTGTTTTTGGAAGATTTGGGCGGCCCTGAAAAGGGCCTATGGGGGGTACAAGACCTACCCCGACTGGCTGGCTACTGAGGAGGCTGCTGCTGTTGAGGCTTTGCTGTGGTGGTGATGGTGAAGAGCTGCTGCTGTGGCTGCTGAGGCTGCTCAATGATCTGTGTTGTTAGATCTGGTAGCTGGCTTAGTATTCCACTTAAGTTGTGTCTGCTGACCTCGTCCTGTACTGTGAGCACTGATGGAGGGTTTCCAAAGCCAATGGGGCTGGGTGTGTAGTAGACGTAACTGCTGGAACTGCTGCCCGCTGAAGCCTGGGTGGAACTAGACGCCTGTTGAGTGGTTGTTGGCAGTATCCCGACCTTCTGTGACTCTCTAGTAATAGTGGCTAATCTCTTGGGTAGTGGTTGACATCTATGAGTGTTCTTTACTGCTTCAATTTCTCTAAAAATCCTGCCCTTGAGGTCCTCAAACTCCCCTTGGGTCATCTTTTCAGCCTCTGATGCCATGTAGTCACCGAAGGGCTGCCTGTCTGACTTCTGCTGCAGGAAACCTGAGATCAATGTCCATCTGGTCAAAGTGCTCGAGTATCTTGGAATCTGTAGAAACTGGTGTAGATGTAAGCATTGGTTGACTCCTACCCTCCCTCAAGATGTTCTGTATCAGAGTAGATCCATGAGACTCTTCATGCCTGCTGGTGTTGGGGACTGACCTCGAACCCAGAGCTTCTGTTGGCCCCCTTGCGTCTGATGTGGGTCTTAAGGAAACCCATCTGCTGGTAGACCCAGGACTGTTTCTTGGTCATCCCCTTGGGGCTTGGCCAGACTGTAGCTTGGAGAGCTTGACATAATGCCATAATTTTCTCTGTGACTCAAAATACCTTCTGATATCAAAGGGCTGGCGCTTCAGTTCTGCAGAGATTTCTGCCCAGAGGGCGTCCTTCCTCTGTCTGTCGTGGAAACGTCCATGCTCCTTGTCGTACAGCTCTGGGTGCTCCTTCACAAACTCTACAATGGCATTTTCTTGGCTGTCAGTGAATGTAGCACAAACTCTGGCTCTCTTGGCTGCTAAGTGGCACTCTGATTCTTCCTCAAATCTCTCATCTTCTTTGCAAGCTTCCTCAGTAACTTCTAATCCTTCCTCTGTATCCACTATCCTCTCTTCTGTCTCTTCTGTCCCCTCCTCTATCCTCTCCTCTATCCTTTCCTCTGTCCTCTCCTCCAACTCTCCACTTTCCTTCTCCCTCTCCTCTTGCCTATCCTCCATCTTCTTTCCTCTCTTTCCTCCTTTCTCTTTCCTCATAACTCCAGTGAATATCACAAAAACAGTAAAAAAAACTAAAATGTGTCTCCTAACTATTAAATTTGCCCTAACTCAAGTAAAATGTGAAATGTAAAAAAACTGAAAACCCCTAAGCAGAAAAGTGACACACGTCTCTCAGTAACCAACCAGTCTAAACACAGAAAGCGTGTGCGTGGTCGCTTATATGGTCCCAGACCCCCTCATTGCCTCTTTTTGGTTTCAAGCACACAGAAAAGAGTCGGTACTTAATCGGTACTTAGTCCCAGGCCACCTGGGGCGTCCTCAGACCGTCGCAGACTAAATTTGTGTGGTCCCAGGTGGCCTGAGGAGGCTGGCTTGGATCAGTTTGGATCAGCTTCTCTTAGTCAGGGCTTAGTCCCAGACCCAGATTTCTTAGTCGCAGGACACCTGAGATGGTCTGAGGCTTCCCGGGACTAATGAAACCGATTCCTTTTCACATGCATGAAACTTCAAAGATCTGTTATGAGTTGGGGACTGACAACAGGCTTCCTGGGACTAAGCTAGGGACGCCTGGGACTAAAGGTCGCAGGAAGCCTGAGACAACATAGGACTGTGTAAATTGGGGTCTGAGGAGGCCTGAGAAAGCCTGAGACTGGACATTTTGTTGACGGCGGGAAACAAGAATTGGTTTGGGTCGGGACAAATATCAAACACATTTGATATTTCTCAAGGCCCCAATTGATAACTACCAATCTATACAGAATGTGTGGGACTAAGCAAATTTTTGAAACCGACTACAAAAAACCCTTAATCGGGAAGCTTAGTCATGTGGTGGAACACCCACATTAGGAATTGGAATTGGAAGAAAATTTGACAAAGTTCTCTGAAATCCCCTATTATTGCTCACGTCATCTTTGACATTTTTGACATGTTTGAAGGTAAAGGGTTAATAAGCATTCTGAAAATATGGGTTTAAAACGTTTTTAATAGAATGTTTTTTAAACGTTTGATCAACAATGTTTTTAAAATATTTTATGTGTACTGTTTATAAACCATTCCATGATGAATGCTTGAAAAACATTTCCAGCATAACCTTCATTTCTATAGCTATTTTATAAAAGTTTAAAAAATGTTTCCAGTCAAAGCTAGCTTCTTGAGTAATTTATTAAACGTTTAATAAACCTTTTCAGTAAAAATGTTTGTATATAGAATGTTCATAAAATGTTTTTAAACATCACAGTATAAATATTTACTTGGAAATGTTTAGAAAACCATAAGATAGAGTTTAATAAATAGATTTTAAAAACATTTTGTACATGTTTAAACTATTTTAAAACATTTTAAATGTTTACTAGGTCAGAACCCTTCAGACATGTCAATATATGACCAAAGAAGTCTATATATTGTTTGAGCTATTGCCAGACTATGATTTAAATACTCCTTCGTCATAGCCATCATTCTTTATAGTGAACATATGGAAATATTTTCCAAACTCCAAAATTAATACACCTACGGTATATATTTCCATGGTTAATGTCCCTTGTTTGTTTCATGGCTATATGGTTTTTGAATAATAGTTCTATGTTCCTTAGAATCTATTACTACAGACATTAGAATAAATTATTTGTGTATTTGTTTTTATACTCAGGACTCAGAGTGCTATTTAACCCATCTGACTGCACAGGTACAGTCCCAACTCACAAGTAACTGACATTCCACTAACTGAAAGATAGAGGCTCAAGGATGACCATTTATCAACGTCCTTGAGGTTCTTTAGCCTGCCACTGGGGATAGGACCCAATGACTGAGGAACGCCATTTTAAGTAGTCATCCGAGCCACTATGTATCCGCCTCTACCTGGGTTTGAACCCTCGTTCTCTGAGTTCCTAGACAAGTGGCAGGCCACAGTGGCAGATAACTCACATATTATTGGTCCTAGATAAATTAAAGTCTCAACAGATTAGATTACATGTAATAACTAGACCTAGCGCATCAGAGAACTAATGCAAATTTGTATCCGCCGGAAAGACAACTCACTAAAGTCTGTGAACCAACATTTGACCTTGAAGGGGGGGGGGGCACAAGGCAAAATATGACCACATCGGAAGATTCCCAGCGAATGATTTCCTATAACTAAAGTTGATTTCACACAGCAAACCACTAGGACCAAAAATAAGCTAGTTGTAAGCACTTTTAAGTTTGGCTATCCTCGTTTAACCTTGAAGGAGGGGCCCAAAGTCAAATCTGACCAAATCAAAAGATTGCCAGCCCACAATTTCCTATGAGTTCTTTTACATTACAAACATCTGGGACCAATAATAAGTGAGTTATAAGCACTGTTAACTTAGCTATTCTTTTTGACCCTGAAGAATGGGCTTAAGGTCAAATCTGAACACATCAGAAGATTCCCAGCCCATGATTTCCAATAAGTTAGTTTCACATTGCAACCTCTAGGATCAATAATAAGAAGTTATAAGCACTTTTAAGTTGGGCTACCTTCATTTGACCTTGAAGGAGAGGCCCAAGGTCAAGTCTGACTGCATCACAAGATTCCCAGCCCATGATTTCCTATAGGTTGGTTTCACATGCCAAACCTCCAGGACCAGCAATAAGGGTGATATAGGCACTGTTAAAGTAGCGGACATGTATATCTGTATTACATATCACTTATCAAGAGATGCAACCTTCTACTTATGAGAACCATTTAGTAGAAAAAGGTACATAATTAAGAAATGTCTGCACCAGCCATCTTGATTTTTTTTTTAAAAAGCCAATTTCAGTCCCAGAGAAGCTTACCGCCCAATGAAGATATCCTGCAAATTTGGTGAAGCTCTCTGGTGTAGTTTCCTGCTGAGAGCATTAACGTTGAAAATCTCTCTATGCTTGATGGTGGCAGCGTAGCAAATGCTAAACCAAAGTATCCACCAGATGCAACAAATGATTACCTCTGATTTATTGTATTCCTCTGCAATTGTATGTTTATCTGCCCCAGTCAGAGACATAAGTAAGGCAGACACAATGCCAGTACGGTCTTTTCCATGAGAACAGCAAATTACACCGGGAACATTCTGAGGCTCCGACATCAAGTAGAGCACTGTAAAGGTAAATGTTATTTTAACAGATATAAGTTTACAAGTTCAATTAAGTGACTTTAGCTATCAGAACCCAATTTTCATTTAAACTTAATAATCCTGTACCTGGCCCACATTCTCATTCTCAAAATGTTCCAAGAATGTTCTTGTACAATTTGGGTTTTCTGAGAAAAATTGCTAGGAGAAGAAAAATTTTACAGAAAATCATTTTTCACAAATTGGAAATTTTATTTTAAATGTAGCTTTATAAGCTACAATACCTACCTATTGTGACCATACATTTTACTGGTGGTTGACCACAGGAAGCTTCCAACCGGAGTAAAAGTTGAAACCTATTACCCGTGAAATTCAGATAGCCAGGGCTATCTGAAGTACTGGTCACGGGGAATGCCGGTGATATAGTACCAGTGCGGGTAAACACGCACCTGCTGGCTTGGCAACGTGACCTAGGGAACCTATCACATTTCTCCCATGAGCACTTCCTCCTTTTTGTTGGAATCAAACCCCTTGACCAGTGTTAGTCTGGGAAAAGCGGGGAGGATCAGGGAGGGCCTCTACTATGGTCACAATAGGTAGGTATTGTAGCTTATAAAAGCTACATTTAAAATAAAATTTCCAATTTTATTACGCTACAATAGTCCTACCTATTGTGACCATATGCTGAATTCCAGCATACTGGATGGCTGGGAAGACTGTACACTGGCTAAAGGATCATCATCTGGCAAAGGCAGCAACCATCACAGGCGAGCATCCGGAGACCAAGGTGAAGGAGGAAGCCCCAATGTGGCTATCAGGAAGTACACATCAGGAACTGAGGGGAATTCTCCAGCTCTCCTGAGGTTGAGGTGTGTCACCAAGGGGAAGAGAAGCACCATCTTGGTTTTTTTTCACTGCCAGCACAGGCACTCCATGCAGAAAATATCTAAAAAACAAAGTACACAAAGTACGATGAAATGTGATGTCAGGGAACATTGATACGGCATAAGAAAATTCTTAAGAAAGTAAGATTAACGATACAGAGAAAGTAAGACTTAAATTACATTCTCAAGAAAATTGGAAAAGAAAAAACTCCTGGTGACTATATAAGACGCAGGTATTCTATGGATAACAGCAGGTAAATAAATGAGTAAGAATTAAAATAAAATTAAATTCAAGTTACCTTAAATGGGGTGAAGACCCGTCTAGGTGGTTCCCGGCATCGTGCCCCCCCCCCCCCCACTTTTCTTCCCTGGAATTTGGTCAGAAGGAAACATCACTTGCTGTGCTGCAATGAAGGCGCCTAAGTGGAAGGAGCCTCTGGTGAATGTAGAATCTGGTGAATGTGATTTCCAATGGCAGGCTTGCATAATTTGATCCATGGAAACTCCCCCATAAAAGGCCTTGGAAGCCGCAAAAGCTCTGACGTCATGGGCTTTTACCCCAAAAAGGTCCATGTCTGCATTGTCTACCTTGGTGTAGCAAAATTTTATAGTGTTTTTAATCCAAGACAATATAGTGGAACACTGAATATCCTTAGAATGGCCCAATTTATAGGAGAAACACAATAACTGTCTACCCTCTCTGGAATCCTTAGTTCAGTCCAGATAACACTGAAGGGCCCTGACAGGGCAAAGTGGAATATCTGTGTCCTGAAAGTCTTCACCACACTTCAAGGCTGAAATAACCACTGGTGAGATAGATTGCGGTCCTTCCTTTGCCAGTTGGTTTTTGGCAATGAAGGAGGGAGAGGGGGATAGTTGGATTTGGTCCCAGTCGCCCAGGCATAAAAGTCCTTCTAGGGTCCAGGCATGAATCTCACTACGCCGTTTCCTGGAGGCTAAGGCTAGTAAGAAAACTGTCTTCCATGTTAGGAATTTTAGATTTGCTTCCTCTTGTGGTTCAAAAGGAGGCTGGGCGAGTCTTTGCAAAACAAGGGACAGATTCCACTTTGGAATGGACCTGGCACTCTTGGGTTTATCCCTGCGAAAACTTGCTATTAGTCTGGCAATCTCTGTGTTTGTACTAATGTTTTGTTTGGTATTACCAAGGGTATCCACGATGGCTGTTCTGTAATCTTCGATAGTAGAAGGGCATCTATTTAAGTCATTGAACAGATACCAGAAAAAGTTGCAAATGTCCCCTATAGAGGGATTCCTGAAGTCCACCTGTTTTTCTGTGCACCAACATTGGAAAACGGTCCACTTTGAGGAGTAGATGGATCTTGTGGATAATCTCTGAGGAGCAGCAATTCTTTCTGCCACTTCTGCAGAGAAACCATGTTCTTGGAGTGTTGAACTCCGAGATACCAGACATGGAGGTTCAGGGATGTCGGGTTGGCATGGTAATGGTTGTTCAGTGGCTGTTTTAGCAGAGCGCATATGGGTGGAAGCTGTCTTGGGATGTCCAGAGACAATTCCACCAGGTCCCAAAACCATGCTTTTGTCGGCCAGCCTGGGGCAATCAGAATTATCCTGCACATTTGAGATTGAAGTTTTTATACAACCTTGGGTAGTAGGGCGGTGGGAGGAAAGTGTAAGCAACCAGATTTTCCCATGGGATGTTGAGGGCATCTACTGCCCAAGCCTGAGGATCTGGAATTGGAGAGACATATGTAGGAAGTTTTTTGTTCAGGTTGGTTGCGAACAGGTCCACTTGGAGACTCTCCCAAAGTTTGGAAATTTGTTTGAAGATCTGAAGAGATAGGGACCGCTCTGTCGATTGGATCTGATTCCTCCTTGAGAGGCCGTCCACTATTACACTGAGTGAACTCGGTACATGTCTCGCTCTGATTGTGACATTGTTTTGGTGACACCAAGTGAGGATTCTCCACATTAGAGCACAAAGTTCTGCTGATCTTGTGCTGCCCTGTTTGTTGATATAGGCCACCACCGAGGTGTTTTCTGAGGTGATAAGGACTTGATTGTTTCTGCAATCTGTCTGAAATAATCACAGAGCCAGAAGAACCACCTTCAATTCTAATAGGTTGATGTGAAGATGTTTTTCTGTGAGAAACCAAACTCCTGTAGAATTTTGACCTAAGTGAGCGCCCCAACCTGCGTTTGTGGCGTCTCTAAAGATTAGCTGTTTTTCCCTGAGGTGGAGAAATTCTCCTTGTAGCACATTTTGAGGGTCTAACCACAATTCTCCGTGTCGTATCATCTTCTGATTCCAGAGGATTGGTGTGTCCAGAGGCATCGGATATTTCCAATGAGTTTTGAGATGCCATAGAAAAGGTCTCATATGCATCCTGCCCAATTCTACAGTCTTCTCTGTCGATGCAAGTAAGCCAATGGTGGACATAAGAGTCCTTGCACTGATAACAGACTTCATGGAGAGGCGATGGAACATCTCCTGAAGTTTTGTCCACCTGTCTTGCTCGTCCTGTGCAGTCTGCAGCCGAGATAGGTCGGGTATCATAGGAAGCTTGATAGATGGAGGTCTATCCAACTTTTCTGCTGTAGGAGAAGGGGATCACGTCCCAGTGCTGAGCCCAGCTTATAGTCCTCTTCTGCTGCTGGGTCAGGGATGGACAAGAACTTCCTAACTTTTTGGACCAATTCCCTAAATGGAAGGTTAGGTGGTGCCGCCTGTTCTCCCACTTCTGTAGGGTCTTCCTGCTTTGAAATGAAAGAGAAGGAGGAGACTGAAGCATCAGTCCTGTATTCCTCTTGTTCCAGGACTTGAAGAGGAGATAAAAGCCTTGGAGCAGTCGCAGGTGCAGATGGAGGCTGTGTAGAGGGGGTGGAAGTCGGCACTTTGACTTGGGTGACCACCGCTTGAATGGACTGCTATGCGATAGCTGAGGAGCCCTTAACCTTAGTGAGACCCTTCTTTACCTCAGGAGGGGCAGGTTGAGATGGAGCTGAGTCCATAGGTTCCTCTGATTTGACAGGCGGTATAGCAGTCACCGGTGTGATTGACACAATGTGAGGTGGCGGTGTTGTAGATGCAGCTGCTGGAGGTTGAGTTTGTGCAGAGGCCAAACGATAGAACATCTGCTCCATGGACTGTTGTAGGAATGCCTACAGTCCAGTTTGTAGTTGAGCAGAGAGATCCTGAATTTGTTACTGGTTTTTCTGTTGCAGCTTGTTCATCATTTCAAAGTTTTGCTGCTCCAGCTGACTCCTGATGAGTTGTGTCCTAGGAGTCTGTGGGATCTCAGTAGTTGAGACAGCCCTCTGTGGTTGTGGGAATGACATGGCAGCCATTCTGTCCGCGACGGATTGTCTAACAGGAGTTGCGTGTGGAGCGAATCCCGGAGGAGGAAGAATGTCCTGTGTGACTGTCTGAGACATGGGGTGCGGCGCCCTGGAAAGGGCTGAAGACTAAACCATAGGCTGATTAACTGCACCCATAGTAAAAGAATTCACCGGGATGTTCTGCACGGGTAGTGGAGCCGGTAGGCTAGTAAGAGGGCTGATGCCGGCAAGAGGTGCACTGGCTTCAACTGTATCTTCCGGTTCTAAATCCAAGAGCGTGTCATCCACCCATGATAAATCTTCACCGGTCTGTGCCAGATCTTCTTTCTCGGCTCTTAAATGAATCACCCTGCGAGCCGGTTCTCTGCCTGTAAGCAGACCTCTTGGCAAAGATTTCTCTGAGGTGGGACCACTGCTCTTCTGTCAGTGTAGAGCATGCTGAACACTGCGTGGTGTTAGCTCCTTGCGCAAAGGGATCCTGTCCCTTGCACTTGGCTCTACAGCCAAAACAGGAGCTATGATTGTCAAACTGGGGCATAAAATGTCCACACTTGCCGTTTCTGGTAAGGAGGTGTCTTAACCATGTTACCAAAAGTATCTATAAACTGTTATGAAACAATTTAATCACAATTTAACTGTCTGCCCACAGTTATATAGATGTAAGAATTCACTAAAAGTGAGAGTCACTAGCAAGCCAACTTGACAAGATGGCTTCCAACAAAAAGAAGGAAGTGCTCATGGGAGCAATCTAATAGGTTCCCTAGGTCGCAGGTGTGTGTTTACCCGCACCGGTACTATATCACCGCCATTCCCCGTGACCAGTACTCCGGATAGTCCCGGCTATCTGAATTTCACGGGTAATAGTTTTCAACTTTTACTCCAGTTGGAAGCTTCCCATGGTCAACCACCGGTAAAGCATATGGTCACAATAGGTAGGACTATTGTAGCGTAATAAAATGGTATTTTTAACAGAGTTTTTCCAACAAACAATATCAGGCTGATCAACAATTATAACACTGACATTAACTGCTTTCTACACATCCACTGTATCAAGTCATTTTTAATTTAATTAAAATTACAAGAAAGTAAAGAAAGAATACATTTTTGAAAGGAAATTCAAAAATAAGAGTAATGCTACAAATAAAAATGCAAGTGACTATGGACCCAGGTTATGGTTTAAAAAGATTAATTAACTAATTTTATTGTAAAATAATGCAAGTCTTAATAGAGTACCATATATGACATTCACCACTGGAGCCATGCTTCAAAGCTATTACATCATAATAATAATTTATGCAAATTTTGCATCAGCAGAAGATCAAAGGCTTAAATGTAGTAGCAAAAATCACATATATGTAAGAATTTGCCAAAACTCCAGGAAATATAATAGCGTGTCATCACCAGTGTATTTTACATACTGTGTCATTTCACAATTCTTGCATACCTGCACATATTTCTTTGCCACAAAAGTCGATCATGCATTTATATTGCCCCAGTAATCCCTTGTAGTTAATCACAAGCTGGACCAATATTTTCTGGAAAAATCCTCCACCAAATATTCTCTGTAAGAAGCCAAAGAAGTACACAATCAACCTATACCTGAGGGGTAACAGATGTATAACATATCTTATGTATCTCTCAGATACAAGATCAAATACAAAATGAGTTTTTTCCTCTTTGGTTGATTCTGTATCTCTATGAAAACTATTTCCTGGTAGATTTGCTCCAGTCTTGTCGATTTTTACCAATTGAAATGCCTTTGGTCTGTCAAGTGATGGTTTAACAAGAGTTGGTTGATATACATCATCAGCAAGCTTCAGTCCTGAAGCAGATGGATACTCTCTAAGTGATCGTAAGTCATATATCGACTGTATTTTTAACTCCACAAATTTGTCCACTTCAGTTTCACTAATTTTATCTGGCCTTGCTGATCGGTACATATTTGTCAATGGAATTCTGCGAAAATTCCCCACAGTTTCAAAGCTGTACAAGCACTGACTACTGGCCATCTTGACTGAACTGTAAATGACAATAAACACAGTATTAAAAACAAGTAAGATATTCACTGCTAATAAAACGGCTCAAATATATATTTTGCATACCTGTCATTGGACAGTACATATAATAATCATTTGAAGCAATCCATACATCTTTGTGATAGGAGAAATATGTCTCAAATATGGCATCAAAAACATTTTGGCAAAGCCAAAGTCAAATGCTAGCCCAAGGTCACAACATGATGTTGCACACCTACATGCCCCAACCAATGATGCTACAAAGTAACTTTCTACACCTTACAGTTTCCAAGATATAATCCTGACAAAATTTTAAAGGTCAAGGTTACTACAGTAAGGTCAAAGGTCAAATCAAGGTCACACTAGTTGCACACCTACACCCAACCAATCTGCCTACCAAGGTTCAACTTTCTACACCATAAGGTTTCAAAGATATATCCCGGACAAGATTTTAAAGGTCAAGGTCACTACAGCAAGGTCAATAGTAAGATAAAGGTCACATCATGACATCGCACACCTACACTCCTAACCAATGTCCCTACCCAGTATCAACTTCCTATAGCCTAGGGTTCTGAGATATAGCTCAGACAAGGTTTTAAAGGTTAAGGTCACTACAGCAAGGTCAAAGGTAAAAATTAAGGTCACACCATGATGTTGCACACCTACACCTCCTGATCCATGTCCCTACCAATTTTGAAACTAGACCTATGCATCGGAGAACCGATGCAAATTTGTATCCACCGAAAAGACAACTCACCAAAGCCAGAGAACCATCGTTTGACCTTGAAGGAGGGGCCCAAGGTCAAATCTGAAAACATCAGAAGATTCCCAGCCCATGACCTCCTATAAGTTAGTTTCATATTGCAAACCTCTAGGACCAATAATAAGCAAGTTATCAGCACTTTTAAGTTTGGCTGTTGTTTGACCTTGAATGAGGGGCCCAAGGTCAAATCTGACCACATCAAAAGATTCTTGGCCCATGATTTCCTATAGGTTGATTCACATTACAAAGTTCTAGGACCAATAATAAGTGAATTATAGGCACTTTTAGGTTTGGATATCTTCGTTTGACCTTGAAGGAGGTGCCCAAGGTCAAATTAGACCACACTAAAATATGCCCAGTCCATGATTTCCTATAAGTTGGTTTACCATCCCAAACCTCTAAGACCAATAATAAGCGAGTTATAAGCACTCTTTAGTTTGGCTATCCTTGTTTGACCTTGAAGGAGGGGTCCAAGGTAAAAATAACCACACCAAAAGATTCCCAGCCCACGATTTCCTATAAATTGGTTTACCATCTCAAACCTGTACATCCAATAATAAGCGAGTTATAAGCACTTTTAAGTTTGGCTATCCTTGTTTGACCTTGAAGGAGAGGTTCAAAGTCAAACCAAACCACATCAAAAGATTCCCAGCCCATGATTTCCTATAGGTTGGTTTACCATCCCAAACTTGTACAACCAATAATTAGCAAGTGATAAGCACTTCTAAGTTTGGCTATCCTCGTTTGACCTTGAAGGAGGGGTTTAAGGTCAAATCTGACAAAACCAAAAGATTCCCAGCCCATGTTTTCCTGTAGGTTGGTTTACCATCCCAAACCTCTAGGATCAATAATAAGCAAGTTATCAGCACTTTTAAGTTTGGCTATTCTCGTTTGACCTTGAAGGGGGGATCCAAGGTCAAATCTGACCACACCAAAAGATTCCCAGCCCATGATTTCCTATAGATTGGTTTACCATCCCAAACCTGTATGACCAATAATAAGCAAGTTATAGGCACTTTTAAGTTTGGCTATCCTCGTTTGACCTTGATGGAGGGGTCCAAGGTCAAAGCTGACCACGCCAAAAGATTCCCAGCCCATGATTTCCTGTAGGTTGGTTTACCATCTCAAACTCTAGGACCAATAATAAGGGAGATAGAAGTACTTTTCATGACTGACAAAGAAACCCCCGTGGTGGCCATCTTGTTTTTCAAAATGAGGCCAAAAATATTCCAAGTCAAGATTTTGTAATGAGGAACATACCCTGCAAATTTGAGATCTCTACCTGTAATACCCTTTGCTCTAGAGGGCCAACAAAAGTCATTGCTGAAAGTCGAAAAAACGCCTGTGGTTTTGGTTTTCAAAATGAGGCCAAAAATATTCCCAGGCAAGATTTTATGGTCATGATTATATCCTGCAAATTTGAGAAGGCTAGCTATAATATTTTTTTCGGGAAACCAAATTGCTATCTTAAAATAACGAGATAGCAAAGACTTAGAGAAAAAGGAAACAAAATGAAACTTTGGAATGAAATGAGTTTTCCTAATTCATGTTACTTATGGGCTTTCATAAGAGGTCATTAATACTTGATTTCTTTTACTTCAGAATTAAATATGTTCAATTGTTTTCTGTTTATGTTTGTCACTTATTGTTAATAAGTCAATAAACAAAAGTACAATCATCACAAATCTTTTTGGCAGACTGCCATATGCAGACTGCCTACATGGACTAAAAATTAAACGAACTTTGTTTCTGTAAATTAATTCCTAGCTAATACATACCGTAGAATGTTGTATACGCCTACTTTGCACAGAATTTATTGATACGATAAACAATAATATGGCATATTTACTGACTACCTAGCAATATAGAAAATTCTGTTTTTAGAATCCCCTGTAAACACATGGTGGAAAATTCTAAGACATGACACAAGTATTTCCTAAATGTTTCAAATCGAATGAGCTAATGAATAACTGAGGCAAAAGCCAGGCTATTGATCCTTTTCTAAATTTGACAACTGCAAGCCCACTGACGTCTGCAAGTATAGGATCTTCCAATGCCAGTACACAAAAATAATTGAATAAATTAAATGGCTATTGTCACAGCTAGTATACAACTGCTTTAATCTACATTTAGTATTTGTGTCATGCATAGAAACAGACATACAATATACAAACTCATCATATATCCTCATTATAATTCCATTCTGACAATAATTTATCATCCATTTAATTACTGTACTTTATACACATAAATTATTGTCTATTTTGATAATAAAACTCCATTTGAAATACTTGTAAGTACATGTAACAAAAATGAGATAAAATGAATTGTATCCAAGTCTGTAACAAGTACCAGAATCCAGCTTTGGGTTTTTCCAGAATGAAAACTCTCTCTGCATGAAGAGTACCACTGTACAATTATACTTAAATGCAAACAAACCCTTCATCCTGTTATGCTCTGAATGTGTACTTAAGCAAATAACTGGCCTTTCCATGAACTCATATTTACACAATTTAGATATAATTTTCATGGATACTACTATAGATGTGCTATGATTTTTATTTTAGCATATGTAGTCAATCATATTAAGCTTATTAATGTAATTATGTACCAAAGCTATTTCTTAAGAAACATTTAAATTCAGCCATGACAAGTGGGAAAATTGTTATTATTGGGAGTACTGTGATCACCCTGTGAAAGAGTGTATATAACTGTCAAGTCCAAGTCTCCATGCTAAATTTGACAGAGATATCTAGACTATTCTTCCTTTATATGACTGAAAAAATAAAGTATACCAGATGGTAGACAGCATGAAAAATAGAATCATGTCTGTGGAAACACATTGTATTACACCATGGTATATACGTAGATAAGATTCCCAGTGCATGATTTCCTTTGAAGACCTAGGACCAATAATGAGGAAGATATAAGGTCATTTTACTGTCATTACACCTGACCTTGAAGCAGGGATCAAAGGTCAAATTAGACATTTAAAAAAGATTCTCAGGCTGATATTTGCTATAAATTCTTTTCAGATGTACATATTATATAATAAGGGAAATAATATAAGGCCTTTTTAGTGAGATTACCCAACTCGACCTTGAAGCAGTGGTCAAAGTTCTAATTCGACACTTGGAAAAGATTCACAGGCCATGAATTTCTATTTGTAGTTGTCACATTTATTACTTAACCAATAACCATGCAGGGAGAGGCAAGGCCTTTTTAGTGTGATGATCCCACTTGACCACACTTGATTAAAGGGCCATGGTTTCCGAAAAGTTGTTTTCATATTCTGAACCCCTGGGATCAATGATAATGGGGTTGTTCCACAGCAGCCATCTTGTTGGTTGCTGAGGCTTTTTTGAGGGTTGGGAAGTCTCTCAGTCTTTGGTCACAGAGTCGGTTTCATCACAGTAGGACAAGTCGTGAGCACAGCAGGACAAGACGTAAGAAGAAACTGATAAGCAGACAGGCCAGCTTCATTTTACCGACTCACAGCTTGTCAGTAATGGAATCTATGTTTATAATTAAAAGGTATTTTCAACATTGACAGCTTATAACTGATAGTATTGAGATCGCTTTTTTATCTCCTGCCTGCAGCTGAAGGCCATGGTTGGGAGGTTATAAAACGCCTTCCGTCCGTGTGTCTGTTCATCTTTTACATAAACCTTAATATCTCATTCATTTATAAATATATCTTCCACCAAATTTGCAGGGAATGTTTATGGCTATAAATACTTGTCTGTGCAAAATTTTGGCCTCATTTTGAAACACAAAATGGCTGCCATAACCAATTGTTGAAAATCATAAAGGTGCTCTAAATCTTGAAATATTCCAGCTAGCTTCATCAAACTTGCACAAAAGCTATATGGCTAGAAAAGCTAGCCTGATAGTAATTTTGGCCTAGTTCAAAAAACAAAATGGTGGCCATATCACATGTTTAATGTCAAACTGGGTTATCCTATTATAAAGGCCTTATATCTCCCCTAATATTGCTCCTAGAGGTTCAGAATGTGAAAAAATTGTAGGACGTCATGGCCTGGGAATCTTCTCCAGGTGTTGAATTTGACCTTCGACTCCTGCTTCAAGTTTAAATGAGGTCGTCACACCAAAATCCCTTTTTTCTGCTTTATTATTGGTGCTATGGCTTCAGAATGTAAAGACAGACCATGAAAATCGAAGGAGATAACAGTTGTGGCAGTGGCCTTGTTTTATAAGTCATCAGTCAACCAGCAGGTCATGGATCAGTTTGCTCAGATGAAGACTATTCTCACATATATCCTTGGGCCCAGACAGGAGAGCACCAGAATAGCCTTCTGCAACTACCTGGTATCTGAAGATTGAATATCTGGAGGAAAGAGACTTTCAGATTTTTCAAAATGAGGCAGTTAAACTTTTAATTGGGATACAGAGCAAGGCATAGGAAAGGAACTGCCAGCCTGTTCAACCACTATTATGACTATTCCAGAAACCCAGATGCCAGCAAGCCAGATCATTCTACCAGTTCAATAAAGCCAAGTGGTGTCAACAGCACAGTGGCCCAGAGGGCAGCAGACTTCATACTTAGTGGCTGACGATCAACAACCTGGGACTTCAAGACAGCTACATTTTATCATGAGCCCTACCAAGACCTTCAATACTCTGTTAGTAGCCTCTGTCACAGGAGAAGAAAGTACACACAACATGTCAGGCCTCTCTTGCCTTTCTGGGAATATATAGCCAATCATGAGCTACCAGCAGATGGATACACCTCTTCCATTTACACAAATTGACTCACATCAACACATCGCCTCTCCTCCAACCACCCAGCAGCAAGAGGCATCCTCAGCAGCCAGCCCCCAGCTTTCATCAGAGCTCAAACAGCAGCAGCAGTAGATTTACTACTTTCCAATTGGACCTCTTTACGACCACTGTGTAAAATGTTCATTTCCGGACAACTGCTGATGCATAGGTCCTTCTCAGGACCACCTGGATGTTCCAAAAATAATTATTCATCTGAGTGTTTAATTTTTTATGTATTTCTTTTTTATACTCAGCACAATATCTCCATGTACTAGAGGACTCAAAGTGCTATATGACCCATCCGACTGCACAAGTACAGTCCAACTCTCAAATAACTGACATTCCCTTAACTGAAAAACAGAGGCTCAAGGATGACCATTTACCAATGTCCTTGAGGTTCAGAAAATCAGAAATGCCCATACCCCATAGCCTGGAGAAAAATTTTTCAACACCATGAGGTATAGAAGTAGTAAAACAGTACAAAGATCAGGATACGTAAAGAAAATTAAGTCTAAGAGAAAGAAAATGTATGTGAGGATAAAGTATTAAAACAAGACAATTCTATAGCAAGATGACATCATTAATCAGTAAACTAAAAATTATGAAGCTGTAAAACATATTAATTGGAGAATATAGTTGTCAATGGAAATAGCACAATTATGTAAAAGTACATATATAATAACCAGTTGCAGCAATCCATATATCTCTGTCATCAGAGAAACATGTCTCAAATATGGCAGGTGAACACACTTTGTCAGAGTCGAAGTGAAAGGTCACACCATGATGCACACCTGCACCCCCAAATCAATATCTTTACCAAATGTCAACATTCTACACCTTACCGAATCCAAGAAATAGCCCGCACAAGATTTTAAAGCTCATGGTCACTATGACAAGGTCAAAGGTAAAATCAAGATTACATTACTGTGTTTCACACCTACAACCCCTAAGCAATGTCCCTACGAAGTATCAACTTCCTACATTTTACAGTTTCAGAGATATACTCCGAACAAAATTTTTAAAGGTCAAGGTCACTACAGCAAGATCAAAGGTCAAATCAACAAATCAAGGTCACACCATGATGCTGCACACCTACAACCCCCAACCAATGTCCCAACCAAGTATCAACTTCCTACACCTTACAGTTGTTGAGATATAGCCAAGAAAAAATTATATAGGTCAAGGTCACTACGACAAGGTCAAATCAAGGTCACACACCATGACGTTGCACACCTACAACCCCATCTAATGTCCCTACAAAGTATGAGCTTGCTACACCTTACGTTACCCAAGATATAGCCCAAAGATTTTATAGGTAAAGGTCACTACAACAAGGTCAAAGGTCAAATCAAGGTGAAACCAGGACGTTGCTCACCTTCACCCCCTGACCAATGTCCCTACCAAGTATCAGCTTCCTACACCTTACAGTTTCTGAGATATACCCTGTACACGATTTTATAGTTCAAGGTCACTACTGCAAAATCAAAGGTCAAATCAAGGTCACATCAAAACGCTGCACAACTACACTCCCTAACCAATGTCCCTACCGAGTATCAACTTCCTACACCTTACAGTTTGCGAGATATAGTCTGGACAAGATTTTATAGGTCAAGGTCACTACGACAAGGTCAAAGATCAAATAAAAGTCACACAATGATGCTGTACACCTACATCCCCTGATCAATATCCCTACCAATTATCCACTTCCTAAACCTTACAGTTTCTGAGATACAGCCTGAACAAACTTTTTCCTGCTGCCCAAACACTCGCCCACCCGTCCGCACATCATGGGTGAAAACAATTCCCCCGACAGGCCTTTAGGGCTGTGAGGTAAAAATCCCCCAAAGAAAAAACATTTCACTGCCCTACACCAAACACATAACCCCCATACACACAAAAAAAAGAATGAGTGAATGAGTTAGTGAGTGATTGATTAAGCGATTGAACTCTTAGAAAAAAATTTTTTTTTTGGAACTTAAAAAATTTGACCGGTGAAAAACCTGAGAAACTGGGAAAAAGAAGTTCGCCTTTAAGAAACTTTGAAAATTTTTAAAGTGCTACATCATCTGCCGAGGATGGGTGTTCTGGCTACTCTACCTTGGTGTGTCCTCAGCATGTTGTACAACACATGTTAAAATAATGTCTCTGACAACCCTTGGCCTTAGCTGCATTGTGCCTAATAGGTCCCTGAATCTGCTTGCTAAAATTCCAAATGATCCTGTAAATTGCCATTCTCTCTTACTGAATGAGTTGTCTTCCACTTTCACAAGCCATGGCATCAAGGTGAAGGCATCATCACCCAGCAAAAAAATTGCAAATCAGGCCTCCTTCCCCCAGGGGTTCGGATGGCAGAAGGCCCAACATGCCATTCTCAGTCTTTTGCTTCAACTTGCAGCAGTTAAACATTTGTTTATCTGATGAAGCTCTACTTGACCCCAACATCTACCCAGAGGAATCTGTAGTCTGCATTTACCAGGGCTAGCAGCACCAAGAAGCCCTTATAATAGTAAATAAAAATTCACTCTCAGATTTCTTTGGCTTCCTCATGGTGATTTTCTTCTCTTCTAGTGCTCTAAGAGAGTGGAAATCATTCCATCTGGTCCCTCAAATTCTCTGGAGGGGTGGGGCAGATCAAATACTCTTTCTGGCATTCATCAAGGATGGCCGTGCAGACAATGACGAATTTACATATGGTAGTTCGGCCTGGTGTCTCATTGTTATTGCCAGTTTCAATCCAACCTCTAAGGGCTTCCTAAATTTGGTGACTTCCTTTCTGATGTAGTTTGTTTTCTATGTTTCAATGAGGTCAGAAAATGCAGGGGGCATGCTTACAAAATTCTAGTAACCTGGGATGTCTGTGTGTGTTAAGTCGACCAGAATGTTGTAATAGCATCTTCTTTTTTTTGTCATTGAAGGATCCATGGCATGACCCAGGGATTTTGTGGATTTCTTCTTTGCCTGGATGGTAGTGGGCGCTGTGGTGAAGGTGCCGGCTGTATGGCAGGTGCTGGTTCTGGGTTCAGATGTGTCCTTTCTTGTTTACAAATCAGAATGAAAATCAAAATATTTAACTCAATAAAAAACAAAAGGGTCCCAAGCTTATTTAGAAAGTTTCTCTGATGTGTAGCTGGTTTATATAGTGTTGGTTTGATCCCGACTCACGATCCTGATTCCAGAAACTTAATTGGTATAACCGACTCAGTTAACCTACCCCAGAGTCAGTGTAGGTCAGTTAGGGTCTGTTCCAGTGGAACAAGCCCATAAGGGAGATATTAGGCCTTTTTAATATAATGATCCCCATGTGACCTTAAAGATGTGATATGGCAGCCATTTCATTTTCAAAATGAGGCCAAAATCTCTCTTCGACAAGCTTTTCTAGCAATATACATTTTGTGAAAATCTGATTAAGTTTTAGAACATCCTAATGCCTGCTCACAGGTGTTTTATAATCTCCCAATCAAGGCCTTCGGCCAGTGGGAGATAATTATCAGTTGCAGCAATTCATGTAAATTTGAGATAGGAGAAATGTCTCAAATGTGCCAGTTGAACAGACATGGCTACCACAGCCATTTCTTGAAAATAGTTAAACTTTTTGTTTTAATAAACTGTGACTGTTTCTCATCTAAGAAGTTTCATCTTTTTGTGTTAGGTAAATAGATTTATATGTCCTTTATACAAATGTGTATATTTTGCTTTGAGGTTCTACATTCAAGATCATCCACAGAATGTCAAAAGTACCCCACTTGCCCAATTTTTATCAAACTTAAAAGTGCCTAGATCTCCCTCATTATTGGTCCTAGATGTTTGCAACCTCAAACCAACCTACCGGAAGTCATCTGCTTGGATGCTTTTCATATAGTTACATTTAACCTTGGACACTGCTTCAAGGTCAAATGACATTAGCAGAACTGAAACTTGCCTATAACTTGCTTATTATTGGTCCTTGAAGTTTGGGAAGTGTAGCAAACATACACAAAATCTTAGACTAGGATTTGATGTGGTCACACTTGACCTCTTCATGATTCACTGATCCTATAGTTTTGGTATATATGTAACCAACCTACAAAAAATCATGTGCTGAGATTGCTTTGATCCTATTTTTACCTTTGGCTCTTCCCTTCAAAGTTTAGCAAAGGTAGCCAAACTTAAAAATTCTTATAATGCACTTATTATTGGTTAGGATGTGCAACCAACTTAAACGGAATCAAGTACTGGGATTCTTTTGATGTGGACTCATACTTTGAGGTAAAATTTGGGATATGAAACCAACCTATAGGAAATCATGGGCTGAGGATCTTTTGATGTGATCACATTTAACCTTGGATCCCTCCTCCATGCAATTTTTCTTTACAACTATATACAGCTATATACAAATATGTACATATATACACAAATCTCCCTGCTAAATGGGTTACTGGTGGATCTGCTGGGCAGCCACTACAGGACCCAAATGAAGAGCTTTGAATCATCCAAGGCCATATCCTTCAATAAAACTGTGTGATGGTGTTATGTGACTTCCAATGGCAAGATGATAACAACTGTTCTAAGGAGACTCCGGACTGGAAGGCCTTAGGAGCAGCAAAGGCCCTCACATCATGGGCTTGAACCTGATGTAGGGTGAAGGCCATCTGGTCAGAGAGCCCACAGCACAGGATCACAGTCTGCATGATCCATGAGGAGATAGTGTCAGGGGAGATATCTTTGTCAAAACCTTTTTAAAGACGACAAAGACCCATTCCTTGTTCTGCCTGAGGTCCTGTCCAAATAGTAGCGCAATGACTTGGCATAACAGTGACACATCAGCTCTCAAAGACTTATCCAGAGTTGATGCCAGGGCTGGAATTACCACTGGGGCCATACTGTCTGCACCCTCTTTGGCCAGCTGGTTCCTGAAAAGAAAGCTGGGTGAAGGGTCTGATGTTTCCATGTAGCCAAGCAGGGCTCTCACTCCTGTGTTTGCCAGAACCCCAAACTGTGGGAAAGTGAGTCTTGAAGATCAAATGCTTCAAAAAGGCCTATTTAATGAGTTCAAAGGAAGCCTTTGAGAGCTGTGTAAGCACCAGGGAAAGGTTCTAGGATGGGATGCCCCTCCGACTCTTGGGACTGTCTCTGTGGAAACTATCCAGGAGACAAGTGAGGTTCTCATCTTTTCCTAACATTAATGGGTGAATTCCCCACTTTGTCTGCAATGGCTGATCTGTAGCCATCAATAGTACTTGGCTGTAACTTGCTGTCCTGGAAAAGGTGCAGTAGGAAGTCAGTTATGGATTTTATAGGTGGTGCCCTGAAGTCCACCTGATTATTGTGGCACAGAGGGTTCTGGCTCGACATGGTCACTAGATCCCAAAACCAAGGCTGTTGGGCCACCCTGGAGCAATCAAAACTAGAGGATCGCTCGCAAAAAAAAAAGATAATGTTTTTGCATAGCAAAAACAAAGCATCCCAAAAAGGATATAAAGGGGAGTGCTAAAGTATTAAGAAACTGTTCCGTTTCTAGCCTTATACTGTTGTGGCACCCAAAGTCAGCGCAGTCTGCTCTATCTAGCACGGTTTTCAAGATATAAGCATTTTTGTGTTTTGCAATTTTTGCAAAAAATTCAAAATGGCTGCTATTTTTGGGGAGACAAAAATATTTTGAAAATTGGCATGGGTACTCTGCAGAGATATCCAGCAGGTCAAAAATTTTGTTGAATTCGCTCCATCTAGCACAGTTTTCGAGATATAAGCATTTTTGTGTTTTCCAAAAACTTCGAAAATTCGAAATCGCCACCATTTTTTGTGGGACAAAAATTTTTGAAAACAAGACCACTGCCGCGGTGTGTATCTCCCGCCGAGCATTAAAGGAGAAGAAATAGCTTTTCCGAGATATTCGCAATTTTTCATTTTCGTGTGTGAAAGCTCTTCCAAACGTAGGTGAATGAGTTATTTGAGAAAAATTGGCTATCTGCAATACTTTTAAGAGATAATTCGCATTTACTCATTTTGAGTAGGTGAGTAATTATCTACGGGTCTGATACTCCACCATGTGAAAGCTCTCCCACAAGTAGATGAATGAGTTATTTGATAAAAATTGGGTGTCCCCAATACTTTTACAGATAATTAGCATTTACTCATTTTGAGTAGGTGAGTAATTAGCTACAGGTCTGAAGCTTCACCGAGTGAAAGTCTCCCAAAAGTAGGTGAGTTATTTGAGAAAAATTGGCTATGTGCAATACTTTTAGAGATAATTAGCATTTACTCATTTTGAGTAGGTGAGTAATTATCTACGGGTCTGAAACTTCACCATGTGAAAGCTCTCCCACAAGTAGATGAATGAGTTATTTGATAAAAATTGGGTGTCCGCAATACTTTTAGAGATAATTAGCATTTACTCATTTTGAGTAGGTGAGTAATTAGCTACAGGTCTGAAACTTCACCGAGTGAAAGCTCTCCCAAAAGTAGGTGAATGAGTTATTTGAGAAAAATTGGCTATGTGCAATACTTTTAAGAGATAATTAGCATTTACTCATTTTGAGTAGGTGAGTAATTACCTACGGGTCTGAAACTTCACCACGTGAAAGCTCTTCCAAAAGTAGATGAATGAGTTATTTGAGAAAAATTGGGTATCTGCAATAGTTTTAGAGATAATTAGCATTTATTCATTTTGAGTAGGTGAATAATTAGCTACGGGTCTGAAACTTCACCGAGTGAAAGCTCTCCCAAAAGTAGGTGAATGAGTTATTTGAGAAAAATTGGCTATCTGCTAAACTTTTAGAGGTAATTCGCATTTACTCATTTTGAGTAGGTGAGTAATTAGCTATGGGTCTGAAACTTCACCATGTGAAAGCTCTCCCAAAAGTAGATGAATGAGTTATTTGAGAGAAATTGGCTATCTGCAATACTTCTAGAGATAATTAGCATTTACTCATTTTGAGTAAGTGAATAATTACCTACGGGTCTGGAACTTCACCATGTGAAAGCTCTCCCAAAAGTAGATGAATAAGTTATTTGATAAAAATTGGGTATCTGCAATACTTTTAGAGGTAATTAGCATTTACTCATTTTGAGTAGGTGAATAATTAGCTACGGGGTTGAAACTTCACCAAGTGAAAGCTCTCCCAAAAGTAGATGAATGAGTTATTTGAGAAAAATTGGCTATCTGCAATACTTTTAGAGATAATTCGCATTTACTCATTTTGAGTAGGTGAGTAATTACCAACGGGTCTGAAACTTCACCATGTGAAAGCTTTCCCAAAAGTAGATGAATCAGTTATTTGATAAAAATTGGGTATCCGCAATACTTTTACAGATAATTAGCATTTACTCATTTTGAGTAAGTGAATAATTAGCTACAGGTCTGAAACTTCACCAAGTGAAAGCTCTCCCAAAAGTAGATGAATGAGTTATTTGAGAAAAATTGGGTATCTGTAATACTTTTAGAGATAATTCGCATTTACTCATTTTGAGTAGGTGAGTAATTAGCTATGGGTCTGAAACTTCACCATGTGAAAGCTCTTCCAAAAGTAGGTGAATGAATTATTTGAGAAAAATTGGCTATCTGCAATACTTTTAAGAGATAATTCGCCATCTAGCACAGTTTTCGAGATATTAGCATTTCTGTGTTTTGCAATTTTTGCGTAAAATTCGAAAATTCAAAATGGCCGCCATTTTTGGCGAGACAAAAATTTTTTCAAAATTGGGATAGCTACTCCGCAGAGATACCCTGTGGGTCAAAAATTTTGTTGAAATCGCTCTATCTAGCACGGTTTTCGAGTTATAATCATTTTTGTGTTTTCCTTATTTGGAAAATTCATAATGATTAATTAATCATTAATTACTCGGCCATTTCTTAACCAATCAATGCCAAAATCTAATGATTTCCAGATTTTAATAGAATGAATGTATTTGCCAAGTTTCAGGTGAATTGATAAAATCCCTCTTAAGTTATCATCCGGACAAGCTTCCCCATCGAAAAGACATTTTTGGTCATGTGACCTCTCTGATTGGTTGAAATGTCACTGCAGCATATTCAAAAAAATTCCCCAAGGCTACTGCATAAACTTGCCAAATTTGAAAAGAATCTGCCTAACGGTTACAGAGTTATAAGGAAAACAAAATGCGGAGCCGGCGGAGCTGCCAGAGCCTGAAGGTCTCCCATACACAAACAAGCGTCCCTTGCGGGACGCTTAATGATTCTACTGCATGGGTAGTCCTGTAACTTTGGTCACCACTTTGCCCAGTATGGCTACCAGTGGGAAGGCACATGGATCCAAATCTCCCAGAGCAGACTGAGTGCATTCACTGCACAGACAAGGCAATCTAGAACTGGTGACACAAAATGAGGCAGTTTGTTGATAAACCTTATAGCAAACAAGTCTATCTGAGGTTGGGGTTGAGTTGCCTCCTGGGGCATATCAACTAAAAAACCTCCAAAAGGAGGCACCACTCTGTTTGAATGGTCTGGCCAAGGATGGATAGTTTATCTGCTACCACATTCAGCCGGGCCTGGAATGTGTCGGGCCTTGAGTCACATCTTTACTAGAGCACCAGGTCAGGACTCTACACAGAAGGGCACACAGTGGGCGTGACCTCATGCCTCCTTCATCGTTTATTTAGGCAACCATTGTGGTGTTATCTGTTGCCACAAGAATGATCTTGTCTGAGCAGAGGTCTTGGAACTCTTTTAAAGCCTGGAAGACTGCCTTTACCTCCAGATAGTTTATATGCAATTTGCTTTCTATAAGGGACCAAGTCTCTCTTGCAGTGTATTTCCCATCCTTCTTTTG
Source organism: Sabellastarte sp. h YS-2021 (assembly GCA_964017235.1). NCBI lineage: Eukaryota > Metazoa > Annelida > Polychaeta > Sabellida > Sabellidae > Sabellastarte > Sabellastarte sp. h YS-2021. Next base: position 105,717,655 of record OZ024932.1, on the reverse strand, counting down.
ATGCATCGGTAAACATTTGTAAAGCGTAATTGAGGGGGTGTAATGGTTGACTTTGAAGAACATTTTCTTCCCGGAAACTACCACTTTAGGTAATCTGGGGATGGGGATCACCTTTTCTAGTGATTCTGGCCTGTTGCTGGGTTTTGGTACCAAGAAAAGTTGGTTGAAGAAACCTAGAGATTTCTGAGTTCTGACTGGATGTAGGCGCATGTAATGCCTCTATCAGGTAGCTGTTCCTGAGGAGATGCACACAGCGACTTGTGTCCACAAATGTCTATTTCTTGTCAGTCACTTTTGCTACAGTCTGTATTTCCGACCGTGTCTATAATACCCCTCTGGGTTACACAGTAATTGTCATTTATAAGAACTCTGGCCCTTGGCAGGTCTCTGTGAATAGTTGGGAGGCCTTTCCTCGAACTTTCTTGCCCTTTCCATACTGTTTCCAAGCTAGTGGACCGGATTTCCAGACAGTGTCTGGAGCCTGCTTGGTAGGGTGGCTGTAGGGATGGTCCCAGCCAGCTTTCTTATTATCAGAGAAGAGTCTGTCAGCATGGTGGCATATTTCCTCTTCTGCCTGAGCAATGAAATGATCTGCAAACTCTGAGGGAAGCCAGAGTATGCCGTTTGACCCCTGCATTCAGATAATCCATACAACTCTCACAATGTGCAAGGGTGAGGTTAGCCATGCTGATGAAAATACAGTCCGACAGATCCTACATGGTTCAGGCCATAGCTCGAGTGATATGTTGACGGTCATTAAATAGGCTAGTTCCTCTGGCTTCCCGAGCCTTACTTGCTGACTTTCCTTTGGTTTGTCACTGTGGATGGTTTTTCAGTGGGGTGGCCATAGAGTCTTGAATCTTAGTCAAGCAGTGACTAAATCTGGCTGCCTGGTTGCACATGTAAGAATGGTCCCTGGATGACCTCTACCATCCTCTCAGTGTATCCTGGGGTATCGGTTGGAAGCCAATGCTGATAGTGACTGTCTAGCAATTTTGGGGAAGGGTCTGGTTAGCCTTCCCGGTCATTAGTCCACAGTGTACCTTTGATCAGGAACAGTCTTTCTTCTCAGTATACATATCATACCATTTCTGTGTCTTGGGAACCCTGACAAACTGCTCCCTTCACAGTCCACAAGTATCTGAACTACGGGTTAGGTAGCCTTCAGTGAGATAAATGTTGAGTTTCTCCATCTTAATACACATCCACTCATTAGAAGGTATTTTCACTGAGACTTTGTCGGTATGCTGGATCCTGAGACCGGAAAATGGGTTGTCATCTTGAGATGAGGCTGAACTCTTAAACTCGGGGACCTGGTATCTGGAAAAGATGGCACCAGGTCATTATCTTCCACAGGATAGCATGCATCTCCGCCGAGTGGGTTCCACCTTGTTTGTTTATGTAGGCTACCACTGTTGAGTTGTCTGTGGCAACTAACACTGACCTTGAACCTTTGAAGGGCCAGAGAAACTGCCTTCAGCTCTAGAACATTTATGTGTAGCCTTTTTTCCCTGTCTGACCACAGACCTTTTGCAGAGGTTTGCTCTAAGTGAGCGCCCCAGCCTTCATTTGAGGCATCTGTAAAGAGGTGGATACTGTGGTCTTTGGGATGAAGGTCTGAGCCTTTCATCACATTTGTGGGATTTTGCCACCAGTCTAGGTGTGCTGAAATGGTTTCTGTCCAAGGAGGGTGGGTTGTCCAACGACTGAGGAAATCTCCAGTACTCCTTGAGGTGAAACTGAATGGGCCTCAAGTTAAGGCGTCCCTCTGGGACCATTTTCTCCGGTGAGGCAAGCAACCCCATTAGCGATATCAAACATCTTGCAGTCAAAACATGTTTTGACTTGAGTCATATGATCAAATCCTGAAGTTTGAGCCATCTCTCTTGAGTGGGTTTTACGAGGGCTGAATCTAGATGGTATTCGTAGCCCACGAAGGAGAACACCTGAGTTGGCTTTAGTTCGGACTTCTCCTGATTTATTATCCTCCCTAAGGACTGTGTTAGGTCTACCACTGTCCGAGTATTTATTTGTGCTTCTTCCTGAGACTGGGCCCTGATCAGCCAGTTGTCCAGGTAGTGGTGAAGTCTGATTCCCCTTGACAGGGCCATCAGCTTCACCTCTTTTACAATCATTGTAAAGACCTGAGGGGCCGTGGCTAGTCCGAAGGGAAGGGAAGTGAACTGAAACACTTGCGACCTGTGGCAAAACCTTAGGTATTTCCTTGAGTTTTGGTGAATGGGGATGTGAAGGTAGGCATCTGCTAAGTCTATCGACGACACCCATTCTCCTGGAATCAGAGAGGCCCTGATGGACTCTGTTGTTGCCATTTTGAACCTTTCTACATGTAGGAAGGTGTTGAGCCTGCTTAGGTCTATTACTGGCCTCCACCTTTGGTGAGGCTTGGGTACAAGAAACAGGTGACTGCAAAACCCGAGAGATTTTACATGTTCCACCCTTTCTATTGCATTCTTTGACAGAAGAGACTGGATACAAGAGGTCAGAGCTATTTCTTTTTGAAGGGCCTTGTAACCTGACTTAATCAGAGGGGCTCTGACTAAATTTGGTTTTGAGATGAATGGAAGAACGTAACCATTGGTGATAATGTTTAACACGTCTAAACATTGTGAGCCAGTCTCTTCTGAAAGAACGGAGGCGACATCCTACTGGTGGACTGAGGGAGGCTTGAAAGGAGTCATTGGGAGGAGGGGTTTCCACGCCCTCGTCCCCTTAAGTGGGGTGGAAAACGACCCCTGGAGCCTCTGAAGTTCGGGTTCCCCCTACTTGAGGAAAACGATTGGTTACTGCTTTGTGAGGAATTGCCTCCATAGGGGCATTTCCTGTAGGAGCCTCTTTTCTTGTTGTGGTAGGGACCATGAAAGGGCTTGTTTTGATAGGGTCCAAAGCCCTGAGAGTCTTTAGGGGTGCCTTTTTCAAGGAGGAAGTCCTCTCCATCCTTCACTACTTGAGACTTGAAAAGAGGAGTAGGCCAAAAAGGCGAGTTCATCAGTTCCTGGTGTCTCGAGTCCCCTAGATGTGGTTGAAGAAGGGTCATTTCAGCCTCTCTTCTCAGAAGGCCAGTATTGCCCATGGTATATAGTTCCCTCTGGAGTATGTGGGCTACAGATTTGCTAAGGTAGGCTAAGGCTCTCTGTTGAATAAGAATCCTCTTATTCATGAGTTCAAAATAATCACAGGCATTTTCATAACCACGTCTGGCAGCTCTTTCGGGGTCGGTACCCCTTAGAGTTTGATTTCTGACCCTTTTGAAGGTAGCCTTTGCACTGTGCAGGCACTTCTCCATAACAGTGTTACATGAGGAGGCAGTCCTTGTGAAAGTAGCTGTGAAATTGATGGTAGAGAGATTCTGCCTAGATTGATGTTCAAGTTCTTTAAGAACTTGTAGGGGAACCACACCCACAGGGGCCCCAAAGGGCTTTGGAGTTCTTGAAGCTTATCTTCAAAACAAGGTTGTCCCACCTTGCAGTACTTGGCTGTTGAAGCCGGGGGTTTAATGCATTTACCCTCAGGTAAATTGGAGGCCAAGAAATCTTGTTCAAATTTCTCAAAAGCATCTTTGAGAATTGGATTTAAAGGGAGCATAGTAGAAGGGCCTCTTGGCCTCAGCTCCTGTTGGCCTTTCTCGTCGTCCAGGCCTAGCACAGTTGTAGAGGACCTAGGCAAAGTTTCCCTGGGGTCAGGAAGATCAAGAATTTGCCTGAAAGTTTCCACTTCAACAGCATATTGGGAAGGGAGGTCAGACATATCTACCTCCCTATAAAAGACTGGATCTGTGCTACCCTGATGTTGAGGCTCCTGAGGAACCTTATGTTGAGGTTTTGTAGGCAGAGGACTCATCTTCCTCTGAAGAAGATGACTGAGAATAATATTTTGCCCGTGTCTTGTGTTTTCTTTTATCAGAATGCTTCTTTGCTTTAGGATGCACCTTTTTAGGGTGGTCCAACTCGGAATGATGTTCCGAATGGTCGGATTCAGTATCAGAATGCTTGGAAGCAAGCTCGGACTGGACATTTTGAGAAGACTTGGGAGGAAGTGGAGGTCCATAAAAGTCAGTGTCCATAGGTTGAACATCCGAGTGGTCGGATGCTCTGGAAATAGAAGTCTGAGTCGGAATAGGGTGGGCTGAATACTTGGTCCAGGTTTAGGTCCAGCTTGGGTAGAGTCGGACGTCTCAACTACATCTGACTCGGATGCTTTTTTGAAGGAAAGCATTTCGTCTCTGAGACTTCATTGCCTCCAGCATAGATGCCTGGAAGACCCCCATTTCTCACTTAAGTTAGATGTTAAATGTACTACCCAGGGATTTTTCAAGCCTACTTTCTATTTTATTGTGCAATGCAGTACTTGGGGTGGGTGGGACTGTTTGAGGCGTTTTTAATGACAAAGATTCAAAATGCAAGGGTTGGGGACGTGGAGGTAAAGAAAACAAATTGTCAGCAGCACCCTCAAGGTCTGCTTGAGAGTCAGAGAACGCATCACCATCATCACCCAACAGGTCAAGATCATCTTTGCTAGTATTAGCATCCGATGCCTTCTGCTTCCTGATATACCAACGTCTATGCTTTATATTGATCTGCTGTTCCTTGGTGAAACTAGCACAGATATTGCATGGAGACTGGTTAGTGACAGGGATCGTCTCCCTTGCCAGATTCCCTACAAGTGGGGCAATAATTGTGTGTATCAAATGGATAGCAGAAGTGACGGCATTTAGATGATCTTGCTTTTGAACTAGTTTGGTGGGAAGACATTTTTACTGCAATAAAAAATCCGAGTCGAAACGCGGAAAACTCACAAAATTGCAAATTTAATAAGTAAATTAAATTTTTATAAGTTAATACCCTATCCAATGGACAATTGCTTTACCGGTCGGCGCGACCGGTCCTGCCAAACGTCAGAAAAAGACGTCCTGTATATACTACCGGCAGGACCGGTCACAGAGTGTGCATTCGCCAGGTGGCGCATCGTACTTCATTTCCTGTTTACCTATTGACGTCATAGCATCTTTTTCGTGTCTAATCCTAGTAAGACCCCTAGTAAGCTGATAGCGGGGCCGGTTGGGTGGGCCTTACCTGTCCATTGGATAGGGTATTAACTTATAAAAATTTAATTTACTTATTAAATTTGCAATTTTATTGCGTTAATACATCCTATCCAATGGACAATTGCTGAACAACTACCGCTTGGTAGGCGGGTAAGCAGCTAGGGACTTATGTGAACTCATAACAACAAATTTGAACAGGCCCATTTGACCTAGGGTCAGAGAACCCTGAAAGGTCGGCCACTAACTCACCGGTTAACCGGGAGCCTACCGACGTTGCCCCCCCCCCTTTTTTTCTTTCCTTCCAGAGATGGTCTGAGAAGGGAAAGATAGAGAGAGAGAGGGGCTGAGTTCAGTCCCAGAAGAAATAAACTTCCCAAAGGAAGCAAGTCACAGTTTTTTTGTTTTTTTTTGTTGAAAATATATGTACACTCAACATATTTACATTATGTACATATCTAACATATTTACAATATGTACATATTTACATATATACAACATCCCCTCACTTCTGGGCCTGGTGGTGCACCTGCTGGGCAGCCACTACAGGTCCCAGGTGGAAAAGCTCTGAGTCAGCCCAGGCAACATCCTTCAAATAGAATTGGGTGAAGGTGTTGTGAGATTTCCAGTGGCAGGCTGACAAGATCTGATCTAAGGAGATCCCTGATTGGAAAGCCTTAGAAGCAGCAAAGGCCCTAACATCATGGGCTTTAACCTGATGTAAGGTGAGGGCCTCCTGGTCAGAGAGCTCATAGCACAGAACCACAGTCATCTAGGTACTGGTGGATCCTTATACCCTTCTGAAGGGCCATGAGTTTGACCTCTTTGGCCACCACTGTGAACTCCATGGAAAGGCCAAAGGGAAGGGCTTTGAACTGATAGGACCGACCCTGGAGGTGAAAACGCATGTACTTCCTGGACTGACTGTGAATGGGTATATGGAAGTATGCATCTTTGAAATCTATGGCTGTGACCCACTCCCCTACTTATGGTCTCTGGGGTCTCCATCTTGAACGACCCTGTGTTTAAAAAGGTGTTCAAGGTGCTCAGGTCTAGGATGGGTCTCCACCGGTTGTTGGGTTTGGGTACCAAAAATAGCCGGTTGTAAAACCCCAATGAATTTGGATTGTCCACCGGTTCGACTGCATTTTTGTTTATCAGCTGATACAGTGCCTCTATAAGGAAGGACTGTTTGGTTGGATTGTGGTAGTTGCTTATTACAGTCGGTGACCTTGTCAAGTGGGGTCTGAACCGGAAGGGGAGAGTGTAACCCTCCCTCAGTATGTTTACCACTTTTGGACTTGAACCCAGGGTTTCCCATTTCTGCCAACACTGGTTTAACCTCGCCCCTACAGGGGGATCTAAAACAGCATGTTGGGCATTGGTGACAAGCTTTACAGAAGGTAAGTGACCTACACAAGAAACATCTTTCACATATTTTATTTCTGTGTACAATTGACATATATTGGGATTTACACCTTTCCTTTGTGGCAACCCGGTGACAATATGAGCATTTGCAACATGAGAGTCTACATTTAAAGTCAATTTGCTGTTCTTCTGATCTGTCACTGGTGGTGGGTTCAAACCCTCCATCTTGTCGGATACAATTACAGAGTCCTTCAATCCGGCCACATTTGAAACACAATAATTGTCATTTATGCTTCTTTAACCCTTTGGCCGGCTTCTGGTTGAAGTTTGAGGCTTTACCCCCACCTTTCTGACCAGTTTGCCGGTCTCTGATTTGTTTCCAAGCCGGTGTAGTGGGTTTCCGGTCTGGCTGGTGTGAAGGTTTAGTACTGGAGGGAACGTACGGATGAAAACGTCCGGGTTTCCTCTGTGTGTTACCATAGAACGCCTCTCCTCACTACGGGAAATCTCATCTTCTGCCTTGACCAGTAAGCTGTCCGGGAACAGTGAGAGTAAGTGGACTGGAGATGTACGTAAGGCAGTTAAGGTGTCAGGTTTAACTCCACCACGGATAAACTCCAGATAGCTATCCCGACGTGCCAGAGTGAGGTTGGCCATGCTGATGAAAACTCCCTCTGAGAGATCCTGCATGGTGCGCTGCATAGCTTGGGAAATTGACCGGTTAAAGGTCACCAGATATTCAAGTTCTTCAATAGCTTGCTGTGTTCTCTCAGCACTCTTGCCCTTTGATGAATCTGACCGGAGAGACTTCAGCTGGGTAACCATTGAGTCCTGTACTTTAGTAAGGCATCTAGATAGACCAGCAGCGTGATTACACATCACGGATTGCTCCCTGAATGCCTTCTCCCACCTTCGAAGGGTATCTTGGCTGAATGTACGGGAAGCTGGAGCAGAAGGTAAACTTCTTCTTGCGACCCTAGAGAACATGCTGTTCAGCTTTGCCGGTTCCGGAGACCAGTGGGATACAGCCTGGGTAGACGCGTCGCCCTTCTTAACTGCTTGCATGTCGTACCACTTGGAAGAACGTGGAGTCTTTACAAACTGGTCATGTAGCAGTCCACTGGTTTCAGAATTTCTAGCTGGATAACCTTCAGCAATAGTTACATTCAGTTTCTCCAGTTTTTTGCAAAGCCATTCATCGACCGGCAATTTAACTGACACTTTACCGGTAGTCTTCACTCTAGAACCGGCAAAAGGATTATCATCCATAGAGGCAGCTGAGTTGTCATAATCCGGGATGTGATGCCAGTTCATGAAACTTCTAACCCCTCTAATAGTTTCCCTGTAATTGGCGTCTTCAGAGAGGTCCTGATCTGTAGCTGTGTCCGGTAAATCACCCTGGCAGTGAATACTAGCCGGTGATGACGGTTCCCCATCCAACTCAGCCTCACTATCAGATTGCCTAGCAACGTCAGAGTCCTGGCCAATGGGAGGCGACTGGTTATGCAGCGTAGTTTCAACACCGGCAGGTAGAATCTCAGGACCCGCACCAGGAGCCTGTGTAGGCTGGGTGGCCGTCCCTGCACCGGGAACCAGTAAAGGTTGGGTGGCTAACACTGTAGAGGTACCGGGGCCCTGAACAGGGTGGGTAGCACTCTCAACACCATCTCTCTCAGCCTCAGTACCGGGAACCCCCAGCGGAGGTTGGGTAGCCGTCAACTGCGTAGCAACGTAGCACCAGTGCCCTCAGAAGACATAACACTTGTAGAAGCACCCGGATCAAAGAAAGGGTGTTCTCTGGGCACCACAGAGGCAGAGGTCACCGGTCTCACCGGAACAGCAAAGGATTGGTTAATCAGCATAGCTTCTAGACGTGAAAATCTCTCACTCCACTTGTCATCAAGGGACTTGAGGTCGTCTGAAGTAGGTTTGCTGCTATGCTTCCGTTTACTCGACCTTGGAGAGCCATCTGAACGCTTCTTCTTCTTTGGAGTAGAATCAACAGGGGAGGACTTGTCACAGCTAACCCGTCCCAACAGTGTAACTTCTGAAGGGTCCACTAGAGTAGGGGTCGTGCTTGCATTACCTTCAGCCCTCTTCTGCTCAGAACGTTCCTTCCTTTCCTTGTAGGTCGGAGTTGCTAATTGGTGGATCTGCGCAGGCGTAAAAGACTTACAGATCTGGCAATCCAGCTTTTTAACACAGGGGTCATCCCCCACCCCCTTGTCACGACAACGCGCGCATTTCTGGTGGTTGTCGAAAAGGGCCATAACGTGCCCGCAAGAACCTCGTTTCTGTCCAGGAGATGACATAATGATCAGTAACGTTGTATAAATACTCCGTACTAATAAAAAACAAGAAACTTGGAAGAGTTCGTTGAAAAACTTCAAAAACGTATCTCTGAAGAAAATCTTCTGCACACTCTTTCGCGCCAAACGAAAAAGATGCTATGACGTCAATAGGTAAACAGGAAATGAAGTACGATGCGCCACCTGGCGAATGCACACTCTGTGACCGGTCCTGCCGGTAGTATATACAGGACGTCTTTTTCTGACGTTTGGCGGGACCGGTCGCGGCGACCGGTAAAGCAATTGTCCATTGGATAGGATGTATTAACGCAATAAAAACATTAAATATCCAAAGAATACTTATCCTGTGCTTCCCAAAATTTTACAGATAGTTCTATACAATAAAATAAAGCAAATGACTGAATAATAACATCCAACAATACATATGTGCTGAGAAAACAGTAAATTATTGAGAGATATTTCAAACATCTTTCCAATATGGCGGCCAATGAGAGGACAAATTACCAAATGACACTGCTATGGTACATATTAACCACAGATTCGGCCAAATCCAAACGTCCATTTATCTTGATCGTTGGCTGGAGTCCAGCGGCCTCCCGAGTTAGCATTCAGTCCCACATGGTAAGCTATTGTAACGCAATAATCAGACCTTTAAGAGGCCACCAGTGACCTTGAAATTGAAGGTCAAGGTCACAAAACAATAGAGTTCTTGGCATTGCCCAAATATACCCACATACCAAATTTGAAAGATCTAACTAAATTACTTTTAAGTTATCGCATCCGAAAGGAAATCTCTGCAGCTGCGGCGGCGTGACCGTACTGAATCCTAAGTATCCCTGACTTTCGTCCGGGGATACAATTACAGAACTGGTAGTCAGTGTTTAGGACATGAGGATTACTACCCAAACCACCACGCACATTTGTTGTGTTGGTCGAACGCAGCCATAACATGCCCACAACTTCCACGTTTCTGTCCTGGTGAGAAAAGAAAAGGAACAAGAATACACCATATCTTTTACATACAAACAGTTTTATTTAGATTTTTATTACATACATTACTTAATTTCAGATTCTACAATAAGGTATACACACAGTGTTTAAACTACATGTCAAAATCTGTGCAATTATGATTCTACTGCCTTGCTACTAATTATTGCCAGGCACAATTAAGATACATATAACTGGCTGAAAGTACCTCCAAATCTTGTAAATAATGTAAAACTATGTCCAAACTGAAAGGAACAAATGCACACTGAAAGGCTTTGAAAACATGTGGCCGTCACTGCCACTTAAACATTTTTTATGGGCGGCAATAATTGGTATCTGACAATAATTGTAGCAAGGCAGTACTGAATGTAGGATAGTTCTACTCATATTCTTACAATATTACAGTAAGTCTTTACACAAGACTTGTACTTCTTTCACAATTATCTGATAATTGTACTGACCATTGGTGAAAATTAGTTCTAGTGAATATCTTAAAATGGCATCAGAGATGCCCGTACCCCACAGCCTAGGGAAATATTTTTAACACCATGAGATATAGAAGTACTGTATCAGGACAAAGTTCAGGATACTTTCAGAGCACTGTCAGTTATATAAAGGTTCAAACAATGTTTAAATAGTTAAAATAATGTCTAAGAGAAAGATAATGCATGTACTCTTTATCTACATCTGGCATGGCCAAATTATGGTTTAGATGTTTTGAATATTACCATGCATACAGAAGTGGTAATACGTTCAATGAATGCTTATGTGTGGTGTTGGAACAAAATCTGTGGCTCACTTGATGAAATTGCATCTGTTACAATGGGAAGTTGTAAAAGTAAAATTCTTAATGAATACTAATATGACTTTAACAGTGCTTAATCTGCATCAAAAGACAGACCCAAAGGTGCAAAAAGATTTTAAAGGTCAAGGTCACTACGACAAGATCAAAGGTCAAATCAAGGTCACACCATGATGCTGCACACCTACAACCCCTAACTAATGTCCCTACCAAGCATCAACTTCCTACACCTTACAGTTTTTGAGATATAGCCCGGACAAGATTTTATAGGTCAAGGTCACTACAGCAAGGTCAAAGGTCAAATCAAGGTCAGACTATGACGTTGCACACCTACACCCCCTAACCAATGTCCCTAGTAAGTATCAACTTCCTACACCTCACAGTTTCCGAGATATAGCCCGGACAAGATTTTATAGGTCAAGGTCACTACGGCAAGGTCAAATCAAGGTCAGACTATGACGTTGCACACCTACACCTCCTAACCAATGTCCCTAGTAAGTATCATCTTCCGACACCTCACGGTTTCCGAGATATAGCCCAGACAAGATTTTAAAGGTCAAGCAAGGTCACACCATGACGTTGCACACCTACACCCCCAAACCAATGTCCCTACCAAGTATCAACTTCCTACACCTTACAGTTTCCGAGATATAACCCGGACAAGATTTTCAAACTCAAGGTCACTACGGCAAGGTCAAATCAAGGTCAGACCATGATGTTGCACACCTACACATCCTAACCAATGTCCCTACCAAGTATCAACTTCCTACACCTTATGGTTTCTGAGATACAGCACGCACAAACTTTTTACCACCGCCCGCCCGCCTTCCCCCCCCATCCGGACACCATGGGTGAAAACAATACCCCGACAGCCCTTAAGGGCTGTGGGGTAAAAATTGGGAATTACTGAAACTTTCTTTGAGCTGTAATTTCTACTTATGCAGTAATCAAACAATAATGACCATATCCATTGTAACAAAATTTTGACACATTCATGAACTTTATACCCCTGACAAAATTTTGTGTTCTTATCTCCCACCAATGAACCATCTCACAACCACATTGAAGACCAGAGAAGTGTATTAAGCTATTAAATTATAAAATTTCACAATATCTAAATCTTTGTGCTATGTCTTTTTATAAAACGTGACAATTTTTTTCCCTCTTAATTTTATACAACAAACTACAGATACTAAAACTTAATTACAAGACTAACAATAAAACTAACAGTTATACGGTTATTACTGTAAATGACAAAAAAAAAAAGGTGCACTCGTATATATGCTCGCTCTGTGGCCACACTGAATGTGAAGACTAAAGGGAAGTAGAAAATGAATCAATCTGACAACATATCCCCCTGACGGTACATGGTAAGGTACACCAAAAATAAATAATAAATCTTGCTGCAGAAGACCAAGGCCACAAAACTATAGGCTTAGAGGATTAACCGATCTATACCCACATTTCACATGGTCTACATAAAATATTTTTACGTTATTGCATATGAAAGGCAACCTGTGAGAAAGTATGAACCATGTGAAAACTTAAGTACAACTGGGGGGGACAGGGCTCGTGCAAAATTTCACCAACAATGAATATTTTTCAAAAATATTCAGGTTGAACACAGTCATTACTTCAAGCCAACATATGGTGAAGATAAGTTAAGGCTATCTTAATTAATAAAAATTCAGGTTTAATTCAACAATAAACTAAATGTATTTATAAACTTTAAATTGAAACACTGGAACAACATTTTACAGAAGTTCAACTTTTACTGAACATAAGAAACAAACAAAGATCATGTTGTAATACCACCAATATGAGATGTATTAAACCAATTATTCAGTTGAATTATACTGTGTTGCCTGTACAAACAAGTCATTACTTTAAAGTCATTGTTTCTTTATGAATAGAATCTTAAAGTCAACATGAAATAGGGTTCCATCCCAGGCTTTACATACATCAACATCTTATACTCTTAAAATTAACTCAGAATGAACAAGATGGCTGCCATGACAGTTATCTCCTGCCAGGTAATCACATACCAAATATGAATGTAATCCATCCACACAATACCATTAGGTTGACATTTTCTGTGGGCCTAAGTACACCCACATACTAAATATAAATAAAATCCAAGTTTTGGAGTGATTACCCAAATAAGACACATATGACAAGCAAGTAGAGTAAGAAATCTAAAATTCGCCACATATCTGAAATTCGCCACATGTGAAAATACTAATAAAATAAATGAATTCTGGTGAGATTTGTTCACTGTATAGTAAATTAAGACTTTTTGAACTGAAAAATACTAATTTTTAGACAAAAACATCATTTTATTCATAAAATTAACTAAGGTTTTAGAGGTGGCGAATTTTAGATTCCTGGCGAATTTTAGATTTCTTACTCTACACAGGCTGCATTTTATAATCTCCTACATGGCAGGCTGACAGAAAATATAATAGCAAACTAACGACAACCTTTTGACAATAGTGTTCCAAAATACCAGTACTTTCTATATAATGAACTTTATATACCATGAGTAGACAGATTGAACACTACTAAAGAACTGATAAGACTGTATTACAGAGCCTTGTATCTCCTGCGTAATGTACAGTTAACTCAGAATGAATCAGAAACCGATGGTAGTATCCCATCTTAATACACCATTATTAACCTTACTACCCAACAATCCATCCGCTGTAAGTCTGATTTACTGAACTCGTATTCTTAGCTCCCAAATTAAGTTTTTACCTCCTTTTTTAATATTGAAATGCATCTTCTATTTTATGAATGCTTTATTATCTTACTCTCCCACCACAGTTGGATAATAAAGTTTGTACCGTGTCTATTTTTACAGTTATTTCCACTCAGATTTCCATTGCTTCAGAACACTTAAATACATAGTCGTATAAGCGTGAATAGGAATAGAAAACTCTAACTCAGAATTTAATTTCCAGACAAAATAAATAACAAGAGGGTCAAAGATGCCCCAAAAGGCGGGTTGCGCAGGCAGCAATAAGGTTAGTGACTGCTGTAATTAAATTTAGAAACAAGGAAAGAAATGTTAGGTCACCCAGTTAAGGTGAATGTGTTAGACGTGCTAAGAAATGTAAAACTTGTAATCTAGGTTACATAATTGTATCTATCCTATAAACGGACAAACGAAAGGACAGAATTACACCAATTTGAAAGCAACTTAGCTATGATGGTGATGTATCTCCCTGTCAAGTTTGAATTCGATTGGACAAAGCGTTTTCAAGTTAGAGTCCGGAAATGGAAATGTTGACGGACAAACGAACGGACGCAATTACACCAATTCTGAAAGGAACCTAGCTATGATGGTGATCTATCTCCCTGTCAAGTTTGAATTCGATTGGACATAGGGTTTTCGAGTTAGAGTCCAGACACAGAAATGTTGATGGACAAACGGACAAAAAACAGACAAACAAATGGAAGGAAATTACACCAATTTCAAAAGGAACCTAGCTATGATGGTGATCAATCTCCCTGACAAGTTTGAATTCGATTGGACAAACCGTTTTCGAGTTATAGTCTGGAAACAAAAATTTTGATGGGCAGACAAACGGACAAAAAACGGACAAATGAACGGATGGAATTACACCAATTTCAAAAGGAACCTAGCTGTGATGGTGATCTATGTCCCTGTCAAGTTTGAATTCTATTGGACAAAATGTTTTTGAGTTAGAGTCCGGAAAAGAAAATGTGGATGGACAGACAGACACATCAATCTAATAGGCGGGTTGGTTACATGCAACCCGCCTAAAAAACAGGAAAAGGACTTATCAAGTAAAAAGATTCTACCAATATACATAGTAACACTTAATTCACCACAGTAAGAGAAAATCCTTTAAAAGTTATGCAATAACTAGACCTAGTGCATCCGAGAATTAATGTCTGCCTGTGTCCAATAGAAAAAACCAAGCACGCCAGTTACCTGGCAATAATGCTAGGAGCAATATAAACTGCTATATATAGGTTTTATTTAAGGTTGAGCACCCCCTTTTGATCTTGAAAGACAGACTCAAGATTAGTGACTAAATCAAAAGATTCCCTTGAAGGAGAGGACCAAGGTCAAATCTGACCACACCAAAAGTTTCCAGCCCATGACTTCCTATTTGTTGGTTTCAAATCTAAAACCTATGGGACTAACAAGTGAGCTATAAGCACTTTTCAGTTTTAGTATCCTCATGTGACCTTAATGGAAAGGCCTCAGGATAAATTTAACCATACACAAAGGATGATTTTGTGGAGGTTGGTAACACATTTCAATCCAGTGGGACCAAGAATAAGTGAGTTATAAGCACTCTTAAGCTTGGCTACACTCGTTTGACCTTAAAGGAGAGACCCAAGGTCAAATCTGTCCACATCAAAAGAATCCAGCTTATGATTTAATACAAGTTGGTATCAAATCCCAAAACTGAAGGACCAAAATTAATCAAGAAAAAGGTTCTTTTATGTTTGATCATAACTGGCCAAGCGGACCACCTTGGCATTCTATGGATGACCTTGATATAACAGTCTGAAGATGATATATGCCACTTATCTGGCATATAGAAAAATACACAGAATGCCCACTGGTCAAAAGTATAATACATGTAGGTATAGCAATTGGCTGTACTTTTGAATGTTTTAGATTCATACATAATACATTACTTTTAGGCTAAACACTTCTTTTTTTTGTTTTGGTCAATCTAATTATTTACAAAATGCTACAATTCGACTCAATAGATATAACATTATATAACAGTATATACAGGAAAAACTGTGTGTAAATTAACATCAAGATACCAACATGATTATCTCAGCACTAGAAAACTTGTGTAATAATCTTGTTAAAAAGAAAGAAAAAAAAACAAAATCCATATTTTACTAAATATTCCTCATAGGAATATTACTTAAATGATGAAAAGCAGCAACAAAGAACTCTGCGAAAGAGAAATGGCAATGTGGAAATGATGATTAATACTTTAGAGAATATGCAAAAATACTGCATAAAGGAGACCAAAGAACTGTCATTTCCATCTCAAACATCTGTAACATTTATAAAATGCTTACAATTCTAAAATGACTGGATTTAGACCAGTAGAACAGTTCAGTAAAAAAACTTTTTCAGCTACTCTCTCGGTATCTACGTGACAGTACCTGTTTTCAAAAGCCAATCTTGATCTCTAGACTAAGTATTAGCTATTTTCAGTTTTTATTTTTGGGGTTTTATTTAATGTTTTAGAAAGAAACTGTAAAATTATTGTCACTCCTTTACTTTTGGTATTTTCGGCAGTTTGCTATATTTTCTATATTTTGCACCCTATTCCTAAAAATTCTTTACCTAACCTTTACTTTAAAATAAAGAATTTTCTGAACAGGGCACCAGGTTGTAACTACCTGCCAATGAAATACATTTTTAGTATTTTATTATATTTGGTATATTACTAACTAGCTTTCTATCATTTACTGCAAAAAGGTAGTGGTAGTAGTGGTGAGAAGAATTATTTTGTATTCATTAAATAATAGACTAACAAACTATTCTGTGTACAAAATTGGGAAAACACACCTTTCTTCTTTTGTGTCAGTAATTTTGTCCATATTCTCACAAAATTGACTTTGAATTAGAAAATGACAGGAATTTCTAAATTAAATTCATGCAAAGTTTGACTGATATTATTTTACCAAGAATACTCATTTCAAAGTACTTGTGATAGAGTACTATATTACAATACTTATTTCTAGTTCCAGCACTACAGAAAATAAGTTGAGTTGTCATGCACAAGGCAAGGCAGCCCAGGGCTGGACTTTAACATTTGCCCGCTTGCCCACGGCAAGTGAATGTCATGTCAGGGCAACTGGATATTGTGCTTCACTTGCCCACATGGCAAGTAACTAAAATTGGGCGAAATATTACTCAGTTTCGTTTTTGTTTTTTTTAAAATTTCGTTTGGAGTCTTATCTGGTGTATTTTAAGTCTGGTAAATGGCAACTACTTTTAAGGTTCCCTGCAAAAGCACAGAGGGACAGTTTTGGCCCTTGTAAGATGGCTTAAATGACCAGCAACATGCTATGCAAAAAACTCTATTAAAATGTAACTAGAGGATCGCTCGCAAAAAAAAAAGATAATGTTTTTGCATAGCAAAAACAAAGCGTCCCGAAAAGGATATAAAGGTGAGAGCTAAAGTATTAAGAAAATGCTTCGTTTGTAGCCTTATACTGTTGTGGCAACCAAAGTCAGCGCAGTCTGCTCTATCTAGCGTGGTTTTCAAGATATAAGCATATTTGTGTTTTGCAAAAAATAAAAAAATTAAAAATGTCCGCTATATTTGGTGAGACAAAAATATTTTGAAAATTGGCATGGCTACTCTGCAGAGATACCCAGCAGGTCCAAAATTTTGTTGAGTTTACTCCATATAGCACGGTTTTCGAGATATAAGCATTTTTGTGTTTTGCAAAAACTTTGAAAATTCAAAATGGCCACCATTTTTGGGGAGACAAAATTTTTTGTCAAGACCACTGCCGTGGTGTGTATCTCCCGCCGAGCATTAAAGCAGAATAAATAGCTTTTCCGAGATATTCACAATTTTTCATTTTCGTGTGTGAAAGGTCTTCCAAAAGTAGGTGAATGAGTTATTTGAGAAAAATTGGCTATCTGCAATACTATTAAGAGATAATTCACATTTACTCATTTTGAGTAGGTGAATAAATAGCTATGGGTCTGAAACTTCACAGAGTGAAAGCTCTCCCAAAAGTAGGTGAATGAGTTATTTGAGAAAAATTGGCTATCTGCAATACTTTTAGAGATAATTCACATTTACTCATTTTGAGTAGGTGAATAATTAGCTATGGGTCTGAAACTTCACCAAGTGAAAGCTCTGCCAAAAGTAGGTGAAGGATTTATTTGAGAAAAATTGGCTATCTGCAATACTTTTAGAGATAATTCGCATTTACTCATTTTGAGTAGGTGAGTAATTAGCTATGGGTCTGAAACTTCACCAAGTGAAAGCTCTCCCAAAAGTAGGTGAATGAGTTATTTGAGAAAAATTGGCTATCTGCAATACTTTTAGAGATAATTCGCATTTACTCATTTTGAGTAGACGAGTAATTAGCTATGGGTCTGAAACTTCACCAAGTGAAAGCTCTCCCAAAAGTAGGTGAATGATTAATTTGAGAAAAATTGGCTATCTGCAATACTTTTAGAGATAATTCGCATTTACTCATTTTGAGTAGACGAGTAATTAGCTATGGGTCTGAAACTTCACCAAGTGAAAGCTCTCCCAAAAGTAGGTGAATGAGTTATTTGAGAAAAATTGGCTATCTGCAATACTTTTACAGATAATTCGCATTTACTCATTTTGAGTAGGTGAGTAATTAGCTATGGGTGTGAAACTTCACCAAGTGAAAGCTCTCCCAAAAGTAGGTGAATGATTAATTTGAGAAAAATTGGCTATCTGCAATACTTTTAGAGATAATTCGCATTTACTCATTTTGAGTAGGTGAGTAATTAGCTATGGGTCTGAAACTTCACCAAGTGAAAGCTCTCCCAAAAGTAGGTGAATGAGTTATTTGAGAAAAATTGGCTATCTGCAATACTTTTAGAGATAATTCACATTTACTCATTTTGAGTAGGTGAGTAATTAGCTATGGGTCTGAAACTTCACAGAGTGAAAGCTCTGCCAAAAGTAGGTGAATGAGTTATTTGAGAAAAATTGGCTATCTGCAATACTTTTACAGATAATTCGCATTTACTCATTTTGAGTAGGTGAGTAATTAGCTATGGGTCTGAAACTTCACAGAGTGAAAGCTCTCCCAAAAGTAGGTGAATGAGTTATTTGAGAAAAATTGGCTATCTGCAATACTTTTAGAGATAATTCGCATTTACTCATTTTGAGTAGGTGAGTAATTAGCTATGGGTCTGAAACTTCACCAAGTGAAAGCTCTCCCAAAAGTAGGTGAATGATTAATTTGAGAAGAATTGGCTATCTGCAATACTTTTAGAGATAATTCACATTTACTCATTTTGAGTAGGTGAGTAATTAGCTATGGGTCTGAAACTTCACCAAGTGAAAGCTCTCTCAAAAGTAGGTGAATGAGTTATTTGAGAAAAATTGGCTATCTGCAATACTTTTAGAGATAATTCACATTTACTCATTTTGAGTAGGTGAGTAATTAGCTATGGGTCTGAAACTTCACCAAGTGAAAGCTCTCCCAAAAGTAGGTGAATGAGTTATTTGAGAAAAATTGGCTATCTGCAATACTTTTAGAGATAATTCGCATTTACTCATTTTGAGTAGGTGAGTAATTAGCTATGGGTCTGAAACTTCACCAAGTGAAAGCTCTCCCAAAAGTAGGTGAATGAGTTATTTGAGAAAAATTGGCTATCTGCAATACTTTTAGAGATAATTCGCATTTACTCATTTTGAGTAGGTGAGTAATTAGCTATGGGTCTGAAACTTCACCAAGTGAAAGCTCTCCCAAAAGTAGGTGAATGAGTTATTTGAGAAAAATTGGCTATCTGCAATACTTTTAGAGATAATTCGCATTTACTCATTTTGAGTAGGTGAGTAATTAGCTATGGGTCTGAAACTTCACCATGTGAAAGCTCTCCCACAAGTAGATGAATGAGTTATTTGATAAAAATTGGGTATCCGCAATACTTTTACAGATAATTAGCATTTACTCATTTTGAGTAGGTAAATAATTAGCTATGGGTCTGAAACTTCACCATGTGAAAGCTCTCCCAAAAGTAGGTGAAAGAGTTATTTGAGAAAAATTGGCTATCTGCAATACTTTTAGAGATAATTCACATTTACTCATTTTGAGTAGGTAAGTAATTGGCTATGGGTCTGAAACTTCACCATGTGAAAGCTCTTCCAAAAGTAGGTGAATGAGTTATTTGAGAAAAATTGGCCATCTGCAATACTTTTAGAGGTAATTCGCATTTACTCTTTTTGAGTAGGTGAGCAATTAGCTATGGGTCTGAAACTTCACCAAGTGAAAGCTCTTTGGGATAGCTGCTCTGCAGAGATACCCTGAAGATAAAAAATTTTGTTGAAATCGCTCTATGTAGCACGGTTTTCGAAATATTAGCATTTTTGTGTTTTGCAATTTTTGCGCAAAAATTCGAAAATTCAAAATGGCCGCCATTTTTGGCAAGACAAAATTTTTTTGAAAATTGGCATGGCTACTCTGCATAGATACCCTGCGGGTCAAAAATTTCGTCGAAATCGCTCTATCTAGCAGGGTTTTCGAGATATAAGCATTTTTATGTTTTGCAATTTTTGCGAAAAATTCGAAAATTCAAAATGGCCGCCATTTTTGGCGAGACAAAATTTTTTTCAAAATTGGGATAACTACTCTGCAGAGATACCCTGTGGGTCAAAAATTTCGTCGAAATCGCTCTATCTAGCACGGTTTTCGAGATATAAGCATTTTTGTGTTTTGCAATTTTTGCGAAAATTTCGAAAATTCAAAATGGCCGCCATTTTTGGCGAGACAAAAATTTTTTGAAAATTGGGAAAAGTACTCCGCAGAGATATCCTGCGGGTCAAAAATTTTGTCGAAATTGCTCTATCTAGCACGGTTTTTGAGATATAAGCATTTTTGTGTTTTGCAATTTTTGCGAAAAATTCGAAAATTCAAAATGGCCGCCATTTTTGGCGAGACAAAAATTTTTTCAAAATTGGGATAACTACTCTACAGAGATACCCTGTGGCTCAAAAATTTCGTCGAAATCGCTCTATCTAGCACAGTTTTCGAGATATAAGCATTTTTGTGTTTTGCAATTTTTGCGAAAATTTCGAAAAATTCAAAATGGCCGCCATTTTTGGCGAGACAAAAATTTTTTGAAAATTGGGAAAACTACTCCGCAGAGATACCCTGCAGGTCAAAAATTTCGTCGAAATCGCTCTATCTAGCACGGTTTTCGAGATATAAGCATTTTTGTGTTTTCCTTATTTGGAAAATTCGTAATAATTAATTAATCATTAATTACTCGGCCATTTCTTGACCAATCAATGCCAAAATCTAATGATTTCCAGATTTTAATAGAATGAATGTATTTGCCAAGTTTCAGGTGAATTGATAAAATTCCTTTCAAGTTATCATCCGGACAAGCTTCCCCATCGAAAAAAGACATTTTTGGTCATGTGACCTCTCTGATTGGTTGAAATGTCACTGCAGCATATTCAAAAAAATTCCCCAAAGCTACTGCCTAAACCTGCCAAATTTGAAAAGAATCCGCCTAACGGTTACAGAGTTATAAGGAAAACAAAATGCGGAGCCGGCGGAGCCAGAAGCTCTCCCATACACAAACAAGCGTCCCTTGTGGGACGCTTAATTACTAATCCCAAGATAAGCTTGGGATAAGATAACACCCTATGAACAACAAATTATGGGCAAGTAGATTTTAGGTCAGGGCAAATGAAATTTAAATGTCACTTGCCCTACTGCCAAGTGCTGAAAAAGGTTAATGTCCAACCATGCATCCACTTATCTGAAAAGACTAAAATCTCTAATCATCAAACAATCTCTTACAACACAACTAAATGTTTAATTCACACAGTTAAATAAGATGATAATAGTACACTTTACAAATAGTTTTTTTTTTCAAATGCTGGTTCTACATATATACAGTCAATCAACTCTATTAATCTGAATATGTTCAGAGATGAACAACAGGCTTGGGGCACTTGTTCTTAACAGCTGAATACTGTTTAGAGTAAGAAATCTAAAATTCGCCACATATCTGAAATTCACCACATGTAAAAATACTAATAAAATACATGAATTGTGGTGAGATTTGTTGACTGTATAGTAAATCAAGGCTTTTTGAACTGAAAAATACCAATTTTTGGACAAAAACATCATTTTCTTCATAAATTAACTAAGCTTTTAGAGGTGGCGAATTTTAGATTCCTGGCGAATTTTAGATTTCTTACTCTAGTATGTGACCCCATAATAGTTTGGCAACAGAAAGTTCATGAAATGCAGTATTGCAATCATTATAATTTTAACCAGTTTCCAAACAAAACAAGCAATCGGTGCCCATAAACGGGCTCTGTGTCAGCTGACTTTGTGTTTTGAGCTTCTGAGTGCAAGTGAAAGAAGAAAAGGACAGACCTCAAATTAGTATTGCTCAGCAATGCAATGAGCTAAAGGTCTGCAATTTTACTATGTTACAGCTGACCCAAACATAGACAAAAAACATATTTAAACAAAATATTTTACATGCAATAGTGTTCAAGTTACGTGTCATTTACTCAACATTGAGAACCTTAAAGTACCTATTGCTTAGCAATGCAATAAGCTATAGGTCTGCAATTTTAGTATTTTATAGCTGACCCAAGAGTAGGTGAAAAATATATTAATACTCCAAATGCAATAGTTTTCAAGTTACAAGTGACTTACTCAATAGTGAGAGACTCAAAGAACCTATTGCCCAGGAATACAATGAGCTATAGGTCTGTAATTTTGGTATGTTATAGCTATTCCAAAAGTAAGTGAATACATATTGCAACGGAATTCTGTATATGCAATAGTTTTCAAGTTACCGATTATGCAAGGTACTGAAAAGTCAGAAAGAAGCTATTACTAACTTAGCTATTCGAATATACTATGGACATACTCACCCTGTTGTAACTATGGAAAAAGTAGGTGAACAAAATATTTAAACAAAATGCTCTAAATGCAATACTTTTCAAGGTATAAGTGAATTTTAATGCATTAATACTAGAAAAAGGTTTTTGCTAACAAAAACGAGCAGCCCGGATGGAGACTTGAGTTAAAAAGGCTGTGGCAGTTGTGGTATGAGACTGTAAAGAGAAGGTAAGCTTTACTGTATTTTGTATCTGATGGGAAAGTGGATTGTCTAAAAACTGTATCAATTGCAGTATTAAACTGTAAGCAGAATAACAGCATGCAAAGCTAGGCTTGATAAAGTTCAGTGAAAGTGAACCTTTCATTTTTCTTTCAGTTTCTTTTTTTTGCAAGACAGAAAAGATACATTGCACACATATTCTCCTCTTTGTTTGAATGGGGGGGAACTGAGACTTACAACACACACACATAATCTCACTTCCCTATCTCATCCCCCCCATCCCCCCATACACAGAGGCAATTCTTTTCTCACATGCATTTTTATTTGAGTGAGGGGAGTGGGGAGGGGGTGGATCTGTGCATAAAAAGACTGCCTCTTCCTCACTCCCCTCACTGAAATAAAATGCAGGTGAGAAAAAGATTACTTACTGCAGTAGAATGTTTAGGTTTTACAGCAATTACTTAATTATGTAAGTGGCTACAGTTCTGAAATTTTACTATGTTATAACTGACACAAAATGACATCAAAAACACATTTAACAAAATGCTCTAATGTAATACTTTTCAAGTGATTTAGTCCATAAATACACAAAAAATAATTGAGAAAGATCCAGGCCTGATACTCCCACAAGGGAATCTACTGGTGGCCTAGTACATATATGCAAGATATGAGAGAAATCCCTGCAATAGTCAATGAGAAAATTGTGATAAAGTGTTGAAATTTTCAGACTTTGGGTGGGGGGTACCTCTCTTCTAATGGCTCTGAGGAACAAATGAACAGACAGATCTGCATGGATTTTATGATTTATCATCCTCGATAGATAAGGTATCTTTTAAGAAAACAGCATGTCTCTGGGTCTTGTAGTTTTGGAGCAGAAGTTGTTCATAAGAAAGCAGATGTGTACGCCGCAGAGTGATGCCATAATGTCAATTGACTAACAAGTCAGCCGACATAAAAACAGGAATTTTAAGGAAAATGGTCATTAAAAGTCTTCCTTAAACTTAATCAATGTGTCAAGTTGAACTGATGTCATTGAACAGTAAGTCAGTTGGGAGCTGAAAACTCTCATTTTTACTTCAAGGTGACCATGACTGTACTTGTATTAGAACTCCAAGGTGGAAAGAAAATAAGAATGTTCCTATTATCATCTTCAATAAATTTGCACGATTTAACTGAGGTCAGCTGAACAATACGATAGCTGGAGTGGAATTACTCCATAATTTCACTGCAAGGTTGCCATAACTGCATTCATATTGGGACTTTAAGGTGACCATAAAATAAGAATGTCCCTTTTGTCACCCTTTATAAGTGCATAAAGTCTAGCTGAGGTCAGTTGAACAAAAAGATAGCTGGGGACTGAAAACTTCCTTTTTTTCACTGTAAGCTGACCATAACTCCATTTATATTGTGACTTTAAGGTGACCATAAAATGAGAATGTCCCTTTCTGCCAACCTTAAAAATGTGCCAAGTTTTATTTTAAAAATTTAAACATTGAGCTTAGGGCTGAAAAACCATACATTTTAAGTTTAAGATGGCCATAAAATATCCTTATTATTTTAATCATAAGGTAGTAACAGTCTTCTTTTGATCTACTTCAATATCAATATGCGTTAGATATGGAAAAAGAAAGGGGCAATAGGCTTTATTCCAAATCTTATGACTTTAGAGGGACCATAGCTCCAATTATATTAACAGTTTAAGGTCACCGTAAAGTCAAGATAATCCTTTGGTAAATCATAATTTTTCTGTCAATTTTGGTTGAAAAAAGTGAAAAACTAAGTGAACTAGACGGTTAAAACCCCCTTCTTTGACATTAAGGTGACCTTAAGATTGCAGATACAGGGCTAAAACTTCAGCATGTGAAAGATTATCAAAAAGTAGCTGAATAAGTTATTCCAACAAAACGCCGAAATCCTGACCGTTTTTGAGATACAGACCAAAGTACCCATTTTAAAAAAATTTACGAAAATAAAACGCCTCCCATTTAGGCATCTATCGTGCGATTGATCAGAAAATCCTTTCCGACCTGTGGATATAGGTCTAGAATGTACCTGATAAATTTTATAGCACAGGTGTGTGTGTTTTTTTTTCCAAAATGTGATGACACGGTGTTTTTGAAAAATGCTTAAGGTTACCTTAAGTAAAGCTTAAGGTCTCTGCAAAGTATCCCAAAAATTATTCCCCCCCCCCCCCCCCCCCTTTTAAAGAAAGATAAGAAGGATAGAAAAATTTGAAAGGCTAAGAAGTTATTCAAGGGAGACCATAATCTGGCAGCGGCAGTGGTGGTGATCAGTCAAACTTACATGAAAACAAATAAGCGCCCCTGACGGGCCGCTTAATTATTTGAAAAATTCATGAAAAAATAACTGAGAAAGATCCACACCTGATACTCACTCAAAGAAATTTACTTGTGACCTAGTACATATATGCAACATAAAAGAGAAATCCCTTCAATAGTCAATGGGAAAATTGTGATAAAGTGTTGAAATTTTCCCACTTTGGGTGGGGATGCCTCTCTTCAAATGGCTCTTGAAAACAGACGAACAAACAGATCTGCATGCCTTGAACAATTTATCATCCTAGACAGACAAGGTATCTTTTAAAAGTAACAGCATGTCTCTGTGCCTTGTACTTCTGGAGAAGTGGTTCACACGGATGTCACAAAGTGATGCCATAATGTCATAATTTGGATTTACCCAATAATGTGTAACCTGAGCTGTAAAAATAATCTATGTCTAGAGTCATAACTATAGACTGACATGCAGTTGCTATAAATCTTTTACTGGAAATCTTGAAAATCAGATGGAAAGCTAGACAATCAAAATAAAACCAAACATTTAATATCTAATCTTTCTACACAATATTTTCAATACCTTAACATTAAAATATGCATATTTTAAAAACTAGCTCAGAAACTTTGTCATCTATGTTTTATAATAATAAGATAAAAATTACCTAGATTGCCATATTTTACCATAAACAATAGGGATTAGAAATCACACATTATGTATATAGACTATTGGTCATCTCATAGATTTATCAAAACTGGGTTTTATTTGGTTGCGATTAATGACATCAATTAATCTTAGTTTCCCCACCTTTCATTTAATTGCAGTATGACATACAAACTTGTCCGCACTGATTTCCAGGATAGGATGGAAAAAGTTGTAAGAGTAACAACATGATTTAGCATGTGGGTAGACCAGAAATGAGTGATGAAACAGTTCATAAAAGCATAAAAAATCCTACAAATTCAATCAAAAATTTTTGCAAAAATTTATTTTGAATCAAAATGGTGTCTATAAATTTCAAAATATCTTCCAGTGTCATTTCTTGTTTTGAATTATTGCTCATGAATGTGTTTTACATACAAGTTGAAATTTTTCACAAGTTGCAATCTCAACTTGTACATAACACATACAAATGTATACATTATCATCAAACTAGTTATAAGCAGAGGAAGGTTTTACACTGGTATCTCTGTAGCCAGACCATTTCACTTGAATGACACGACACTTTACAACTGGAACCTCAAATGTCGACACAAATAACTGTGAGAAAACATAAAATATTATAAACAAACTCCAAATTAAAAAAAAAAATTATAAACCTTCATCTCTCATTTTGGTAGACTTTAAACACTTCTATAGCAATTTCTATGGCAAGAACAGCCACGTTTTGTTTTCAATAATTTCACTTCTTGTCAGTTGGTCTATCCAATTGAGAAGATGCTACAACGCAATTTTTTTTGGTATCCCCAGAATCAGGACAATTTTTGCACTGACAGTATACCATATAAAGCTACATGGAAAATCTGCTACTGACCCTGCCTTAGTTACAAGCTAACAAAATATTGGATTTTGTTTAATTCAAGGCATCCAGTAAACCAGTTTTGATCTTTGCAAATGATCGCACACCTGAAATTCGTATGAAAACCCTTGAAGTGGGTATAGTGTCTCATGTCACAGATATATACACAAAAATGAGTATAAAAATAGATTTACAGTCAAATTGGAGAGGGGGTATTGGGAGTACACAAACAAATGAACATCTCAAAACATAGGAAAGTCTGTTCACAAAATGAAATGCTCAGATTACAGCAGTATGGACATAACAGTTTATACTATACAACAAAAAAAACCTTTTATTCATAAAATAGAATAGAATGACAGAAGTGTGATATTTACCACTACCACAGTATGTGAAATTCGCCAGTGGGCGGGACACCCTGTAAAATGAAAATGAGTAGGTTTCCAGATTTTTTGCCAATTTTACAACAGGGGAACTTAGAGGCTTAATGAAATCACAAAACCCCAAATGTATAAAGAATTTCCCACATGTCAAGGAAACGGTAGGGGTTGCTCACCAACAGATTTCACATACCTTGGTAAAATTGTAACATATACAGTAAGAAATCTAAAATTCACCACATATCTGAAATTCGTGACATGTGAAGATACTAATAAAATAAATGAATTGTGGTGAAATCTGTTGAACGTATAGTAAATTAAGGCTTTTTGAACTGAGAAATACCAATTTTTAGACAAAAACATCATTTTCTTCATAAAATTAACTAAGGTTTTAGAGGTGGCAAATTTTAGATTCTTGGCGAATTTTAGATTTCTTACTCTATATTATGGTGAATTTAACAGTTCTTGCTCTTCTCAAAGGTCAAAGTTAGTGTTTTACATCCCGTTCCAACAGCCAGGGTCATATTGCAACAGGTTCTCAGCATTTGTCACTTGTGGGACTCGAACCCCGCACAGAGGTGACAGCCTGTGATTAGATTCCAAATTTGCTAACCACTAGGCCACTGAGGACCTCTCATAGTCACTTTCATAGGGGTTTGTAAACCTTAAATGTCCTCAAAATCCAGAGTTCGTTCTGCTCTGACATGCATGCCCTGTTTTGGGGAACATGACACTCCTTGCTTCCACTGTTTAGGACTCTTATTAGCACTTTCAGGTCCACTCCCATATCCTTCATTTGTCATTGGCTTTTCCTCCCATTCTGATTCAGAATCTTCCATTTTCACATTCTTCTCTGGCTCCCCACTGTTACCACTTTCCCCGTGGGCAAAAGTCAAATGGTTCCACATGAAAGAAGTGGTGCGAGTGATAAAAGGGCAGCGTGTACATTGATACTTCGTTTCCATCATCCCCAAAGCCTGCGGACCGTATGCAACACTGAGCTTCTTCATTAGCCCATTTTTCTCTGCTTGGTCCATTTTTACCTTGAATTTCATTTCCTGGAGATTGGCGACATTCTGTCTCCGCCGTCTTGTTGACCTTTTGATAAATTCCTGATTAGCTCTTGATGCTTTTGATTTTTTCACCCGAAGACTGTTGTCGTTCCTATTATCACTCACTGCAGAGGACCTATCAACATTTGCTGGCATTCTTTTCCGTCTGTATTTTCTTTTCAGACGAGCAGTACCATCGAAAAGTGACTTAATATTGTACCTTTTTAGCTCATCGCTTAATCGCTCCATCTCCCCTGCCTGAAACACTTCCTTTAATGAGTTAAAATGTCCAAATCTCTCCAAAGGCACTAACTTTATCACTGCACGCTTTGTCTTCACCTTTTTAACACCCCGTCTGGTGGGCTGTGTGTCATGGGAACTGGCCGGTTTCCTGAATTTCTTGATCTCTGACTTGTCGAGTCTGAGAGTTGGATGTCCTAAGGTCATATGAGTGATCAAGTCTTGCCTGACTGAGCCAGTTCTACCGCAGTGAGGACATTGATAGAAGTTCTTCCCAGTGTCAAAGGGACTCTTTTCATGTTCAAATACAAAATCAGCCCCTTCTTCTGAAGAATTCAGCCGGTATCTTCCCACACTTTTCTTCTGAAAGTAAAATTGTCATATAAGACTAGAACCAGAAGTAACTCCAGTACTCTCACATCATTACTCAACTCAACAAATGATGGTTTGATCATGATGAACAGTATATGCCTGATCTTCCCATAAAACTTACATAACCTATGCTCAATTTATCAAAATTACTTTGTAATTAATTTCGCCGAATAATCCATAACTTGTACCACCACTCACCACAGCAAATATTCATCAAATATTACCCATACAGCATGGGTACCACCTGTTTGCTGGTGGTTTGATGGTTACCACCTAGTATGCATTTCTTTTCTCCATCCTCAACTACTCATCATTCATATGTGCATACAAAAATAGCCAGCCTCGGCGGGAAAGAACCCCAGCCCGCAGATATAGCTAAATGGGCAACAACATTGAGATTTGGGAAAATCTTAGGAACAACTTCAGTTGTAAGAAGTAAACAGAATCCACAAAATGTTGTCAGATATAAGATTCACAGGCCATAATTTCTTGCAAGTTGTTTTCATATTTGGATGCCCTAGAACCAATTATAAGGGAGATATAAAGCCCCTTTAGCATGATGACACTACATGATCTTGAAGCAGGGATCAAAGGTCAAATCTGACACTTGCAAAAGATTTGCAGACCACAATTTCAAAGAAGTTGTTTTGTCAATCCAATAAGGGAGATAAGGCAGCAATTTAGATTTCAAAAAAGGGCCAAAATTAAGGTCAGGTAAGCTTTCCTAGCCATTTATATTTTGTCCAAATCTGATACAGCTAGCTGCAATATTTAAAATTTTAGAACATATTGATTTTCGAGCAAATCGGCTATGGTGGCCATGTTGTTTTCAAGATGAGTACCATAATTTTTTACAGACATGTTTTCACAGTCATAAACATGCTCTGCAAATTTGGTGAAGATAAGCAACTGTGGTGACATCAGTTTAATAGCGCCCCTTTGTAATTTAAGAATTAGACTGATAGTATTTAAAGCATTGCCATGACAACAGGTATTGTCTGATACCCTCCCAAACCTACTCATCTATACATTCTGTTTAGGTTAACATATCCTGAAAATTTGGTGAAAATCCATGCATCAGTTTATGCTGTAGAACACCCACAAACGTTAAAAACTGTAAAATATTCAAAGTGTTGCATTAGATACCCCCAAAAAACTAACCAGATCTCGATCCTCTTGAGGTAAACATATCCTGAAAATATGGTCTAAATCCATGCATGGGTTTAGGTTGTGGAACACCCACAAAGTTTAAGACCCAAAAATCTTAAAAGTGTTACCATTATAACAGTTGTTGCCAGATACCCCCAAAAACCTAATCAGCTCTAGATCCTCTTGGGGTAAACATACCCTGAAAATTTGGTAAAAATCCGTGTATGGGTTTAGGCTGTGGAACACCAACAAGCTTTATGCCCACCTCCACTGCCGCCGCCACCCAGACGGTGCAGGTTTTTTTCGCAATTCTTAACTTTATACTATTTTTAACTCTCCAACTTTTAACAAAATTCTTTAACGACTACAGAAAAACCAAAGCACTAGTTAATTAAACAGTAATAATATACAGTAGAACCTCTATTATCTAACCCTCTTGGGGAGTAACAGACTGAATAACAGAAAGGTTGAATAATAGAAAGCCTAAAATAACAGGTTTTGATGGCATTAGGAGAGTGGGTTTGAGGTCTGAAAATTGAAAATTAACATATTACAGGGTCAGACAGTAGAGTTTCTACTGCTACAGTAGTAACAAGAACACTGCCGCGGTGTGTATCTCCTGTCAAGTATTAAACGGGAAGAAATACCATTTCTGAGATATTCACAAAGTGACGAAAATTGAAATATTTGCCCTTTGCCTAGGATACTCTTATATTACCCTGTGGGTCAAAAGTTCGCTCGAAATCACTCTATCTTTTCCCGTTTCCGAGATATTCACAATTTTTCATTTTCCACTAAAATCCAACATGGTCGCCAAAAGTGGCGACAATTGAAATTTTTCCCCTAGGCACAGGATACTCCTGTACTACCCTGTGGGTCAAAATTTCGCTCAAAATCGCTCTATCTCTTCCCATTTCCGAGATATTCACAATTTTTCATTTTCTGCTAAAATCCAAGATGGCCACCAAAAGTGGCGAAAATTGAAATATTTCCCCTTTGTATAGGATACTCTTGTACTACCCTGTGGGTCAAAAATTTGCTCAAAATCGCTCTATCTCTTCCCGTTTCCAAGATATTCAGAATTTTTCATTTTCTGCTAAAATCCAAGATGGTCATCAAAAGTGGCGAAAGTTGAATCTTTTCCCCTAGGCACAGGATACTCCTGTACTACCCTGCAGGTAAAAAATTTGCTTGAAACTGCTCTATGTCTTACCATTTCCAAGATATTTTCAATGTTTTATTTTCCGCTAAAATCCAAGATGGCCACCAAAAGTGGCGAAAATTGAAATTTTTCCCCTTTGCATAGGACACTCTTGTACTACCCTGTGGGCCAAAAATTCACTCGAAATCGCTCTATCTCTTATGGTTTTCGAGATATTCACACTTTTTCATTTTCCGTTAAAATCCAAGATGGCTGCCCAAAGTGGCGAAAATTGAAATTTTTTTCCTACACAAAGGATATTCCTGTACTACCCTGGGGTCAAAAATTCGCTTGAAATCACTCTATCTGTTACTGTTTCCGAGATATTTTCAATGTTTCATTTTCCGCTAAAAATCCAAGATGGTCACCAAAAGTGGTGAAAGTTGAAATTTTTCCCCTTTGGATAGGATACTCCTGTACTACCCTGTGGGTCAAAAATTTGCTCGAAATCGCTCTATCTCTTACGGTTTTCGAGATATTTGTGATTTTTCACTAAAAGTAGCAATAAAGTAGCCATTACTCACTTGTACATTGAACAACAGGTGTGAAACTTAAATATGTTACAGTTCACAAAAAAGTAGATGAACAACCTATTTAAGAGAAATTGTGTAGCTGCAATACTTTCGAAGATAGAAGCCATTTACTCATTATGGTTATCAAAAATTGACAAATTACTCACAAAGCTATTACTCACTTAACTATGGAGATACAGTTCCAAACTACTGAACATGTTGTAGGTGAGGGAAAAGTACCTGAACAACATATTTGAAGAAAATACTGTACATTCAATAGTTTGAGAGTTATAAGTCATTTAATTATATTGGGTAAATGTGCTATTACTCACTCAAAAGTAGGCCAAAGTTCACAAAACCCAAAAAATATTTAAGGGCAGGACTAGTAATTTACCAAAAATATGTAACTGTAGCTGTTTTAGAGGAAACTGCATGACAAACACACGCACAGACGCATGAGCGGGAGATAATAAGCATCAAGCACATGATCAGTGATATTTTTAGTATATTAATGCTCTAATTTTTCCTTTGCCGTACCATATGTGCAAGGAATGAAAATAGCATCAGAGATGTCTGTACCCCACAGCGTGGAGAAATAGTTTTCAAGACCATGACATATAGAAGTAGTGAAACAGTGTAAGGATCGGGATATTTTCAGAGCTGTGTCAGTTGTACAAAGGTCCAAATAATGTTTAATTAGAGAAAATAACTTCTAAGAGAAAGAAAATGCAATGTAAAGATAAAGTATTATAACAAGATAATTCATCAGCAGGATGACAGCATCAATCAGTAAAATAAAAATTAAGAAGCTATAAAATTTTTTTAATTGGAGTATAGCTGTCAATGGAAATAGCATAATTATGTTAAAGTACATACAATAATCATTTGCCGCAATCCATATTTCTTTGTCATTAAGAGAAACATGTCTCAAATAAGGCAGGTGAACACACTTTAGCATAGCCAAAGTTAAAGGTAACAGCATGATGATGCACACATACACCCCATAACCAATGTCCCTACGAAGTATCAACCTTCTACACCTTACAGATTCGAAGAAATAGCCCACATAAGATTTTCAAACTCACTACGACAAGGCAAAGGTCACCTACAACTCCTAGGCAATGTACTTAACAAGTGTCAAATTCCTAGATTGCCTGGACAACATTTTAAATGTCAAGGTTACTACAGCAAGATCAAAGGTCCATTCAAGGTCACACCCAAAATGTTGCACATTGACAACCCCCATCCAATGTCCCTACCAAGAATCAACTTCCTACATCTTACAGTTGCCTAGATTTAGACCGGACAAGATATCATAGGTCAAGGCTACTCCAGTAAGGTCAAAAGTCAAATCAAGGTCACACCATGATGCTGTACACCCACCACGCACAACCAATGTCCCTACCAAGTATCAACTTCCTACACCTTATGGTTTCCGAGATACAGCCAAGACAAGATTTTATAGGTCAGGTTCACAGCGGCAAGGTCAACAGTCAAATCAAGATCACACCATAACGTTGTACACCTACACCCCCTAACTAATGTCCGTACCAAGTATCGACTTCCTACAACTTACGGTTTTTGAGATACAGGCCAAAACAAAATTTCCTGGTGCCTGCCCGCCCAACTGGACACCATGGGTGACAACAATACCCCGACTGCCCTTAAGGGCTGTTGGGTAAAAAGTAAGCAAAGAGCACTTGATAAAGACACAGAGTTTAGTACTACTTACCAACCCTGCTGTTGTATCTCTGGATACTGACTTAAGAAACTGCTTTCTACAAAAAATTAAAACAACAAATATATCAAAAAGACTACTGCTCTGGTCCAAATCCAAGAAATATAAATAAAAGCTGTCATGCAGTTTTGGAATATGAGCCATAAGTGTGGCGACCTTAAAGACGCTATAAGGTAAGTTTTGAAACTGTGTATATATACTCACATACACATAAAAATGAAATCCATCATGTATTTTTTGCAGTTAGAGCCATTTGAACAGCAATGGCAAATTACTGAGGTAACCATAAATTTTATATCTTCCCGGGGCCTCAATACAGCCAAGTATCAAAATTTTATTTAGTTTTGGAATATCAGCCATTTAGAATCCGAAAGAAGAGTTCATTATGGCAACTTTAATGCTACTACTGTAAGGATATACTGAATAAAACCATTTCCTTAGTCACAACTTGTCATAAAGACACTAGTGTTAAGACAACAACAAATAATGAAATGTGGATTCAAATCTTTATTACTATTCAATAAATTGCAGACTAGTATTAAGTGCCAATCCTATTTATACACTGTATGTTTATTGGCTGGTGGCTACTCCTTGTAAACTGGTCAGATCAAGTCACCTCAGATTTGAGTCAGCGTTTTACCAGGACACATGTGATTAAAAAATCTTTCTTTCTGGTTTGTTATTTGTGCTTATTGGCTACTTTACTACAATCAAAACATGACTGATGCCAGAGAATATACTCTTGACTACATATCACAGGATCTATCAAACATCTTTGTTTTGGTTGCTCCGACTATCCAGCAACTAGAAAGCACTCACACAGACCTCCAAAAGGGCAGGTTTCCAATAATTCAGTATTTTCTGTATCCAGAAGATGAGCTAGATCTTTCCCAAAATGTAATTACCTTTAATTGGCAAAGCACCATCTAGACACATAAAATGTTCAATCAAAGCTTGTGAAGATGGGAATTGGTAGAGGACTTAAATGTAACCTTGACAACACACTGTGCTCTCAAAATACAAGCCATCAATGGAATATGATAGTCAAAAAGGTAAGGGGACATCTAAACCCTAGACAGCAGTGCTTTTTATCTTAATACAAGATAACAACCTGACATACACACCTTTTTGCAAGTGCTACAGGGTCCGTTGGTCTATTTCTTCTGGCTTGTAAAGGATTCAAACATTTCCTCAGCCTGTAAAAACAAGATAATTTTTGTTAACCTTAAACTCAATTTTGCTAAGTTGACAACCCATTTTGCTCAGGTATATATATATTATGTGCAGGTTGAGATTTTGTACAAGTTGTAACTTGTACAAACAGCTTTACAAGTGGCAACTTGTACAGGTTGCCCTTCTACAAGTTGCAACATGTACAGATTTTGGACCTGTTGAACAATGAATTTAATGGTTTAAAATTCATAAAATCGACATATCTGATCTTCATGAATGACATATTCACTGTAAATTATACTTCTTTGATGAGAAAGCACACTGTTGACCTGTATATTTTCATAATTTTGTTGATAATTACAAAATTGCAAATTTAATAAGTAAATTAAATTTTTATAAGTTAATACCCTATCCAATGGACAATTGCTAACTCCAGTCGGCGCAGACCGGCCCGCCAAACATCAGAAAAAGACGTCCTGTGTTTCCACCGGCTGGCCGGTCCTCACACTGTGCACTCACCAGATGGCGCATCGTACTTCCTTCCTGTCTAGACAACCTGACGTCATAGCATCTTTTTAGTTGTCCAAACCTATTAAACCCCTAGTAAGCTGATAGCGGGGTCAGTGGGAGGGTCTTGTGTGTCCATTGGATAGGATATTAACTTATAAAAATTTAATTTACTTATTAAATTTGCAATTTTATTGCGTTAATACATCCTATTCAATGGACAATTGCTGAATAACTACCGCTTGGTAGGCGGGTAAGTTACTAGGGACATAGAGAACTCAGAAAAGAACTAACAAAATTCCTTCAAGCCTGGATCGACCTTGAGGTCGTGAGATCCCTAAAGGCTATAGTCGGTCAACAGAAACCGGCTAATCGGTCCAAACCGACTTGCCCGCCCCCCTTTTTTTAATACCTGCTCTGAGGTAGGGAAAGAGAGGGATGAGTTCAGTCCCATAGAAATAAACCTCCCGAAGGAAGCACGTCAGAGATTTAAAAAAAATTTTTTATGCTTCTTAATTATATGTACAATATTTACCTATTTACAAGTGTATATCCATCTCCTCTAACTCCTGGGTTCCTGGTGAATCTGCTGAGCCGCCACCACAGGACCCATGTGGAAAAGCTCAGAATCAGCCCAGGCCACATCCTTCAAGTAAAATTGGGTGAAGGTGTTATGAGATTTCCAGTGGCAAGCCGCCAAAATCTGTTCCAAGGAGACCCCTGACTGGAAGGCCTTAGAGCATGAGCTTTGACTTGATGTAG
This sequence comes from Sabellastarte sp. h YS-2021, assembly GCA_964017235.1. NCBI lineage: Eukaryota > Metazoa > Annelida > Polychaeta > Sabellida > Sabellidae > Sabellastarte > Sabellastarte sp. h YS-2021. The sequence goes on along the minus strand of OZ024932.1, from coordinate 105,682,406 downwards.
GGTATGGGCTTCTTGGTCTGAGAGTTCATAGCATATGATCACAGTTTGCTTGATCCATGAGGAGATGGTGGCAGGTTAGATGTCCTTGTCAAAACCTTTTTTGAAGGAAACAAAGACTAACTCCTTGTTCTGCCTAATGTCTGAGGTCCTGTCCAAGTAGTAGCGCAGAGCTCTCACTGGGCAGAGTGACCGGTCAGACTTGAGGGATTTATCCAGGCTTTTAAGCCAGGGCTGGTATAACCACTGGGGCCACACTATCTGGACCCTCTTTTGCCAGCTGATTCTTGGAAAGGAAGCTGGGTGATGCGTACAGGGACACCTTTGACCAGTCAGATTGGTGTCTGATATTCTTATTCTGCCAAGCATGTATCTCACTTCTACGGTTGCCCAACCCAAGGGCTAAGAGGAAGACTGTCTTAAAAGTCAAAAGCTTGAGAGAGGCCTCCTTAATTGGTTCGAAGGGAGCCTTTGTTAGCTGGTGTAGCACCAGGGAAAGGTTCCAGGAGGGGATGCCCCTCCAGGGTCCGCGATTACGCCGTCTGAGTATATTAAATACGCGGTATTTCAGATTTGGACGCAAATTTCGGTTGTCAGTGCGTCCATCGAGACGCGATTTTTATGAAGGAAATATTTCTGCTTTAGAAGCGAATTTCGGTGGCAGGAAGCGTAGATATGCAAGCAATATATATAACACTGAAAATAAGCTTTATATTTTAAAATTAAATGGTTTCGAGCGATTTCCTGGCAAGTTGTTTACGTCCACCATTGTAAAGCGAGATATTTCGTACACTAGCATATCTACTCAAAACGTTATATATCGAAAGAAAGCCTGATCTCTGCACGGAAACAGTCGAAACGACAAGCCAGAACGGTGAATTTCGTGGGAGACAAACTATTCTAACAAATCTCGGAAACTCCGGAACTTATTTAACCCCGGAAAGTTGCCCGGAAAATAAAAGCTGTAAAATTCGAAAATATTTACAGGGGATGTAACAAAAAAACTATATCTCTGGGACTATCCAATGAATTTTTGTCAGACAAAAAGCAAGGAAAACTACAAATTTTTATCTTTCAAACAGTATCAATGCCATATTTGTAGCTTAAATAAAATAATCATACAAAATAAATTCAATCTAATTGCACTAAAATGAAGTTTGTTGACTGGGGTTCAGCTTTTTAAAATATTTTTAACATTTATTTATGTACAGATGCATATTATTTATCAATATAAAGGAAATTGGATGGTGCTTCTATATATTTAAATGTACCCGAATTACAGGAGAAATATTATTACTTGCACTCAATTTTCATACAGTGGTACCCCTTTTTGATGAGCCATAAGGTACAAGGTACCCGACATTTCATAACACTAACGCAAACACTGGACTCAGGAAAAAATGATTGGGACTCCATTTTTCGGAGGACATGTAGTCCATTGGACTCCATATTTTAGAGGTACTTCGCTAACCCTGCCCCTCCTACCCTTGTGTCTGTCTCTATGGAAACTATCCAAGAGGCGGGTGAGATTTTCGTTTTGCCAATATTGAGAGCAGAGCTGCCCAATTTATCAGCAATGGCTGACCTGTAACCATCAATGGTGCTGGGCTGAAGTTTCCTTTACTCAAAGAGGTACATGAGGAAATCAGCCACTGACTTTATAGGAGGTGACCTGAAGTCCACCTTATTAGAGAGGCACCACTTTGTAAAAATGGTCCACTTTGCCTCATAGACCGATCTGGTTGATCCTCTCTGAGGAGCCTCAATTCTTGCTGCCACTGCCTCAGCTCCTTGATTGCAGTGGCTCTAGGAGCCAAGCATGGAGATTGAGGTTTGGGAGATTCCTGTGAGGGATCTGATTGAAGGGCTGAGTCAGGAGGTTGGGCAGATGAGGCAGGCTCAATGGGATCTGGCTGGACAGTTCCACTAGGTCCCAGAACCAAGGCATGTTGGGCCACCCCGGGGCAATCAGAATCATTCTTTGGCATGGGGAGTCCTGCAACTTCTCCACCACTTTGCCTAAAGTGGCTGTTGGTGGGAAGGCATATGCGTCCAGATTCTCCCATGGCAGGCTGAGTGCATCCACTGCAGTGGCCAATGGGTCCGGAACCGGTGACACAAACAAGGGGAGCTTGTCGTTGAACCTCGTGGCGAAAAGATCTATTTGAGGTGCCACCTGCTGCATATCAACTCGAAAGTCTCTGGAAGGAGAGACCATTCTGTTTGTATGGTCTGGCCTAGCCGGGATAGTTTGTCTGCTACCACGTTTAGCCGGCCTGGGATATGTCGGGCCTTCAATGTCACTTGACTTCTGGAACACCAGGTTAAGATTCTCCACAGAAGGGCACAGTGGGCCCGACCTCATGCCTCCTTCCTTCTTTATGTAAGACACTACTGTGGTGTTGTCAGTTGCCACCAGAACTATCTTGCCTAAGCAGAGGTCCTGGAACTGTTTCAAAGCTAGAAAAACGGCTTTGAGTTCTAAGTAGTTTATGTGCAGCTTGCTTTCTGGGAGGGACCAGGTTCCTCTTGCAGTGTGCTCGTTTAAGTGAGCGCCCCACCCTTCTTTTGATGTGTCGGTAAAGATCTGCAGAGCATGTCTTGCCGGGTGTAATGGTTGGCCTGTTAGAACATTGCTTTCTACTAGCCACCAACGCAAGTGTGGGTGCAGTGACCTGGGTAGTGGAATGGATTTTTCCAGAGATTCCGGTACCCTCCAATTGTTTTTGAGATGCCACTGAATGGGTCTCATGTGTAGTCGGCCTAGGTGAACCTGTTTTTCTGTGGCTGTTAATAAGCCTATCAAGGACATGAACTCTCGGACCAGACAGGCCGGTAGAGATAGAAGCTGCAGTATTTTGTCTTGAAGGCTTTGCCACCGGTCCGGTGCTGGTTGGACCCGACCGGACTGAAGGTCTAACTGGTAGCCTACAAAGTTGAAAACCTGCTTGGGCTCCAATTCTGACTTTTCTAAGTTCACTAGCCATCCCAGTTTCTGGTACATTTCTACTAGAACTTGTGTGTGTTGGAGACAAACCCGGTGGGATGTTGCCCTCACCAACCAGTCGTCTAGGTACTGGTGGATTCTTATACCCTTGTGTATGGCCATCAGCTTTACTTCCTTTGCTATCACAGTGAACTCCAAGGGTGCTGTGGACAGTCCGAAAGGCAGAGCCTTGAATTGATAGGTCTGACCTTCTACATGAAACCTCAGATATTTCCTGGACTGTTCCTGTATGGGAATATGGAGGCAAGCATCCTTGAAGTCTATTGAGGTGACCCACTCCCCTTGTTGGAGGGATGTCCTGATGGTTTCCGGTGTCTCCATCTTGAATTTTTCCGCCTTGAGGAAGGGATTCAGATTGCTTAGGTCTAGAATAGGCCTCCACTTGTCGTTGGGTTTTGGGACTAAAAATAGTCGGTTGAAAAACGGGAGTCGGGAGTTTTGCTTGTGTACCAGTTCTATTGTGTTTTTGTCCATAAGCTGATGTAATGCCTCTAACAGGGAGAGATTCCTGTGAGGATTGCCATAGCAGCTTATGACTGTGGGAGTTCTTGATAAGTTCAGCCGGGTCTGGAAGGGGAGGGTGTACCCCTCCTTGAGGATTTGAACTGCTTTCGGACCGGCCCCCAGATCCAGCCAATTTTTCCAAAAGTTTTGAAGTCTTGCCCCTACAGGTAGATTTGTGGCAACATTGGGAGCATTTATTACAAGTTTTGCACAAGACAATGGAATGACACAAGAAACACCTTTCACAAATTTTAATTTGCTTTGCTTTGATTGACAATCTGCTGCCCCAGGACTTATTTCATTCTTTTGAGAATGCCCGGGCGCAGAAGGAACAGGATGTACAACATTTAACTTTACAACAGAAAGAGTGTTCATTGTCTCTTTTGGTGAGCTCCCGGCCAGCAGTCGTAGAGGTAAGAAACTTATACATTGATTGTCATTTATGCGACTGCTGGCCCTTGGCTGGTCGGGTTGAGTATTGTTGCTTTCCCTTGTTCTTTCTACGTTGAGTCCTGGAAAGATTCTTCCAAGCTGGTCTATCTTGTCTTTTATCAGACCTTGACTCTTGTCTCTCATACGGGTGATATCTCCGGCTCTTGTATACTGAGGATGACCGACCCTATCAAAACCACTGATCTCCTCTTCTGTTCTCTTCACAGTGCTATCTGGAAACTGAGTGTCCAGTTGAAGTGGAGCTGTCCGGAGAGCATTCAGAGTGTCTGCCTTCACACCGGCCTTAAGGTAGGAGAGATATGAATCCCGTCTCAGTAGGGTAGCATTGGCCATGTTGACAAAAACAAACTCCGTCAAGTGTTCCAAAGATTTCGCCATGGCCTGACATACACTAGAGTTAAAGTCCAACAGGAATTGAAGCTCGTCTACTGCTGTTGCTACCTTGGCCGGTGTCTTCCCTTTTGAGTCCACTCTGACAGCCTTAAGCTGGGACTGCATACTTTGTTGGATCTTCAACAGGCATCGGTTGAATCCGGCTGCTTGATTGCAAATCACTGTAGATTCACGTGCAGACCTCTCCCACTTGCGAAGATTTTCTTGAGAAATCGGGCGGGACATGGGAGGAGAACTAGCAATGCCGGCCTGTCTGGCAACCCGTAAGTATGTACTGTTCAATCTTGAGGAGCCGATGTGCCAGGAAGATACATGATCAGAGTCCTTCTTGGGTTCAGCATGGATCCCGTACCACTTTCCCTGTGATTTGGGTGGCCGCACAAATTGATCCCTGAGCAGTCCTCCTGCCTCTGATGTACGTGAGGGGTATCCCTGTACTAGAGTCAAATTCAATTTGGCCATCTTCTTACACAACCACTCGTCGGTGGGTAAAATTACCGACACTTTGCCCGGCGTGTGTAGCTTGGGACCCGCGAAGGGGTTGTCGTCGGATGTGGTGGCATTGGAGTCAACGTCTTATCCCTCTCATAGTTTCACGATATGATTGTTCCTCTGAGAGGGATTGATCATGATCTGACAGATTAGCTTCTTGGTCCTCAGAGAGTTCGCCCTCTTCCGGAAAAATGTCCAGGGCTGGTCGGTCCGATGACAAGCTGTCAGCATCAGAATCACTGGGTGAGGAAGTTTCCTTCCTAGAAGTGTCAAAGGCACTAGACAACTGTCTCTGAGACGTATGAGCAGCGGCCGGTTCCGGCTGAGATGAAGAGGGAACCTTGGTAGACATGTGCTGAGAAGGGTCGGTGGTCGGAGAGTCAGCAGCAGGTCGGTCGGTGACGAGTGAAGACTGAGGTTTCAGAAAGGGGTCGGATCTGACCACGCTGGCCGGTAGTGTATGAGTGGGAGCCACCTTCACTGTGCCAAAAGTGGGATCCTGAGGTCGGTCTACAGTCTTTGCTAGAAGAAGCGCCTCCAACCTGTTGAACCTGTCCGACCACTTTTTATCCAGTTCAGATATCCTTGAGTCAGTAGTGGAGGTGGTGGACTTTCCCTAGTCAGTGGGTGAGGCAGCCGGTGGTCGGCTAGAGGAGGGCTTCACTGACTTTTCTGGCTTGGTGGGCTTGGAAGATGAAGATGATGAAGATTTCTTAACCTCAGACTTCTTAGACTTCTTTTCTGTCGGACCACTCAAACCAGAGGTTGTCTGGCCATCAGACACTCTCAGTCCCACCCTTGTGGACCCGGCACTTACACCGACACAAGTGCCGGGTCCACAAGGGTGGGTCTGAGAGTGTCTGAACTCCGGTCTTTAACAGGTGTAGATGTCTTGGCATCTCTCTTCTCCTTTTTAAGCTTATAAGAGGGGGTGGAGAGTTGGTTGAGCTGCTCTGGGGTTAAGGCAAGACAAAGTTTACAGTCCTTTGCTGGATTCTCAACACAAGGGTCTGAGCCCTTCTTCTTACCACGGCAACGCGCACACATAGAGTGAGGGTCAAACCCCGCCATTGTGTGCCCACAACCCCCCCCTCGCTGGCTGGGAGAAGACATAATGTTCTATAAGGTCTATGGAAGTAAATAATAAAGTTGTAAAACAATAAACTTCCGTCAACTCACAATAACTTTAAAAAATTTCAATCACAAAATAAACTGTGCAGGCAGTGCATGCGCCAAACGAAAAAGATGCTATGACGTCAGGTTGTCTAGACAGGAAGGAAGTACGATGCGCCATCTGGCGAGTGCACAGTGTGGGGACCGGCCGGCCGGTGGAAACACAGGACGTCTTTTTCTGACGTTTGGCGGGCCGGTCTGTGCCGACCGGAGTTAGCAATTGTCCATTGGATAGGATGTATTAACACAATAAAACATTTAATTCATATCTTTATATTATTGTAAAAGTTTGGGTCACACTGGTCTAACTGAAGCTTGCATCAGACTTTTGGATTTGTTGGTGTTGGTCACCTTATGAATTATAATCACTTTTTCTCTGAACAATTCTCTTAAATTTATTTGTTCGATGAAATCGCTCTAACTCGCACGGTTAAGGAGATAGAAGTAAATTTGTGTTTTTCCATTTTTGGGGAAAATTCGAAAATTCAAAATGGCCGCCATTTTTGGGGAGAGTAAAATTTTCTAAAAATTGCCAATAGTACATTTCTTAGATACCCTGTAGGTCGAAAATTTTGATGAAATCACTGTACCTCGCACGGTTAAGGAGATAGAAGAAAATTTGTGTTTTTCCATTTTTGGCAAAAATCCGAAAATTCAAAATTGCCGCCATTTTTGGGGGGAGGAAAATTTTCTGAATGTTGCCAATAGTACATTTCTTACATACCCTGTAGGTCGAAAATTTTGACGAAATCACTGTAACTCGCACGGTTAAGGAGATAGAAGAAAATTTGTGTTTTTCCATTTTTGGCAAAAATCCGAAAATTCAAAATTGCCGCCATTTTTGGGGAGAGGAAAATTTTTTAAAAGTTGACAATAGTACATTTCTTACATACCCTGTAGGTCGAATATTTTGACAAAATCACTGTACCTCGCATGGTTAAGGAGATAAAAGAAAATTTGTGTTTTTCCATTTTTGGCAAAAATCCGAAAATTCAAAATTGCCGCCATTTTTGGGGAGAGGAAAATTTTTTGAAAATTGACAATAGTACATTTCTTAGATACCCTGTGGGTCGAAAATTTCAACAAAATCTCTCTATCTGGCACAGATAAGGAGATAGAAGCAAATTTGTGTTTTTGCATTTTTGGCAAAAATTCTAAAATTCAAAATGGCCACCATTTTTGAAGAGAGTAAAATTTTTTAAAATTGCGAAGAGTACATTGCTTAGATATCCTGTGGGTCGAAAATTTTGACGAAATCGCTCTATCTCGCACGGCTTAGGACACAGACATATTTATGTTTTTTGCTATGTAGCTATTACTCAGGAGATTAAAGTTATTACCATCAACAACAATACCAAGCAAACAATTGACGCTATAAACCTTGACAACAAATTTTAGAAAGATGAGTTAAATATGTTTCCTGTAAAAGAGTGAAAACAGAAAGCAATTCAGAGTAGGCTCAAAGTAGCAAAGCAGCTATTACTCAGATAGCTACAAAGCTATCATTGACCAAAAGCTATCCTGACCAAACTATTGACCCAATTATCCTTCATATAAATTTTTGTGAAGATAGAAAACATTGATTCATTAAAATGTCCAAAAAAAAGTCAACTCAAAATAGCATAATAGATATAGCACAGTAGCTATTACTCAGTTAGTTATAAAGGTATTATCACCAAAAGCAGTCCCAAGCAAGCTACTGATCCAATAATTCTCCATACCAAATTTTGTGAACAAAGGTGAAATACTTTTCCTTTAAAATGCTTAAAATAAAAAAGCTACTCAAAGTAGCTAAGTAGCTATTGCTCAGTCAGTTGTATAGCTATTATCACTAAAAGCAATCCCAAGCAAGCTATTGACCTAACTATTGCTCATACCAAATTTGTTAAAGATATGTCAAATATTTTTCCTTAAAATGCCCAGAAATGAAAGAAGTACACAAAAGTAGCCAAGTAGCTATTACTCAGTTAGCTATAGCTACAAAGCTATCATCGACCAAAGCTATCCTGGCCACACTATTGACCCAAATATCCTTCATATAAATTTTTGAGAAGATACAAAACATTGTTTCATTAAAATGTCCCAAAAAAGTCAACTCAAAATAGCATAATAGATATAGCACAGTAGCTATTACTCAGTTAGCTATAAAGGTATTATCACCAAAAGCAATCCCAAGCAAGCTACTGATCCAATAATCCTCCATCCCAAATTTTGTGAACATAGGTGAAATACTTTTCCTTTAAAATGCTTAAAATAAAAAAGCTACTCCAAGTAGCTAAGTAGCTATTGCTCAGTCAGTTGTATAGCTATTATCACTAAAAGCAATCCCAAGCAAGCTATTGACCTAACTATTGCTCATACCAAATTTGTTAAAGATATGTCAAATATTTTCCCTTAAAATGCCCAGAAATGAAAGAAGTACACAAAAGTAGCCAAGTAGCTATTACTCAGTTAGCTATGGCTACAAAGCTATCATCGACCAAACCTATCCTGGCCATACTATTGACCCAAATATCCTTCATATAAATTTTTGAGAAGATAGAAAACATTGTTTCATTAAAATGTCCAAAAAAATTCAACTCAAAATAGCATAATATATCTAGCACAGTAGCTATTACTCAGTTAGCTATAAAGGTATTATCACCAAAAGCAAGCTTTTACTCAGTCAGTTATAAAGCTATTATCACTAAATGCAATCCCAAGCTATAAAGGTATTATCACCAAAAGCAAGCTTTTACTCAGTCAGTTATACAGCTATTATCACTAAATGCAATCCCAAGCAAGCTACTGACCTAACTATTGCTCATACCAAATTTGGTAAACATATGTCAAATATTTTTCCTTAAAATGCCAGGAAACAAAAGAAGTATACAAAAGTAGCTATTACTCAGTTAGCTATAGAGCTATCTTCACCAAAATCAATCCCATGCAAGCTATTAACCCAATAAACACCCATACCAAATTTGGTAAAGATAGGATAAATACTTTTCTTTGAAATGAGTGGAAACCAAGTGTTTGATGGTGGACGGCCGACAACGGATAGCGGACGACAGACAGCAGAAAAAGCAAAAATAATATGTCCACCCCCCAGTGGATGATGACAGTACTAATCAGTAAACTAAACATTACACACTCTTTATCTACATCTGGCATGGCCGAATTATGGTTTGGATGTTTTGAATATTACCATGCATACAGAAGTGGTAATACATTTAATGAATGTGTGGTGTTGGAGCAAAATTTGTGGCTCACTTGATGAAATTCCACCTGTTACAATGGGAAGTTGTAAAAGTAAAATTCTTAATGAATTCTAATATGACTTTAACAGTGCTTAATCTGCATCAAAAGACAGGACCCAAATGTGCAACAAGATTTTAAAGGTCAACGTCACTACGACAAGGTCAAAGGTCAAATCAAGGTCAGACCATGACGCTGCACACCTACACCCCCTAACCAATGTCCCTACCACGTATAAACTTCCTAAACCTTACAGTTTCCGAGATATAGCCTGGACAAGATTTTATAGGTCAAGGTCACTACGACAAGGTCAAAGGTCAAATCAAGATCACACCATGACATTGCACACCTACACCCCCTAAGCAATGTCCCTACCAAGTATCAACTTCCTAAACCTTACAGTTTCCGAGATATAGCCCGGACAAGATTTTATAGTTCAAGGTCACTATGGCAAGGTCAAAGGTCAAACCAATGTCCCTACCAAGTATCAATTCCTACACCTTATGGTTTCTGAGATACAGCCCGGACAAAGTTTTTCCCGCCGCCACCTGCCCGACCATCCGGACACCATGGGTGAAAACAATACACCAACAGCCCTTAAGGGCTGTGAGGTAAAAAACTAGCCATTACTCACTTAGCTATTCGGACAGACTCCCAAGTTACTCACCATGTTGTAGTTGTAGAAAAAGTAGCTGAATAACATATTTTAACAAAATGCTCTAAATGTAATACTTCTCAAGTTATAAATGATTTAGTGCATGATTTCATGAATTTTAATGCATTAAAAGTTATTTTAAAAATTCATAAAAAATAATTAAGACAGATCCAGGTCTAGATAAGGTATCTTTTAAACTAGTAGAAATAGTCCTTACCACCCAGGGTATCCAAAATTTGTTTGAGTTTTACATGCTCCCTAGACTTGCTACAAGTCTCAACTTCTGCATGTTTTTAAGCACTGAATAAGAAATCACAGGTGGAACAGAAATCATGCATGTGTACATAACCACAATTTATCCTTACAATCCACAGATGGCAGCACTAGTTTTATTTGTCACTTTTATCTCTGAACTCCTCTAGAAATTCATTCAGCCAGACAATCCCCCCCCCCCCCTTCAAAATCATAATGTACTGATACAGAAATGTGGAATGAAAGGATGTTGCACAAGGTCTACATGCTCCCAACTCTTGAGTAATCTTTAGATAATTTCCTACTTGAACTAAAATTTATCAAATTTGCATGTTCCCCCCCCCCCCCGTCACCACTTCAATTGCAACACTCAAGAGAAAAACACAAATATACTCACCCCCAACCATCCCCCACACACACTACCACACACAGAGGCAATTATTTTCTCTGCTGCAGTGTGCATGAAGGAGAGTGAGAGGGGGAAATGGGAGGGGGAATCTTTCTGTACTGGTTAGCATTGAGTAGTTTATATAAGGTATAACTTTAGTATGGAATGGGCTACAAGTCTGAAATTTTACTATGTTACAGCTGAAAGAAAAATAGTGCAAAAATATTTAACAAAATGCTCTAAATGCAATACTTTTCAAGTTATAAGTCATTTACTGCATGAATTTATGAATTTTAATTGTTTAAAAAATTCCTAAAAAATTTAAAATAATCCAGACCTGATGCTCACACAAGGGAATCTACTTGTGGCCTAGTACATATATGCAAGATAAAGAGAAAAATCCCTACAATAGTCATTGAGAAACTTGTGATAAAGTTGTCACATTTTTATACCTCTCTTCTAAAAGCTCTGGGGAAGAGATGAACAGACAGATCTACATGGATTTTACAATTTATCATCCTTGATAGATAAGGTCTCTTTAAGAAGTAACAGCATGTCTCTGAGTCTTTTACTTTTGGAGAAGTTGTTCACGCGGACGCGGACGCCACAGGACTGAGAAGGTTGAAAATTTGAAATAATCCACACTTTTACTTCTCAAACTTCTGGGGATGTCAAAAACATGTCTGCACACCACAGGTGCCAAACAAAAAAGATCATATGACATCAGCTTGTCTAGACAGAAAGGAAGTACGAGGCGCCATCTGGGGAATGCGCACTACTGGGACTGGCTCGCCAGTGGCTACACAGGACATCTTTTTCTGATGTTTGGCGGGCCGGTCTGCACCGACCGGATTAGCAATTAGCAATTGTCCATTGGATAGGATGTATTACCACAACAAGCAATCAATGCCCGTGAAAGGGCTCTGTGTCAGCTGACTGTGTGTTTTGAGATGACAGAAGACAAGGACACAAAAAAATGTGCCCTGTAAATGGCATTCAGAAGGAAAGTAACAAGGTAACTGTTTAGGTGTAAAAAGTAGGTTAAAAACATATTTAAAGAAAATACTGCAAATGCAATAGTTTTTGAGTTACAACTGATTAACTCAACAGAGAAAACCTCAAAGTAGCTATAGCTCAGCTATGGGATGAGCTACTGGTCTGCAATTTCACTATGTTATAGCTGACCCAAAAGTAGGTGAACAACATATTTAAACAAAATACTCTAAATGCAACAGTTTTCAAGTTACAACTGATTTACTCAACAGTGAGAACCTCAAAGTAGCTCTCGCTCAGCTATGCCATGACATACAGGTCTGCAAATTCACTATGTTATAGCTGACCCAAAATTAGATGAACAACATATTTATAGAAAATACTTTAAATGCAATAGTTTTCAAGTTACAACTGATTTACTCAACAGTGAAAACCCGAAAATAGCTATTGTCCAGCTGTGCCATGAGCTACTGGTCTGCAATTTTACAATGTTATAGCTGACTCAAAAGTACATAAAAAACAAAAAAAAAATACAAAAAAAACCAAAATACTCTAAATGCAACAGTTTTGAAGATACAAGCAATTTACTCAACAGTGATAACCTCAAAGTAGCTATTACTCGGCTATGCAATGAGCTACAGGTCTGTAATTTTACTATGTTATAGCTGACCCAAATGTAGCTGAATAACATATTTATACAAAATTCTCTAAATACAATAGTTTTTGAATTACAAGTGATTTTACTCATTATAAATATACTGAAAAATCAGAAAGTAGCTATTACTCACTTAGCTATTGGAATAGACACCCACGTTACTCGCCATGTTGTAGCTATGGAAAAAGTAGCTGAATATTGCAAATTTAATAAGCAAATTAAATTTTTATCAGTTAATACCCTATCCAATGGACAAATGCTAATCCAGTCACCGCAGATCGGCCCGCCAAACGATAGAAAAAGCCGTCCTGTGTAGCCACCGGCTGGCCGGTCCCAATACTGTGCACTCCCCAGATGGCACCTAGTACTTCTTTCCTATGTAGACAAGCTGACGTCATAGCATCTTTTTCGTTGTCTAAAGCTCTTAGACCCCTAGTAAGCTGATAGCGGGGTCGGTTGGGAGGGTCTTGTGTGTCCATTGGATAGGGTATTAACTTATAAAAACTTAAATTTGTATAATACATCCTACCCAATGGACAATTGCTGAAAAACTATCGCTTGGCCGGCGGGTAAGTTACTAGGGACTCGAAGGAACTCAATAGTATGAACAGAACAAAATCCCGGGCCAGGTTGACACAGAGACCTGCGGGCCCTTGGGTCGGTCAGTCACCCAGTTACCGGGGATATACCGGGTACACCAACGTGGCTTTTTTTCTCTTTAATTTTTTTTTTTTTTTTGTATATGTACACTATTAGTATATGTACAAGCCTCCTCAGTAAGTGGGTCATTGGTGGATATGCTGAGCAGTCACTACTGGGCCCAAATGGTGGAGCTATGAATCAGCCCAAGTAACATCTTTCGAATAGAATTTTGTGAAGGAGTTGTGAAACTTTCGGTGGCAGGCTGACAGGATTTGACCCAAGGAGACTCCTGATTGGAAGGCTTTGGAAACAACAAAAACCCTCAAATCATGGGCTTTAACCTGATGTAAAGTATGGGTCTCCTGATCAGAGAGCTCATAGCATAGGATCACAGTTTGCTTGATCCATGAGGAGATAGTGGCAGCTGAAATGTTCTTGTCAAAGCCTTTCTTGAAGGAGACAAAGACTAACCTCTTATGACCAGACAGAGGGACCTGTCAGACCTGAGTGACTTATCCAGAGTAGGGGCCAGGGCTGGTATAACCACTGGGGCCACTGTCTGGACCCTCCTTGGCCAGCTGATTCTTGGAGAGAAAGCTGGGTGAGGGGTACAAGGAGACCTTTGACCAGTCTGACTATATTTTGTTCTGCCAAGCATGGATCTCACTCCTGCATTTGCCCGAACCCAGAGCCAATAGGAAAACAGTTATGAAGGTCAAATGCTTCAAAGAGGTCTCCTAAATGGGTTCAAAGGGAGCCTTTGTCAGCTGGTATGAAACCAGGGAGAGGACCTAGGAGGGAATGCCCCTCCTCCCTTTGGGCCTGTCTCTGTAGAAGCTATCCAGGAGACAGGGGAGATTTTCATCTTTGCTGACATTTATGGTTGAGTTCCCTATTTGTCAGCAATGGCTGATCTGTAGCCATCATTGGTGCTTGGCTGTAACTTCATGTCCTGAAACAGGTACAGTAGGAAGTCGGCTAATGACTTTAGAGGGGGTGCCCTGATGTCCAACTGGTTACTGAGGCACCACTTTGTAAAAATGGTCCACTTGCCTTATAGACTGATCTGGGTGATCCTCTTTGAAGAGCCTCAATTCACGCTGCCACTGCCTCAGAGAAGCCCTGCTCCTTCATTGCTGAGACTCTAGGAGCCATGCGTGGAGATTTAGGCTTGTCAGATTTCTGTGAGGGATCTGATTGAAGGGTTGAGTTAGCAGGTTGGGCAGATTGGGCAGACTCAGGGGGTTCTGGGTTGACATGGTCCAGATCCCAAAACCAAGGCATGTTCGGCCACCTTCGGGCTATCAAAATAATTCTGAGGCAAGGGTGGCCCTGCAACTTCTCCACTACTTGCCCAAGATGGCTACTGGTGGGAAGGCATAAGGGTCCAGATCCTCCCATGGCAGGTTGAGTGCGTCCACTGCCCAGGCCAGGGGGTCTGGCACCGGTGACACAAACCGGGGCAACTTGTTGAACCTCGTTGCAAATAGGTCTAACTGAGGCCTGTGCCACTTGCTGCGTATTGATTGAAAAGACTCTGGATGGTCTGGCCTAGCCTTGATAGCTTGTCTGCTACCACATTCAGCCGGCCTGGGATGTGTCAGGCTTTGAGGGTAACCTCTCTTGTGGTACATCAAGTCAGAACTCTCCACAAGAGGGCATACGGGGGGGGGGTGGGGGTGGGGGGGGGGGGGGTGGCTGACCTCATGCCTCCTTCCTTGTTTATGTATGACACCACTGTGGTGTTGTCAGAACAAGAACAGAACAAGAACTATCTTGTCTGAGCAGAGGTCCTAGAACTCTTTCAGGGCCAAAAAAGACCGCTTTCAGTTCTAGGTAATTAAGATGCAGCTTTCTTTCTGGAAGGGACCAAGTGCCTCTTGCAGTGTGCTCGTCTAAGTGAGCGCCCCCCCTCTTCTGATGCATCTGTAAAGATTTGCAGAGCACGCTTTATTGGGTGTAATGGTTGACCTTGAAGCACATTGCTTTCCTTCAGCCACCATTTCAGATGGGGGTGCACTTGGGAATTGGAATGACCTTTTTTAGTGATTCCGCAACCCTCCAGTTGTTTTGAGATGCCACTGTCTGGGTCTCATATGTAGTCGGCCAAGGTGCACTTGCTTTTCTGAGGCTGTTAGCAACCCTATCCGAGACATGAACTGCCAGACCAGACAGGTCGGTCGGTAGAGAAGTTCCTGCATTTATGCTGCAAGGTTTGCCACCGGCACCGGTGTTAGTTGGACCCGGCCACTTCTGAGGTTGAACTGGTAACCTATAAATCAAAGACCTGTTTGGGTTCCAGCTACGATTTTTCCAAATTCACCAGCCAACCTAAATTCTGGCAAAGCTTTACTAGTTCCTGTGTATGCTGGAGACAAACTTGGTGGGACCTGGTTCTCACCAACCAGTCATCTAGGTACTGGTGGATCCTTATACCCTTGTATATGGCTATTAATTTCACCTCCTTGCTATCACAGTAAACTCCATGGGAGCTGTGGACAGTCCGAATGGCAGTGCCTTGAACTGAAATGACCTGCCCTGGATGTGAAATCTCATGTATTTCCTGGACTGTTCCTGTATTGGTATATGGAAGTAGGCATCCTTGAAATCTATTGAGGTAACCCACTCCCCTTGCTGGAGGGAGGTTCTGATGGTTTCCGGTGTCTTTTTTTTTTTTTTTTTGTACTGCATTTCTTCAAAAGGCATGTAATACCTTCATCAAGAAGCTAATCCCTGGGGACATTTACATAACGCTTAAGGTGGTCGGTAACCTTGTCAAGTTGGGCCGGGTCCAGAGGGGAGAGAGTGGCCCTCATGAGGTCCTTTATTTCCGGTCCAGCACCAAGAGACTCCCAAGTTTCAGAAAAACTTGTGCAGTTATGCAGCCAGGTCTAGTGCCAAGTTGGGACATTTGTGACATGTTGACAAAAGCCAATTTGAGCGACAGATGAACAGCCCTCACATATTTCAATCTTAACAATATGTGCAGGAGTTAGAGCCAATAAGTCTACACTAAAGATCTGTTGTTCTGTTGTCTTTCTGGTGGAAGTCCCTGGCAACATTACAAGCTCTTGTTCCCGGACAGTTGCCATGTAAAAAACTGAAGACCCAATAAGTCTACACTAAAGATCTGTTATTCTATTGTCTTTCTGGTGGAAGTCCCTGGCAACATTACAGTAAAAAACTGAAGACCCAATAAGTCTACACTAAAGATCTGTTAGTCTATTGTCTTTCTGGTGGAAGTCCCTGGCAACATTACAGTCTCTTGTTCCCGGACAGTTGCCATGTAAAAAACTGGACCATTAACACAATGTTATTGTCCCTTGGCTGGAATGACCCTTGGCAGCTCATGATGAGTAGTGAGATGCCCTGCTTAGTGTTCCTCTGTAACCAGGGTATTCTGCGGTCAAAGGGTCAGACTGACAGGTTACTTCATTGTGATCTTCTGCCAGTGCAGTAGACTGCTATTTCTCTGTAATCAATGTTTTCAGGGAGTAGAGGTAACCCTTTATTGCTCCTCTGGCGGTTGGGTAGACCCCTGTTTCTCTGAAACCAATGAGTTCAGACAGCAACTGGCCTGTATGAGCCAATCCAAACCGCCTGACAGCCATTTGCCAGTTAATTGTGTAGCTAGCCTTAGGTCCGTAAGGTCTGAAAATGGTTGGAGTCAACTGTTACCAGGATTTCTTGCAATATTTGTTTGAATATGTGTTTGAAATCTGACAGGCTTCCATGACCTTAGCTACACAATGTGTGACACTGGTGACGAAGTTCATCAATACTGACGCTCTTCTGTAGCAACTCCTACTGTAACCAGTAGTGGGTTCTGAAAACATCACTGGAGCTGGCAGAATTCTTTTTTTTTTTTTTTTTGAATGTGTAACCGGTCACCTCTCTGTAACTGGCCAACTTCCTCTGTAACCAGTCAGCTTTTCCTCCATGACCAGTTACTTGGGGTTTCTCTGTAACCAACCTAATGAGAGGGAGCCCTGTAAACTGGTCCTGCAGATTATTCCTTTGTAACCAGATACCTGGTGGCAGCACAGAATTGAATGGACTAGGTCGGTAGACTCTGTAACCGGTTGGGGGTAAACTGTACAAGGCTGAGTAGCCAGTACCCAGTCGGTAGGCTCTGTAACCATTAGTTGGACCAATTTTACCACCAATTCAGTTGAAGGAACTGTTGAATTCAGCTTACTGTAGGTTTCCTCCATTAACTAGAGGAATGCTTTTGCTAACAAAAGCGAAGCATCCCTGAAAGTTTAAAATGCTTTGTGGTTTTAATAAGCATGCTGTAAAGCTAAGAATGCACAAAGCTGCGCCGTATGCTTTCAAAATACCTCTTAATACATTCTGAAGCTATAAAAGCAATGATAAAGGAGATATAAGGCAAAAACTCCAAAGCAGCTATTTATGATCCCAGTTTGGCCCATAAGGGGGGGTCGGGGGATAAAACTGACCAGCTATTTAGACTCTCCACATATGCTTTCCCTATACCTCTTAATACATTCTGAAGGTATAAAAGCAACAATAAAGGAGATATAAGGCAAAAACTCCAAAGCAACTATTTTATGACCCCAGTTTGACCCATAAGGGGGGGTCAGGGGATCAAACTGACTGGCTATTTAGATCCTCCACATATGCTTTCCTAATACCTCTTAATACATTCTGAAGCTATAAAAGCAACGATAAAGGAGATATAAGGCAAAAACTCAAAATCAGTTATTTTATGATCCCAGTTTGACCCATAAGGGGGGGCCGTGGGGTAAAACTGACTGGCTATTTAGACTCTCCACATATGGCTTCCTATTAACTCCCAGTACATTTTATGGCTCTAAATGCAATACTTAAGAAGACTAGCATACCAAGCCACCTGCCAAATATGAAAGAAATCTGGAAAGAAATGTGGACTGTAGGTCGCTAACAAGCAATATTCCACATTTTAGACATTTTTGTCTACCACAGGCCTAATTTAGACATAAAGCCTACCAAAAAGATAGGGTGGCGAGTTCTCTAGCATACCAAGCCACCTGCCAAATATGAAAGAAATCTGGAAAGAAATGTGAACTGTAGGTCGCTAACAAGCAATATTCCACATTTTAGACATTTTTGTCTACCACAGGCCTACTTTAGACATAAAGCCTACCAAAAAGATAGGGTGGCGAGTCCTCCACCATATCAAGCCACCTGCCAAATATGAAAGAAATCTGGAAAGAAATGTGGACTGTAGGTCTGTAACAATAAATCTCTGCGGACGTAGACGCGGGCGACGACGGTGATGAATCCATAGTATCCACGCTTCGCGCCAGGGATACAAGCGGACTGTAGGTCGCTAACAAGCAATATTCCACATTTTAGACATTTTTGTCTACCACAGGCCTAATTTAGACATAAAGCCTACCAAAAAGATAGGGTGGCGAGTCCTCCACCGTATCAAGCCACCTGCCAAATATGAAAGAAATGTGGAAAGAAATGTGGACTGTAGGTCGCTAACAAGCAATAATCCACATTTTAGACATTTTGGTCTACCACAGGCCTAATTTAGACATAAAGCCTACCAAAAAGATAGGGTGGCGAGTCCTCCACCATATCAAGCCACCTGCCAAATATGAAAGAAATGTGGAAAGAAATGTGGACTGTAGGTCGCTAACAAGCAATATTCCACATTTTAGACATTTTTGTCTACCACAGGCCTACTTTAGACATAAAGCCTACCAAAAAGATAGGGTGGCGAGTCCTCCACCATATCAAGCCACCTGCCAAATATGAAAGAAATCTGGAAAGAAATGTGGACTGTAGTCTGTAACAAGAAATCTCTGTGGACGTAGACGCGGGCGACGACGGTGATGAATCCATAGTATCCACGCTTCGCGCCAGGGATACAAGCGGACTGTAGGTCGCTAACAAGCAATATTCCACATTTTAGACATTTTTGTCTACCACAGGCCTAATTTACACATAAAGCCTACCAAAAAGATAGGGTGGCGAGTCCTCCACCGTATCAAGCCACCTGCCAAATATGAAAGAAATGTGGACTGTAGGTCGCTAACAAGAAATCTCTGCGGACGCGGACGACGATGATGATGAATCCATAGTATCCCCGCTTCGCGCCGGGGATACAATAATAGGGGGGTTGACCTAAATTTAAGGCTTTCAGATTGGAAGGTGTCAGAAAATCACTCATAAATGAGACATTTTTCAAGGGATTGCTCCCAAAATCTAATCAACTCGCGTTTTCGATAGTATGAACAGGTCTGTCAAATTATAAGGCTGTGTAGCAAGTAGTTTTTCCTGAACTGCGATGACAGGGGGGTGTATTTAAAAAAAAGTGTTTTTGATCATGTGACCTTCATAAAGGTCAAAGGTCAAATTTAAGAATGCAGAAAAATTTCTCCACGCCTAAGGTATATGACTGCCAAATATGGTTTGAAACCTTCTAATAATAAGGGAGATATTCAAGGGAGACCATAATGCGGCGGCGGCGAGGAAACTGAGGCGAAAACAAATAAGCGCCCTTTCAGGGACACTTAATTAAAGAATTTCTTGCAAGTGAAGGATTTGACAGTTGCTGGGAAAGCCCTTTTGAACTATTTATAGAAGCAATTACTGGCCGGTGTATCACGTGACTTCCTTGCTGGATGACGTCAGTCGGTAGAGTTCTTTTGTGACACTTAAACCAAGAAATTACACAGTGATCTGGTCGTCCACAGCCCCCACTACCGACAACAGGAGGGAGGGATTGGTATCACAGTAGACGTGAATTCTGAAGAACACATTGTTGAAGTGCACGTCTTTATTGTGAAGAATGACAGATACCAGGATTGCCCTTATGAGCTAAAAATAGAAGCAATTGCTGGTCGGAAGGGCACGTGATTGGCTGATTGGAGATGACGTCAGTGGTCGCATTCTTTTGTGATACTCAACCGGCAACTTAACAGTATTCTGACCGTCCACAAAAAAATCCCACTACTGACAACATGGTTGGTTGTGTGGTCGACTGGAGCTGGCTGGTAGACTGTTGCTTCACAGCAGAGAACTCGGTACCAGTGCACTCTAAAGAAGGAAATCCGGGTCAGTCTGAGTATGCTGCTAGTCCACAAACCCCACTACTGACAACAAGGCCAGGATGGTGAGGGAGGGGCTGGTATCACAGTAGACATGAGATCTGAAGAACGCAGTTCTTTCTCTTGATTGGTTGGTGAAAGATGACGTCAGTGGTCGCGTTCTTTCGAGCTGGCTGGTCAACTGATGCTTACAGCAGAGAAGTCTGTACCAGTGCGCTCTGAAGGTGAATATCCTGGTCGGTGTCGGTCTGACTTGAGCTGGCTGGTGGACTGATGCTTTACAGCAGAGAAGTCGGTACCAGTGCGTTCTGAAGGTGAATTTCTTTCATGATACTTAACCAGGAAACTTGTACAGTGACCTGGCCATCCACAACCCCCACTATCGACAACTAAGCCGGGTCGACAAGGGAGGGACTGGTATCACAGTAGAACGTGAGTTCAAAAGAACACCCTCCAAAAGAACGCTCTTCTTATAGAGAATTCCTTCTATTTATAGTTGAAATACTTGAGAAGACGACGTTTCATTGGTGAATTGTAGCTGGAGGTTACAGAAGTACATTACAAAATAAAACACGGACAATATTACCTTTAAAGCTGTGTATCCAACAAAACTTATATTGTAGTTCTGCCCCTATCAACACAAAGATTGAGTGGGAGGAAACTAGCAACATGGCCGTCTGCATATCTATCGTTGCCTACTGCCCTATCATCAACACTAAATTGAGTCAGCTAGGGAGTGTTTCCAGCAGATTTCTTAATGTATATCCGTGCTTGATATATAGATAACACTTCTACACTAAATTATTTGCAAATAAGGTTGAAAATCCTTCATAATCCACACTTTTTCTTTTAAAATTCTGGAGATGTTGAAATCATGTCCACACAGTACACGCGCCAAACGAAAAAAGATGCTATAACGTCAGCTTGTCTAGACAGGAAGGAAGTATGAGGCGCCATCTGGGGAGTGCACAGCACTGGAACCGGCCGGCCGGTGGCTACACAGGACGGCTTTTTCTGTCGTTTGGTGGGCCAGTCTGTGCCGACCGGATTAGCAATTGTCCATTGGATAGGATGTATTAACGCAATAAAAACATATTTTAACAAAATGCCCTAAATAGGAGATTTTGTGCATGATTTCATGAATTTTAATGCATTAAAAATTATTTTAAAAATTCAGAAAAAAATAATTTAAAAAGATCCAGGTCTGATACTCACACAAGGGAATATACTGGTGACCTAGTACATATAAGCATGATAAGAGAGAAATCTCTGCAATGGTCAATGAGAAAATAAGTGATTTAGTGCATTATTTCATGAGTTTTAATGCAATAAAAATATTAAAAAAATTAATAGGTCTGATACTCCCATAAGGGTATCTACTTGTGGTCTAGTACATATATGAAAGAAATGAGAGAAATCCATGCAATAGTCACTGAGAAAATTGTGATAATGTGTTGAAATTTTCACACTTTTGGTGGAGGTACCTCCCTTGTAATTTCTCTAGCAATCACACGAACAGACAGATTTGCATGCCTTAAAACAATTTTTCATCCTCGAGAGATAAGGTATCTTTTTTAAAAAAAAACAGCATGTCTCTAGGCCTTGTAATTTTGGAGGACAAGTCAGCTGACATAATAACAAGAGGGTCAAAGATGCCGCAAAAGGCGGGTTGCGCAGGCAGCAATAAGGTTAACGACTGCTGTAATTACATTTAGAAACAAGGAAAAAATTGTTAGGTCACCCAGATAAGGTGAATGTGTTAGACGTGCTAAGAAACGTAAAACTTGTAATCTATGTTACATAATTGTATCTATGCTATAAACGGACAAACGAAAGGATGGAATTACACCAATTTCGAAAGCAACTTAGCTATGATGGTGATGTATTTCCCTGTCAAATTTGAATTCGATTGGACAAAGCATTTACAAGTTAGAGTCCGGAAATGGAAATGTTGAACAAACAAACAAACAAAATTTTAATTACTTAAATGTAGCTTTTATAAGCTACAAGCTTACCATGTGGGACTTAATGCTGTTCTTGGGTTGCCACACCCGGGCCAACGTCTTAGAAAAAAAGACAGTTCTTGTTAGCCACCGGATATACTGGTAGTTGTCGTCACGTGATAACTTCTGACCAATCGTCCTACTTTCTCGTTGAAATTTTCTAAAACCTACCCCTCAGCTGTAAACAGCGGGGAGGCAGGGTGGGACTCTTCTAAGTCCCACATGGTAAGCTTGTAGCTTATAAAAGCTACATTTAAGTAATTAAAATTTTCAATTTTATTACACTACAATAGCTTACCATGTGGGACTTAATGCTGAATTCAACCGCCCGGTGGCGGGATTACAGCTGAGACTGGAAGATATGTCATTTTTTTCTAAGATTTTGAATTAATATGTATAGAATAGTGCCAGAAAAACCAGTCTGAGTCCCATTTACAGTGCCCCGATCCCGAAGACTGGGCCTGTAATGAGCCAAAAACCTAAGTAAAATGAGGGATAGTGCTAAAACTGTCTAGATGTTTGATTGTAGGACGGAAGTGCAGCAGTGCTCACTTCGAGGTCTAAGGGTCCCTGAGGGCCCTTCACGAGTGACTGACCAACCCAATGGTTGGACATCTCATAAATTTTTTGCCACCTGAATATGAGATTAATGACAACTTAATAAGTCCTTAGTACAACTTACTTGATAACTAAAAAACAAAATGACCTTACCCGTAACATCTTGAAGGTAAAGGAATACCTAGATCCTGGGAGAGACTCCTGAAGACTTGGTTGTAGCGGATGTGCCCCCCCCCCCCCCCCCCCCCTTTTTTCTTTCCGAGGACAACTGGTCTGAGGGGAAGGATCTAGGACTTGTTGTGCCGCCATTACGGGTCCCAGATACATATTGTTGTCGTTGTCTGACCAGGTAAGGTCTTTTAGGTAAAAATTTGTAAATGTGTTGTGAGCTTTCCAGTGACAGGCTTGCATGATTTGGTCCACCGATACCCCACCGTAAAAGGTCTTAGAGGCCGCGAAGGCCCGGATGTCATGCACTTTAACTTGGACCAAGTCCAAGGCTTGTTGGTATGCTTGTTTGTAACAAAGTAGGATGGTTTGTTTCAACCAGGAAGAGAGAGTAGCGGGTCTGATGTCTGAGGTATGTCCTTTCTTGAAGGAGATGAAAAGGAGGGAACGAGACCCTCTCAGGTCTTTGGTTCAGTCCAGATAATACCTCAGGGCCCGTACCGGACACAGGGTCCTGTCTTCTTTAAATTGTCTATCTACAATGGTAGTCAAAGCAGGAATAGTCACCGGAGACACACTTTGAGAACCTTCTCTTGCTAGTTGGTTTTTGGCTATGAAATCAGAAGAAGGGAACAAGTCGACCTTTTCCCATTGGCCTAGATTAGATACTTTGTTTGCGACCCAGGCATGGATTTCGCTGCGGCGTTTGCCGGAGGCCAAAGCTAGCAAGAAAGCAGTTTTGAGAGTAAGATGTTTGAGGTCTGTGTCTTTCATGGGCTCAAATGGTGCTTTTGTGAGCTCGTTGAGGACAACAGAAAGGTTCCACTCAGGTAAATTTCTGGAACTTTTTGGACGATCCCTGTGAAAACTGGAGAGTAACCTGTGAAGGTCTGCATTATGTGCAATATGGTGGGCCGTTGGGCCCAAAGTGTCAACGATTGCAGTCCTGTAACCATCAATGGTCGAGGGGCGCCTGTTTAGGTTTTGGTACAGGTACATGAGATTTGTTTCACAGATGGAGTGGAGAAATCCACCGAATTTTCTCTGCACCATTTTTCAAATAGGGCCCACTTTGACTTGTAGATGGTCCTTGTTGATGACCGCTGAGGAGCAGCAATTCTCTCTGCCACCTCCACAGAGAAGCCTTGTTCTTGGAGTTGTCCGCTCCTAGACACCAGGCGTGGAGGTTCAGCTGTTGTGGGTTGTTGTGGAACACATACTTGTGGGACTGTTTGAGTAAGGTCGTTGACACTGGGAGTTGTAGTGGGATCTCTGTTGAGAGCTGCACTAGGTCCCAAAACCAGGGCATCCCTGGCCAGCCTGGGGCTATCACGATGATCAGGCAATGACATTGCTTGATCTTTTGGATCACCTTGTGAAGGAGAGCCGTAGGAGGGTAAGCATAGGCCGTGAGGTTGGTCCAGTTTATGTTTAGAGCATCTATGTCCCAAGCCTTTGGGTCTGGGACAGGAGATACGTACAGTGGAAGTTTGTGGTTCAGGTGAGTGGCAAATAAGTCTACATGAGGAGTGAACCACTTCTGGCAAATCTGTTTGAACACCTGCGGGTGCAGAGACCATTCTGTTGACTGCACTTGGTTGGACCTGGACAGTAGGTCGGCCATCACATTCAGGCACCCTGGAATGTGCCTGGCTTTTAATGTTATGTGGTAGTGATGGCACCAGGTCATGATCTTCCACAGGAGAGCACACATCTCTGCTGAGTGAGTTCCTCCTTGTTTGTTGATGTAGGCTAGCACTGTTGTCCGTCGCAACTATCACTGTTTGGTTCTGGCACTGGTCCTTGAAGTCTCGAAGGGCCAGGGAGACCGCCTTCAATTCTAGGACATTTATGTGTAGCCTTTTTTCCCGATCTGACCACAGACCCTTTGTAGAGTTTTGGTCTAAGTGAGCGCCCCAACCTTCGTTTGAGGCGTCGGTAAAGAGTTGGATACTGTGGTCTTTGGGATGAAGGTCTGCACCTTTCATCACGTTTGAGGGATTTTGCCATCAATCTAGGTGGGCTGCAATGGTTTCTGTCCAAGGAAGGAGGTTGTCCAGCGACTGAGGATATCTCCAGTGCTCCTTGAGATGAAACTGAAAGGGCCTCATATGAAGGCGTCCCTCCAGGACCATTTTCTCCATTGAGGCTAGCAACCCAATTAGAGACATCAAACGTCTTGCAGTCAAAACACGTTTTGACTTGAGGTGTAGGATCAAATCCTGGAGTTTGAGCCATCTCTCTTGAGTGGGTTTTACAAGGGCTGAATTTAGATGGTACTCGTAGCCCACGAACGAAAACACCTGAGTAGGTTTCAGTTCTGATTTTTCCTGATTTATTATCCACCCCAAGGACTGGGTTAGGTCTACCACCGCCTGAGTGTTCACTTGGGCTTCCTCCTGAGACTGGGACCTGATCAGCCAGTCATCCAGGTACTGGTGAATTCTGAGTCCTCTTGAGAGGGCCATTAGTTTCACTTCCTTTACAATCATTGTAAAGACCTGGGGGGCTGTTGCTAGTCCAAATGGGAGGCGAGGTGAACTGGAACACCTGAGCCTTGTAGCAAAACCTTAGGTATTTCCTTGAGTTTGGGTGGATGGGGATGTGCAGGTAAGCGTCCGACAGATCTATCGACGATACCCACTCCCCTGGAATCAGGGAGGTCCTGATGGACTCTGGAGTTTCCATTTTGAACTTTTGTACCTGTAGAAAAGTGTTGAGCCTGCTTAAGTCTATGACTGGCCTCCACCTTTGGTGAGGCTTGGGTACTAGGAACAGGCGACTGTAAAACCCGAGAGATTTTACATTTTCCACCCTTTCGATTGCATTCTTTGACAGGAGAGACTGGATACAAGTGGCCAAGGCTTGGTCTTTTTGCTGGGCCTTGTTCTCTGACAGAATCAGAGGAATCTGACCAAATTTGGCTTTGAAAGGAATGGCAGTACGTAGCCATTGGTGATAGTGTTTAACACGTTTTGAGAACATTTGTTTGTTAGCCAGTCTCTCCTGAAAGAACGGAGGCGACCTCCTACTGGTGGACTGAGTGAGGCTTTGGAGGAGTCATTGGGAAGGGGGGTTTCCATGCCCCCTTCCCCTATTGTGGGGTCGAAAACGACCCCTGGAGCCTCTGAAGTTGGGTTTTCCCCTTCCTGAGGAAAACGATTGGTTACTGCTTTGAGAGGAGTTGCCCCCATAGGGGCGTTTCCTGTAGGAGCCTCTTTTCTTGTGGGGACCACGAAAGGGCTTATTCTGGTAGGGTGCAAAACCCTGAGTCTTCTGAGGTGCCTTTTTTGAGAAGGAAGTTTTCACCTTCCTTCACAAGTTGAGACTCGAACAAGGACGGGTCCCAAATGGATGAGTTCCTAAGTTCTTGACGTCTCGTTTCCCCCAACTGTGGATGTAAGAGAGTCATCTCGGCTTTGCGCCTAAGCAAGCCGGTATTGGCCATAGAATATAGCTCCCTCTGGAGAATATGGGCTAGAGATTTGCTGAGACAGGCGAGGGCCCTATGTTGAATAAGAACTGTCTTATTCCAGAAATCCATGTACTCAGCGACTTCCTCATATCCGCGCTTTGCTGCTTTCTCAGGATTGGCACCTTTCTGAATCTGAGACTTGATCTTCTTGACAGTTGACTTGATGCTATGTTGACACTTCTCCAGGGAAGCATTGCAAGAAGAAGAGGTTTTAGCAAAGGCAGCGGTGAAATTGAGGGTTGAGATATTTTGTCTAGCCTGATGCTCCAGTTCCTTGAGAACTGGCAGGGGAACCTTAGCTATAGGGGCCTCCGAGGGTTTAGGAGTAATACAGATCTTGGCAAAGTCCGTATTCAACTCCTGAATTCTGTCCTGAAAACAGGGCTGTCCCACCCTGTACCACTTAGAAGTGGAAGGAGGAGGCTTGACATATTTACCCTCAGAGAAATTTGCAGCCTTAAAGTCATGTTGAAATTTATCAAAGGCGTCCTTGATAACTGAGCTAAGCGGTAGAATAGAGGAAGGACCTCTAGGTCTGAGCTCTTGACGGCCTTTTTCATCATCCAGACCTAACACTGAAGTTGAAGACCTAGGCATAGATTCCCTAGGGTCAGGGAGTGAAAGAATACACCTAAAAGTGTCGACATCTTCAGCGTATTGTGAGGGCATGTCAGACAGAGCTACTTCCCTATAATAAGGGGGATCTGGATCATGTTGTGGAAGGTCTTGATCAGAAACAGCCCCCGAGGGCAGAGCCCTAGAGGGCTTAGAAGACCTGTGTCTGGCTGCAGGGGACTGATCCTCCCCTGAAGAAGATGACACATATCTGGACCTTGACTTGTGTTTACTCTTATCAGAGTGCTTTTTAGGTCTGGTAGAAGGGATCCGAGGTTCATTGGAATCCTCATTTAGTTGGTCCGAGGCAGAACCCGGATCAACTTGCTGCCTACTACGAGAGTGGCTATGCTTTTTGTGAGAGTACGAGACCTCTTTCGGTGGTAGTTCAGAAGGATCAACGTACTGGTCCGAGGTATCTTGCTGGTTTAGTACTAGGCGAGGAGGGAGTGCTGGACCGTAGTCCGCATCCATGGCCTCGGTATGAGTATTAGTACTAGATCTCGGAGGGGGTAGGTCCAGATTTACAGCATTATTACTGGATGTACCAGGTTTGGAAGCAAGAAACGAGGTCTGATCCACCTCTGTTTGCTTTTTGGAAGTCAACTCCTCTCGAAGCGACTGAAAAGCTTCCAACATGGATGCCTGAAAGGAACCCATTTGTT
Organism: Sabellastarte sp. h YS-2021; assembly: GCA_964017235.1. Taxonomy (NCBI): domain Eukaryota; kingdom Metazoa; phylum Annelida; class Polychaeta; order Sabellida; family Sabellidae; genus Sabellastarte; species Sabellastarte sp. h YS-2021. Next base: position 105,655,017 of record OZ024932.1, on the reverse strand, counting down.
GCTGTAAATGGATATTTAAGGAATCACCCGGGGATTTTTCAAGATTTGTTTGAATTTTTTGTTGTAAAGCTGTAGCTGGGGTGGGTGGCTGGTGTTTTGAGAGATAAAGAACTGAAGGCAAGTGGCTGAGGACGGGGGGGGGGGGGGGTGAGGTGAAAAGATTGTCAGCAGCACTCTCGAGGTCTGCATTTGAGCCAGTGAAGGAATCCCCGTCGCCATCGCCCAAAAGATCGAGTTCATTATCTTTGGAACTAGATTCCGCCTTTTGTTTTTTAAGGTAACGTTTCCTGTTTTGAATTTTCTTCATCTGTTCATCTGTGAAAGATGTACAGATTTGACAGGGAGTTTCGAAGGTGACACAGGGGTCATCACCCTTGCCAGCCTCCCTACAGGTAGGGCAATAGTTGTGTAGGTCGAAACTAAAACAAAAGTGGCGGCATTTCTGAGCTCTCGGTTTGTCTAGTGTCTTTATTCGTTTGGTGGAGAGACATTTTAAATGCAATAAAAGACGTACAATATAAATTGCCTGTACCGAGGAAAACCCAAAAAACAGCGAAAGCAAGAAAATACTTATCCTGTAAAAATAAGATTTTTACAGAATGATCTATGTTATATAATCAAAGATATATCCAAAAAAGAACCTCTAACAATACGTAAAGGCTGAGAAATAAATGAAAATGTCTGTATATTTACAAACTGCTACCAGTCAATCGTGGCCAACGAGAAAGTAGGACGATTGGTCAGCAGTTATCACGTGACGACAACTACGAGTATATCCGGTGGCTAACAAGAACTGTCTTTTTTTCTAAGACGTTGGCCCCGGGTGTGGCAACCCGAGAACAGCATTAAGTCCCACATGGTAAGCTATTGTAGCGTTATAAAAGGACGGAATTACACCAATTTCGAAAGGAACCTAGCTATGATGGTGATCTATCTCCCTGTCAAGTTTGAATTTGGTTGGAGAGAGCATTTTCGAGTTAGAGTCCGGAAACAGAAATGCTGACGAACAGACAAATGGACAAAAAACAAACGAATGGACAGAATTACACCAATTTCGAAAGGACCCTAGCTATGATGGTGATCTATCTCCCTGTCAAGTTTGAATTTGATTGGACAAACCGTTTTCGAGTTACAGTCCAGAAACGAAAATTTTGAGGGACAAACAGACAAAAAACGGACAAATGAAGAGACGGAATTACACCAATTTCAAAAGGAACCTAGCTATGATGGTGATCTATCTCCCTGTCAAGTTTGAATTCGATTGGAGAAACTGTTTTCGAGTTAGAGTCCGGAAACGGAAATTTTGACGGACAAACAAACGGACGGAATTACACCAATTTCGAAAGGAAGCTAGCTATGATGGTGATCTATGTCCCTGTCAAGTTTGAATTTGATTGGACAAACCGTTTTCGTGTTAGAGTCCGGAAATGAAAATGTGGACTGACGGACAGACAAACGAACAGACGGAATTACACCAATTTCAAAAGGAACCTAGCTATGATGGTGATCTATGTCCCTCTTAAGTTTGAATTCGATTGGACACACCGTTTTCGAGTTAGAGTCCAGAAACGAAAATGTGGACGGACAGATTGATGGACAAAAAACGGACCAAAAACGGACAAACGAACAGACGGAATTACACCAATTTCGAAAGGAACCTAGCTATGATGGTGATCTATCTCCCTGACAAGTTTGAATTCGATTGCACAAACCGTTTTCGAGTTGGAGTCCGGAAACGAAAAATGTGGACGGACAGACAAACGGACAAACGAACGGACAGAATTAACCAATTTCGAAAGGAACCTAGCTATGATGGTGATCTATGTCCCTGTCAAGTTTGAATTTGATTGGACAAACTGTTTGCGAGTTAGAGTCCAGAAATAAACAACACCACTGCCGCGGTATGTATCTCCCGCCGAGCATTACAGGGGAAGAAATACCTTTTGCGAGATATTCACAATTTTCATTTTCCACTGAAATCCAAGATGGCAGCCAAAAGTGGTGAAAAACTGAAATTTTTCCCCTAGGCACAGAATATTGTTGTACTACCCTGTGGGTCAAAAATTCGCTCAAAATCGCTCTATCTCTTACCATTTTGAAGATATTTTCAATCTTAATTTTCCGCAAAATCCAAGATGGCCGGTAAAAGTGGCGAAAATTGAATTTTTTCCCCTTTGCATAGGATACTCTTGAAATTTTTCCCCTTTGCATAGGACACTCTTGTACTACCCTGTGGGTCAAAAATTCACGCGAAATCGCTCTATCTCTTATAGTTTTCGAGATATTCACACTTTTTCATTTCCTGCTAAAATCTAAGATGGCTGCCAAAAGTGGTGAAAATTGAAATTTTTCCCCTTTGCATGGGACACTCTTGTACTACCCTGCGGGTGTCTTACGGTTTTCGAGATATTCACACTTTTTCCACAAAAATCCAAGATAGTCGCCAAAAGTGGCGAAAATTGAAATTTTTCCCCTTTGCATAAGATGAATGTACTACCCTGTGGGTTAAAAATTCAGTCGAAATTGCTCTATCTCTTATAGTTTTCGAGATTTTTTTCGACATTTTTTTTATTTTCTGCAAAAATCCAAGATGGCCGCCAAAAGTGGCGAAAATTGAAATTGTTCCCTTTTGGATAGGACACTCTTATACTACCCTGTGGGTGAAAAATTCGCTCGAAATCGCTCTATCTCGTACGGTTTTCGAGATATTCACACTTTTTCATTTTCCGTTAAAATCCAAGATGGCCACCAAAAGTGGCGAAAATTGAAATTTTTCCCCTTTGCATAGGACACTCTTGTACTACACTGTGGGTCAAAAATTCGCTCGAAATCGCTCTATCTCTTATGGTTTTCGAGATATTCACACTTTTTCATTTTCAAGGGGCAAAAATTGAAATTTTTCCCTTTTGCATAGGACACTCTTGTACTACCCTGTGGGTCAAAAATTCCCTCGAAATCGCTCTATCTCTTAAAGTTTACGAGATATTCACACTTTTTCATTTTCCGCAAAAATGCAAGATGGCAGCCAAAAGTGGCAAAAATTGAAATTTTTCCCCTTTGTATAGGACACTCTTGTTCTACACTGTGGGTCAAAAATTCGTTCAAAATCGCTCTATCTCTTACGGTTTTCAAGATATTCACACTTTTTCATTTTCCACTAAAATCCAAGATGGCCACCAAAACTGGCGAAAATTGAAATTTTTCCCCTTAGCATACAATACTGTTGTACCACCCTGTGGGTCAAAAATTCGCTCGAAATTGCTCTATCTCTTACGGTTTTCACTAAAAGTAGCAACAAACTAGACCAAGGACGCATCTGTGGCCAGATGCAAAATGTATCCACCGGCAAAGGCAAAAGTGAAAAACATGTGAAAGCTCTCCAAAATGTAGGTGAATGAGTTATTTGAGAAATACTGGCTATCTGCAATACTTTTAGTGATAATAGGCATTTACTCATTTTGAGTAGGCAAGTAATTAGCTACGGATCTGAAAATTCACTAATTGAAAGCTCTCCAAAATGTAGGTGAATGAGTTATTTGAGAAATACTGGCTATCTGCAATACTTCTAGAGATAATTCACATTTACTCATTTTGAGTAGGCGAGTAATTACCTACGGGTCTGGAACTTCACCATGTGAAAGCTCTCCCAAAAGTAGGTGAATGAGTTATTTGAGAAAAATTGGGTATCCGCAATACTTTTAGAGATAATTCGCATTTACTCATTTTGAGTAGGTGAATAATTAGCTACAGGTCTGAAAATTCACCAAGTGAAAGTTCTCCCAAAAGTAGGTGAATGAGTTATTTGATAAAAATTGGCTATCTGCAATACTTTTAGAGATAATTCGCATTTACTCATTTTGAGTAGGTGAGTAATTAGCTATGGGTCTGAAACTTCACTATGTGAAAGCTCTTCCAAAAGTAGGTGAATGAGTTATTTGAGAAAAATTGGCTATCTGCAATACTTTTAAGAGATAATTCGCATTTACTCATTTTGAGTAGGTGAGTAATTGTCTACGGGTCTGAAACTTCACCATGTGAAAGCTCTCCCAAAAGTAGATGAATGAGTTATTTCAGAAAAATTGGCTATCTGCAATACTTTTAAGCGATAAGCCACCTGCCAAATATGAAAGAAATGTGGAAAGAAATGTGGACTGTAGGTCGCTAACAAGCAATATTCCACATTTTAGACATTTTTGTCTACCACAGGCCTAATTTAGACATAAACCCTACCAAAAAGATAGTGTGGCGAGTCCTCTGGCATACCAAGCCACTTGCCAAATATGAAAGAAATCTGGAAAGAAATGTGGACTGTAGGTCGCTAACAAGCAATATTCCACATTTTAGACATTTTTGTCTACCACAGGCCTAATTTAGACATAAACCCTACCAAAAAGATAGGGTGGCGAGTCCTCTACCATATCAAGCCACCTGCCAAATATGACAGAAATCTGGAAAGAAATGTGGACTGTAGGTCGCTAACAAGAAATCTCTGCGGACGATGATGAATCCACAGTATCCCCGCTTTGCTCCGGGGATACAATTAGCCATTACTCACTTGTACATTGAGCAACAGTTGTGAAACTTAAATATGTTACAGTTCACAAAAAAAAGTAGATGAACAACAGATTTGAGAGAAATTGTGTAGCTACAATACTTTTGAAGATATAAGACATTTACTCATTATGGTTATCATTAAAAATTGACAAAGTAGCTATTACTCACTTAGCTATGGAGATACACTTCCAAACTACTGACCATGTTGTAGCTGTGGAGAAAGTAGCTGAACAACATATTGGAACAAAATACTCTAAATGCAATAGTTTGAGAGTTATAAGCCATATAATTATATTAAGTAAAAGTGCTATTACTCACTCAAAAGTAGGCCAAAGTTCACCAATCCCCTTAGCATAGGATACTGTTGTACCACCCTGTGGGTCAAAAATTCGCTCGAAATTGCTCTATCTCTTACGGTTTGCGAGATATTTGTGATTTTTCACATTTTCATTAAAAGTAGCAATAAAGTAGCCATTATTCACTTGTACATTGAGCAATAGTTGTGAAACTTCAATATGTTACACTTCACAAAAAAGTAGATGAACAACATATTTGACAGAAATTGTGTAGCTGCAATACTTTTGAAGATATAAGCCATTTACTCATTATGGTTATCATTAAAAATTGACAAAGTAGCTATTACTCACTTAGCTATGGAGATATACTTCCAAACTAGTGACCATGTTGTAGCTGTGGAGAAAGTAGCTGAACAACATATTGCAACAAAATACTCTAAATGCAATAGTTTGAGAGTTATAAGCCATATAATTATATTAGGTAAAAGTGCTATTACTCACTCAAAAATAGGCCAAAGTTCACCAATCCCCTTAGCAGAGGACACTGTTGTACCACCCTGTGGGTCAAAAATTGGCTCAAAATTGCTCTATCTCTTACGGTTTGCGAGATATTTGTGATTTTTCACATTTTCACTAAATTTCATATTTTTAAATGTAAAATGCATTTTTATGAAGAAAAATGGATATACTTACTATATGAAAACACTTGGGTAAGCGTGGCTTGGCGTTCGGTGACCGCCACATACACCGTACATAGAATTTAAAATATGAGGGGAGACCCTCTTTAAACCTATATACTTGCTACCTTTGACCCCTGGTGACCTAATTCACTCTGCCATGTAATACAGAAATAGTTCATTCTTTTTGTGAATAAACATAAATGCTGTAAAAAGGTCTTTTAAAAGCGGGGCAGGCGGGAGGGTGATTTGCTGTTTTCATATGGTAAGTATATACATTTTTCTTCATAAAAATGTATTTTACATTTAAAAATATGAAATTTTATTTCATAAAAATGTAATATACTCTACCATATGAAAACACTTGGGTTGAATGCCCAAATGGAAGGATGGTGGGAAAAAGACAGACTGAGGAAAACCACCCTAAAGTTAAATTGCATAAAGAGGATACTTCCTGGTGCAATTGAACCCAAAACCTCTGTGCTGAAGAAATAACTCTACTGAGTTAAATGAGTAGAATTAACCACTGCAAGAACTTCAACACTGCTGTCTACACCCTATTAGGTCAGTTCAAAGGAGAGGGCATTAATATGCCACTGTGCTCAGAATAGGAACATGCCAAAAGGCACTAAGAAGCACGGTTCTGAAAATGGAGATGAAGAACAGAATCCCTAAAAGGGAAATGCCACCCCCCTTTTTCTGAGGCTCAAAAGTCTCAGAATGACTTAAATTGAGGAATTTAAGTAGAAGAGAGAGAATGGGCTGAGTGGCAACAAAAGTCCACTACACTTAAGAAATCATAGAGATTCTTAAGAACAACATCTCTGAAGGAAAATAAGTGAAGTGCAAGAATTCCAAGAGGAATCCCCCATGATGTGAAGCAGTGGAAAACCACCTAAGAGACCAGAATGAAAACTGGGCAAAAACATCATGGGCCTTCACATGTGGAAAAGAGTTAGAGGGAATAAAGGATAAAATGTTATCCAAAAAGATATTGTCTGAGCAGCAATATCACCCTCTTTGAACTTCAGAAGAAAGACCAAGAAGAAATCCTCCTAAGAAAGTCAGAATAGCTAGATAGATAGTATCTTAGGAATCTGACTGTAGGAAAGGAGAGGTCCTCTAAGCCATCCTGACCAAAGACAAAAAGTCAAAGCAGGAAGAGACTTCTGAAGATAACTGGCTTAAGCCAGGAAAGTAAGATCTGACTTAAGGATGACTTAGGCCATCCCTAGAGAGTGAGAGAAAACCTTTAAATAAAGGAATCAAAATCACTCCTTCTCCTTCCCAAAGAAAGGGAGTCTGACACAACCATCTGAAGATCCAAGAATTGGGAGACCACTTTATATGAAAGGTGAAATAAGACCTCCAGAGATGGTCTGCCAAGGATTCATGCCCCTGGAACATGAGTAAGAGGAAGAACAGACTTGTTCTTGTAAAAATATTGGCAAAAGGTGCCAAAATAGATACACATGTCCCAAGAGTGGAAGCTCTCTTGATATAAAAAAGAAAGCACAGACAACAGTGTTACCTGAAACTATCTGAAGTGTCCCTTAAAGAAAGGACAAGTGAGGAACAAATGTCTTGAGAACAAGACATCTGTGTTGTTTGAGGCTGAAAGGACGATCCTTTGATGAAAGGATAATACGGGAACAAATGTCTGAGCAAAAAGGACTGCTACATCAAAGATGGACCTTAGGTGGTCAAAAGAGCACAAAAAACTCCCAAACCCTGAAGTGAAACATCCATGAAAGTAGATGTAAAAACTAGGGAATTAAAGGGAGGTATGCAAAGACATAGTTCCCAGGAAAGTACCATCTTAAATGAACCTTCATAGAGGGATCAAAGAATGGACAGTCCAGAGCACCTTTGAGAAGAAAAATCAAAGTGTCCTGAGATGACACTGAAGAAGTGTCATGTGCAGGCGACCTTGAAGAAATGGCTTCCAAGTGGACGTCAAGAGAAATAAAGGTGCCCAGTTGGACAGGTAATTTAAAGGTGTTCTAAGGCAGAGAAAGGAAGAGCTGCTGAATAGACAGAACCTTGTCCCTGAGAGGAACACCTTTAGACAGGCTAAGAACCTGACCCAGGAAGGAGACCTGTTGTAGGAACAGATCTAAATAATTCCTGCTAAGAACCACTCCAAGTTGAAAGTCAACTCTAAGAGAGTTGCCAAATGAGCCTCTGACAACTATTGGCTCTAATGAGCCTATATGTAGTCACATGTGCACTGAAATGCCCAACCTCAAAGCCAACTTGCCTTACTTCCTTGACTAAGGAAGTAAATACTGAAAGGCTAGTGGCTAGGCCCTAGGGTACTGCAACAAAGTGGTACACCCTGCCCAAAAGCAAAACTCTGAACAAGAGTGAACCAAAGGAGAGAAAGGAGGCATACTGAGGAAGAGAAGTGGTCCACTGGCCAATTAGAAGTGAGAAAAAGATCGACTGAAAAGTTTCCATCCTGATAGTTTGGAGAACCAGGAAAAGATCCAAATCTAGGAAAAGATGTAAATCCAATGCTGGTTTCCAGTCTTCTATCTCTTTGTCAAGGAAAAAGGGGCCCTGAGAAAATCAGGTAAAAAAGAGCCCAGGCACTTGAACTGCTCCTACGAACAGCAAGTGTGAGGCTGAATGACAAAGAGCAGCATACTTCTGAGAAGCGAAAAAGCTGAAGAAGATGAAATCAGTAAAGTGAAATCTGAGAGACCACTGGAAGGTGAAAACCAAGTTCCAGGTTTCTGGAAAAAGAAAGGCTGACACCCAAACATTTCAAATAAAATGGAAGAAATCAGTTGACCTCCCACTGGCAAGTGGAGGGATCTGGAACTAAGAGTGAAAGTTTGAATATAACAAAACACTCCTATCTCCTGAAGGACACCATGATAGAGGTTGACGCTGAGCCTTTGCCTGTGGAAGGCATTCCACCATCAGAATGTTGGAACCTGGAAAGGAACCACATCCCTAAAGCACTAAGTTAGAGAGAAGACTCCCTAGTTGGGAGGAGAAAGGTCTTTATTGAAACAGTATAAGACCAAAATTGACCCAAATTACCCTACCAAGTGACTAGGCACAAGTGAGGGAAATGGATAAAGAAATCTCTCAAAACAAAGTGCAAAGATGGCTGAAAAAGGCCATAGATCAACCAGCTAAAATGGAGCTGGAAGATCCACTGAAAAGATGTCGAAAGCATGGTGGATGAAAAAGACCACTGAGAAGTATTGCCTGGTCAATCAACTTGAATAAGCAGGACTGAAGGAAAAAATCCCACAGCACTAAGGACCCGAAGGTCCATCTCAGATCTACCCAAAAAGCAGAGGATCTCTGCCTAGGGAAGAGAAGGTCTTAAGGACCCCACCAGGCTAGATCCCAGGTCCGGAAACCTGAGCAAGTCAACCCAAAAAACCCCTGAGGAGGGTTTTACCTGACAAAAGTAAGTTTTAGAAGGTAAACTTGGGTAATTACCCAACCTTTTAAACTTAGAATGAGAAGATCCCAAAAGAATGTGTGACAGAAAGAATCTGGCCCCACTAAGGAACTTCTAAGCCTGGGAAAATTGGTTGACTTAGAGAAAAATAAGACTGATCAAAAGGAAAGAGCAGTCAAATTTATCCCTTAATTTCGGTGGACAGGAAGCCTTGAAAATCTTCTGTGCAGAAGATTGAAGGATGAAGTCCTAAGCATCCATATAGTCCAACAGACTGGCACCAAAAAAGTTGGAATAGGGTCCCTGAAGTCTGCCTAATGGTTAACTATAGACAGAGGGACCCCAACATACCCAAAAAAGGAGATGTGCCCATTGGTAGTCAGATCTAAAATGGTGAAAATGAAATAGAAAGCTGTTGAGTAACAGAAGATTTCCACCAAGCCCCAAACAAAAATTTTCTAGATTTAGAAAATGAATGGAGCTGTGTTTAGGAAGTAGCAACATCAGTTGGATTCAACTGATAAACTCTTCTTAAGGGGCCCTGAACAAAAATGGTCTTGAGAAGGTAATCCCAGCCCAAAAAGACAGCCTGATTAGGCTGAGCCTTAGGCACAAAAGAGGCCAAAAGACTGAAAATGGACTGAGAAACCAAATGACCAACTGACAAAATTGGTATGTAGGAAACCGGGAACAGTGAGATGGGTCTCCAAAGGGGAAGACCAAGTCAACCCCATGAGCCGTTAACCACCATCCTCCAGATTTGAAGGTGGGGTAAGGCTAAAAAAGGAAACCCTGGGTTCACAATTGAACCCAAAAACACTGAAACCAGGATCCGTATCCCAGAAATGTCAATTGAAAGGGCCTGTACAAGAAAAGAACCGTGAATGGTAGGTACGTGTAGAAACCGTAAATATACGCTAAAATTATGCGTAAAACATGGGTATTATTACACATTATGCTCTGAAAGAATAATAATCACAGAATTATGAAAAAGGAATGAATACACAAACCTGGAAATGCTGTAATCACTGAGAAAATGAATATTTTCTGACAACCGATCGGTTGACCTCCATTTTGGATGTGACGTCATCGTCACGTGACCTGGTGAATGATTCGTAAAAAGCTCAAAGTACGGTCAATATACGCGGTGAAACGAAGAATTTCGTGTTAAGAATGATGGAAAACCTAAATTGGCATTTATAAAGCCAGTAGAAGTGAAGAAATGAAATAATTCACCGCGGAAATAATTATTCCCAAAGGAAATCCAACATTCTGACCTGATGAGCGATAATGAAATCTTTGTAACTATGTGAAAACAATGCACACTCAAGTTGATAATACGGTCAAAATACGTGGTAAAACGAAGAATTTCGTGGAAAGAATGAAGGAAAACCGTAAATTAAAATTATAATGCCTGTAGAAGTGCATAAAACGAATTAATTTACCAAGGAAATGAATATCTCCAAAGGCAATCCGACATTCTAACACCACGTGACCAAATGAGCGATAATACGAATTATGAAAATACGTAAGAATATTGCACAAAGTATACAATAAATTCACCAGAAATCGAAGTAAAAGGTAAATAAAATGGAGAAAAGGTGAATAAAAACAGCAGAAGTGTACTTACAGAGCATCAAATACGTGTAAATGCAGGACTTAATGAGGTAGCAAAAACGCCTGTTGACACTTCAACTGCCACAAAAAGAATGAACTATTTCTGTATTACTGCGCATGGCAGAGTGAATTAGGTCACCAGGGGTCAAAGGTAGCAAGTATATAGGTTTAAAGAGGGTCTCCCCTCATATTTTAAATTTTATGTACGGTGTATGTGGCGGTCACCGAACGCCAAGCCACGCTTACCCAAGTGTTTTCATATGGTAGAGTATATTACATTTTTATGAAAGAAAAAGTAGCAATAAAGTAGCCATTACTCACTTGTACATTGAGCAATAGTTGTGAAACTTAAATATGTTACACTTCACAAAAAAGTAGATGAACAACATATTTGACAGAAATTGTGTAGCTGCAATACTTTTGAAGATATAAGCCATTTACTCATTATGGTTATCATTAAAAATTGACATGTAGCTATTACTCACTTAGCTATGGAGCTACACTTCCAAACTACTGACGATGTTGTAGCTGTGGAGAAAGTAGCTGAACAACATATTGGAACAAAATACTCTAAATGCAATAGTTTGAGAGTTATAAGCCATATAATTATATTAGGTAAAAGCCATATAATTATATTAGGTAAAAGTGCTATTACTCACTCAAAAGTAGGCCAAAGTTCACCAATCCCCTTAACATAGGACATTGTTATACCACCCTGTGGGTCAAAAATTCGCTCGAAATTGCTCTATCTCTTACGGTTTGCGAGATATTTGCGATTTTTCACATTTTTACTAAAAGTAGCAATAAAGTAGGCATTACTCACTTGTACATTGAGCACCAGTTGTGAAATTTAAATATGTTACACTTCACAAAAAAGTAGATAACAACATATTTGAGAGAAATTGTGTAGCTGCAATACTTTTGAAGATATAAGCCATTTACTCATTATGGTTATCATTAAAAAGTGACAAAGTAGCTATTACTCACTTAGCTATGGCGATACACTTCCAAACTACTGACCATGTTGTAGCTGTGGAGAAAGTAGCTGAACAACATATTGCAACAAAATACTCTAAATGCAATAGTTTGAGAGTTATAAGCCATATAATTATATTAGGTAAAAGTGCTATTACTCACTCAAAAGTAGGCCAAAGTTCACCAAACCCAAAAAATTTTGAAGAGCGTAAAAATTCATTAGGACAAGTAATTTACCAAAAATGTGTAACTATAATAGTTTCAGAGAAAACTGCATGACCCACGCAGGCACGCACGGATGCACACACATGGTGCAAATTATAATCTCCCGCCGGCGAGCCAGGCGGGAGATCAAACTGTGACATGGACAGACGGACATCAGACACATCAATCTAACAGGCGGGTTGGTTACACGCAACCCGCCTATAAATGTACTCTAGCATACAGGAAGTGAAGCTTACAGGAAGTGAAGCTCATGAAAACAAAACTTGACAGTTCTTCTCCAAGAAATCGCTGCATAAATATTAAAATCTATACAGATATGAAATAAAAGTTCATATCTTCAGATTTGAGGTTTGTTTCTAATGTTTTTCTTTTCTTTTTATGTTTTCTCACAATTATATGTACTGACATTCGGGGGGGGCTGATTGTTAAGTGTTGTCACAGTATTCAAGTGATACAGTGTCTATATCGAAATACCAAATTGAATGGTACTGATCCTGCCCTAGTCACAGGCTTATTACAAATAAATTTAAACAGGATTAATTCAGTCTATTACTTAGAGGTGTTATTTCATATTGGATTTGTCATGAAATAGAGTCTTATCAATAAATAAAGTGAGTAAGTATCTCTCATCTCCTCATTTACACCCATTTAGCCTGAAACAATCTACAACTACACACAGTTTTGGTAGTATAAAAAAGGAGAAAAAATATGAGATGAATTGTATGAAATATATTTCTATATGAATCAGATTTCTCTATGGGTATTTATCTTCTACAAATTTGTAAGAATCAAAGATATGACTCAATAAGAAAAAGTTACTTATTTTTAATAAGGATGCACAAAATATAAATACTCACCTACAAACTTGCTTTAATCTACCTGGACCTCCGAACTTGGTCATATCTCTGCATAAACAAAATCAATATAAAAATACAGAGTGCAATGTTGATAGAACACATTCTTTATTTGCATACAATGTTAAATTTAGATGTGATAACACTAGAATTATAGCCAGTGCCACTATAAACCATGAAATGGACTTATTTTACAGATATGGGACAAGTATAAAAGGTTATGGTCAAATACCTGTTTATCATTACTTGCCTTGCATGCGAGCACTTGCTCAATTTATATATATTATATGTGAAACAAAAGTTCTATTTTAAGTAATAAATATAAATTGATTTTAGAATGAAAATGAAAACATATAAAACAGCCAGCCTCAGCAGGCAAGAACAGCAGCTCGGAGGTACAACTAAATGGGCAACAACATTGAGACTTGGGAAAATCTTAGAAAATACTCCAGTTATAAGAAGTACACAGAATCCATGAAATGTTGTCAGAATTAAGATTCACAGGCCATGATTTCTTACAAATGGCTTTCAGATTTTGAAGCCCTAGAACCAATTATAAGGGAGATATAAGGGCCTTTTAGCATGATGACCCTACCTGACCTTGAAGCAGGGATCAAAGGTCAAATTTGACACTTGCAAAAGATTTAGATACCATGATTTCCAATAAGTTTCCAATAAGTTATTTTCTTATATTGAATATTGATTTCTTAGTCCCCCCCCCCCCCCCCCCTCCCAACAATTTGACATTAAAGATGTGATATGGTAACTATTTTGTTTGTAAAACTGGTCAAAAATTACTCTCACGCAAGCTTTTCTAGGCTTTTACATTTTGTGCAAATCTGACACAGCTAGCTGTAATATTTTAAATTTTAGAACATATCAATTACTTAAAAAAAATCAGCTAGGGCAGCCATGTTGTTTTTTAAAATGAGTATCAACTTCCTACACCTTACGGTTTCCGAGATATAGCCTGGGCAAGATTTTGTAGGTCAAGGTCACATCAGCAAGGTCAAAGGTCAAATCAAGGTCAGACCATGACGTTGCACACCTACACCCCCTAACCAATGTCCCTACCAAGTATTAACTCCCTACACCTTACAGTTTCTGAGATACAGCCCGGACAAACTTTTTCCTGCCGCCCGCCCGCCCGCCTGCCCATCCGACACCAAATACCCCGACAGCCCTTGACTGTGAGGATACCCAGGGGGGAAAAATCTGTCCAAATTCCTCTACCTCGCAAAAAAATGGCGGGAAAACAATTTTTGACAAAAAGTGATGAGTCTGGAGATACCCTGAGGTCCAAAAATTCTGTCGAAATCACTCTATCTCAAATACTGGAAAGCAAGTGTGATACAACAATGACGACAGGGGAAAAAGCAATTCCTATGTGCCACCCACATATATCCTGGTGGCATAAAAATGAGGCAACTTGTGTGGGCTGATCACTAGGCAAGAAGATACAATAATTATCAGGGATTACTACACAAAATAGACTTACTTGCAGAAGTCACACTTCTGGCATTCAGGTCTGACGCAATTCACACACTCTCTGCATGGCATACGCTTTTTGTACTGCTTGGGCTGCCAAGGAGTGAAAAAAAAACAGAAACTACACTGAAGGAATTCAACAAGAAAAAAGATTTTGCTTGCAAAAATGAAGTGTCCCCAAAGCATAAATGTAATATCACTGAAGAAGTAGAAAATGTAAAGTTGGATAGGCAGTGACACTGAAGACATAATTATATAGGGCATTTCAATGGTTAACTGCGCATTCTGATATAGTAAGCCACAAATCTATTTGTCCTTCTTCTATTCATTTAATATATTGGTGGCGAGATGAAATATCATAAAACAATGCAATTAGATCCAAACTGGCATATATTTTTCCCGAAGGCCGGGAGATTATAAAACGCCTTCCGTCCGTCACGTTTTTGCATAAACCTTAATATCTCATTCATTTATACAGATATCTTCACCAAATTTGCAGGGAATGTTTATGGCTATTAAAACCTGCTTCTAAAAAATTTTAGCCTTATTTTGAAAAACAAAATGGCCACCATAGCCAATTGTTTGAAAATCATAAAAGTGTTCTAAATCTTGAAATATTCCAGCTAGCTTCATCAAATTTCCACAAAAGCTATATGGCTAGAAAAGCTAGCCTGATAGTAATTTTGGCCTAGTTCAAAAAACAAAATGGCCGCCATATCACGTTTAATATCAAACAGGTTATCCTATTAAAAAGGCCTTATATCTCCCCAAATATTGCTCCAAGAGGTTCGGAATGTGAAAACAACTTGTAGGAAGTCATGGCCAGGGAATCTTTTCCAGGTGTTGAATTTGACCTTTGACCCCTGCTTCAAGGTTAAATGAGGTCGTCACACTAAAACATCATTATTTCTCCCTTATTATTGGTGCTATGGCTTCAGAATATAAAGACAGACCATCAAAAGTCCTGGCCTTCAAATGTTTTCCTGACAAAAATTTTGGCCTTATTTTGAAAAACAAAATGGCCGCCATAGCCAATTATTTAAAAATCATTAAGATGCTCTAAAACTTGAAATATTGCAGCTAGGTTCATCAAATATGCGCAAAATATATATGGCAAGGAAAGTTAGCCTGATAGTAATTTAGCCTAGTTTCAAAAACAAAATGGCCGTCATATCACATATTAAATGGGACTATCCTATTAAATAGAAAATTTAATAGTAAATTAAATTTTTATAAGTTAATACCTTACCTAGTGGACAGATGCATTTGTCCGGCGCCCTGCCGGTCACGCCAAACGTTAGAAAAAAACGTCCTGAGCTGGGCTCTGGCCGGGACCGGTAGTGTCCTGTTCACTCGCCAGGTGGCTGTACAGCCTACCTGCCGGTATACTGCGCATGCGTGCGCATGCGCTCTTCCTCTTTTTGTTGTCTACCTTATGACCCCTTGTTGGTTATGATAGCGGGGAAGGTAGGGTGGGACTCCCCCTGTCCACTAGGTAAGGTATTAACTTATAAAAATTTAATTTACTATTAAATTTTCTATTTTATTGCGTTAATACAACTTACCTAGTGGACAGATGCAGAATGACTACCCATTGGATGGAGGGTAGCCAAACAAGGGGAACCCATATAGACAATAGCATAACAGGTGCGTCCGGTACTGGTTAAATAAACCAACCTTTAAGGACCAAAACACCCTTGCTCCCCCCTGATTTTTCCAAAAGGAAACAGCCTGTGCACCAATTCGAGCCGAAGGTGCAGGAAGACTAATGAGGGCATGAACTAACAATCTCATGAATGAGGAAGAAGAACAGGAGCAAAGAAACACCATCCTTGAGAAGCTCCTGGATCCACTTTGGATCACGGCAATCCAGTAGCAAAGGATAGTGGAGGTTTTTTTGTTTTTTTTTTTTATATATATATACACCAAACCTCAAAAAACATGTATACACTATATACAGTCAGTAATAAGACTACTACTGATGTTCGTGGATCTGTTGAGCAGCTACCACAGGACCTAGGTGGTACAACTCTGAATCTGCCCAGGATAGGTCCTTCAGGTAGAATTGTGTAAAAGTGTTGTGGGCCTTCCAATGGCAAGCTGATAGGATCTGATCCAAGGAAACCCCGCCCTGAAAGGCTTTGGATGCGGCAAAGGCCCGCACATCATGAGCCCGAACTTGATGTATAGTTTGAGCCTCATGATCGGAAAGCTGATAGCACAACAACACAGTTTGCTTGATCCAGGAAGAAACAGTAGCCGGAACAATGTCCTTCTGAAAACTCTTCCGGAAAAACACAAACACCAGATCTTTGCCCGAGCGTAAGTCCTTGGTCCTGTCTAAATAGTAACGCAAGGCCCTGACCGGGCAAAGTGACTTGTCCTCCTTGAGGGACCTGTCCAATGATGGAGCCAACGCAGGAATGACAACCGGTGCCACAGCAGCCGGTCCGTCCCGCACTAGTTGATTCTTAGATAGAAAACTGGGAGAGGGATATAGTGAGACCTGACTCCAGTTCTCCTGATGCCGGATGTTGCGGTATAACCATGCATGGATTTCGCTCCGCCTTTTGCCGGAACCCAAAGCCAATAGGAAAACCGTCTTAAAGGTCAAATGTTTAAGAGAGGCCTTCCGCATGGGTTCGAAAGGAGCTTTGGTCAACTGGTGGAGCACTAATGAAAGGTTCCACGCAGGGACTCCCCGCCTGCCTTTCGGCTTGTCTCTATGGAAACTGTCCAACAAGCGAGTCAGGCTTACATCCTTGCCAAAATGAACCGGTTCGTTACCCACCATATCTGCAATAGCTGTTCTGTAGCCTTCTATAGTACTGGGTTGTAACTGTCTCTCCTTAAAGAGATACAACAAGAAATCGGCCACCTGTTTTAGAGAGGGCGCCCTGAAGTCCACCTGGCTGGAGTCGCACCACTTAACAAAAATGGCCCACTTTGACTTATAGACCGCTCTGGTTGAACTTCTCTGAGGAGCCTCAATTCTTGCTGCCACCTCCTCAGAGAACCCTTGTCGTCTGATGGACGAGGCTCTAGGAGCCAAGCATGCAGATTCAGATGATTCAAGTTCCTGTGGAGAAGGCCGTTGAACGGTTGAGTCAACAGGTTCCTCTCCAAGGGAAGACTGAAGGGAATCTGACTTGATAGACTGATCAGATCCCAAAACCAAGGCATGTTGGGCCAACCCGGAGCGATTAAGATCATTCTGTGAAAGCCCTGATTCACCAGTTTGGATGTGACCTGACTGAGAAGGGAGACTGGAGGAAAGGCGTACACGTCCAGGTTGCTCCATGGTAGGCTGAGAGCATCCACCGCCCAAGCTGTCGAGTCCGGGACTGGAGAGACAAACTTGGGAAGCTTGTGATTGAATCGGGTGGCAAAAAGATCTATCTGCGGCTGGCCCCAGTTGGAGCACAAGCGATTGAACACCTGTTGAGACAGGCACCACTCGGTCTGGATCACCTGATTGTGCCGGGACAGCTTGTCTGCTATGACATTTAACCGACCCGGAATGTGCCTGGCTCTCAGAACTATTCCTCTGGAGTGGCACCAGGAAAGGAGTCTCCAGAGGAGGGCACAAAGAGAGCCTGATTTCATACCCCCCCTTGTTTGTTGATATAGGCGACCACAGTTGTGTTGTCGGTCGCAACCAACACAATCCGGTTCAGACAGAGAAGCTCGAAACTCCTTAGGGCCAGAAGGACTGCCTTTAGTTCCAAGAAGTTGATATGAAGTTGACTTTCTACTTCTGACCAAACTCCTCTTGCCGTAGAGTCCCCTAAGTGAGCGCCCCAACCTTCGTTTGATGCGTCGGTAAACAGTTGAAGGGCGTGACTTAATGGATGTAAGGGTTGACCCCTTAACACATTTCCCTCGTCTAACCACCAATCTAGATGAGGTTGAAGAGAGGGAGGTAGAGGAATGACCTTCTCTAAGACCTCGGGTACCTGCCAGTGTCTCTTTAGGTGCCACTGAATGGGACGCATGTGGAGACGACCTGACCAAACCTGCTTCTCGGTGGCAGTCAAGAGTCCTATCAAGGGCATGAACTGCCTTACCGTGCAACTGTCCTGAGCCTTTAAAAACAACAGCTTCTGACGCAAGCCTGCCCATCTTTCTTGAGTTGGCAAAACCCGACCCGTCAACAGGTCGAACCGGTAACCGACGAAGGTAAAGACCTGTTGAGGATTCAACTCCGACTTTTTATGTTGACCAGCCAGCCCAGTTCGTGGCAAAGAGACAACAGAACTTGGGTATGACGGAGACCAATTTCCTTCGAAGGGGCTCTCAGTAACCAGTCGTCTAGGTACTGGTGGATTCTTATACCCCTGTTCTGAGCCATAAGTTTCACCTCCTTGACTATCTTGGTGAACTCTAGAGGAGCTGTGGCCAACCCGAAGGGAAGGGCAGTGAACTGGTACGCTCGTTTGTTGAGAAAGAATCTCATGTACTTCCTCGACCGGGGGTGAATAGGGATGTGAAAGTATGCGTCGCTGAAATCCAGCGAGGTCACCCACTCCCCTTTCTGTAGCGAGGTCCGGATGGTTTCCGGAGTTTCCATCTTGAATGTGCCGGTTTGAGGAATTTGTTCAACCGACTCAGATCTAAAATAGGCCTCCACCTGTTTCCCGGTTTGGGTACTAAAAACAGCCGGTTGTAGAAGGCTAGAGAAGACCGGACCAGGACTGGTTCTACTACCAACTTTCCTTGGAGAGAGGTCAGTGCCTCTTTGAGGAAACGGTTTTTGACCGGATTGGCATAACTGCTCTGAATGATTGGAACCCTGGTGAGAGGAGGTCTTAATCTGAAGGGCAGGCTGTAACCCTCCTTTAAAATGGACACTGCTCGAGGGTTTGCGCCTAACCTTTGCCAAACTTGCCAAAACTTTTGAAGACGGCCTCCTACAGGACCATCGTGCACAACAGTGGGGACACCTTGAACATTTTGGACAAAAAGACATGGATCGACACAAGAAACACTGTTCACATGCTTTATTTTTCTCAACATTGGTACGGGACTTAGACCTTTCTTTTGCGGAGGCCCGGTGGAAGCTACAGAAGGAGCATGAGTTGCAACATGAAAGAACACATCCTGATTTACATGATTTACTTGCCTCATGGGAAAGTCTTGATTCTGAGATGTGTGGGGTCGTGAACTTCCTATCTGTACTGAATTCAGTAACTGACCCGAACTTTCTGTTAACATGTCTTTTACTGTCTCTTGAACACTTGAACCGGTCATTTCCGGTGGAACTTGACTTAACTTTGAACAAAGAACTGGATTGAGACAAACTTTCTTGACTAAGTTTAGAGTCTGTTTCCTGCCCAACCGATTTAATGTCTTGACTACAGAGGTTGGGTTGTATAGGTAACTGTCATTTTTGGTGTTTAAATCCACGGGCGCGAGAGAAACGGGGGTTAGTACTACGACCCCTTCCTCTTGATCTGCCCCTGCCCCGAGCAAATTGTCGCCATGGTTGGGCCGGTTCAGCTGAAGCTGCATTCCTAGAATCCCGGCGATCATAGGGTTGGAACCTATTCTGGTTCCGCCAACCAGTGCGCTGCATAGCACCCGGACCGGGTCTTGGAGCGGCATTGGTGGATTCAAACTTAGTAATATCCTGTTCTGCAATGCATATCAGGTCATCAGGGAAGAGACCGTAATTGAACAATGGAGCATTCCTGAGCCGAGTCCAGGTGTCAGACTTGACTCCCGGCTTGACATGGTCTAAATAAGAGTCACGTCTCAGGAATACAAGATTTGCCATGTTGACGATAAGACTGTCAGCTAGGTGCTGCAATGAGGTTCCCATGGCAATGGAGACATTTTGATGAAAAGCTAGGTAGTCTTTCAGGTCGTGAAGAGCCTCTGAGACTTCTTTTGGGGCCTTTCCTTTATTAAAGTTCAACTGAAGGCACACTAAACTGTGGTTCATACGGTCCTGCAGTTCACTAGCACATCTGTTAAAGCCTGCCGCTTGGTTGACAATGTAGCTGCCCTCTTTGGTATTCCGTTCCCATCGACGTAGATATTCTTGGGAAATAGGGCGTGAAACAGGACCAGAAGGAGGGTAGGAAGAGGCCTTGGTAATACGTGGAAATTGCGAATTAACTTTGGCCTCGGTATTCCTCCAACTAAACACAGATTTGCCAGGGCGAGGAGTAGTGTCAGGCTTGAGGGTGTGCATCTGGTACCAACGCGCTTGCGATTTCGGCATCTTGATAAATTGGTCCTTCTTCAGACCACTTGAGTCTTGACTCCTAGAGGGATAACCCTCGGCCACCGTAGTATTGAGACGCTCAAGTTTTTGACATAACCAGTCGTCCGGTGGCATAGCTACAGAAACACGAGCTGGTCGTCTAGGTACCTTCCCCTTCCAAGGGTTGTTACTCTTGTCGGGTTCACTAAAATCAGCCTCAAAAACCGGGATATGATTCCATCCCATAAAGGATCTGACAGATCGGACGGTTTCACGGTAGTTCATATCCTCTGTAACTTCTTGTTTTTCACCAGTATCCGACAGTTTCCCTTCATCCGGTTCAGAAGCTGAATAACGCTCACTGTCTTCCGGTTCATAAGGAAGGTCAGAATACACACTAGCCTGTGGATAATCCTCCGGACCGGTGGTTCTGTAAGTAGCACTGGCCTGAGAGTAACTGGGAGTCGGACCGGTAGCTGAAAGTTCCTTGGCCGGTGGACCGGTTGACTGAACAGCCGGCTGAGAGACAGGTGCTTTGGCCGGAAGAGCTTGAGAGCCGGTGTCGGTCATGTCTTCAGTGGCTGCCTGTGATGAGCTTGTGGCTAGTTGTTTTGCACCGACCGGATCTAATTCAGAGGTATCCCTTTGCCTGTCGGTGGGTTTATCAGAATGTCTACCGGAGTGCCGGTGAGTTTTCTTATCAGACTTCTTGTGTTTGTGAGGTTTTTTCTTTTCCTGTTTTACATCAGACCCTTTATTATCTTCAGCTTCTGCCGGAAGCCACACCGGACCGGTGGGTCGGGCAGAAGACGGGTCAAGGAAGGGAGTATGTGATAGCACTTTTTGAGCAGGAACGGGGTTAACAGGCATAGAAGGAGCAGTAAAAATGTTACCTCGTGAGAGAAGTGCCTCGAATCTTGCAAACTGCTCAGACATCTTGTCAGATAATGCAACTAACTGATCAGAAGTGACATAAGAGGCGTCTGAAGTAGAAGCAGAAGACGCGGCAGGTGCCTGCGTGGAAAGCTGCGCAGAGGGCTGAGAATCCGGTACTGGCTGCGCAGAAGGGTGCGCAGAAGAATTATCTGCTGGAGTGTTAGCAGACGACAAGTCCTCCACCGGAGAAATAACTGTCACCTCTTTGGGGGACACTAGCAATCCTGCTTTCCTTTCCTTCCGTATTCTATAAGATGGAGTAGACAAAGTTTCCTTTTGGGTTTCCGAAAATTTGTCACATAATGAGCAAGGTTTGTCCTTGACACACGGGTCCTCCCCCAACTTCTTCTCTCTACATCTTGCACAACGTTCGTGAAGATCAAACGCGGCATTATATGTCCGCAAGCGCCTCTGCGCTGCCCCTTAAAATCTCCAGGGGATGCCATGAATATTCAGTGATAACTTGATATAAAAATGATGTAACTTTAAAATGTATATCCAACACTAAAACTGAAAAACGTCTCTATAAATCTTTCTTGACAACTTTCTAATATGGCGCCAAACAAAAAGAGGAAGAGCGCATGCGCACGCATGCGCAGTATACCGGCAGGTAGGCTGTACAGCCACCTGGCGAGTGAACAGGACACTACCGGTCCCGGCCATAGCCCAGCTCAGGACGTTTTTTTCTAACGTTTGGCGTGACCGGCAGGGCACCAGACAAATGCATCTGTCCACTAGGTAAGTTGTATTAACGCAATAAAAAAGGCCTTATATCTCCCTTATCATTGCTACTAGAGGTTCCAAACGTGAAAACAACTTATACAAAGTCAAGGCCTGAGACTATTTTCCAATTGCTGACTTTTACCTTTGACCCCTTCTCCAATGTCAAGTGGGGTTATCTTACTACAAAGGCCTTATATCTCCTTTAGTTCTCCATTATTACTGATTCTAAGGCGGGAGATAACTGCTGCAGCAGTGGCCTTGTTTTATATTAACTTTTAAATTTTTATTTAAAAATAAATGTACCACATGTCCCTTAATTTGGAAGAACAACTAGAAATAGGCCGCCCTGTTGATAGTAGATGCGAATAGAAACAGGATAGCATAGAAGAACACACATTATCATGTGTAATGTCCACCCATGAACCTTTTGCCCAAATTGTACAGTAGTCTTACAAGACCCTGTTTCATTTGTAAAATATATCAATGATGCTTAAATATTTGTTAGTGTAGATGTAAATTATTTCAGCTTCATGCCTTTTTGCATTGGTTGGGTTGAAAATTTCGACGAAATCACTCTATCTTGCACGGTTAAGAAGATAGAAGCAAATTCCTGTTTTTCTATTTTTGGCAAAAATTTGAAAATTCAAAATGGCCGCCATTATTGGGAAAAGGAAATTTTTTTGAAAAAAGTACATTTCTTAGATACCCTATTGGTCGAAAATTTCAACAAAATAACTCTATTTTGCACGGTTAAGGCCAGTTTGTGTTTTTCCATTTTGGGCAAAAATTCGAAAATTCAAAATGGCTGCCATTTTTGGGGAGGGGAAAATTTTTTGAAAATTGCAAAGATTACATTCCTTAGATACCCTGTGGGTTGAAAATTTCGACGAAATCGCTCTATCTCGCATAGTTAAGGAGATAGAAGCAAATTTGTGTTTTGCCATTTTTGGCAACAATTCGACAATTCAAAATGGCCGCCATTTTTGGGGAGGGGAAAATTTTTTGAAAATTGCAAAGATTGCATTGCTTAGATACCCTGTGCGTCGAAAATTTTGCCGAAATCGCTCTATCCCGCACGGTTAAGGAGATGGAAGCAAATTTGTGTTTTGCCATTTTTGGCAAAAATTCGAAATGGCCGCCATTTTTGGGGAGGGGAAAATTTTTTAGAAATTACCAAGAGTACAATGCTCAGATACCCTGTGGGTCGAAAATTTCGACGAAATCGCTCTATCTCGCACGGTTAAGGAGATAGAAGCAAATTTGTGTTTTGCCATTTTTGGCAAAAATTCGAAAATTCAAAATGGCCGCCATTTTTGGGGAGGGGAAAATTTTTGAAAAATTGCAAAAATTGCATTCCTTAGATACCCTGTGGGTCGAAAATTTCGACGAAATCACTCTATCTCGCACGGTTAAGGAGATAGAAGCAAATTAGTGTTTTGCCATTTTTGGCAAAAATTCGAAAATTCAAAATGGCCGCCATTTTTGGGGAGGGGAAATTTTTTTGAAAATTGCAAATATTACATTCCTTAGATACCCTGTGGGTCGAAAATTTCGACGAAATCGCTCTATCTCGCACGGTTAAGGAGATAGAAGCAAATTAGTGTTTTGCCATTTTTGGCAAAAATTCGAAAATTCAAAATGGCCGCCATTTTTGGGGAGGGGAAAATATTTTGAAAATTGCAAAGATTGCATTGCTTAGATACCCTGTGCGTCGAAAATTTTGCCGAAATCGCTCTATCTCGCACGGTTAAGGAGATAGAAGCAAATTAGTGTTTTGCCATTTTTGGCAAAAATTCGAAAATTCAAAATGGCCGCCATTTTTGGGGAGGGGAAAATATTTTGAAAATTGCAAAGATTGCATTGCTTAGATACCCTGTGCGTCGAAAATTTTGCCGAAATCGCTCTATCTCGCACGGTTAAGGAGATAGAAGCAAATTAGTGTTTTGCCATTTTTGGCAAAAATTCGAAAATTCAAAATGGCCGCCATTTTTGGGGAGGGGAAAATTTTTTGAAAATTGCAAAGATTGCATTCCTTAGATGCCCTGTGGGTCGAAAATTTCGACGAAATCGCTCTATCTCGCACGGTTAAGGAGATAGAAGCAAATTTGTGTTTTGCCATTTTTGGCAAAAATTCGAAAATTCAAAATGGCCGCCATTTTTGGGGAGGGGAAAATTTTTTGAAAATTGCAAAGATTGCATTGCTTAGATACCCTGTGCGTCGAAAATTTTGCCGAAATCGCTCTATCTCGCACGGTTAAGGAGATAGAAGCAAATTTGTGTTTTGCCATTTTTGGCAAAAATTCGAAATGGCCGCCATTTTTGGGGAGGGGAAAATTTTTTAGAAATTACCAAGAGTACAATGCTCAGATACCCTGTGGGTCGAAAATTTCGACGAAATCGCTCTATCTGGCACGGTTAAGGAGATAGAAGGAAATTAGTGTTTTGCCATTTTTGGCAAAAATTCGAAAATTCAAAATGGCCGCCATTTTTGGGGAGGGGAAAATTTTTTGAAAATTGCAAATATTACATTCCTTAGATACCCTGTGGGTCGAAAATTTCGACGAAATCGCTCTATCTCGCACGGTTAAGGAGATAGAAGCAAATTTGTGTTTTGCCATTTTTGGCAAAAATTCGAAAATTCAAAATGGCCGCCATTTTTGGGGAGGGGAAAATATTTTGAAAATTGCAAAGATTGCATTGCTTAGATACCCTGTGCGTCGAAAATTTCGCCGAAATCGCTCTATCTCGCACGGTTAAGGAGATAGAAGCAAATTAGTGTTTTGCCATTTTTGGCAAAAATTCGAAAATTCAAAATGGCCGCCATTTTTGGGGAGGGGAAAATTTTTTGAAAATTGCAAAGATTGCATTCCTTAGATCCCCTGTGGATCGAAAATTTCGACGAAATCGCTCTATCTCGCACGGTTAAGGAGATAGAAGCAAATTTGTGTTTTGCCATTTTTGGCAAAAATTCGAAAATTCAAAATGGCCGCCATTTTTGGGGAGGGGAAATTTTTTTGAAAATTGCAAATATTACATTCCTTAGACACCCTGTGGGTCGAAAATTTCGACGAAATCGCTCTATCTCGCACGGTTAAGGAGATAGAAGCAAATTAGTGTTTTGCCATTTTTGGCAAAAATTCGAAAATTCAAAATGGCCGCCATTTTTGGGGAGGGGAAAATTTTTTGAAAATTGCAAATATTACATTCCTCAGATACCCTGCGGGTTGAAAATTTCGACGAAATCGCTCTATCTCGCACGGTTAAGGAGATAGAAGCAAATTTGTGTTTTGCCATTTTTGGCAAAAATTCGAAAATTCAAAATGGCCGCCATTTTTGGGGAGGGGAAAATTTTTTGAAAATTGCAAAGAGTACACTCCTGAGATACCCTGCGGGTTGAAAATTTTGCCGAAATCGCTCTATCTCGCACGGTTAAGGAGATAGAAGCAAATTACTCAAAAGTAGTACTGAAAATACACAATGAAGTACCTAAATGGCTATTACTCATGTACTGACAAAGCTATCAGTCCCAAATGCAATACCAAGCGAGCTATGGACATAACAATATTGTATTCAAAATTGTAGTAAAATATCTTTAATTATTTTGGCTTAAATGCACGGAAACCAATGGGTACTGAAAATAGCTGTACTTAAGTATTACTCAGTAAGCAAAAGAGGTACAACAGCCAAAAGCAATCCCAAGCAAGCTACTGACCCAATAAGCCTGCATACCAAATTTGGTGACAATAGCTCTAATACTTTTCCTTTAAATGAGCGGAAACCATGCGTGACGCCGGACATCGGACGCCGGACGCCGGACACCGGACGCCGGACACCGGACGCCGGACATCGGACGGCGAAAAAAGCAAAAATAATATATCCACCCCCCAGGGGGGTGGACATAATAACACTACAAAGCACATTGTATTTAGTTTAATTTATAAAGAGAAAAAAACATCATATCAGGGTTGGCTCTCAGTACAAATAAAAGTATTAAGTACTTTTAAATCATTCAGTACAAGTACCATATACATTTTTTTAAGAAATGTATTTAGTACAAGTACATTTGAAAAGTATTTATTGCAAGTACTTTTTTTCAGTACTTTGAAATGATATTTCAGTATCACTAGACACAGATAGCCACACTGACTTTTGATATTGAAAATTAGTTTCAATGCCAATACAAATAAGAATATAACCTCAATAAAAGGCAGAGCTCTGTTCCTCCGTTTCTTGTCACCACGTCTTAAGATCCTGTTGGATTTGCTAGCTACTTCCGCCCGTTCCATGCTGCTGTCCTGTATGGCCTCGTCCACTTCTTCACTCCACAGAAAGTCACTTAGCTGGGAGTTGTGCCGCACATGAGGCTTTCTGAGCAATTGAAAAAAGCAACAGTTTGCAGAATTTTGCTCTACATTTTGTTTAGTTTGCACAAAGTAACTTGCACACAGCGAAAGAGTGCACTAGATAGGAGGTCATTTGTCTAAATGATACACCACATGTACTGGTTCCTGAACAATGGTGAAAATTCTCTGGCAAATTTATAACCTGAGGTCAAACTCACTAAGTTTAATAAAATACTAAAATGTCATCCACTTTTCAAAGCCACAACATTTATTATCAAACTCACTAAGTTTAATAAAATACTAAAATGTCTTCCCCTTTTCAAAGCCACAACATTTATTGTCAATTGCTGATAAAGAACTGTGTTAAAGATGTCTTTCCATCATGTGTTATTTTAAGTGAACATTAACAGTACTTAATGGTACCTGTGGCAAAACTAAAAGACAAAGAAACCAGCAAAAGCACAAACCTTGTAGAAGATCTGTGACTTTCCTCATTCAGAGCCGTCTCCATTTCGAGCAGAGTATCCTTTAGAAGTTGTTCTTTTTCTTTTTCTTTCTTCAATTTTTCTTTAGCCAGAGCCAGACTTGCTATGGCTTCAGGGACTTCAGAGTCTGATTCTAAAACACAAAATATCAAGTGTTAATTGTTTAATATATATACTACATTAAACACATTTCAACTTGTCAGTAGAAATTGCTTGCTTGTTTTGATGCAAAAATTATTTGATCAAACACCAGCTTGAAAGTAACAGGACATGCTTTGTTCTCTCTTCATGAGAACACTGAATCTGCATATGGTATCACCTCATATATGATGTGATTGCAACAATATCTAATATGTCGAGTTCAGACCTTACATGGTAACAAATTAAAGCAAGTAGGTTAAACCATACTTTAAGAAAATACTGCAAATGCAATATTTTTTGAGTTACAACTGATTTACTCAACAGTGAGAATCTCAAAGTAGCTTTTGCTCAGCTATGCAATCAGTTAAAGGGCTGCAATTTTAAGTAGGTAAACAACATATTTCAAGAAATGCTGTAAATGAAATACACATAGTTCTCAAGTTACAACTGATTTATTCAACAGTGAGAACCTGAAACTAGCTATTACTCAGCTATGCAAGGAGCTACAGGTCCGCGATTTTAGTATTTTATAGCTGGCCTAAAAGTAGGCTAATTACTTAATTAAACAAAATACTGTAAATGCAATAGTTTTCAAGTTACAACCGATTAACTGAACAGTGAAGATCTATAAGTAGCTATTGCTCAGCTATGCCATGAGCTACAGGTCTACAATTTCACTATGTTATAGCTGACCCATAAGTATGTGAACAACGTATTTAAACAGAATACTCTAAATGCAATAGTTTTCCAGTTACATCTGATTTACTCAACAGTGAGAACCTGAAAGTAGCTCTTGCTCGGCTATGCCATGGCATACATATCTGCAATTTAACTATGTTATAGCTGCCCCAAAAGTAGATAAACAACATATTTATAGAAAATACTTTAAATGCAATAGTTTTCAAGTTACAACTGATTTATCCAACAATGAGAACCTGAGAATAGCTATTACATAGCTATACCATGAGATACATAATCACAATTTAAAATGTTATAGCTAATTTAAAAGTAGATGGATAACATATTTAAAGAAAATACTCTAAATGCAATAGTTTTCAAGTTACAACTGATTTACTCAACAGTGAGAACCTGAAAGTAGCTATTGTCAGCTATGCAATGAGCTACTGGTCTGCAACTTTACTATGTTTAGCTGACCCAAAGTAGGTGAATAACATATTTAAACTAGAAAAATGTTTTTGCTAACAAAAACTAAGCATCCCAAAAAGGTTCACTGCAATATAATATACAGTAGAAAAAGGTTTTTGAAAATAAAAACATGCAGTGCTGAGAGAAGAAGTGAAAGTTAAGCAGACAGTGTGGAAGTTCATGCATTAACATGAAAGAAAAATTTAAGCTTTATTTTGTTTTTTATGGTCATAAATTGCGAAAGGGTAATTGAATAAATGCTCTGGCTAAGAATGCATAAAGCATCAATACTTATAATAGGTCGAAAGTTATACCATAAATAGTGTTACGATCGAATGTAAATATGGAAACCGGGTCCCGAAAACAAAAATTCGGCGGAAACCGGATTCGTTCGAATTAGTATACACCAAGCTGTAGTCAAGCTGTAAAACTTTCTGTGCGTGTACATGAACAATAATTTCAACTAAAATGTGGTTTATTTGATGATAAAACAGACGTTTTGGATATTATTTCAGTGTATATTGGCAAAATATTACAGAAGTTAATATTTTTAAAAGTTTCTGTGCAATATTTCATACGTTTTTATGTGAAATACGTGACATTTCGGGAACCGGTTCTTGGAATTTGTCACCGGATTTCGTTTACTCTTTTATAAATCGAATAGAAACCAACTATCCGGTTTGCAGTCTTTATCACTAACCATAAAACTGCTTAATTAAAGAGTAACAGTGCTTTATAAATGCCATATATCTATTTACATTTTAGAAAAAGGCATAGTAAAATGTGAGCCTTTAGAAAGGCAAGAAGTTTATGACACAATGCTTTGAACACATCTGGTAAATCTGACCAGCTATCTAGACTCTTCACATAAGGTTTCCCAATACCTCTCAATACATTCTAAAACTCTAAAAGAATAAAAGAGATAAAAGGCAAAAACACAAAATCGGCTATTTTATGACCCCAGTTTGACCCATAAGGGGGGGTCCGGGGGTAAATCTGACCAGCTATCTAGACTCTTCACATATGGTTTCCCAATACCTCTTAATACATTCTAAAGCTCTAAAAGCAAGAATAAAGGAGGTAAAAGGCAAAAACACATAATCAGCTATTTTATAACCCCAGTTTGATCCATAAGGGGGGATCCGGGGGTAAATCTGACCACCTACCTAGACTCTTCACATAAGGTTTCCCAATACCTCTTAATACATTCTAAACTCTAAAAGCAAGAATAAAGGAGATATAAGGCAAAAACACAAAATCAGCTATTTTATGACCCCCAGTTTGACCCACAAGGGGGGATCCGGGGGTAAATCAGACCAGCTATCTAGACTCTTCACATATGGTTTCCCAATACCTCTTAATACATTCTAAAGCTGTAAAAGCAAAAATAAAGGAGATAAAAGGCCAAAACACAAAATCGACTATTTTATGACCCCAGTTTGACCCATAAGGGGAGATGCGGGGGTAAATCTGACCGGCTGTCTAAACTCTTCACATAAGGTTTCCCAATACCTCTTAAAATACATTCTAAAACTGTAAAAGCAAGAATAAAGGAGATATAAGGCAAAAACACAAAATCAGCTATTTTATGACCCCAGTTTGACCCATAAGGGGGGGTCCGGGGGTAAATCTGACCAGCTATCTAGACTCTTCACATAAGGTTTCCCAAAACCTCTTAATACATTCTAAAGCTCTAAAAGCAAGAATAAAGGAGATAAAAGGCAAAAACACAAAATCGGCTATTTTATGACCCCAGTTTGACCCATAAGGGAGGGTCTGGGGGTAAATATGACCGGCTATCTAGACTCTTCACATATGGTTTCCCAATACCTCTTAATACATTCTCAAGCTCTAGAAGCAAGAATAAAGGAGATATAAGGAGAAAAGATGAAATTGGCTATTTTATGACCCCAGTTTGACCCCCTAGGGGGGGGGGGGGGGGATTTGACTTGCTGTCTAGACTCTCCACATATGGTTTCCTACTACCTCCCAATACATTTTATGGCTCTAAATGCAATACTTAAGAAGATAATAGGGGGGTTCACATGAATTTTAAGCTTTCTGATTGGTACCTGTGAGAAAATCACTCATAAATCGGTCAATTTTCATCGGATTGCTCCCAAAATCTAATCAGCTCACGTTTTTGATAGTATAAACATGTGTATGAAGTTACAAGCCTCTGCGGTCAGTAGATTTTCCTGAACTGCGATGACGGGCGGGTGTACGCGAAAAAACTATTTTTTGATCATGTGACCTTGATAAAGATCAAAGGTCAAATTTAAGCACGTGGAAAAATTTTTTAAACCGGATTTTCCCATGTTCTTATCATTACATGCCTTTCGTGGAGTTATGCACTCTCCGACTGCTCTTGTCATTAAGTGGTAAAGATACCAGCCTAACACAACTTTACTTGTAACTATATTACTTTCTAACTCACCACTGTTGTCACTGCTCCATCCTGCCATTCCATTTTCAATCGCAACACCCTCCTCCTGTTGTATATCATTAGTCACCTCCACCACATCCACAGTCCCAGTATCCTGCGGTGTCGCAATGTCATCAGCAGGCAAGCTCATGGTAGCGAGTATCTTCTCACCTGGGTGAGCCGCCTCAATGTGATCAGTGAGAAGTTCCATCTTATACTCCATGTGTTGACAGTAGTAACAGAACAGTGGCTTCAAGTCACTGGCTTGATCCTTCTTCACTGCTTGAGAAGTCATGCCCTACACAATTTGAGTTAACTGGTCAAGTGAAGGCTTTACATCCCATTCAACAGGGGAACATTCATATTGGGACAGGCTCTCATTATATGCCACTTATGAGAGTCAAACCAACACAATCCACAGAGGTTGCAAGTCTGGTTACCGGCCAAACTTGCCAACCACTGAGGATCTCTCCTACACAATTCAAAAACTGATAAAATATATAATGGTACATCCCACTTCTAAAATATCCTTTTTCTAAGAAAAACTTTGTATTTACCAGTTTCAAGTCAACATATGGTTCAAAAAAATATCTTGCCTAAAAATATTATCAGCACACTTCGCCAGATGCCTGCTTCAGTGAATACCTGACTTACAAAGAGTTTAAAAGTAAATAACTGGCCTTGTTTGTTTGACTTTGAATACATTCCTTACAATATGACAAATATACAACAAATCAACTTGCTTTTGACTTCTATAAATTTGCCTGTAAAAAGTTTTGTCACAAGAAATATTCGGCTCATGGCAAAATTTAATTTTGTCAATGAATGTTTCTTTTATTTTTCACTTTAATACACTCATTTTCACAAGTTATTACTTAACACTACTGAACAAATCTCAAGGGCCTAGATCTTCAGCAACATTTTATTGCTAGTTGAACTAACAAATTGCTTGTAAAAGTAATAACCACAAGCAAAATTTAGCTTGTGCCAAAAATGTCAAAAAAATACAGTCCCCGAGTGCATGATTGGTCGGTTAGTTTGTGACCTTGAAGAAAGCTTGACAGGCCAAATGTGACTTTACCAACAGCTTTGCATCAGAAATTTCTATAAACATTATTAAAATTGTCTCAGTGGAATATTTTGCACTTTCGTAAATTCTGGTATGTTAAAAGAGGAAATATACATGTATTACACACATTAACTAAAAGACTGGAGCTAATGTACATGAGAACTGTGGTATAATGGTAAAAAATAGACCTAGTCAAGGCCATCAATGACCTTTAAATGGAAAATTAAAGGTCTTTGGGTTTAAAATTACAGTTTTTTATGTTTCAAAGCACAGTACAGTGGATCATAAAGTTGTGAAAGCATTTGGAACTTAGACATAACTTTGACAATAAATTTGCTGAGTTGTTGTGTTATACCCCTTACATTTTATGACATCCATTATTTTTAGTAGAGCCCTATAAAACAGCTCTGGGCCCACTTTCACTAACATTTTTATTCTTAGAATTATTCTTATTCCTAGACTTTTATAAGAAGACGATACAAATTGGGAAAACTGATAATGGATTGTTAATTTTCTAATATAACATGGATAAAACCCAATATTCAAGCACATTTTTCTACTTAAAATTTGTTTTTAATAAAAATTTTCTTTATTTTTACACACATTTATGATAAATGTGTTTATATCAGTATTTCGTTCCCTAACTAACTTATATACACTTAGCTCACACTACACTGACAGTAGGGCAGGGTCAGTAGCAGATTTTTCATTTTGGTATCCCGCCAGTGTAAACCCGTTCTGATCCCGGGACACCAAAAAAAATTGCATTCTAACATATGCCCAATCGAATAGGCCCACTAACAGGAAGTAAAATTCATGAAAACAAAACACGGTATTTATTCAAAAATAGCATCAGAGATGCCCGTATCCCACAGTCTAGGGAAATATTTTTAACACCATGAGATATAGAAGTACTGTATCAGTACAAAGTTCAGGATACTTTCAGAGCACAGTCAGTTATATAAAGGTCCAAACAATGTTTAAATAGAGAAAATAATGTCTAAGAGAAAGATAATGCATGAAAAGATGAAGTATTAAAACAACACAATTCAATAACAAGATGACAGCATTAATCAGTAAACTAAACATTACGACACTCTTTATCTACATTTGGCATGGCCGAATTATGGTTTGGATATTTTGAATATTACCATGCATACAGAAGTGGTCATACATTCAATGAATGCTTATGTGTGGTGTTGAAGCAAAATCTGTGGCTCACTTGATGAGATTCCGTCTGTTACAATGGGAAGTTGTAAAAGTAAAATTCTTAATGAATTCTAATATAATTTTAACAGTGCTTATTCTGTATCAAAGGACAGACCCAAAGGGGCAACAAAATTTTAAAGGTCAAGGTCACTTCGACAAGGTTAAAGGTCAAATCAAGGTCACACCATGATGCTGTACACCTACAACCCCTAACCGATTTCCCTACCAAGCATCAACTTCCTATAACTTACGGTTTCCGAAATATAGCCCGGACAAGAATTTGTAGGTCAAGGTCACTACAGCAAGGTCAAAGGTTAAATCAAGGTCAGACCAGAATGTTGCACACCTACACCCCCTAACCAATGTCCCTAGTAACGTATCAACTTCCTACACCTCACGGTTTCCGAGATATAGCCCGGACAAGATTTTATAGGTCAAGGTCACTATGGCAAGGTCAAAGGTCAAATCAAGGTCACACCATGACATTGTACACCTACACCCCCTAACCAATGTCCCTACCAAGTATCAACTTCCTACACCTTACAGTTTCTGAGATATAGCCCGGACAAGATTTTATAGGTCAAGGTCACTACGACAAGGTCAAAGGTCAAATCAAGGTCACACCATGACGTTGCACACCTACACCTCCTAACCAATATCCCTACAAAGTATCAACTTCCTACACCTTACGGTTTCCGAGATATAGCCCAGACAAGATTTTCAAACTCAAGGTCACTACAGCAAGGCCAAAGGTCAAATCAAGGTCAGACCATGATGTTGCACACCTACACCTCATATCCAATGTCCCTATCACGTATCAACTTCCTACACCTTATAGTTTCTGAAATACAGCCCAGAGAAACTTTTTCCCGCCACCTGCCCACCCATCCGGACACCATGGGTGAAAACAATACCCCGACAGCCCTTAAGGGCTGTGGGGTTAAAAAAACAAGCAATCACACGGGCTCTGTGTCAGCTCACTGTTTGTTTAGAGTTTCAGAGTAGAAGTGACAGAAGAAAAGGACACAAAAGTTGTGCCCTGGAAATGGTGTTCAGAAGGAAAGTAAGAAGGTAACTGTTAAGGTGTAAATAGTAAGTTAAAAACATATTTAAAGAAAATATTGCAAATGCAATAGTTTTAATTTTACTATGTTATAGCTGACCCCAAAATAGGTGAATAACATACTGAAACTAAATAATCTAAATTTACTCAACAGTGACAACCTAAAAGTAGGTATTACTCAGCTATGCCATGAGCTACAGGTCTGAAATTTTACTATGTTATAGCTGACCAAAGAGTAGCTGAATAACATATTTACACAAAATTCTCTAAATGCAATAGTTTTCAAGTTACAAGTGATTTTACTCATGATGGAAGTTACTGAAAAGTCCAAAAGTAGCTATTACGCACTTAGCTATTGAGATAGACACCCAAGTTACTCACCATGTTGTAGCTATGGAAAAAGTAGGTGAATAACATATTTTAACAAAATGCTCTAAATGCAATACTTTTCAAGTTATAAATGATTTAGTGTTGAGTAAGAACCTCAAAGTACCTATTACTCAGCTATGCAATGTGCCACAGGTCTGGAATTTTACCATGTTATAGCTGACCCCAAAATAGGTGAATAACACATTGAAACTAAATACTCTAAATGCAATAGTTTTCAAGTTATAAGTGATTTACTCAACAGTGATAACCTAAAAGTAGCTATTACTCAGCTATGCCATGAGCTACAGGTCTGAAATTTTACTATGTTATAGCTGACCCAAAAGTAGCTGAATAACATATTTACAGAAAATTCTCTAAATGCAATTGTTTTCAAGTTATAAGTGATTTTACTCATGAAGGAAGTTACTGAAAAGTCCAAAAGTAGCTATTACTCACTTAGCTATTGAGATAGACACCCAAGTTACTCACCATGTTGTAGCTATGGAAAAAGTAGCTGAATAACATATTTACACAAAATGTTGTAAATGCAATACTTTTCAAGTTATAAATGATTTAGTGTTGAGTAAGAACCTCAAAGTACCTATTACTCAGCTATGCAATGAGCCACAGGTCTGGAATTTTACCATGTTATAGCTTATTCAAAAACACATGAATAACATATGTTTAAAAAAATTCTCTAAGTGCAATCGTTTTCAAGTTATAAGCAATTTACTCAACAGTGATAACCTCAAATTAGCCTTTACTCAGCTATGCCATGAGCTACAGATCTGAAATTTTACTATGTTATAGCTGACCCAAAAGTAGCTGAATAATATATTTACACAAAATTCTCTAAATGCAATAGTTTTCAAGTTACAAGTGATTTTACTCATGATGGAAGTTACTGAAAGGTCCAAAAGTAGCTATTACTCACTTAGCTGAATAACATATTTATACAAAATTCTGTATATGCAATAGTTTTCAAGTTATAAGTGATTTTACTCCTTATGGAAGTTATTAAAAAGTCACAAAGTAGCTATTACTCATTTAGCTATGGGGATACATGCCCAAGTTACTCACCATGTTGTAGCTATGAAAAAAGTAGCTGAATAACATATTTAAGCAAAATGCTCTAAATGCAATACTTTTCAAGTTATAAGTGATTTAGTGCATGATTTTATGAATTTTAATGCATTAAAAATTATTAAAAAAATTAATAAAAAAATAATTAAGAAAGATCCAGGTCTTATACTGACACAAAGGAATCTACCTGTGGCATAGTACATATATGCAAAATAAGAGAGAAATCCCTTCAAAAGTCAATGAGAAAATTGTGATAAAGTGTTGAAATTTTCACACTTTGGGTGGGGGTACCTCGCTTCTAACGGCTCTGGGGAACAGACGAACAGACAGATCTGCATGAATATTACGATTTATCATCCTCGATAGATAAGGTATCTTTTAAAAGTAACAGTATATCTCTGGGCCTTGTGGTTTTGGAGGAGAAGATGTTCACGCGCACGCAGACGCGGACGCAGACGCCGCAGAGTGATCCCATAATGTCAGCTGACTGACAAGTCAGCTGACATAAAAACTGCCATAGAAGTGCAAAAATATAAAATAAATATGAAATAAAAGGTTATTATTTCTTCAGATTTGAGGTTTGTTTCCAATATTTTTCATTTTCTCACAGTATCATACATATACTGACATTTTCAAAGCCGGTAATAAAGTGTAGTCAGTACTAGTCACAGTGTTCAAGAGAATTGCTCTCGATACCAAGATACTGGTATTACCGACCCTGCCCTAAATTAGAGTACCTTGTTTTAGGTCATTTTTTGGCACAACTTATACAAACTTATACTTTTCAGGCAAAGTCACACTCCTGAAAAGTTCAACTGACCCTTATAAAATACACAGAGACAGGGCACACTGACCTGGTCTGTGTCATCAAATAGCTGTTTGATCCTGATCATACTGTTGGGGTGATCTTTGACAATGTGGTTGACCACCTCACTGTTTTCACTGGCCGTAAATGGACAGTAGAAACACTCCCACTTGTTAGTACAGCTCTTGTCAACTGGACTACTATATTGACTGATCTCTTCTTGATTAGCTAAAGTACAAAGGTTAAAGGTGGACTTTGTGTACAGTTAAAGGCTAATTGTTCCATTCATATATATTTTGTGTCAATTTAAAGTCAAGCCAGGACTGGCCAACATGTTGCTATGATCTACATTCAATCACATGACCACAGAAGTGAGAATCAAGTGACCACATTTAAATATGTTTGAAATTACTGTTTTCAATCATATTCATGAAAAGTGACCAATTCTGATTCAAACTCGGCACCTTCTAAAACACATTTTTTTTCACAAAGTCAGCCCTGTAGATTTATTACAAAAATTACCAGCAAAAATGTTTTTCAAAGTAACCACATGATATCTTTTTTTCATTTTGATGCAATGAGAATGTTTTTATTATCTTTCTGATGAATTCTTAATATAATCAACAGCGCAGAAGGACCTGTTAATTAGGTTATGATCATGTGACATGTGAACTACACTGTACATACTCTTGCATGCATGCAATTATGTGCAATAATTTTTGAGATAAGGTCAAGTTTAAATAATGAAAAGATTTCTGTTATACAAATATCTTTAAAAGATACCAATATGTATTAAACAGGTTAAAGTAAAACAGTCTGCAGAATTGTCAGAAATTTTAATTTAATTTTGCTTCCATGAAAATCCCACAGGGATCACCACAACTAGATGATCAAAATCCATCCATAATTTTTTTTTTTTTTTGTCAATTTAAAATCAAAGGTCTTTGGTATATCAAAAAGTTAAGTTTTCTTTACAAGAAATGGGTTCGACTTTGTGTAAGAATGGGGCCGAATTTGTTACAGATAGGGACCAGTTGGCTGACATCCGAGTTGACCAGTTTCTGACACTTTTCTACATATGCATGCACAGCAAGTGCCCAATAATCCAAATTCTGAAATATTCCAAGCTTTTTAAATATTTTCATGATGAAAAGGGTACCTGTTACAGAAAACTCATATGTAGAAAGTTATTATTCATCCGCGCCAAAACTGAAATATCAAAGTTTAATGTGAGCTTGCTTGTGATCCCACTGAAGAACTTTCCTGGTACGACTGTAGATAACTCATTTGAGAACATTGATGACAAGCAAAATTTCTAGTACAATATTAGTACCAGAGTCTTTTTTTTAATATGACGAGTTCGGAAGTATTCTCATAAAATTAACATTAAATGATTTTTCCCCATAACTTTCAAAAAGAAATCCATCTCAGACTGCCTTCATTTGAACACAACAAAGAGTATTTATAAATGAGTAAGGGGCCAGGGTGCCCCAGTGCTAACACACCCACCTCTGAGGTCTGCGGTTCACCCCGGACCCTATGTGGGATAGTTGGTAGATGCTTACTCGATGACTGGCAGTTTACAGTACAGTACCTTGACCAACTGTATGTACTGGTTTCCTCTGTCCATAAAACTGCTCTTCGTGATATACTGTGTTGAAATTGATGTTAAAACTCAAATAAATTAATAAACTAGAAAAAGGTTTTTGCTGACAAAAACGAAGCCGCCCTGATGAAAAAGTGCGAAGTAATCTGTAAAAGATGTCAAGATATGCATGATAAGGAATAGAAAATGTAAAGTTTATTGCATTGTGTATGTTACTATATTTAACAAATGAAAGAACGACCACAGCTTGGCAGAAGAGAAATTGTAGGTGTGAAATTTACTTCTCAAAAGAATGTATGTCCGATGCGCGGGAAAAATGCCTCCTAGAAAATATGTCTCCTAGGAAATATACCGCCTAGAATGAATGCCTCCTGAATAATTTGTGACCAGGAAAAATACCTTCTAAGAAAAAAAAGTTCTTTCAAGTATCATAACACTACAGGCTTCTAAATTTGGTGTAGAATGTACGTGACAAATTTTATAGCACAGGTGTGTGCGCTTTTTCCCAAAACGCAATGACCGGTTTTTATGAAAAATGCTTAAGGTTATGGAAAAATAACATATTTGAACAAAATGCTCTAAACACAAGACTTTTCAAGTTATAAGTGATTTAGTGCATGATCTGAGGAATATTAATGCATTAAAATTTCCAAAATTCATTTCCAACTTGAGCTTAATTTTATTAAATGTACAAGTGTAACACAAAATGGAAGAAAGTAAAAGAAAAGAATACACATTCTAAAGAACAGCATAAACAGTTTGACTTTTTTGTTTCCATGAAGTGCACACACACATATATTTATATCTCTATCTATTATCTAAACCACACTAATACCCACTCTCCCTCCATCCACCCCCCCCCCCACCCCCCACATATAGAGGCAAATATTTTTTTCACCTGCATGTTAGTGCACTTAAAGAGAATTTCCAAAATTCATTTCCAACTTGAACTTAATTTTATTAAATGTACAAATGTCACACAAAATGGAAGAAAGTAAAAGAAAACAATACACATTCTAAAGAACAGCATAAACAGCTAGACTTTTTTGTTTCCATGAAGTGCACACACACATATATTTATATCTCTATCTATCATCTAAACCACACTAATACCCACTCTCCCTCCATCCACCCCCCACCCCCCACATATAGAGGCAAATCTTTTTTCACCTGCATGTTAGTGCACTAAAGGAGAGTTGGGGGGGGGGGGGGATTCTTTCTGGTTAGAAAGACTTTCCATGAATGTAACTCTAGATAGATATCACACCAAAGCAAATGCAGAGTTTGAGGAGGAAGCAGAAAGAGACAACTCATTCATTTCCACTTAGTTGGAGCTACATAAAATACTGTACAAGAAAAACTGTTTATGAGAGAGTGCTTTTTTTACAGTCATCTTATATTCTGAAAGAAGTCAAGTCTATAAATTTGACCAATTTACATAGTCTATGTGAACAAGTGAATTTCGAACAAGTACCTACATCCTGAACTTCTTCTGCAAAAGAAAAGTTGAATAAATTAAAGCTTTTTTCCAAAAAGAAAAAGTTATATCCCCACAATTCCAACACTGATCAGTTGCAATATGTTAATAACCACATCAGTGCATCATAAATACCTCATTTTTGTCTTTGAAGATGTCATAACATCATAAACACTAAGAGATTAGGTTTGCCAGATAGCATAAATATTTTTTAAGTATACATATGCCAGGTGAGGTTTTAAAAAGTGTTAAAATAAATGAGGAGGGAGCAAGAAGTATATATTTATCATGTAAAGATGGCCAAAGGCTCTTAAGTACAGGAATTTTAAGTGAAACGTTATACAAAATCTTACTTAAGTATAATCAATGTCAAGTTAAAGTGAGCATAAATATTTTTGAAGTATACATATGCCAGGTATGGTTTTAAAAAGTGCTAAACTAAATGAGGAGGGAGCAAGAAGTATATATTTATCGTGTTAAGACGGCCAAAGCCTCTTAAGTACAGGAATTTTAAGTGAAATGTTATACAAAGTGTTACTTAAGTATAATTATTGTCAAGTTAAACTGATGTTACTGAACAGTTAATCAGTTAGGGGTGGAAACCCTCATTTTCACGTCAAGATGGCCATCACTGTACTTGTATTGGAACTCCAAGGTGGAAAGCAAATAAGAATGTCCCTATTGTCATCTTTAAAAGTGTAGAAAATTTAACCGAGCATAAAGTTTAGCTCAGGTCAGTTGAACAATAAGATAGCTGGAGGCTGAAACTTCTTTTTTCACTGTAAGGTGACCATAACTTCATTCATATTGCAACTTTAAGGTCACCATAATATGAGAACGTCCCTTCAATATCAATATATGTTAGATATGGAAAAAGAAAGGAGCCAGACGGCTTTACTCAAATTTTATGACTTTAGGGGGGTCAAAATTATATTAACAGTTTAAGGTCACCATAAAGTCAGGATAATCCTTTGGTTTGCCATCCTTTATAGGTGTGCAAAGTTTAACTGAGGTCAGTCGTACAATAAGATACTTGGAGACTGAAAACCTCCTTATTTCAGTTTAAGGTGGCTACAACTCCATTCATACTGAGAGTTTAAGGTGACCATAAGTATTATTTTTATCTAGTTTAATACCAGTGATAATTTAGATATTAAAAAAATGGAAAAAAAAGGAGCCAGAGGATTTTATTCCAATTTGATGACTTTAAGCAGGCCATATGTCCATTAACATTTTGACTTTAAGGTCACCATAAAGTCAGGATATTCCTTTGGCAAATCTTAATATATGTGGCAAGTTTGGCTGAAAAAAGTGAAAAACTAAGTGAACTGGAGGGCTAAAACCCCCTTTTTTGACATTAAGGTGACCTAGGCGACCTTAAGATTGCAGATACAGGGCTAAAACTTCGGCATGTGAAAGATTATCAAAAAGTAGCTGAATAAGTTATTCCAACAAAACGCCGAAATCCTGACCGTTTTTGAGATACAGACCAAGTACCCATTTTTAAAAAATTTACGAAAATAAAACGCCTCCCATTCAGGCATCTATGGTCCGATTGATGAGAAAATCCTTTCCGACCTTAGAAATTTGGTCTAGAATGTACGTGATAAATTTTATAGCACAGGTGTGTGTGCTTTTTTCCGAAACGCGATGACGGGGTGTTTTGGACTTATGCTTAAGGTTACCTTAAGTAAAGCTTAAGGTCTGCGCAAAGTATCCCAAAAATTTTTCCTGCCCCTATAGTTTTAAAGAAAGGTAACAAGGAAAAAAAAATATGAAAGGCTAAGAAGTTATTCAAGGGAGACCATAATCCTGCGGCGGCGGCAGCAGCGGTGATCAGTCGAACTTCGGTGAAAACAAATAAGCGTCCCTGACGGGCCGCTTAATTATTAAAGGTAAAACTAGAAAAATGTTTTTGCTGACAAAAACGAAGCGGCCCTGATGAAAAAGTGTGAAGTAAGCCGTAAAAGATGTGAAGATATGCATCACAAGGAATAGAAAATGTAAAGTTTATTGCATTGTGTATGTTACCATATTTAACAAATGAAAGAACAACCACAGCTTGGCAGGAGAGAAATTGTAGGTGTGAAATTGACTTCTCAAAAGAATGTATGTCCGATGCGCGGAAAAAGTGCCTCCTGGAAAAAATACCTCCTAGAAAATATGCCTCCTAGGAAATATACCTCCTAGAATGAATGCCTCCTGAATATTTTGTGACCAGGAAAAATACCTCCTAAGAAAAAAAGTTCTTTCAAGTATTATAACACTACAGGTTCACATTAGAACTTCAGAGGCATCTTCATTTTTTCCACTTGAGTCTTACAGTCGCCAATGGCTGTCAAAAATTCACAGTCTTTTACCCATTTTGCTTAGCTGTACAAAGGTATGTAAGTTTCTCTTGTAAGGTTTTGCTGGTGCTGCTCACTCTTTTGGCTGGCTGCTCATCCCTGGTTTCCATTATGACAGGTGTCGTGTTTTTCTTGTAATTACATTTCTGCCCCTCCTAGTGCATCTAGCTGCGATCAACTCCTTACAGAGGGGATAACCTATGTTGTAATTTGATAAGAATGCATATTGTAAGCCATAAAGGCCACAACTATTTCATCAAGAAACCTCACAGCCATAAATCCTGCTTTTAAACTGCTCCAGAGTACAGCCGAAGGGATACCCTTTCAAGAAGATATTTGTAATTTGTACTTCACAATATTGTACGTTCTGGTTTTGACTGTACATATCTGAAATTAACATGTTTTTGATATTATACGTTATAGATTTCATATGTAACATGTTTACAAGTTGAAATAACTTTTTTTTCTCAGCAGCCATTTTTTCCTAGTCACAAAATATCCAGGAAGCATTCTTTCTAGGAGGCAGTTTTTCCAGGAGGCATTTTTTTCTGTGAGGCATTTTGTCCAGGAGGCATTTTTTTCCCGGATTCTGTATGTCCTACATTCTTTGGTAATGTTCTCAGAGAAGAGGTCTCAAGTGAAAGGGTACACCGACCAGAGACATTTCTGTTCAAAATGTCATTAGTATCAGACTTAAATATAAAACACTAATTGAATGCAGTGGACTAAGATGCTTAAGAACTATTGTTTAAAATTACTGGTTGTGCTTCAACTAAAAACTTAACAAAACCACTAATAAAATCCAGTGAACCAAAGTGTGTTAGACTTTTTGTTCAAAAGTTACTGATTTTGCTTCAGAGTTATTGCTTACAAGAAAAATCAAGTTACAAACAAGTCAAGCTATAGTGCTAGAAAAATGTTACTGGATTTATTGGGAAAGAAAAGTATGAGTTTATATATTGCAATATTTATGAATGATTTAGCAATTGAAATTAAAAATCTAGGCTTAGGAATAAGAGTAGGAGATCATGATCCATTCCACACTTCAATAATGCACAAAATTAAGAACAAACAAGTTACTGGACTTGGTGTAGCTGTAGCTGCCAGCCTAATAACATATTTTAACAAAATGCTGTGAACGCAATACTTTTCAAGTTATAAGTGATTTAGTGCATCACTTCAGGAATTTCAATGCATTAAAGTTTCAAAAATTCATTTCCCACTTGAGCTAAAATTAATTAAATGTAGAAGTCTAAGTGAAATGGAAGAAAGTAAAAGAAAAGAAAACAATATACATTCGAAAGAACAGCATAAATATTCCACTTTTTTTGTTCCACTTTTGCTTCATACACACATATATATATCTCTATCTATCATCTCCCTCCATGAACCCCCCCACTTCCCCCACTGAGGCCATTCTTTTTTCCACTTGCTTTT
Organism: Sabellastarte sp. h YS-2021; assembly: GCA_964017235.1. Lineage (NCBI taxonomy): Eukaryota > Metazoa > Annelida > Polychaeta > Sabellida > Sabellidae > Sabellastarte > Sabellastarte sp. h YS-2021. The sequence goes on along the minus strand of OZ024932.1, from coordinate 105,612,034 downwards.
TGTGTGCACTAAAGGGGAGTTGGGGGGTTCTTTCTGCATAGAAAGACTTTCCATGAATGTGCCTTTTGATAGATATCACACAACAGAGTTGGGGAGGAAGAAGAAAAGGACAAGTCATTCATTTCCACTCAGCTGGAGATACATAAAATGCTGTACAAGAAAAACTGTTTATGAGAAAGTGTTTTTTTTTCAAGCATCTTATATTGTGAAAGAAGTCAGGTGTATACATTTGACCAATTTATATAGTCTATGTGAACAAGTAGCTAGATCATCAACTCCTTCTACAAAACAAAAGTTGAATCAATTGAAGCTTTTTTTCCAAAAAGGAAAAGTTATATCCCCACATTTCCAAATGAATGGAATCAGAAGAATGTGTTTTTTTTAATCTGCCTAAAATTGGGAATTTATATTATGTGAACACTGATCAGTTGCAATATGTTAATAACCACATCAGTGCATCATAAATACCTCATTTTTTTCTTTGAAGATGTCATAACTTCATAAACACGAAGAGATTAGGTTGCCAGACAGCATAAATATTTTTAAGCATACATATGCCAGGTGTGGTTTTAAAAAGTGTTAAAATAAACTAGAAATAGGCCGCCCTGTTGATAGTAGATGCGAATAGAAACAGGATAGCATAGAAGAACACACATTATCATGTGTAATGTCCACCCATGAACCTTTTGCCCAAATTGTACAGTAGTCTTACAAGACCCTGTTTCATTTGTAAAATATATCAATGATGCTTAAATATTTGATAGTGTAGATGTAATTTATTTCAGCTTCATGCCTTTTTGCATTGGTTGGGTTGAAAATTTTGACGAAATCACTCTATCTTGCACGGTTAAGAAGATAGAAGCCAATTCCTGTTTTTCTATTTTTTGCAAAAATTTGAAAATTCAAAATGGCCGCCATTATTGGGAAAAGGAAATTTTTTTGAAAATTGCCAAGAGTACATTTCTTAGATACCCTATGGGTCGAAAATTTCAACAAAATAACTCTATTTTGCACGGTTAAGGCCAGTTTGTGTTTTTCCATTTTGGGCAAAAATTCGAAAATTCAAAATGGCTGCCATTTTTGGGGAGGGGAAAATTTTTTGAAAATTGCAAAGATTACATTCCTTAGATACCCTGTGGGTTGAAAATTTCGACGAAATCGCTCTATCTCGCATGGTTAAGGAGATAGAAGCAAATTTGTGTTTTGCCATTTTTGGCAAAAATTTGAAAATTCAAAATGGCCGCCATTTTAGGGGAGGGGAAAATTTTTTAGAAATTACCAAGAGTACAATGCTCAGATACCCTGTGGGTCGAAAATTTTGACGAAATCACTCTATCTGGCACGGTTAAGGAGATAGAAGCAAATTTGTGTTTTGCCATTTTTGGCAAAAATTCGAAAATTCAAAATGGCCGCCATTTTTGGGGAGGGGAAAATTTTTGGAAAATTGCAAAGATTGCATTCCTTAGATACCCTGTGGGTCGAAAATTTCGACGAAATCGCTCTATCTCGCACGGTTAAGGAGATAGAAGCAAATTTGTGTTTTGCCATTTTTGGCAAAAATTCGAAAATTCAAAATGGCCGCCATTTTTGGGGAGGGGAAAATTTTTGGAAAATTGCAAAGATTGCATTCCTTAGATACCCTGTGGGTCGAAAATTTCGACGAAATCGCTCTATCTCGCACGGTTAAGGAGATAGAAGCAAATTTGTGTTTTGCCATTTTTGGCAAAAATTCGAAAATTCAAAATGGCCGCCATTTTTGGGGAGGGGAAAATTTTTTGAAAATTGCAAATATTACATTCCTTAGATACCCTGTGGGTCGAAAATTTCGATGAAATCGCTCTATCTCGCACGGTTAAGGAGATAGAAGCAAATTTGTGTTTTGCCATTTTTGGCAAAAATTCGAAAATTCAAAATGGCCGCCATTTTTGGGGAGGGGAAAATTTTTGGAAAATTGCAAAGATTGCATTCCTTAGATACCCTGTGGGTCGAAAATTTCGACGAAATCGCTCTATCTCGCACGGTTAAGGAGATAGAAGCAAATTTGTGTTTTGCAATTTTTGGCAAAAATTCGAAAATTCAAAATGGCCGCCATTTTTGGGGAGGGGAAAATTTTTTGAAAATTGCAAAGATTACATTCCTTAGATACCCTGTGGGTCGAAAATTTCGACGAAATCGCTCTATCTCGCACGGTTAAGGAGATAGAAGCAAATTTGTGTTTTGCCATTTTTGGCAAAAATTCGAAAATTCAAAATGGCCGCCATTTTTGGGGAGGGGAAAATATTTTGAAAATTGCAAAGATTGCATTGCTTAGATACCCTGTGCGTCGAAAATTTTGCCGAAATCGCTCTATCTCGCACGGTTAAGGAGATAGAAGCAAATTAGTGTTTTGCCATTTTTGGCAAAAATTCGAAAATTCAAAATGGCCGCCATTTTTGGGGAGGGGAAAATTTTTGGAAAATTGCAAAGATTGCATTCCTTACATCCCCTGTGGGTCGAAAATTTTGCCGAAATCGCTCTATCTCGCACGGTTAAGGAGATAGAAGCAAATTTGTGTTTTGCCATTTTTGGCAAAAATTCGAAAATTCAAAATGGCCGCCATTTTTGGGGAGGGGAAATTTTTTTGAAAATTGCAAATATTACATTCCTTAGATACCCTGTGGGTCGAAAATTTCGACGAAATCGCTCTATCTCGCACGGTTAAGGAGATAGAAGCAAATTTGTGTTTTGCCATTTTTGGCAAAAATTCGAAAATTCAAAATGGCCGCCATTTTTGGGGAGGGGAAAATTTTTGGAAAATTGCAAAGATTGCATTCCTTAGATACCCTGTGGGTCGAAAATTTCGACGAAATCGCTCTATCTCGCACGGTTAAGGAGATAGAAGCAAATTTGTGTTTTGCAATTTTTGGCAAAAATTCGAAAATTCAAAATGGCCGCCATTTTTGGGGAGGGGAAAATTTTTTGAAAATTGCAAAGATTACATTCCTTAGATACCCTGTGGGTCGAAAATTTCGACGAAATCGCTCTATCTCGCACGGTTAAGGAGATAGAAGCAAATTTGTGTTTTGCCATTTTTGGCAAAAATTCGAAAATTCAAAATGGCCGCCATTTTTGGGGAGGGGAAAATATTTTGAAAATTGCAAAGATTGCATTGCTTAGATACCCTGTGCGTCGAAAATTTTGCCGAAATCGCTCTATCTCGCACGGTTAAGGAGATAGAAGCAAATTAGTGTTTTGCCATTTTTGGCAAAAATTCGAAAATTCAAAATGGCCGCCATTTTTGGGGAGGGGAAAATTTTTGGAAAATTGCAAAGATTGCATTCCTTACATCCCCTGTGGGTCGAAAATTTTGCCGAAATCGCTCTATCTCGCACGGTTAAGGAGATAGAAGCAAATTTGTGTTTTGCCATTTTTGGCAAAAATTCGAAAATTCAAAATGGCCGCCATTTTTGGGGAGGGGAAATTTTTTTGAAAATTGCAAATATTACATTCCTTAGATACCCTGTGGGTCGAAAATTTCGACGAAATCGCTCTATCTCGCACGGTTAAGGAGATAGAAGCAAATTTGTGTTTTGCCATTTTTGGCAAAAATTCGAAAATTCAAAATGGCCGCCATTTTTGGGGAGGGGAAAATTTTTGGAAAATTGCAAAGATTGCATTCCTTAGATACCCTGTGGGTCGAAAATTTCGACGAAATCGCTCTATCTCGCACGGTTAAGGAGATAGAAGCAAATTTGTGTTTTGCCATTTTTGGCAAAAATTCGAAAATTCAAAATGGCCGCCATTTTTGGGGAGGGGAAAATTTTTTGAAAATTGCAAAGATTGCATTCCTTAGATACCCTGTGGGTCGAAAATTTCGACGAAATCGCTCTATCTCGCACGGTTAAGGAGATAGAAGCAAATTTGTGTTTTGCCATTTTTGGCAAAAATTCGAAAATTCAAAATGGCCGCCATTTTTGGGGAGGGGAAAATATTTTGAAAATTGCAAAGATTGCATTGCTTAGATACCCTGTGCGTCTAAAATTTTGCCGAAATCGCTCTATCTCGCACGGTTAAGGAGATAGAAGCAAATTAGTGTTTTGCCATTTTTGGCAAAAATTCGAAAATTCAAAATGGCCGCCATTTTTGGGGAGGGGAAAATTTTTGGAAAATTGCAAAGATTGCATTCCTTAGATCCCCTGTGGGTCGAAAATTTTGCCGAAATCGCTCTATCTCGCACGGTTAAGGAGATAGAAGCAAATTTGTGTTTTGCCATTTTTGGCAAAAATTCGAAAATTCAAAATGGCCGCCATTTTTGGGGAGGGGAAATTTTTTTGAAAATTGCAAATATTGCATTCCTTAGATACCCTGTGGGTCGAAAATTTCGACGAAATCGCTCTATCTCGCACGGTTAAGGAGATAGAAGTAAATTTGTGTTTTGCCATTTTTGGCAAAAATTCGAAAATTCAAAATGGCCGCCATTTTTGGGGAGGGGAAAATTTTTTGAAAATTGCAAAGATTGCATTCCTTAGATACCCTGTGGGTCGAAAATTTCGACGAAATCGCTCTATCTCGCACGGTTAAGGAGATAGAAGCAAATTTGTGTTTTGCCATTTTTGGCAAAAATTCGAAAATTCAAAATGGCCGCCATTTTTGGGGAGGGGAAAATTTTTTGAAAATTGCAAAGATTGCATTCCTTAGATACCCTGTGGGTCGAAAATTTCGACGAAATCGCTCTATCTCGCACGGTTAAGGAGATAGAAGCAAATTTGTGTTTTGCCATTTTTGGCAAAAATTCGAAAATTCAAAATGGCCGCCATTTTTGGGGAGGGGAAAATTTTTTGAAAATTGCAAATATTACATTCCTTAGATACCCTGTGGGTCGAAAATTTCGACGAAATCGCTCTATCTCGCACGGTTAAGGAGATAGAAGCAAATTTGTGTTTTGCCATTTTTGGCAAAAATTCAAAATGGCCGCCATTTTTGGGGAGGGGAAAATATTTTGAAAATTGCAAAGATTGCATTGCTTAGATACCCTGTGTGTCGAAAATTTTGCCGAAATCGCTCTATCTCGCACGGTTAAGGAGATAGAAGCAAATTAGTGTTTTGCCATTTTTGGCAAAAATTCGAAAATTCAAAATGGCCGCCATTTTTGGGGAGGGGAAAATTTTTGGAAAATTGCAAAGATTGCATTCCTTAGATCCCCTGTGGGTCGAAAATTTTGCCGAAATCGCTCTATCTCGCACGGTTAAGGAGATAGAAGCAAATTTGTGTTTTGCCATTTTTGGCAAAAATTCGAAAATTCAAAATGGCCGCCATTTTTGGGGAGGGGAAATTTTTTTGAAAATTGCAAATATTACATTCCTTAGATACCCTGTGGGTCGAAAATTTCGACGAAATCGCTCTATCTCGCACGGTTAAGGAGATAGAAGCAAATTTGTGTTTTGCCATTTTTGGCAAAAATTCGAAAATTCAAAATGGCCGCCATTTTTGGGGAGGGGAAAATTTTTGGAAAATTGCAAATATTACATTCCTTAGATACCCTGTGGGTCGAAAATTTCGACGAAATCGCTCTATCTCGCACGGTTAAGGAGATAGAAGCAAATTTGTGTTTTGCCATTTTTGGCAAAAATTCGAAAATTCAAAATGGCCGCCATTTTTGGGGAGGGGAAAATTTTTTGAAAATTGCAAAGAGTACACTCCTCAGATACCCTGCGGGTCGAAAATTTTGCCGAAATCGCTCTATCTCGCACGGTTAAGGAGATAGAAGCAAATTACTCAAAAGTAGTACTGAAAATACACAATGAAGTACCTAAATGGCTATTACTCATGTACTGACAAAGCTATCAGTCCCAAATGCAATACCAAGCGAGCTATGGACATAACAATCTTGTATTCAAAATTGTAGTAAAATATCTTTAATTATTTTGGCTTAAATGCACGGAAACCAATGGGTACTGAAAATAGCTGTACTTAAGTATTACTCAGTAAGCAAAAGAGGTACAACAGCCAAAAGCAATCCCAAGCAAGCTACTGACCCAATAAGCCTGCATACCAAATTTGGTGACAATAGCTCTAATACTTTTCCTTTAAATGAGCGGAAACCATGCGTGACGCCGGACATCGGACGCCGGACGCCGGACGCCGGACATCGGACATCGGACATCGGACGGCGAAAAAAGCAAAAATAATATATCCACCCCCCAGGGGGGTGGACATAATGAGGAGGGAGCAAGAAGTATATATTTATCATGTTAAGATGGCCAAAGCCTCTTAAGTACAGGAATTTTAAGTGAAATATTATACAAAATCTTACTTTAGTATAATCAATGTCAAGTTTAACTGATGCTACTGAACAGTAAATCAGTTAGGGGCTGAAAATCCTCATTTTCACGTCAAGATGGCCATGACTGTACTTGTATAGGAACTCCAAGGTGGAAAGAAAATAAGAATGTCCCTAATGTCATCTTTAAAAGTGTACAAATTTAACCGAGCTCTGCTGAACAATACGATAGCTGGAGATTAAAAACTCCATAATTTCACTGCAAGGTGACCATAACTTCATCCATATTGCGACTTTAAGGCGACCATAAAATGAGAATGTCCCTTTTGTCATCCTTTATAAGTGTACAAAGTTTAGCTGATGGCTTTATTCAAATGTTATGACTTTAGGGGGGCCAAAATTATATTAACAGTTTAAGGTCACCTTAAAGTCAGGATAACCTTTTGGTTTGCCATCCTTTATAAGTGTGCAAAGTTTAACTGAGGTCAATTGAACAATAAGATACTTGGAGGCTGAAAACCCCCTTATTTCACTTTAAGGTGGCTACAACTCCATTCATACTGAGAGTTTAAGGTGGCCATAAGTATTATTTTTATCTAGTTTAATACCAGTGATAATTTCGATATAAAAAAATGGAAAAAGAAAGGAGCCAGAGCATTTTATTCCAATTTGATGACTTTAAGCAGGCCAAATGTCCATTAACATTTTGAGTTTAAGGTCACCATAAAGTCAGGATATTCCTTTGTCAAATCTTAATATATGTGGCAAGTTTGGTTGAAAAAAGTGAAAAACTAGGTGAACTGGAGGGCTAAAACCCTGTTTTTTGACATTAAGGTGACCTTAAAATTGCAGATACAAGGCTAAAACTTCGGCATGTGAAAGATTATCAAAAAGTAACTGAATAAGTTATTCCAACAAAACGCCGAAATCCTGACCGTTTTTGAGATACAGACCAAGTACCCATTTTAAAAAAATTTACGAAAATAAAACGCCTCCCATTCAGGCATCTATGGTCCGATTGATGAGAAAATCCTTTCCGACCTTGGAAATTTAGTCTAGAATGTACCTGATAAATTTTATAGCACAGGTGTGTGTTTTTTTCCGAAACGCGATGACGAGGTGTTTTGGAGGTATGCTTAAGGTTACCTTAAGTAAAGCTTAAGGTCTGCGCAAAGTATCTCAAAAATTTTTCCCACCCCTATAGTTTTAAAGAAAGATAAGAAGGGAAGAAAAATTTGAAAGGCTAAGAAGTTATTCAAGGGAGACCATAATCCGGGGGCGGTGATCAGTCGAACTTCGGTGAAAACAAATAAGCGTCCCTGACGGGCCGCTTAATTACTGAAAGAACACTTTAGTACAATTATAACAACATGCCCCACACTACTACTTTCTGTCAGAAGTTTGCCAAAATATTTATGAAAGAAAACTTAACCAGGAAGCAAGTCAAGATGTAAAAGCTTAAAAGATTTAAGAGTAACACAAGTAAAATTTGCAACAGTATGTAAAATTCAATAGTCAGTATTGAGGAAACCCCTGCTATTTCCTTGACTTGTGGCAAAATCTTAAAAAAACTGTGATATTTGTGATTACGTTAGATCTCTGGTCTCCCCTGATGCAAAATATATATTTTCGTTTTATTTTTACACCAGGTGAAATTTAAAAAGCTGCAATTTGCATGATTCCCAATGAACTATGACTAGTCTAACATAAAAATATGCCTAAATTTTCAATGCTATTTTCTCAAAAATGTAAGAAACCAACAAACATGTAAAAGTTGGTAAAACACACCATTTTATTATTTTGTCAAAAATACTCAAAATTGCTGACATATCCGTGTCATGCTTGAATATACAATTGGCAAAACCAGCTATCAGCAGAAAGTAGAGTAAGAAATCTAAAATTCGCCACATATCTGAAATTCGCCACATGTGAAAATACTAATAAAATAAATGAATTGTGGTGAGATTTGTTGAATGTATAGTAAATTAAGGCTTTTTGAACTGAAAACTAGAGGATCGCTCGCAAAAAAAAAAGATAATGTTTTTGCATAGCAAAAACAAAGCGTCCCGAAAAGGATATAAAGGTGAGTGCTAAAGTATTAAGAAAATGCTTTGTTTCTAGCCTTATACTGTTGTGGCAACCAAAGTCAGCGCAGTCTGCTCTATCTAGCACGGTTTTCACGATATAAGCATTTTTGTGTTTTGCAAAAAATAAAAAAATTAAAAATATCCGCTATATTTGGCGAGACAAAAATATTTTGAAAATTGGCATGGCTACTCTGCAGAGATACCCAGCAGGTCCAAAATTTTGTTGAGTTCGCTCCATATAGCACAGTTTTCGAGATATAAGCATTTTTATGTTTTGCAAAAACTTTGAAAATTCAAAATGGCCACCATTTTTGGGGAGACAAAAATTTTTGTCAAGACCACTGCCGTGGTGTGTATCTCCCGCCGAGCATTAAAGCAGAAGAAATAGCTTTTCCGAGATATTCACAATTTTTCATTTTTGTGTGTGAAAGGTCTTCCAAAAGTAGGTGAATGAGTTATTTGAGAAAAATTGGCTATCTGCAATACTATTAAGGGATAATTCACATTTACTCATTTTGAGTAGGTGAATAATTATCTATGGGTCTGAAACTTCACCAAGTGAAAGCTCTCCCAAAAGTAGGTGAATGAGTTATTTGAGAAAAATTGGCTATCTGCAATACTTTTAGAGATAATTCGCATTTACTCATTTTGAGTAGGTGAGTAATTAGCTATGGGTCTGAAACTTCATGTGAAAGCTCTCCCACAAGTAGATGAATGAGTATTTGATAAAACTTGGGTATCCGCAATACTTTTACAGATAATTAGCATTTACTCATTTTGAGTAGGTGAATAAATAGCTATGGGTCTGAAACTTCACAGAGTGAAAGCTCTCCCAAAAGTAGGTGAATGAGTTATTTGAGAAAAATTGGCTATCTGCAATACTTTTAGAGATAATTCACATTTACTCATTTTGAGTAGGTGAATAATTAGCTATGGGTCTGAAACTTCACCAAGTGAAAGCTCTCCCAAAAGTAGGTGAATGAGTTATTTGAGAAAAATTGGCTATCTGCAATACTTTTAGAGATAATTCGCATTTACTCATTTTGAGTAGACAAGTAATTAGCTATGGGTCTGAAACTTCACCAAGTGAAAGCTCTCCCAAAAGTAGGTGAATGATTAATTTGAGAAAAATTGGCTATCTGCAATACTTTTAGAGATAATTCGCATTTACTCATTTTGAGTAGGTGAGTAATTAGCTATGGGTCTGAAACTTCACGAAGTGAAAGCTCTCCCAAAAGTAGGTGAATGAGTTATTTGAGAAAAATTGGCTATCTGCAATACTTTTACAGATAATTCGCATTTACTCATTTTGAGTAGGTGAGTAATTAGCTATGGGTCTGAAACTTCACAGAGTGAAAGCTCTCCCAAAAGTAGGTGAATGAGTTATTTGAGAAAAATTGGCTATCTGCAATACTTTTAGAGATAATTCGCATTTACTCATTTTGAGTAGGTGAGTAATTAGCTATGGGTCTGAAACTTCACCAAGTGAAAGCTCTCCCAAAAGTAGGTGAATGATTAATTTGACAAAAATTGGCTATCTGCAATACTTTATGAGATAATTCGCATTTACTCATTTTGAGTAGGTGAGTAATTAGCTATGGGTCTGAAACTTCACCAAGTGAAAGCTCTCCCAAAAGTAGGTGAATGAGTTATTTGAGAAAAATTGGCTATCTGCAATACTTTTAGAGATAATTCGCATTTACTCATTTTGAGTAGGTGAGTAATTAGCTATGGGTCTGAAACTTCACCAAGTGAAAGCTCTCCCAAAAGTAGGTGAATGAGTTATTTGAGAAAAATTGGCTATCTGCAATACTTTTAGAGATAATTCGCATTTACTCATTTTGAGTAGGTGAGTAATTAGCTATGGGTCTGAAACTTCACAGAGTGAAAGCTCTCCCAAAAGTAGGTGAATGAGTTATTTGAGAAAAATTGGCCATCTGCAATACTTTTAGAGGTAATTCGCATTTACTCTTTTTGAGTAGGTGAGCAATTAGCTATGGGTCTGAAACTTCACCAATTAGCTATGGGTCTGAAACTTCACCAAGTGAAAGCTCTTTGGGATAGCTGCTCGGCAGAGATACCCTGAAGATAAAAAATTTCGTCGAAATCGCTCTATGTAGCACGGTTTTCGAAATATAAGCATTTTTGTGTTTTGCAATTTTTGCGCAAAAATTCGAAAATTCAAAATGGCCGCCATTTTTGGCAAGATAAAATTTTTTTGAAAATTGGCATGGCTACTCTGCATGGCTACTCTGCAGAGTACCCACCCTGTGGGTCAAAAATTTCGTCGAAATCGCTCTATCTAGCATGGTTTTCGAGATATAAGCATTTTTGTGTTTTTCAATTTTGCGAAAAATTTGAAAATTCAAAATGGCCGCCATTTTTTGCGAGAAATTTTTTGTTTGAAAATTGGCATGGCTACTCTGCAGAGATACCCTGCGGGTCAAAAATTTCGTCGAAATCGCTCTATCTAGCAGGGTTTTTGAGATATAAGCATTTTTATGTTTTGCAATTTTTGCGAAAATTTCGAAAATTCAAAATGGCCGCCATTTTTGGCGAGACAAAATTTTTTTGAAAATTGGCATGGCTACTCTGCAGAGATACCCTGTGGGTCAAAAATTTCGTCGAAATCGCTCTATCTAGCACGGTTTTCGAGATATAAGCATTTTTGTGTTTTGCAATTTTGCGAAAAATTCGAAAATTCAAAATGGCCGCCATTTTTTGCGAGAAATATTTTGTTTGAAAATTGGCATGGCTACTCTGCAGAGATACCCTGTGGGTCAAAAATTTCGTCGAAATCGCTCTATCTAGCAGGGTTTTTGAGATATAAGCATTTTTATGTTTTGCAATTTTTGCGAAAATTTCGAAAATTCAAAATGGCCGCCATTTTTGGCGAGACAAAATTTTTTTGAAAATTGGCATGGCTACTCTGCAGAGATACCCTGTGGGTCAAAAATTTCGTCGAAATCGCTCTATCTAGCACGGTTTTCGAGATATAAGCATTTTTGTGTTTTGCAATTTTGCGAAAAATTCGAAAATTCAAAATGGCCGCCATTTTTTGCGAGAAATATTTTGTTTGAAAATTGGCATGGCTACTCTGCAGAGATACCCTGTGGGTCAAAAATTTCGTCGAAATCGCTCTATCTAGCAGGGTTTTTGAGATATAAGCATTTTTATGTTTTGCAATTTTTGCGAAAAATTCGAAAATTCAAAATGGCCGCCATTTTTGGCGCAACAAAATTTTTTTGAAAATTGGCATGGCTACTCTGCAGATATACCCTGTGGGTCAAAAATTTCGTCGAAATCGCTCTATCTAGCAGGGTTTTCGAGATATAACCATTTTTATGTTTTGCAATTTTTGCGAAAAATTCGAAAATTCAAAATGGCCGCCATTTTTGGCGAGACAAAAATTTTTTCAAAATTGGGATAACTACTCTGCAGAGATACCCTGAGGGTCAAAAATTTCGTCGAAATTGGTCTATCTAGCACGGTTTTTGAGATATAAGCATTTTTGTGTTTTGCAATTTTTGCGAAAATTTCGAAAATTCAAAATGGCTGCCATTTTGGGCGAGACAAAAATTTTTTGAACATTGGGAAAACTACTCCGCAGAGATACCCTGCGGGTCAAAAATTTCGTCGAAATCGCTCTATCTAGCACGGTTTTCGAGATATAAGCATTTTTGTGTTTTCCTTATTTGGAAAATTCGTAATGATTAATTAATCATTAATTACTCGGCCATTTCTTGACCAATCAATGCCAAAATCTAATGATTTCCAGATTTTAATAGAATGAATGTATTTGCCAAGTTTCAGGTGAATTGATAACATTCCTTTCAAGTTATCATCCGGACAAGCTTCCCCATCGAAAAAAGACATTTTTGGTCATGTGACCTCTCTGATTGGTTGAAATGTCACTGCAGCATATTCAAAAAAATTCCCCAGGGCTACTGCCTAAACCTGCCAAATTTGAAAAGAATCCGCCTAATGGTTACAGAGTTATAAGGAAAACAAAATGCGGAGCCGGCGGAGCCGCCGGAGCCGGCGGAGCCAGAAGCTCTCCCATACACAAACAAGCGTCCCTTGCGGGACGCTTAAATACCAATTGTGAGACAAAAACATCATTTTCTTCATAAAATTAACTAAGGTTTTACAGGTGGCGAATTTTAGATTCCTGGCGAATTTTAGATTTCTTACTCTATCACCTTTGCTCTTGGAGGCAGGGGTCACAATTTAAACATTTAAAAAGACACTTACAAAGTTTATCTTACCTTGTACATTCTGTAGTGTGTGTAGATCTGCAGACTGTTCTTGCGCCTGTGATGTTTCCGTCACTGCAGTGTTGGTTGTTGACTGCTGTGTCTCAATGCTTTTAAACCACTGAATCAGAAGCTCTCGGATATCTACCAACTGCTGAAGATTGTTGTTTCTTGCAACCTGCATCAACTCATCTGTAGTTTCAAATCCCTCCTTTCTGTCCAAGCCTAGCTTGATGTCGAGATTAGGAATACTAGCATAAGACTGCCTGGTTGAATCTTGAGTTGCTAGAATAGCTTTGTGAATGCTATTGTCTGCCACAAGAAATAACTGCTGTCCATTGTCATCTACAACTAGCTTGTGAGCCACCAACAGATGAATTCTATAGAACATGATAGAACCCAGCACCACATTGCAACAGTGGCATCCTATAACTTCATCTTCCACTGCAGTGTCATTTGGTCTGGATATTTGTATCTCATGCTGTGCTTCAACATTTTGAGCTATAGCTGAAGTCTGACCTTCAACATCTATTTCTGCTGACTCTTCATCAAGTTGGTCTGCCTCTTCAATATCTGACTGGGATGGTAAGTCTATGGCCACATTATCAGGATCGACACTATCAATTCCATTAGCAATCAGTGTTACCAAATCTTCCACTGACTTTGCTTCTTCTTCCCTCTGAGATGATTTAACCGTGTTATGTGACCTTGCATGGCTCACATTTGGTTTGCTATTCGAGAATAATGATATTTCATTATACACAGCTGTGCCGTCTTTTACAGCCAAGGCAAGGCCCCGATTTGACAAGAACTGTTTGTTGTCTTGATGGGCTTCGAGGTGATGATGGTAAATGCGACTGCGTGTTCTGGCTGTGTAATCGCACCAAGGGCACTTAATTGTATGTGAAACCTCCACATGTTTTATGATGTCTTGTCTATTCATCGCACTATTAATGCCATAATTACAGAAATTGCACTGATAGTACAGCAATGACTCTCTTTTGTCAGAGACTGCAGTTTTTATTAATGCAATGACATCATCATGGTGCCTTAAATAAGTTGGGTATATAAGATTGTTGTTGGTTAGCAGATTCGATGAATCTTGATTAGATTGGCCAGAAATAATACACCTACTAATTTCCGAGGCATGCTTTACACGAGCCTGGGCCTTCTTGTTACTACCTGGACACTTAAAGGTTGGAGAAACATACTGTTGCTTTATTCTTCCAAGGTTATCTTCTTGAAGTAAAGGAGTGCCAACAATTAATGGCACATTCTCCTTTCTTGGTGTGATATTCCCACTATTAGCTGTAATAATATGACTTTTGGAAATATCAGGACTTATTTTATTAAAGTTTTTGGAAGGAATAGCAGCGGCTTGTAATGGTGTGATACTGACTACTTCTTTAGGTTCCATCATGTTGTAATTGTGTTCCACTGATATCTCTGGACTCTTGTCAGTGTTCACCACAATGTAAGGTACACTGTTCATTTTCTCAGGGGAAACTGTCGTCATGGTTGCAATCCCATTTCTTGAGCCAGGAGTCACCGGATAAAATTTTGTTTCATAAATTTGTTGTTCAGATATCCGATCACCAACATTTTGAATTTGTATCTCAGCCATCGTTCACAGTATGTTTGAATTCAGTCATCATTTAATTCTGAAAGAATTAGAATAATTGAAACTTTATAAGAGAGGTTTTAAACTTTTTCAATTTTATCTAGTGTAAGCCATCATAATATGTTGTTTTTTTTTATTTAGCTCCATGTGAAAACCTTATATATTAATGTGAACCAAGAAGGACCATTATAGATTTCATGAAGATAATGTACAATTTATTTATGTTATTAATAAACATAGTTTCACTGTGGACCCACAGGTTGATTTTTTTAAAGTTCATACAGTCAATCAAAAAAAAATGGTATGATCTCCAGCCATGGATTAAATACCAAACTAGAGTGTTGCTTCGCAAAACGAAAAAAAAATGTCCCAATGAGCATTAATGATTTTGCTGAAATGACCATTTTGCTCTGTTTAATATGTTTTTTTCCAATAATGCAAAAGTTCAACCAGCCTGCAAAAAACAGCAGGAAAATGTTTTCTTGAAAGAGTGCCCGATGACTGTGCATACCCCAAGAGCCAAATTATGTTTTACACAGAAATTCAAGATGACTATTAAAATTGGTGGAAAAACTTTGATCAAAATCACTATCTCACACTGTTTCCAAGATAAATAAATTGTTGTGTTTTACACAGAAATGCAAGATGGCCGCCAAAAATGACAGAAAAAGAATTTTAGAAATAAGCAATTAATGCCCTTGAACAGACTCTGTGTCAGCTGACTCTGTTGAGTTTCAGAGTAGAAGTGAAAGAAGAAAAATAGCATCAGAGATGCCCGTACCCCACAGCCTAGGGAAATATTTTCAACACCATGAGATACAGAAGTACTGTACCAGTACAAACTTCAGGATACTTTCAGAGCACTGTCAGTTATATAAAGGTCCAAACAATGTTTAAATGGAGAAATAATGTTTAAAAGAAAGATAATGCATATAAAGATGAAGTACTAAAACAAGATAATTCAATAACAAGATAACAGCATTAATCAGCAAACTAAAATTCAACACTCTTTATCTACACCTGCATGGCCCAATTATGGTTTAGATGGTTTGAATATTATCATGCATACAGAAGTGGTAATACATTTAATGAATGCTTATGTGTGGTGTTGGAGCAAAATCTGTGGCTCACTTGATGAAATTCTATCTCTTACAATGGGAAGTTGTGAAAGTAAAATTCTTAATAAATTCTAATATGACTTTAACAGTGCTAAATCTGCATCAAAAAAACAGACTCAAAGGTGCAACAAGATTTTATAGGTCAAGGTCACTACAGCAAGGTCAAAGGTCAAATCAAGGTCAGATCATGACGTTGCACAACTACACCCCCTAACCAATGTCCCTACCAAGTATCAACTTCCTACACCTTGCGGTTTCCGAGATATAGCCCGGACAAGATTTTCGAACTCAAGGTCACTACGGCAAGGTCAAAGGTCAAATCCTTGTCAGGCCATGACATTGCACACCTACACCCCCTAACCAATATCCCTACCAAGTATCAACTTCCTACACCTTACGGTTTCTGAGATATAGCCCGGACAAGATTTTATAGGTCAAGGTCACTACGACAAGGTCAAAGGACAAATCAAGCTCTGACCATGACATTGCACACCTATACCCCCTAACCAATATCCCTACCAAGTATCAACTTCCTACACCTTACAGTTTCTGAGATATAGCCCGGACAAGATTTTATAGGTCAAGGTCACTACGGCAAGGTCAAAGGTCAAATCAAGGTCAGACCATGACGCTGCACACCTACACCCCCTAACCAATATTCCTATCAAGTATCAACTTTCTACACCTTACGGTTTCCGAGATATAGCCCGAACAAGATTTTATAGGTCAAGGTCACTACAGCAAGGTCAAAGGTCAAATCAAGGTCAGACCATGCTGTTGCACACCTACAACCCCTAACCAATATCCCTACCAAATATTAACTTCCTACACCTTACGGTTTCTGAGATATAGCCCGGACAAGATTTTATAGGTCAAGGTCACTACGGCAAGGTCAAAGGTCAAATCAAGGTCACACCATGACGTTGCACACCTACACCCCCTAACCAATATCCCTACCAAGTATCAACTTCCTACACCTTATGGTTTCCGAGATATAGCCCGGACAAGATTTTCAAACTCAAGGTCACTACGGCAAGGTCAAAGGTCAAATCAAGGTCAGACCATGACGTTGCACACCTAGACCCCCTAACCAATGTCCCTACCAAGTATCAACTTCCTACACCTTACGGTTTCTGAGATACAGCCCGGACAAACTCTTTTCCCGCCGCCCGCCCACCCGCCCGCCCATCCGGACACCATGGGTGAAAACAATACCCCAACAGCCCTTAAGGACTGTGGGGTAAAAAGGACACAAAAGTTGTGACCTGCAAATGATATTCAGAAGTAAAGTACCAAGTTAACTGTTAAGGTGTAAAATGTAGGTGGAAAACATATTTATAAACAAAATACTCTAAATGCAATATTTTTCGAGTTACAACTGATTTACAGAACAGTGAGAACCTAAAAATAGCTATTGTGCAGTTATGCCATGACTTACATATCTGCAATTTTACTATGTTTTAGCTGATTCAAAAGTAGATGAATAACATAATTCAATAAAATAATCTAATGAATTAGTTTTCAAGTTACAACTGATTCAATCAACAGTGAGAACCAGAAAGTGGTTTTTGCTCATCTATGCAATGAGCTATAGGTATGCAATTTCACTATGTTATAGCTGAAAAAAAGAGTATGTGAATAACATTTAAAGAAAATACTGTAAACGCAATAGTTTTCCAGTTACAACAGTGAGAAGCTGAAAATAGCAATTGCTCACTTATGCAATGAGCTACAGCTCTGTACTTTTACTATGTTACAGCTGATTCAAAAGCACATGAATAACATATTGAAACAAAATTCTCCGAAATCACCAGTTTTCAAGTTACAAGCAATTTACTCAACAGTGATAACATTAAAGTAGCTATTACCCAGCTATGCAATGAGCTATAGGTCTGCAATTTTACTGTGTTATAGCTGACCTAAGAGTAGCTGAACAAGACCACTGCCGTGGTGTGTATCTCCCGCCGAGCATTAAAGGGGAAGAAATACCTTTTCTGAGATATTCACAATGATTTTATAGGTCAAGGTCACTACAGCAAGGGGCAATGGTCAAATCAAGGTCACACCATGACGTCGCACACCTACACCCCCTTACCAATGTCCTTACCAAGTATCAACTTCCTACACCTTACAGTTTCCGAGATATAGCCCGAACAAGATTTTATAGGCCGAGGTCACTACAGCAAGGTCTAAGGTCAAATCAAGGTCAGACCATGACGTCGCACACCTTCACCCCCTAACCAATGTCCCTACCAAGTATCAACTTCCTACACCTTACAGTTTCCGAGATATAGCCGGAAAAACTAGATGAATGACTTATTTGAGAAAAATTGGCTATCTGCAATACTTTTAGAGATAATTCGCATTTACTCATTTTGAGTAGGTGAGTAATTAGCTATGGGTCTGAAACTTCACCATGTGAAAGCTCTCCCAAAAGTAGGTGAATGAGTTATTTGAGAAAAATTGGCTATATGCAATACTTTTAGAGATAATTCGCATTTACTCATTTTGAGTAGGTGAGTAATTAGCTATGGGTCTGAAACTTCACCATGTGAAAGCTCTTCCAAAAGTAGGTGAATGAGTTATTTGAGAAAAATTGGCTATCTGCAATACTTTTAAGAGATAATTCGCATTTACTCATTTTGAGTAGGTGAGTAATTATCTACGGGTCTGAAACTTCAGCATGTGAAAGCTCTCCCAAAAGTAGATATACGAGTTATTTGAGAAAAATTGGCTATCTGCAATACTTTTAGAGATAATTTGCATTTACTCATTTTGAGTAGGTGAGTAATTATCTACGGGTCTGAAACTTCAGCATGTGAAAGCTCTCCCAAAAGTAGATATACGAGTTATTTGATAAAAATTGGCTATCTGCAATACTTTTAGAGATAATTTGCATTTACTCATTTTGAGTAGGTGAATAATTAGCTACGGGTCTGAAACTTCACCAAGTGAAAGCTCTCTCAAAAGTAGATGAATGAGTTATTTGAGAAAAATTGGCTATCTGCAATACTTTTAGAAATAATTCGCATTTACTCATCTGAAACTTCACCATGTGAAAGCTCTCCCAAAAGTAGATGAATGAGTTATATGATAAAAATTGGGTATCCGCAATACTTTTACAGATAATTAGCATTTACTCATTTTGCTCTTATGGTTTGTGAGATATTTGTGATTTTTCACATTTTCACTAAAAGTAGCAATAAAGTAGCCATTACTCACTTGTGCATTGAGCAACAGTTGTGAAACTTCAATATGTTACAGTTCACAAAAAAGCAGATGAACAACATATTTGAGAGAAATTATGTAGCTGCAATACTTTTGAAGATATAAGCCATTTACTCATTATGGTTATCATTAAAAATTGACAAAGTAGCTATTACTCACTTAGCTATGGAGATACACTTCCAAACTACTGACCATGTTGTAGCTATGGAGAAAGTAGCTGAACAACATATTGCAAGAAAATACTCTAAATGCAATAGTTTGAGAGTTATAAGCCATATAATTACATTAGGTAAAAGTGTTGAAAAATTCATTAGGACAACTAATTTACCAAAAATGTGTAACTGTAGTAATTTCAGAGAAAACTGCGTGACCCACGCACTCACGCACACACATGGTGCAAATTATAATCTCCGAGCCGGGCGGGAGATAAAAATTGGCTATCTGCAATACTTTTAAGCGATAAGCCACCTGCCAAATATGAAAGAAATCTGGAAAGAAATGTGGACTGTAGGTCGCTAACAAGCAATATTCGACATTTTAGACATTTTTGTCTACCACAGGCCTAATTTAGACATAAAGCCTACCAAAAAGATAGGGTGGCGAGTTCTCTAGCATACCAAGCCACCTGCCAAATATGAAAGAAATCTGGAAAGAAATGTGGACTGTAGGTCGCTAACAAGCAATATTCCACATTTTAGACATTTTTGTCTACCACAGGCCTAATTTACACATAAAGCTTACCAAAAAGATAGGGTGGCGAGCCCTCCACCATATCAAGCCACCTGCCAAATATGAAAGAAATCTGGAAAGAAATGTGGACTATAGGTCGCTAACAAGAAATATCTGCGGACGATGATGAATAAGCCAGTTCGTAGTTTCGAGTGCGCATGCTCGAGTCGATTGTTTATGTTGCGAAAGGCACATAAACAAGTACCACGCGGTTGAATGAAATAGATTAGAACTAGAAATAGGCCGCCCTGTTGATAGTAGATGCGAATAGAAACAGGATAGCATAGAAGAACACACATTATCATGTGTAATGTCCACCCATGAACCTTTTGCCCAAATTGTACAGTAGTCTTACAAGACCCTGTTTCATTTGTAAAATATATCAATGATGCTTAAATATTTGTTAGTGTAGATGTAAATTATTTCAGCTTCATGCCTTTCTGCATTGGTTGGGTTGAAAATTTTGACGAAATCACTCTATCTTGCACGGTTAAGAAGATAGAAGCAAATTCCTGTTTTTCTATTTTTGGCAAAAATTTGAAAATTCAAAATGGCCGCCATTTTTGGGAAAAGGAAATTTTTTTGAAAATTGCCAAGAGTACATTTCTTAGATACCCTATGGGTCGAAAATTTCAACGAAATAACTCTATTTTGCACGGTTAAGGCCAGTTTGTGTTTTTCCATTTTGGGCAAAAATTCGAAAATTCAAAATGGCTGCCATTTTTGGGGAGGGGAAAATTTTTTGAAAAGTGCAAAGATTACATTCCTTAGATACCCTGTGGGTTGAAAATTTCGACGAAATCGCTCTATCTCGCATGGTTAAGGAGATAGAAGCCAATTTGTGTTTTGCCATTTTTGGCAAAAATTTGAAAATTCAAAATGGCCGCCATTTTAGGGGAGGGGAAATTTTTTTTTAAATTGCCAAGAATACAATGCTCAAATACCTGTGGGTCGAAAATTTTGACGAAATCGCTCTATCTCGCATGGTTAAGGAGATAGAAGGAAATTTGTGTTTTGCCATTTTTGGCAAAACTTCGAAAATTCAAAATGGCCACCATTTTTGGGGAGGGGAAAATTTTTTGAAAATTGCAAAGATTGCATTCCTTAGATACCCTGTGGGTCGAAAATTTCGACGAAATCGCTCTATCTCGCACGGTTAAGGAGATAGAAGCAAATTAGTGTTTTGCCATTTTTGGCAAAAATTCGAAAATCCAAAATGGCCGCCATTTTTGGGGAGGGGAAAATTTTTTAAAAATTACCAAGAGTACAATGCTCAGATACCCTGTGGGTCGAAAATTTTGACGAAATCGCTCTATCTCGCACGGTTAAGGAGATAGAAGCAAATTTGTGTTTTGCCATTTTTGGCAAAAATTCGAAAATTCAAAATGGCCGCCATTTTTGGGGAGGGGAAAATTTTTTGAAAATTGCAAAGATTGCATTGCTTAGATACCCTGTGCGTCGAAAATTTGGCCGAAATCGCTCTATCTCGCACGGTTAAGGAGATAGAAGCAAATTAGTGTTTTGCCATTTTTGGCAAAAATTCGAAAATTCAAAATGGCCGCCATTTTTGGGGAGGGGAAAATTTTTAAAAATTACCAAGAGTACAATGCTCAGATACCCTGTGGGTCGAAAATTTCGACGAAATCGCTCTATCTCGCACGGTTAAGGAGATAGAAACAAATTTGTGTTTTGCCATTTTTGGCAAAAATTCGAAAATTCAAAATGGCCGCCATTTTTGGGGAGGGGAAAATTTTTTGAAAATTGCAAAGATTGCATTCCTTAGATACCCTGTGGGTCGAAAATTTCGACGAAATCACTCTATCTCGCACGGTTAAGGAGATAGAAGCAAATTTGTGTTTTGCCATTTTTGGCAAAAATTCGAAAATTCAAAATGGCCGCCATTTTTGTGGAGGGGAAAATTTTTTGAAAATTGGCAAGAGTAGAATTGTCAGATACCCTGCGGATCGAAAATTTTGCCGAAATCGCTCTATCTCGTACGGTTAAGGAGATAGAAGCAAATTACTCAAAAGTAGTACTGAAAATACACAATGAAGTACCTAAATGGCTATTATTCATGTACTGACAAAGCTATCATTCCCAAATGCAATACCAAGCGAGCTATGGACATAACAATCTTGTATTCAAAATTGTAGTAAAATATCTTTAATTATTTTGGCTTAAATGCACGGAAACCAATGGGTACTGAAAATAGCTGTACTTAAGTATTACTCAGTAAGCAAAAGAGGTACAACAGCCAAAAGCAATCCCAAGCAAGCTACTGACCCAATAAGCCTGCATACCAAATTTGGTGACAATAGCTCTAATACTTTCCCTTTAAATGAGCGGAAACCATGCGTGACGCCAGACATCGGACGCCGGACATCGGACATCGGATGGCGGAAAAAGCAAAAATAATATATCCACCCCCCAGGGGGGGTGGACATAAATAGTGGTTAAAATTTGTGAAATTGTCATTTCTTGCTTGATTTTGATAAATAATACACCATTTTAAAGCTTATAACACATAGAAAGCATCTACGATGGCAATACCTCAACATTTTATCACAAACAACACAAAATAAGTACAAAAGAGTAATTACAAAAAATAAACTAACTTAAATATTTTATTATTTCTTCTTTGCATGGACTTTAAGACCATAAAAGAAATGGAAGCTCTGTTCAAATATGTTTCCAGTAATATATATTATATATATGTAAGTAAATCACATATTTTTAAAAAATAAAATGGGCTTTTGTTGAGACCCTCAATCTTGCTTGGATTCAGGTGAAAATTGTTTTATATTGGTTTTATTATTGAACTTATTTTAACCATTTGAAGGGAACTGTAGTTTCTGATATTTTTAAGGGAATCAGTGGAGAATCAGTGAAGAATGTTGAAAAAGTGTTGGCTTCACCAGAAATAAGATGTTAAAAAACGAATTTTTGGCAATGAAAGTATATAGATTAAACATGGATGTCTAAAATAAATAAATAATGAAGCTACAAATATGACATTCATATCACTTTAAAAGGGTTTTTTATTGTAGGTTAAGCTGCTTTTTATTCTAATATATGTGGTTGTATATTTGCTTATAAGATATTGGAGGAACTGTTATGTACACCTGAGGTAAGGAAGTATTGATAAACCTAAGGCTGAAAGCGATTTGAATTTTAACTATCCGATTAATTGTTCTGTAAAATATACGATTTTCCGATTAATCAGTTATAGTATATACTCACCTGCAATGCCTGAAATCAGACTCATACAGCATCCAATATGTACAAATAAATAATATCTTGTCATTATTATTGACCCTTTTGTTAAATAAGGGATAAATTGGGCACAATGTAGATGTCAGAGATCTTTTTACAGTGACAAAAATGATCAAAATAGGAATTATTTAGGCATAATAATGCTAATCAATGATGATTTCTTTCTTTTGGTAGTTTTTATCAATTAATTTAATTGTCATTTTACTATTCTTATTCTATGGCCATGCTAAGGATAATGATTATCTGGTATTCGTGTTTCAGCCTTAGATAAACCAATATTTAACTTTGAATAATTTTTTCTCAAGCTTTTAATCAATAACAAGCTACACAAGCGTCATTCAAATGCCTTTCTAATGATAATAATTATTATTGTAAAAGATGAATACCTGGTGAGATCTAAAATGTTAATTGCTGCAAGAGAATGAGAAATAGGTAATAATAGAAGTTATAAAGTTTAGTGTAAATATATATATATGTTACAGTAAATATGTGTAATCAGGGAATAGGCGTATTCACTGAAAACTTCAACATATATATATATTGTGAATAGTGGATTAATTTTAATGCAATAAAATTGAGCAAAAACCTTGTTGAAAAATACCTTTGTCATAATGCTCGTGTGTATGTGTGGTTAGAATAGTTTCTATTATAAATTATTTATTTAGATGCTGATGCCTTCCCATCTTACAGGAATTTGGTTGAAGATTGATAAATATAAAACAAATATAAAATATGTATATAAAATATAATATTCACACCATTTCAAAGACAATTTATTACATTTTCTTGTGCTTTTTATTTCGTAAAAATCCGTTAAGTATTTCCAGAGATACAGCCCTTTTATTATGAAGATGAGGACAAAATTTCGCCTATTTTCGCCCACCATGTGCATTTGTTTATGTGCTCTCCGACGTTTGTTTACACCGGAAGATCGGAACTACGAATAGGCTTATGCATAGTATCCCCGCTTCGCACAGGGGATACAATAAGACTTATGCATGTTTTTGTGCAAAAATATCAACAGAAGCTATAGTGGTGGTGGACCAGTTCACGCCCGTGTACCCATTCACGCCCACCCCTAAATTTCTGCAAAACAATCCCAGTTACACAATAAATTACGAATGTATATGATCAATTTGATAATTATCTATGATGTGATAAAGATCTTTTCTGTGAAAAACTATGAATCTTTAGGAAAATTGAGGGTGGGCGTGAATAGGTACACGGGCGTGAATTGGTCCACAACCACTATATTCTTAAAATAGAAGTGTTTTTGGTACAGTACACGATTTTGTGGGACAAGAAAAGTGTGCTAAAATGTTTCATATGTCACAGCTAAAAAGAGTGCACACTTTTAATAATAGACTGGAAATAGGTACAACAATCATAATCGCTTAAGTTTCAGTTCATAAGCGCGAAATCGGACGCAAATTCTCTGGGCGATAAAAGAGTACTTTCGTTTTGACTCATAATAAAAACACCAACTTTCACAAAATAAAATGCTTGTTTATGTCAAATTTTAATCTACACTTACAAGCACAGGGACAGGTGGCTTAATATTCATTTGTTTGTGAAAATTCTACTCTGTAATAACAACAAACTTCTTCGAAGTACGACAAAAGTGTAAGTTAATGTTTTAAATCCGCGAATATTTTTATTTTCCGTAAATAATTAATACATGTCATCAGAGGGATATCTCCATCCACACTGTGCGGCAATTTAAAACTTATGTAAATATTTTAGGTGACTTAATTTATTATATCCTCCCAATAAATAAAAACATCATAACTGTCTCTTGTTTCATTAAAATAAATATTATATATTAAAACTTTGTTTTTTATATCTCTGGAACTACTCCACTGTTTGGAATTAGCTTCCTGAAGACATTCGTGCATCACCCACTATTGCCTCTTTAAGAAAGAAGCTCAAAACCTATCTATATGCAAAGGCTTATCCTCCTTAGCTCATTTTCTCTTATGGGTTCTCCATGGTGCCGACCTACTTCTGTCCCTGGACTTTGAATTTGCATATTGCTATTGTCTTGTTGCGCCTTAGAGTCCACTACTCAGTGGAGATTAAGCGCTATAAAAATCAAATTAGAATTAGAATTACCAATCACAGACCTGTTTGCCAAAAGACCAAAATAAGCAATAAGTCCATAAACCTGTCAAGTTTTCTATTTTGATCAGCAATTAGTATAGTCGAAATTAGTTTTACCTTTCACAGTGTAAATTAGTTTAATATTATGTATTTAAAAGGCAACCTAACAGACTCACTTGCAATGCATTGTTTTAATAATAGATTAATAGAATAGTAGCATTTATAAAGTAAAAAGTTGACATGCATCCTCTAATGCACCGATATCTAAAAGGGAAAGTCCTAAACCAAACAAAATCATTACCCAGAAAGGACCAACAAGGATCGAGGGATAACCATCAACGTGGGTATGCCAGTTCAAACAGGTGGTCCTAGTTCCTAAATGCTTGACTTGAACAAACATAAGAAATATTAAGACTGGGAAAATCTGTTTTTTTTTTGTTTTTTTTGCATTGAAATTAAGGTTATATTTAAAGCAAACTTAATGTGAACTGAGAAGCCAGAGGAGTTTTCCTAGGTAGGGTGTGACTAGACTCATTTTAACCCCATATACTAAAGAATTGCGGTAGTACAGTCAAGTACTGATCAGACAATTTACCACCAGAATTGCAGTCTCAACACTGAAGAATGTACGGACATATTACAATCTGAAATATTAGTGACAGGCATGACAAACCTTCGCTATATGACTGACAAATAAGTCAAAAATAACACCTACATTTTTTATTTCCTATAATGGAGATGTAGAATTTTGGAGGAATGGTATACAGGGAATTTTAGTAAAGGTAACTGTCTGGTATGTGTGTTACTACCCAATAAACTTTCTTGGGTTTGCAAACGTTTGAAAAGAAACGTTTGGCAAAGGTTAAAAAATTAGGGGTACAAAAACCATTTATAATAGAATGTTTTAAAAACATTTCATGTATACCAGTTATTAAACATTTAGTAATAAATGTTAGAAAAATGTTACAAAGGAACATAATAATGTCTGAATAATAATGGGGTCAGAGGTCAAATTCAATATCTTTTAAGGTCTCTTACTAATGAAAATATTATTTTTATGTCTAAGAATGTAAGATAGTGGCTTAGAAATTGTGTCCCAATTCAATTCTTACTTTTAGGGATTGCATGTGGGGCAATTTTTGACAAAGTCCTCTAAAATCCCCTATTATTGCTCCCCGCCATCTTTGTTTGGACATATTTGTAGTTGAAGGTTTAATAACCGTTTTTGACAGAATGTTTTAAAACATCTGATAGAAAACATTACAAAAATATTTTAAATGATGGGTATGAAAACCACTTGATAACCATTTACAAAACACTTCATGATGAATGTTTGAAAAACATTTCCAGCATAAACTCAGCATGAACTCAGCTTTATGTGACTTAACTTTTTAAATTGACACCATCCATCCACTCCTGGACTGAAATCAGACACTAAGTGAACACCTCAATTCTTAAATCAAAATTCCTGGAGTTGCTAAACATATATGGGTGTCATCAGCATACAGATGGTGAGACTAAACCTTGAAATAATCTTGACGTAGGGGACTGTCGTAAATAGTGAAAAGGAGCTGGCCCAATACAGAACCATGGCACAGCAAAAGGGAAAAAGAAAGTGTCAAAACCACTGTCTCCTACTTTCTAATCATTTTTTTCAGGCTTGTGAGATAAGAATTAATGCATATCAACCCAGTGCCATCAAAACCAGTCTTTCAGACAATCACATAAAATCATCTATAGTGTAGAAAGCTGCAAAGAAAATCCAACAATGTAAGAGCATCTGCCTTCCCTGAGTTCACAAATATAAATATGTTATTTAACTGATAACTGAAGCCTTGTTTTGGAGGAGTCCACTCTTAGACACCACACATAGAGATCCCATTGTTGAGGACTGTTGTGGAACACTTGGTTGTGGGACTGTTTGAGAAGTGTTGAAACTGGTAGTTGAAGTGGGACCTCCGTTGAGAGCTGCACTAGGTCCCAAAACCAGGACATCCCTGGCCAGCCTGGGGCTTTTAGTATGATGTGGCAAATGTATGGCTATATTTTCTGGATCACAGTGAAGGAGAGCCATATAGAAGGGTAAGCATAAATTATGAGACCCGACCAATTTATATTTAGAGCATCTATGTCCCAGGAATATTGGTCTGAAACTGGAGATTTGTACAGTGGGAGCCTGTGCTGGCAAGTAGGTCTACATGAGGGGTGAACCACTTTTGACAGATCTGTTTGAACACCTGTGGGTGCAGTGACCATTCTGTTGATTGGATTTGATTTGACCTGGAAAGTGAATTGGGCATCACATTTAGGAACCCTGAAATGTGTCTGGCTTGTAGGGTTTTTAAGTGCGAGCCTCGATAGAGCTCGCGCTTCTACAGATCACTTCTTTTTTTGTCTCTGAACTTTGATGAAATTTACCTGTGCATTCTGAACTTCCCTCTCTTGCTCTCCAATAGCTAAAAGGACACAAGTCCATTTGGATTTTGCCCATACATGTCCTTTTGACTCTGGACTTTGATGACATGGACAACACTCCAATACCTAAAAGGACACATTTCCTTTTGGCTTTTGAACATACATTTGTCCTTTTCTCTCCGTACTTTCATGACATTGACAACACCTGGCTGTGCATTTTGAATTTCCCTGTCTTGTCCTCCAATACATAAAAGGACACATGTCCTTTTGCCGTTTTTCCTGTTGGGATGTATCAAAGTTGGAATTTCTTTCTGTCACAAGACTTTCGTAAATTCTAGTGCACTACTCGTGTCTCTGATGGCTTTGCGCTCATGCTAGGGGACCAAAACACCTTTTGGCCTTGTTTTTTTTTTTGGTAATGACTGCACCAGGTCATGATTCTCCACAGGACAGCACACATCTCTGCCGAGTGGGTTCCCAGTTTGTTAATGCAGGGTACCACTGTTGAGCTGTAACCAGCTACAACGCGGTCCGATTCTGACACTGGTCCTTGAACTGTTTCAGGGCCAGGAATACTGGCTTCCATTCTAGAACATTTATGTTTAGCCTTTTTTTCCCAGTCTGACCAGAGACTTTTTACTGAGTCTTGCTCTAAGTGAGTGCCCCAACCAACTTTTGCGGCATTGATAAACATTTGGATATTGTGGTGTTTGGGATGAAGGTCTGAGTGCTTCAGCACATTGACAGGATTTTGCCACCACCCTTGGTGAACTAAAATGGTCACTGACCAAGGAAGGAGGATGTCCAGCGACTGAGGTTGTTTTCAGTTCTCTTTGAGATGCCACTGAAAAGTATTTCTAATTTTCAGCAGTCAAGTACTTGAAAATAAGTTAATACAAGTACTTGTACCCATCCCAGGCATTAAATTCAAGCAAAACTTGGTTCAAAGCCCAAAACTTGATGTAAAAAACACCTGAGTGTAATGCAATCATTACCAAAAAAGGCTAGTAAAATACATCTTTTTTACAGGCATTTTATATGTTTAAAAATTTTACAATCCCCGTTTTGACTTTTTAATTTCAGGCCATGATTTGCTATTACCTCCCAGAACTTTCCAAACCTCTGATTACAGTATTAAAAAACTTCAGCAATAACTAAAACTCTTAACAATTAGGGGTCGCAAAATTGACCTGCTAAATCACTGGGTCAGAGTAGAATAATTCTTGAGTTTTATAGGAGTCCAGATACTATTTTTGTAGACACACTGAAAATACTGAAAAAAATCAATTTTATGACCCATTTTGACCCTGAGATGGGACTGTTGGACAAGTTTGTTGGGATTTTTGGAAAAAGCCACATCACTAAGTTTATTCCTCAAGAAATATTCAACATAATTTGAAAGGATTTTAGGTGATATTTTTGTAGATACACTGCAATATACATGAAATTCAACCTTTATCCTTGCCAAGGAAAAATTAAAATTTTAATGTTTTAGCAAGACTAAAGTTATACTTATTGAACAATTTCCTATCAATAAGATGAAGCCAAACCTAGTGGATGGATACATATGGTCACAGATGTAGCAGGCTCATCTTGATTTAGATCATTGGGGCATAAAATAAAGTGAAAATATGTAGATACAGGAGACAGTGATACAAATGGGGACACTTTAGTTAATGCAGGTGTTCCACTGGAGCCGACCCTGCAACTGACCCTACAACTGTGAAAGTTGTAAAAGTCGTAGGAATGTAGGAAAAAAGGCGCAAAAAAACATAGTCGGTTAAGAAACCCCCGACAAGACAGTAGACTGGCCGACAGGACGTAATGAGTATACAAACAAGCCCTAGGGTTGGGGACGTTTTATGCATGATCAGTCGGGAAACTAGTACGATAAGCCCTAAACCCCAAACAGACAAGCCGCATCGCAAACAGACAAGCCATAAAGACAGACAAGCCGGGACCATGTTCCCAACCCATCACAACAATACTGATTGATTTATGGTGTCAGTATCCAGAGTCAGGATCCAGAATCGGGATCCATATCACACTACATAAATCCCTCATCCCATATGATAAGCCACTCATTTATCACTGCAAATATTAAAGCTATAGACCAAGATAAACAGTTTGACAATTCGAGGGTCCTTTTGGTTTTTATTGAATTGAATGTGGTGGGTTCTACTGTCTTCTTTGTCTGGAAATAATGATGAAAAATAACAATCATCACAACAGCCCCAGCCCCCAGCCCGCCACAGAATCCATGGGTTATGCCTTGGACACTTCAAAAAGAGGAGAGAGGATGCCACAGAACACTCTTGGATGAACTAATAACAACTGACATTCCAGGTTGCCAGAATTTCACCAGGATGCCACCTGTCTTTTTTGACCTAATTGAAGAAAGAATTTACAACTGCCTCAAGGAGTCACACACAAATTCCAGGAAGCCACTGGAAGTTGGTTTGAAACTGCAGTAACACTCAGGCACTTGTCCACAGAAGAAAGCTACAAATCACTGCAGTACCATTGGAGGGTTGGCAGAACTACCATTTGTAAATTTGTCCCCAAGGTGTGCAAAGCCATCCTTGCAGAATTTCAGCAGGAATATTTGATCTGTCCAACAGATACAGAAGAGTGGAGAAGCAACAAGGGGAAATTTAGAAACAGATGGAATGTCCCACATACTGTTGGTGCACATTGCTATGAAGAAGCTCAAGAAGTCAGGCAGTGAATATTTCAGCTACAAGGGTTACTTTTGCGAAGAAAAATTGAGAACGGCACCTTGGGATTACCACTACTAGAACTACTGGGACCTGGAGGGCCAAATCTACACTACTTCCTGTTGGGTGACAACGCCTTTGCCCTCATGCCTTGGATGGTCAAGCCATACAACAGAAGACAACTGACCAGGGAAGAGAGAATAGCCAACTACAGAATATCCAGGGGCAGGAGGGTGGTCGATAATGCCTTTGGAATATTAGTGGAAAGATTCAGGGTACTGCTGATCACAATGGAGCAAAGGCCAGAGGTTGTGTGTTACATTTTGTTAACATATGTGGTACTCCATAACATGCTGAGAAGAGATCAGGGTAGAGCAGACAGGCCACCAATCCCAGCAGATGACATACAACCTCCACAGGCTGGCCAGGCTGATTACTTCAATAACCTAGGGGCACTGGCTGGGAAGGAGGAAATGATCTAAGAAGAATGGGAGGAGCACTAGCTGTCATCTGTCAATCCTTCATTTTTAAAAGCTATATTCAAGCGTTTTTTACAGAAAATAAATCAAAAGCTATGACAATTTATATAACACAAGTCCTCTAATGTCAAAGTTTAACTCCCAAAACATTTATTAAGAATTTCAGATAAGCATCTTTGTTTTGTTTTTCATGCAAAAATTTTTTCTCCAATAATTTTGATGTAATTTTACACTGAAGTAAATCTTTTATTGCAGAGATATTTAAAAAATATTATTTGAAAATTAAAGCACAAAATTTTAAACATTTATTTGTGAACAAAGTCACGCAAAATAAAATGTTAGCCATCTTGGACAAAATTAAGTCAATCAGTCATCTGTTTTGTTTTTCAGTCAGTCCTGACTTTATGATTCTGTAGCAGACAGTAATGGTGGTGTCGGTATGTGTCGTGGTATCTGTCAGTCTCGTTCCCTCGTCAATGTAGGTGCTTGTCTTTGTAAGTTAGTCTGTCAGTCACTTTGTCAAGTTGGTCAGGCTAGTCAGTTGTCAGTATTTCTGTTTGTCTTTGTCAGTCCATCCATACATTCATGCAAGTTTAAAATATTTAAAAAAAATTTTTTTGTTTTTGGTGTGTTAGAATTTTTATTTATATGTATCAAACATTCACTCACTCATTGACTCAATTTTTGTTATGTGTTTGGGGGATGTGTAAGTGTTGGATGGTGTATTTTTTGTTTTGGGAGAACAGCATAGCTATTAATTGTTTTGGAAAGATTTGGGTGGCCCTGAGAAGGGCTTTTTTGATGTGAGCAGTCCTGATAAGGACCTAATGCAGGCTAATCTGCTGATTTGAGCCGACTCTGTTGGCTGGATTGGCTGAGAGGTCTTGCTTGTTCTTGCTGAGTGGTAGTTGGCACTGGTGACGGTGCTGGTTGAAGTTGAGAGGGTTAAACGTTGTGGTGTGTCGATCTGCTAGAACTGCAGTATGGATTGAATACTCCCGAAAAGACTTGATAATCCAGAAATGTTGTTCTGACTGTCTTTAATTTGTCCGGAGGCAACCTATGGCGAGTTAAAAGTCTTTGTTGGGCTCAATGCAAACATTAGCTGTCTGGAAGGCCCAGGCTGTTGCTCATCCACAACAAGAAAGGATGCAGGCTGTGATGATGCTGATGATGACCTCTGTGGTTGGACTGTCACAATTCCTGTTGGAGGTTGTGGTTCTGCTACTTGGCTTGGCTGAACAGCTTGTGTCCAGAATTGTGAGGATATATTCATGTCTTGCGGTGGCCTGTTTGGCTTCTCGAAGTTGAAAAGTGGTAACTTGAGCCTGTTGAGTTTTTGTGACCTGTCTCTTGCATTCTTGCTGAAATAGGAAAAGGGAAAAAAACATACATTTGAAAGAACAGCATACATAGCTAGGCATAATAATGCTCAGTAAAAGTGAACCTTCCCATTTATTTTAATTTTCTTATAGTTCTTAACCAACTCGTATGCAAGACAGTCTTATATACACATCTGCAATACAAATCTTCCCCCCACTGAATGGAGAAAAACACATACACAGTCCTAACCACCACCCCCACTCCCCAATTCTTTTCTCTTCTGCAGTGTGCATGAATGAGAGTGAGAGGGGGGAGGATTCTTTCTGTACAGGTTAGCAGTGTACAGTTTATATAGGCATTACATTATTATGCAATGTGTTACAAGTCTGAAATTTTCCTGTGCTATAGTTGAAAGAAAAATAGTTGAAAAACATTTAACAAAATGCTCTAAATGCAATACTTGTCAAGTTATAACTGATTTACTACATGAATTCATGAATTTAATGCAGTAAAAATTATTTAAAAAATTCATAAAAAATTAAAGACAGATCCAGACCTGATACTCACACAAGGGAATCTAATTGTGGCAAAGTACATATATGCAATATAAAGAGAGAAATTCCTGCAATAGTCAATGAGAAAGTTGTGATAAAATGATGAAATTTTCACACTTTGGTGGGGGTACCTCTCTTCTAACAGCTCTGGGAAACAGACAGACAGATCTGCATGGATTTTGCAATTTATCATCCTCGATAGATAAGGTATCTTTTAAAAGTAACAGCATGTCTCTGGGCCTTGTACTTTTGGAGAAGTTGTTCACGTGGACACCGCAGAGTGATGCCATAATGTCAGCTGACTGACATAAAAATGAAAAACTTAAAAGTAAAAGCTGCACACCTCTTCTCTCGTCAGAGTTAAAATCCAAATGAATGAAGTGCACTTGCCGACTCACCCTTTTATAGCCACAGATTTTGAAACAGACAGGCAATAAGATGCAAAAATGTTGCAGGTTTGTCTGTTATAGTTCCCGGCTTGTCTGTTAGTGCCAATGCTTACGGCTTTTCTGTTTCACTTCAAGGCTTGTCGGTTAAAAAATTTCCAGACTCTAGGACTCAGATGTTAAAAGTTCCCGACTGGCCTGGAAAAGTTACAGGCTTGTTGGGAACATTTACAGACATGTCGGGTAAAGTTACCAACTGTACAGTATTTCCCCCCCGCACAGTCTGTTTGTCATCACAGTCTGGATAACCAGATTTGGGACAAATCGGATGCATGATACAGACAGGCCTGTTACATTAACCGACAAGGCGGGAAGTGTAATCGACAGAGTAATCTAGGAAATTTATATGGAGGCGACTTTCTGTGTCTAACCACCCACCTCTTGCAGTGGAGTCCCAGTAAGCGCCCCAACCTTCCTTTGAAACATCTGTAAACAATTGCAGAGCATGGCCTAGGGGATGCAATGGCTGACCCCGAAGAACGTTTCTCTCATCTAACTACCAATCCAGATGTGGGTGAAGAGGTTGGGGTACCGGGATCAGCTTCTCCAAAACCTCCAGAACACGCCAGTGTGGCTTCAGATGCCACTGTATGGGTCTCGTGTGGAGGTGGCCTGACCAGACCTGTTTTTCTGTTGCTGTCAGTGGGCCTATCAGGGACATGAACTTTACAGTCTTCCCGGTTCTGGATAAACTAGAGTTTCTGTTGAAGTGCCAACCACCTTTCTTGAGTTGGTAACACCCAACTGGTCAACAGGTCGAAACAGTAACCGACAAAATTAAAATCCTGCTGAGGGATCAGTTCTGATTTCTTCATATTCACTATCCACCATAGGTCACGGCACAGGGCCAAGACGGTCTGGGTATTTTGTCGGCAAGTTTCTTGGCACGGGGTTCTGAGCAACCAGTTGTCTAGGTACTGGTGGATTCTTACACCCCTTGTCTGTGTCATCAGTTTCACTTCTTTGACCACCTTGGTGAATTCCAGGGGGCTGTGGCCAAACTAAAGGGAAGGGCTGTAAACTGCTACATCTGCTTGTTTAGAAAGAACCTTGATCTGTGATTGATGGGAATGTGGAAGTACGTGTCGATGAAATCTAGTGACATCACCCACTCCCCTTTTTCTAGAGACAACTGCTTTCCATCTTGAAAGAACCGGGGTTGAGATATAGATTTAATGTAGATCTAGAATGGGTCTCCATTTGTTGTTTGGTTTGTGCACCAGGAATAACTGGTTGCAGAAGGCTAGGGATCACCGGACAACTACTTTTTCCACTACCAACTTTTATATGAGTAAGCAGTGCCTCTTTGAGGAACCGGTTCTTTACCGAGTCTGCATACCCACTCACAATCAGAGGTGACCTGGTGAGAGGGAGCTTCATTTTGAAGGGTATAGCATAATCTTCCCTCAAAATGGAAACCACCCTTGGATTCACACCAGGTTTTTCCCATGTTAGTCAGAAATTCTGCAAACGCCCCCCCTACACTCAGACCTTTTGCAACATTGGGAGCATTGGAGCAGAAAGACAGACATACACAAGATACACCTTTGACATGTTTTATTCCTTTCTTGGAGTGACCGGGTCTTGCACCTTTCTTTTATAGTGGCCTGTGTATGTTTGCAAAAGGTACATGACAAACAGGAAAGAACATGGTCTGGTTTCTCGACTGTTCCTGAAAAGTTTATCTTGCAGAATGAAATGTCTTTACATGTGGAAGAGACACCACATCCTGTACAGAACAGTTTACACTGGGACGTGTCTTTTAATCTACTAACAGGTCCGACTGACATAGAAAAGGTGACTTGAGTTAGATCCACACAATAATTGTCATTTGTAACTCTTGAACTGCCGTGACTTTGGACCCTCTACCTCTGTCACGACCTCTAGAACGACTTCGTCCGAACTGCCTCCAAGGTTATTGCTGTGTTTGTTGATCAGCAGAACCGGTGGTTTTGTTGTCTCTGCGGTCATATGGTTTATATCGATGTCCAGGGGCCGATTTCACTAAAGGACTTAAACTAAGTCCGTTTATTGGCTAAGTCTTGGACTTAAATCTAAGACTTTGGTCTTAGCTAGGTCTGGGACTTAAAATGGATTTCACAAAGGTGACTTAGCTAAGTCCAAGCTTATCAAATAACCACAGTGGTTTTCTGTGTCATGTGACATTTTGTATGTATTCAAAATATAATA
The DNA here is from genome assembly GCA_964017235.1 of Sabellastarte sp. h YS-2021. Classification (NCBI taxonomy): domain Eukaryota; kingdom Metazoa; phylum Annelida; class Polychaeta; order Sabellida; family Sabellidae; genus Sabellastarte; species Sabellastarte sp. h YS-2021. The sequence continues at coordinate 105,577,239 of OZ024932.1, read as the reverse complement.
TTGGTGCCACAAATTCTTTATTTGATGTACTTTATCCGAGGATAAGTGCTGTTTTGAAATGGAAAACCTTGTTAGCACATATAAACTTCCCAAACACTACTTTAGTGAGGTGTTCTGTATAATTATAATTTATTTACAGCCATTTCAAATTTGAAGTGGAGAAAAGTTTATGGCAGCCATATTTAAGTCCTCTTTACAAAATTTAAGCCCACTACCTCCCAGACTTAAAGTTAAGTCTACTGACTTAGCAATTTCATGGACTTAGCTGCTTTGTGAAATCCGCTAAGTCTAAGACCACAGACTTAACATTCTTTTGGCAAAATTTAAGACCAAAGTCTTAGATTTAAGTCTAAATCTGGACTTAAGTCCCTTTGTAAAATCGGCCCCAGACCTCTAAGTGGTGTGCTGTTGGGCACCTTGATCCGGAGCTACACAGGAATGCTTTGTAATATCCTGCTCAGTCGTACAAAGTACATCATCAGGAAACAGGCCATAACCAAAGAGGGTGCATTATGTAGATGAAGCCATGTATCTTGCTTCACTCCAGCCTTAACATGGTCCAGGTAAGCGTCTCTCCTAAGTAAAATCAAATTAGCCACAAAAGAAGTGTCAGCTAAATGCTGGAGAGCTGTACCCATGGCCACTGAAACACTTTGATGGAAGGCCATAAAGGCCTCGAGATCACTTAGAGCAATGGAAACAACTTTGGGTGTCTTTCCCTTATTGATACGTGAACACAACATATTGATATTGTTCACCCTGGAAACTGCGAATTGACTTTTGATTTAGCGTTGTGCCACCCCAAAACAGATGTGACTGGACTTTGCGGACCATCTTGCTTTATCAGGTGCATTTGATACCAATGCGGCTGTGATTTGGGAACCCATTCTGCCCATTATCACATATCTCCATCAACTGTTCAGAAATGACAAAGGAAGTAGCAGTAGAAAGACATGCCTGGGTCAGAGCATGCACAGCTGGTTGCGCAGATGACGGAGGTGGAAAGCAGGTTCCCTATCCTCAACGGAAGCTGTAACAGTCACATCTGAAGGGGAGACCAAAACTCCTGTCTTCCTTTCTTTACAGATGAGATAGGTGGGGGTTGATAGACTTTCCTTCTGTACATCTGTGAAACTATTGCATAGATCACAAGGCTTGAACACAATTATCTTGGCCAATCAGTTTATCCCTACAGTGGGCACACTTGTCGTGTGTGTCAAACACAGCCATTACATGATCACACAACAGGTGAGGTCATGATATCTACACTCTTTCACCAGCACATAAATTTGATAAAATATCCAAGAAGATTTAATGCAAAACTGAAATTTGTCTTAAAATCACAAGTGTTCACAACTTCTTCGCGCCAAACAAAGAGGAAAAAAAGCCACTTCCAAACAAAAAGAGGAAGTGCGCATACGCGCACATGCACAGCAGACCGGCAGGGAGGCTACATGGCCACCTTTTGAATGAACTGGGCCGGTATTCATAATACTTGCTGAGACCAAATTTTGTCTCAAGTCTGAAGTTTTGGTCTCAAGTCTGAGACCATTTTTGGTCTCAAACTTGTTAGTTATTCACAAAACAGTTGAGACCAAATTTAGTCTCAAACTTAAGACTGGTATATAGTTGTCTTAAATATTTTGTTCAAAGTCTCAAGCATTATTTCATCTTAACTGAGATTCATATTTTTTATGGCTTAATGTAAAGTAGAAATAATTTACAGCATATATACTACGTGGCCTAAACTTTTGTAACAACTGATAGCACAAATTTTGGCTTCAAACGTGTCTTACTTTGAGACAATTTTCAACAGTGTTTTCTGACTGCATAGCAACATGTGACATGCAAAATAAAAAACAATTGACACAATTTTCTATTTATTTTTTATTTTAATAGACATTATAATTTTTGTTAAGAATTAAAACACATAACTATTGATCTTTAAAAAATGTTGGATATATTTGCAAGTTAATTTGTTTACATTGGAAAGACTTGAGACTGGTCTCAGCTGAGAACCTATTTGTGAATACAAAGTTGAGACTTGGTCTCAGCTGAGACCAAATCTCAAAGCTGAGACTATTTTTTGTCTCAGACTTAAGATCTCTTTATGAATACGGCCCCTGGACACTACCAGTCCCAGCCCAGGATGTTTTTTCTAACGTTTGGCGAGACCGGCAGGGCACCGGACATTTGTCCACTAGGTAAGATGTATTAATGCAATAAAAACATATTATGTCTTTTATTTCAGGCAATGTATTTTTGCACAGGATGAGTATATATTTCTTTGCAAAAGTAACCCTCCATCGTGTCTCCAATCTCATTCCTCCAGCTGTAGAACCCCTGGTTTTATCTCAATCATCAAACTAGCAATAGAGGCATCTTATGGAGATGTGGTTGAGATGTTGCAAAGTCAACTGATATCTTTTGGCCAAGAGGACATAAAGATTTACATTATGATAACAATAGGGATTGGATCAGCTTATGTCAAATGCGGCTGGGCACACATTGCTTCATACGTAACCCTCCATTCCACATCTTTGTGCATCAAATTATGTGAAGTGTACATTTCTACACTGTATTGCCTCAATTATGATGAAAAGCCATTTTAGTGAACCCATCCCAGCAGGCACACAACTTTGAAATCTGGTTGAATTCAACGTAGAAATCTGGTTGAAATATGTGTAGATTTTGCACACCGTTTTTAGTTGGATCCAACCAGTGAAATCATGTTGAAACGAACATTGAGATCAGGTTGAATTCAATGGATGAAATCTGGTTGAAATACGTGTAGACTTTGCAAACTGTTTTTGGTTGAATCCAACCAGTGAAATCATGTTGAAACCAGGTTGAATTCAATGGGTGAAATCTGGTTGAAATACGTGTACATTTTGCAAACTGTTTTTGGTTGTATCCAACCAGTGAAATCATGTTGAAACAAATGTTGAAATCAGGTTGAATTCAATGGGTGAAATCTGGTTGAAATACATGTAGATTTTGCAAACTGTTTTTGGTTGAATCCAATGTATGAAATAAGGTTGAATTCAATGGGTGAAATCAGGTTGTTTACACTGTCTTATTTGAATCATTGTAGCTTGTGTGCCATAATTATATCTTCTTAATAATATTATACAATAACTATCCATATACATATTTTACAATTTGGATACTTCAAAGTAATTATTTCCAAGATGATGTTTTCATGAATCATTATATATTCAAAAATCTACTTCTGATGACTTTGTAATGACACAGCTATTGTAGCGCAATAAAAGTAGTGAATTAGTACAAAGATGGGGATACTTTCAGGGCATTGTTAGTTATATAAAGCTCCAAATAATGTTTAAGTAGAGAAAATAACGTCTAAGAGAAACAAAATGTATGGAAGGTGAACACACTTTGGCAGAGCCAAAGTTAAAGGTCACACCATGATGCACACCTACAGCCCCTAACCAATGTCCTTACCAAGTGTCTTCTACACCGTATGGAATCAAAGAAATAAACCCAGACAAGATTTCAAAACTCTTGATCACTATGACAAGGTCAAAAGTCAAATCAAGGTCACACCATAAAGTTGTACATCTACAACCTCCAACCAATGTCCCTACCAAGTATCAACTTCCTACACCTTACGGTTTCCAAGATATAGCCTAGACAGGATTTTATAGGTCAAGGTCACTACAGCAAGGTTAAAGGTCAAATCAAAGTCACACCATGATGTTGCACACCTACTGTCCCTAACCAATGTTCCCTACCAAGTATCAACTTCCTACATCTTAAAGGTCATAGGAAGGATTTTCAGATCATTCATCAATAATTACATATACATATGAAAGTTGAATTTCTGTAAAAACAAGATGCATCTGGACAAGGTTACATGGAATATTCAGTCACTTTCTGTCTGCTTTTTAAAGATTTTCACAACTGTTGCAATTATTTTTCACTCGACAACACTCGTAAAAAGTACTAGCCTTGACGTCACAGGTTCATGACAATGTAAACAAACTATCATATTCGTAAGCCTTTTAGTACATACATATATATTTAAAGATTGCATTTTCTGTTTTTATGAAATTTATTTGTTTATAAGACACCAGTCTGCCACAGTAAATTTCTGAAATAGCCTTGAGAACACCCTTTATATTTATTTCAGACAAAAAATTATTGAGAGAGGTATTAAGCAAGTCGGATAAAAATCACAAATCTTGCAGTCACCAGGTTCAACTCAGAGATGAATTTTGATAGTTATTTTTTCAATTTTGAAAACTAATTATTGCTAGGAGATGAAATAAATACAACATAAATGTCTTTACAAGTGGGCATCAAGCAAGGATAATCATATATGTTCCCCAAATTAGTTCAGAACTTTCCCACCAACACTGTAAACAATGCTTTCATGGTATATATAACGGGTTTAGCCATCTACAGTGTATAGTGTTGATTACAGTTCCCCCAAACACATTTCCTTTTTCTTGGTCTCAACAAAGGCTTCAATTGAGAAGAAATGTTACCAACTAATTTCCAAAACTTAAAATTATCCAAACTTAAGGTAAAAAAGTACTGAACTACTATCTCTAGGAAATCCCAATATATGCTGAATTATTTCATGAACTGATAATATAAAAAGTTAGAACTATAAGGATTCTTTCAGAATAAATTCAATAAATTTTGCTATAACAGCATGATTTTTCTAAATGATTTATGCAAATGAAAACAAATTTCATATTTTGATTTCACTTTACATCATACCTTATCTTGATAGAAGTAGCGGTGGTTAAAAGCAAAAAACAGTATGCAGTACATTTTAATGACAACTTTTGAATTGGTCAACAGATTTTTAGTTTTAAGTAAATATCTAACTTGTGAAAGGCTACTATCCCATCACAGTTAAAAACCTTGAAAAAAAATGGGAGGCAATATCTCCTACAGATGTTTACGCTTTCTGCATTCCAAGACCAGTGTACTTATAGTATTCTCCTGTGTTTAAGACAACTGTTAGTGGTTAAAAATGAGTTAAAACTTGAGAAAAAAAAACAGCATATGGAAAAAAATAAAGGGGAGTGATCCTTTTTTTTTTTGCTTACACTTAAATCTTCAAAGAAACATGTTATCTTCCTACAGTTTGTAAATATATACATTATATCTCCAACTAAACAGAACTACATCTACTACGAGAAAAACATTATGTCGGCTTTTCACTCCACTTCGGTATATTTACTTTTTGTAATGCTATTTATGGCTCTTGTACCATATATTTCTTAAAATAAACCACATTTTCATTCTTATAGGTTGTCTATTGAATTAAGTTAACTTCACATTTTTTTGTGAAAGATGCTTCCTATGACCTTTAAGGTTTCCGCAATATAGCCCGGACAAGATTTTATAGGTCAAGGTCACTACAGAAAGGCAAAATCAAGGTCACATCATGACGTTGCACACCTACACCCCCTAACCAATGTCCCTACAAAGTATCAACTTCTACACCTTACAGTTGATGAGATATAGCCCGGACAAGATTTTATTGGTCAAGGTCACTAAGGCAAGGTCAAATCAACGTCACACCATGATGTTGCACACCTACACCCGTAACCAATGTCCCTACCAAGTATCAACTTCCTACAACTTATGGTTGCCGAGATATATCCCGGACAAGATTTTACAGGTCAAGGTCACTCCGGCTAAGCCAAAGGGCAAATCAATGTCACACCATGACGTTGCACACCTACAATCCCTAATTAATGTCCATACCAAGTATCAACTTCCTACACCTTACGGTTGCCGAGATATAGCCCCGACAATATTTTTAAACTCAAGATCACTGCGGAAAGGTCAAATCAAGGTCAGACCATGACGTTGCACACCTACACCCCCTAACTAATGTCCCTAACAAGTATCAACTTCCTACACCTTACGGTTTCTGAGATACAGGCTGGACAAACTTTTTTCCGCCACCTGCTCCCCCATCCGGACACCATGGGTGAAAACAATACCCCGATAGCCCAGAAGAGCTGTGGGGTAAAACCGTAAAAACCAGTGAATTACTCAATGGCGGTCCATCTCCGACACATCACAAAGCAGAAAAGGCCCAACAGGCCTTTACTGCAAGGCACACACAAAAGACATTTTATAATCCCCTGCCCAAGATAAAAAAAAAACAGCTCCAATGATGTTTTGCAATTACTTGTAATTTGTTTACCTTTTAAGATATCATACATTATGAAATATGTCAGAGTATCAACTTCCAGCAAGGGAAGTTATTTGCCGTCAGTATCATAAAAATAGCCAGCCTCGTCAGATAAAAATCCCAGCCCACAGGTACAACTAAATGGGCAACATTGAGATTTGGGAAAATCTAGGGAAAAATTGTAAGCAGCATTGAGAATCCACAAGCTATTGTCTGAAACAAGAACTTTCATGTTGTTGGAAAAGGATCAAAACTTGCAAATTTAATAAGTAAATTAAATTTTTATAAGTTAATACCCTATCCAATGGACAATTGCTTTTACCGGTCGGCGCGACCGGTCCCGCCAAACGCCAGAAAAAGACGTCCTGTATATAATACCGGCAGGACCGGTCAGTAGTGTGCATTCGCTAGGTGGCGCATCATACTTGCTTCCTGTTTGTCAGAGTGACGTCAGTTCATCTTTTTCGTTGTCTAAACAGATTTAGACCCCTAGTAAGCTGGTAGCGGGGTCGGTTGGGTGGGCCTTGCCTGTCCATTGGATAGGGTATTAACTTATAAAAATTTAATTTACTTATTAAATTTGCAATTTTATTGCGTTAATACATCCTATCCAATGGACAATTGCTGAATAACTACCGCTTGGAAGGCGGGTAAGCTACTAGGGACTCAAATGAACTCATAATAAAAATTTTAACCTGAAAAGGCCCCTTTTGACCTAGGGTCAGAGAACCCCAAGAGGTCAAGCTCGGTTACCAGTTAACCGGTTACCCGGAAGACTACCGACATTGCCCCCCCCCCCCTTTTTCTTTACTCAGAAAAACTCTGAGAAAGGGGAGAGAGGAAGAGGCTGAGTTCAGTCCCATAAGACTTAAACTTCCCTAGAGAAGTAAGTCAAATTTACACATCTCATTTGGGGCTTGGTGGTGCCCCTGTTGGGCAGCCACAACTGGTCCCAAATGGCCAAGCTCCGAGTCACCCCTGCTCTCAGGAGACCTTTGATTGGAAGGTCTTAAGAGCCAGTAAGGGCCCTGACATCATGGGCTGTAACCTGATGCAGAGTGAGGGCCTCCTGGTCAGAGAGCTCATAGCATAGGATCACAGTCTGTTTGATCCATGGGGAGATGGGGGCAGGTGAGATGTCTTTGTCGAAAACCTTGCTTGAAGGAGACAAAGAACAACTCCTTATTGCCTAAGATCTGTAGTCCTGTCCAAGTAGTAGCGCAGGGCTCTAACTGGACATAAGGACCTGTCACCCTTGAGTGACTTATCCAGAGATGGGGCCAGGGCTGGTATGATCACTGGAGCCACACTATCTGGACCCTCCTTAGCCAGCTGATTCTTGGATAGAAAGCTGGGTGAGAGGCACAAGGACACCTTAGACCAGTCTGACTGGTGTCTGATGTTCTTATGTAACCAAACATGGATCTCACTCCTGCATTTACCAGAACCTAAGGGCAGCAAGGAAACAGTCTTGAAGGTCAGATGTTTCAAGGAGGCCTCTTTAGGGGTTCAGAGGGAGCCTTGTCAGCTGGTGTAGTACCAGAGAAAGGTTCCAGGAGGGGATGCCCCTCCTGCCCTTGGGTCTGTCCCTATGGAACTGTCCTGGAGACGAGTGAGATTCTCATCCTTGCTGACATTAATGGTGCAATTGCCCAGTTGTCAGCAATGGCCGATTTGTAGCCCTCAATAGTGCCTGGTTGCAACTTCTTGTCCTGAAACAAGTGCAGGAGGAAGTCAGCAATGGCTTTCAGAGGTGGTGCCCTGAAGTCCACCTGATTACTGCGGTACCACTTTGTAAGAAAAGGTCCACTTTGCCTCATAGACAGATCTGGTTGATCCTCTTGAGGAGTCTTAATTCGTGCTGCCACTGCTTCAGCAAAGCCCTGCTCCTTGATTGCTGAGGCTCTATGAGCCCAGCATGAAGATTCAGATTTGACAGGTTCCTGTGAAGAACCTGGTTGAATGGCTGGGACACCCGGTTGCGTATGTTGGGCAGACACAGTGGGATCTGACTGGACATTGCCACTAGATCCCAGGACTAGGGCATGTTGGGCCACCCTGGGGCAATCAGGATTATCCTGTTGCAAGGGTAGTCCTGCAACTTTTCCACCACTTTCCCAAGATGGCTGCAGGTGGAAAGGCGTATGGGTCCAGGTCCTCCCAGGAAAGGCGGAGTGTGTGCACTGCCCATGCCTGGGGGTCTAGGACCGGTGACACAAACTGTGGGAGTTTGTTGTAGAACGTTTGTTGTAGAAATAGGTCCACTTGATGCTGATGCCACCAGGAGCATATAGCTTGGGACACTTCTGGATAAAGTGACCACTCTATTGAATGGTCTGGCCAAGCTTGGATAGCTTGTCTGCTATCACGTTCAGCCGGCCAGGGATATGACGTGCCCCGAGGGTTACTTGCTGCCTGGTACACCAGGACAGGATTCTCCACAGTAGGGCACACAGAGAGCCCGACTTCATCCCCCCTTTTTGTTGATATAGGCAACCACGGTTGTGTTGTCTGTAGCTATCAGTACCGTCTTGTTGCAGTAGTGTGTTCGAAACTCTACTGGAGCTAGAAAGACTGCTTTAGCTCTAGATGGTTTATGTGCAAATTGCTTTCTGGAAGGGACCAAGTTCCCCTTGCAGTGTGCTCGTCTAAGTGAGAGCACCACCCTCCTTTTGATGCATCTGTAAATATTTGCAGAGCATGTTTAGAGGGTGTAATGGTTGACCTAGCAGCACATTGCTTTCCTCCAGCCACCATCTTTGATGGAAATGGAGCTATCTGGGGACCGGGATCACCTTTTCTAGTGAGTCTGGGACCCTCCAGTTGTTTTCCAAGTGCCACTGTATGGGCCTCATGTGATGTTGCCCTAGGTGGACTTGCTTTCCTGTAACTGTGAGTAGACCTATGAGGGACATGAACAGCCGGACCGGGCGTACCGGACCGGACAGTATTGACTGGATCTTGTCTGTCAAAACCTGACAAAGCTCTGGTGTGGGTTTGACCTTGCCCTCTTTCAGGTCGAACTGGTAACCTACGAAGTTGAAAACCTGTTGGGGGCCAGTTCTGACTTTTCACCAGCCACCCTAGTTCTTGACAAAGGGTTACTAAGGTCTGTGTATGCTGGAGACAAGTGTCGTGGGTAGAGGCTCTCACCAGTCAGTCGTCTAGGTATTGGTGGATCCTTATACCCCTCTGAAGTGCCATGAGTTTGACCTCTTGGCCACCACTGTGAACTCCATGGGAATTGGGATATGGAGGAATGCGTCTTTGAAGTCTATGGATGTGACCCACTCCCCTGCCTGTAGGGAGGTTCTTATTGCCTCTGGGGTCTACATTTGAACAACTCTGAGTTAAAAAAGGTGTTCAAGGTGCTCAGGACCAGGACAGGTCTCCACCGGTTGTTGGGCTCGGGTACCAAAAATAGCCGGTTGCCCTGTGAGTTTTGATTTTCTACCGGTTGTACTGTATTCTTGTTCACCAGCTGATACAGTGCTTCTAAAAGGAAGGACTGCTTGGCTGGGTTGTGGTAGTTGCTTATTACAGTTGGTGACCTGGTCAAGTTGGGTCTGAACCGGAAGGGGAGGGTGTAGCCCTCCCTCAGTGTGGTGACTACTTTTGGACTCAAACCCAGAACTTCCCACTTCTCCCAGCACCGGTTATAAGTGAAGCAATGCACTGTAACCGGTTCCTGGTGGTTCCCCAGTTCTGCATTAACTCATTGGAGTTGGCCGAACTGGGTGAATTGAACCATTTCTTTGTAGGGGTAGGTTCATATGAAAACTGCCTTTCTTCCTGCCCAGTGGAGGATTCAGCAGCTTCTGCAACCAACAGTCTCTGTAACCGGCCAAACCGCTAGGTGCCATATCTCTGTAACCAAAGTTTCTGGGAGAAGGCCCTGTAACCAAAGAATTGGGACATCACATTTCTGTAGTCTTAGTTAATCCCTTGGTAGATCTCCCAGTCCAGTAGACTGGTGTTCCAGGTTCAGTCTGGTTACTTCACCATTATCTCTCAGATTCTTTTGAAGCAACTGTCCCTGAAGGTTTGCAAGCCGGCACCTGGTGGGTAGGTTCTGTAACCAGTCGGTTAAGGGAATTTCTTCCCGTCCAACTAACTTGTCACCAGCAAATTTCTATAGCCGGTAAACCTCTTTAACTGGTGAACCTGTTGTCAGCACTGGATTTGAAGCTGGTTTCTTGTCAGTAAGCATGGGAACAGTAGTTTCTCTGTAACCAGCACCACACTCGGAAACCGACAGCACTCTGGAACCGGTAATTCTCTGTAACCGGTGAACCTGCTGTCAGCACTGGATTTGAAGCTGGTTTCTTGCCAGTAAGAATGGGAACAGCAGATTCCTCTGTAACCAGCAGCAGTCCTGGACCGGCAGCACTCGGGAGCCGGTAATTCTCTGAACCAGTAGCCCTGCTGTGTGTCACCAGCAACTCTGTGTAACCGGTATTCCTATTTAACCGGTAGCCCTTGCTGGATTTCTGTGACCACAACCAGCAGTCTGAGCAGAACTGGTGCCGGTATCCCTCATCACTGGCTGGCTAGTGACCCTACCGGTAGCCTGACCAGGACTGGTACCGGTCCAAAATTCTGCACTGGGGAGATAAGGGTCAATGGTCACTGCGACTTCTGGTAGGTGAACCCTCTGAGCAGCCGCACCGGTGGTCTGAACAAGACTGGAACCGGTACCCCCACAGTCACACCAGTGGAAAGGCCTCTGGTGGAGGTTCCAGTATCAAACAGGGCTGATCACTGGAAACCACTGAGGAGGGGGTCCTTGACAGCTTCACAGGAACATGACTGGAACCAGTACCCCCCAACAGTCCCACCAGTGGAAAGGCCTCTGGTGGAAGTTCCAGGGTCAAGCAGGACTGATCACTGGCAGCCACTGAAGGGGTTTCTTCACAGGAACAGCACCCACCGGTAGTCTGTACAGACCGGAACCGGTACCCCCAACAGTCACACCAGTGGAAAGGCCTCTGGTGGAGGTTCCAGGATCAAGCAGGACTGATCACTGGCAGCCACTGAAGGGGTTTCTTCACAGGAACAGCACCCACCGGTAGTCTGTACAGACCGGAACCGGTACCCCCAACAGTCACACCAGTGGAAAGGCCTCTGGTGGAGGTTCCAGTATCAAAACAGGGTGATCACTGGTAACCACTGAAGGGGGGTTGTTGACAGCTTCAAAGGAACATGACTGGAACCAGTACCCCCAACAGTCCCACCAGTGATAAGGCCTCTGGTGGAGGTTCCAGGATCAAGCAGGACTGATCACTGGCAACCAACTGAAGGGGTTTCTTCACAGGAACAGCACCCACCGGTAGTCTGTACAGACCAGAACCGGTATCCCCAACAGTCCCACCAGTGGAAAGGCCTCTGGTGGAGGTTCCAGGATCAAACAGGGCTGATCACTGGCAACCACTGAAGGGGTTTCTTCCCAGGAACAGCACCCACCGGTAGTCTGTACAGACTGGAACCGGTAAAACTCATCACTAGTGCTCCCCACCGGTAGTCTGACCAGAACTGGTACCGGTAAAACTCATCACTTCTTGTCAGCTGAACCAGTCACGCCTGGGGATTTGCTTGCCGGTAGTTGTGTAGAGATCTGTGAAGTCACATGACCGGCACCGGCAAAAATTTGCAGAGTTCAATGACCACTTGTCATCTAATTCTTCAGGCCAACAGACGAGAAGCTGGATTTCTTCTTGCCAGTTAAAAAGTGTGTGTACAGTAATAATTACTCGTCTTTTCTTCTAAAACTTCTGTTGAAAACACGATTCCTCCATTGTAAATGCGTATCACGTGACCTCCATTGTTGAATGCGTATCACGTGACCAGGTCCGTGTCACGTGACAAGCATAAGCTGGAAGTGATGATGTCAGACGATGCATTCTTCTTTCCTTCTAAATTCTTCTCGTCGACATACACTCAGTGTTTCTCGACAACGAAGAAATAAATGGAGGTTACGTCGTGGAGATACAACCTTCTGTGTAGAAGAAGGAATGCTGCAGGGACGACACACGAGCTCTCACCCACGACTTCGTCTCGACGACAAGTACACAGAAATTCTTCAAAACTGGTTATAAAGTGCTGGATAATGCCTCGTTTTAGTCCTGGAGAGGCACTGATATGTATGAACACAATAAATATATTTAAATTCGTAGAATAAGCCGCGTTTCCTTCAAAACTTGGAGATCACTTCAAAACACGTCTGCACACTACGCGCCAAACGAAAAAGAAGAACTGACGTCACTCTGACAAACAGGAAGCAAGTATGATGCGCCACCTAGCGAATGCACACTACTGACCGGTATTATATACAGGACGTCTTTTTCTGGCGTTTGGCGGGACCGGTTGCGCCGACCGGTAAAAGCAATTGTCCATTGGATAGGATGTATTAGCGCAATAAAATTGTATTTTTTATTCACTCATGATGTAGATGGAAACTTATTATGAAGCTACAGTTTCTCTAGCACAGATACAAATATAAAAATGCAATTGTAGTAACATGAGTTTAATAGGGCTCACCCTTCTAGAGATCACATTTTCTTTTTTGGTCTCCAGACTTTCATGAATTGTGGCCTAGTGTGACGAGCATCTCTCTGTTCACTGAAGTTAAGCGTATTGGGCTACATTAGTACAGGGATGGGTGGACGCTTCAGTGCACTACTCATGTCTCTGATGGCTTTGCGGCTTGCGTTAGTAGACCGAAACCCCTTTCGGCCTTAAATTAAGATGTTTAAAACTTTAAAATATTTAAAGCGTTGCCATGGCAACAGTTGTTGCAGATACCCTCCAAAACCTAGCCAGCTCTAGATCCTGTTGGGGTAAACATATCCTGAAAATTTAGTGAAAATCCATGCATGGGTTTAGGCTTTGGAACACCCGCAAAGATTATGACCCCAAAACCTCAAAAGTAAAGCCATGGAAACAACTGTTTCCAGATATCTGTACCCCCAAAAAACCTAATCAGCCCTAACTTCTCTTGATGCAAAGATATTTTACAAATTTGCTGAAAATCCATGCATTGGTTTAGGCTGTGGAACACCCACAAAGTCTGAAACCCCCAAATTGTGTTGCCATTACAACAGTTATTGCTAGATACATCACAAAAACTTATCAGCTCTGGATCCTCTTGGGTTAACAGATCCTGAAAATTTGGTAAATGTCCATATGTGGGTTTAGGCTGTGGAACACCCACAAACTTGATGCCTGCTGCTGCCCTAACGTGCAGCGATGATTATAAACAGTGGCTTTATGGGCTAGGGTTAAAAACCTACATACTTTAAAAGTTATAATCCAATTGTAACCAAGATCTGTTATTATTAACGCTGCCAAGGAGGTATTATTTTTATGGCCGTTTTTAGCATGATTATGCAAATGCCAGATACTACAGATTGGATCTTAATGGAAAAATAAGATGGGGGTTTTGCTCCAACTTAGATCCCATTAAATTTTGAGGCTGATCTGGAATGTTAATTAAATTTTTTTTTCTAATTTTATTAACTAATAAATGCCTTACTTTGGCACAAGGAGGTCCTGCCAAATGTCTAGCAACACTGGCCACACCTATCCATCTGCTAGGTAGCTGCTTCCTCCACCACTCGCTAGGTAGTGAATGATGTCACTTCATCCTTTTGTGTTAGAATAGCTCCCCTAGACAACCAATGAACTCAAATGCAGTTGTCTGCTAGGCAAGATATTGACAAATAAAAATGCATTCCTTTTTATGAAACTTTTCTATTTTAATGCCTTAACATACCTTACGTAACAGACAAATGCTGGAGTAACTATCCAGTCGATGGTGGGCAGATTCGGGTCCAGGTATTCAAGATCAAGTGCCAAGGTTGTGATGATGAAAGCCTGGGACCTAAAAGTTACATATGCATTACATTTTAAACGGTGAAAACCTAGCCGAATATCTTCTGGGCAGAGACCATGGGCTCCAAGTTTTAAGCTCAGAATTGGGCAATATCCTTCAAGTAAAACTGAGTAAAGGTGTGAGACATTCAGTGGCAGACAGAGAATCTGTACCAATGAAACTCCACCTTGAAATGTTTGAGAGGCATCAAAGGCTCTACCAGTGACTTGGACATCTGGCAGTTTCTTTTTAAGTGCCACTGGATAGGTCTCCTGTGAAGACAGCCCCAAGGCACTTTGCTTCTCTGTGGTAGTCAACAGGCCTATGAGTCATGAAATGTTGTAGAGAACAAGTTGGTCTCTTGACGTCACATGGGGTTTTATTTTTAGGGCCTCTAATCTGTAGTGGGCTTGACCCACCCTTGTATCAGGATGTATTGATAACAAGGGGGAGACACACCTGGGGTCTCATTCTGATTTGCTCCAAGTTCACCACCCAGCAGAGATTTTGGGGCTGAGTTTCACCTCCATCACTACAGTGAACTAGAAATAGGATGCCCTGTTAAGAGTAGCTGCAACATATGAAAAGAAACAGGATAGCGTAGAACACACATTATCATTGTAATGTCCACCCCATGAACGTTTTGCAAGAATTGTACAGTAGTCTTACAAGACCCTGTTTTATTTGTAAAATATATCAATGATGCTTAAATATTTATTAGTATACATGTAAATTATTTCAGCTTTATGCCTTTTCGCATTGGTTCAAAATTTGCTCAAAATCGCTCTGTCTCTAAAGGTTTTTGAGATAACCCATTTACAGATAATTTCCTCATATAGTGGTCTACATGGAGGAGGAACACTTCCTGTGTCAGTCGCTTTTGCCACTCGAGTGTATAAAATGTTTCAATCCATTGGCATAATCACTCAAATATGCAACATAACAGCCAGGAGTAAGAGAAGCTGGGGGAGATGGATGAAAGCTCAGATGAAGTTGGACTTAGACTGGTAGCCAGACACAACAGTTCATTTCTTTGAATTTTTCGATGGCAGGTTAACAGAAACCTCCCTAACGGGAATAGAATGATGATTCAGTGTCCGGGAAGAAATCCTTGCCCACGATGGAGTGTATGCCTCAAAGGGTTTCCCTATAGGATTGATAGGAAGACTGTTGGACGGTAATTCAGGTTCAGAGCCAGTGAGTTCTTCCTTCCTCTTCCAGAGAGTTGTCTACAGTAGGGGCAAAGTAATGTTCATACGTGGCCTGGCAGAAAAAAACAGTTCTTGGTCATCTAATTCAGTCGACAGATCGCAAGTTCCCTCCAGAGGCGATTTCATAGCCGTATTAGCAGAAGTAGTCTATCATGTTTCTGCCAGTTCATTTGGTGCCTGGGCTGATGCAGCCAGACTGGTAGAACTAGTGTCAACATTGAAGAAAGGAGACTTGGGCACTGTGAATAGTGGAGAGTGAGGAATCAGACGCTTCAATGATATGAAAACTGAGTTATCAGACAAACAGTCAGGAGGGCTTCTAACTGGGTAAAACATGTTTGGAGGATGGGCTCCAATAGCGGGATTATCAGTAGAAATAGTAGTAAGTTGGCCCATTTCAGACTGGGAAATCGGATGCAGCATAATATCTATGGAAGGGTCAACCAAAAACTTGTCAGATAAACATCTCTCTTTCCTGATCTTGTGAGGCACGATAGAAAATTTATCTATTCTTGTGACAGGGAGGTACACAAACTACATTCCTGTCCAAAGACACATGGGTCTGGCCCTTTACCATTTTCACAGCACCTTGCACATCTGGTTAGTGGATCAAAAATAGCCCCCCTCCCCAGGTAACACAAAATAAAACTTAAATAAGATCATAAGAAAATAAAACACTTGTGAATAGTCATTCGCCACCTAGACAGTTGAGGAAGTTGCCACCGAGCTATTGCATAGGTATGGTTGGTCCTGCTGGAGCCCAGCTCAGAACGTCTTTTCCTGACAGGCATGTGTCTGTTGGGAAAGATGTACCATTGCAATAAAATAGTATTATTCGGTCCATAATCCAGCTAATAACACTTGTTTATATTAAATATGTGACAACTTAATCCCTCTCTCCATGACAATGTAAAAGTTGCCAATTCTATACTCTATACTCTAGTCTTCACTTTTTCTTACACTTTTGGACCAGTCACACAAATTTTAAATTGCTAAACCCCAATCATTTAAAACAGGCACAACAAAAACAGCCCAATTATATATTTTAAAATATAATTTATGACAGAAAAAAAAAATCCTTCATCAAAAATTTCATGCATGATCAAACTAATGTGAAATTAAGTGAATTTTGACCACTGCCAGTAAAGTGACACAAATTTGCAAAGAAATTTGATTCTTGTGATTCATATTTAATTGCACTCGAATTAAATCTCAGATTTCTGTTCTAAATTCCACAATAATAAATTTAAACCATAGTTACTTGCAACATTAAATAAAACAGCCTTCAGAAAGTAACTAGAGTCATAACATAGACAAACATGTCACACTACAGTTAACACTGACCAGAAACATAACCATTCAACATCACAGTATAACCAACAAATCTGACTAATTCACACAATTGTCTCAAGATTGATATTTTGATATTCTGACAAATAATAGCTGGATAATTTACATTTTGTAAAAATGATAATTAAAAGTAAAACTATAGGTATCCACATACAGTACCATGTCACTACACAACAAATACCTTATGGTAATAATAACATGTATGCTGTAGTTACACTGTGACTACAAATATTTTTGCAAATATTGCAATGTAAGAAATCCTTGTATTAGGCATCAATGAAGTATGTATATCATACAGTCATTACAGTATTGTGATGGAGTAATTGAATCAACATTTGAGCATAAAAAGAAAGGCTGCCTATCTTGTACAACAAATTAATTTGTTTTGGTCATTTGGTCAATCAACCATATTTAAATCAAAATTCAGTCACATTAAATTACTTTGCGTATAAAACAAGGCCACTGCCGCAGCGGTTATCTCCCACCCTTAGAATCAGTAATAATGGAGAACTAAAGGAGATATAAGGCCTTTGTAGTAAGATAACCCCACTTGACATTGAGGAAGGAGTTAAAGGTAAAAGTCGGCAATTGGAAAAGAGTCTCAGGCCTTGACTTCCTTTAAGTTGTTTTCACATTTACAACCCCTATTAGCAATGATAAGGGAGATATAAGGCTTTTTAACAGGATAATCCCATTTAACATGTGATATGACGGCCATTTTGTTTTCAAAACTAGGCCAAATTACTATCAGGCTAAATTTCCTAGCCTTATATCTTTTGTGCATATTTGATAAAGCTAGCTGGAATATTTCGAGATTTAGAACAACTTTATGATTTTTAAATAATTGGCTATGGCGGCCAATTTGTTTCTCAAAATAAGGCTAAAATTGTTCTCAGGCAAAACATTTGAAGGCCAGGACTTTTGATGGTCTGTCTTTATATTCTGAAGCCATAGCACCAATAATAAGGGTAAAATAAGGACATTTTAGTGTGACGACCTCATTTAACCTTGAAGCAGGGGGGTCAAAGGTAAAATTCAACACCTGGAAAAGATTTCCAGGCCATGACTTCCTACAAGTTGTTCACATTCTGAACCTCTAAGAGCAATATTCGGGGAAATATAAAGCCTTTTCAATAGAATAACCCCATTTGACATTAAACGTGCGATATGGGGGCCATTCTCTTTTTAGAACTAGGTCAAAATTACTATCAGGCTAGCTTTTCTAGCAATATATCTTTTGTGCAAATTTGATAAAGCTAGCTGGAATATTTCGAGATTTAGAACAACTTTATGATTTTTAAACAATTGGCTATGGTGGCCATTTTGTTTTTCAAAATGAGGCCAAAATTTTGCAGACAGGTTTTCGTGGTACCATCTCTCGACCACCGCCTTTGCTTTTCATGCTCTGTCTTTACAATCTGAAGCCATAGCACAAATAATAAGGGAGAAATAAGGACGTTTTAGTGTGGCGACCTCATTTTACTCTATGGAGTAAGCAAGTCCAACATAGCCAAACTGCAGAGAGTCCAGAATGCTCTTTGTCGCATCATCTTCAGACTTGACAAAATGAGTCATGTTACACCCTTTTTGAAAAAACTCCACTGACTCCCAATTCAACATCGCATCCTCTTTAAGTATAATCTTTTGGTATTCAAGGCTATTAATCTCTCACAGCCCCCGTATCTCTCAGCTTTAACTAGAGATTGCGTCTCGACGCAGTGTATCCCCGGATGGGACATAGTTAAGGCGTGAATGTGTCGGGCTTGAGCCTGTTTCCTGGAGCACCAGGTCAGGATTCTCCATAGTACTAGATTACTTCCAAAAGCTAATCACAAGTTGTTTCACTTATATCTGTCTTTAAAAATTACATTTCATGGATCCAGAAGATCCATATAGTGATCCGAATTGCTTCCAAAACTCAATCATTTCATCCTTTTACCTTTTCAGACATATTCTAAAAATTTCATCGAAATCCATCCATAAGTTTTTGAGTTATCTTGTACACAGACACATCTGGCAACCTGGATCCACATGATCCAGACAGTGATCCAGATTACTCCCAAAATCTAATCACTTGTTCTTTGTCCCATTTAAGACATTTCCTGAAAATTTCATAAAAATCCATTCATGACTTTCTGAGCTATTTGTCTTTAAAAATTACATTCACGGATCCAGAAGATCCAGATAGTGGTCCAGATCACTCGCAAAATTGAACCATTTCTTCCTTTTACCACTTCTTCCTTTTACCATTTGTAACTGAAAATAGTAAAATCTATTCCAAGATTATGTGCAAGCCTGGATCCAGATGATCCAGATCACTCCAAAAATGTAATCACTTGTTCCTTGTACCATTTAGGCCATTTGCTGAAACAATCCATCCATAACTTTTTGAGGTATCTGTCTTAAAAAATTACATTTCATGGATCCAGAAGATCCATATAGTGATCCGGATCATTTCCAAAATTCAATCATTTCATCCTTTTACCACTTCTTCCTTTTACTATTTGTAACATAGCCTAAAAATATCATCAAAATTCATTGTAAAATGATGTTGCAGGCTCGATCCAGATGATCCAGACGGTGATCCAGATCATTCCAAAAGTATAATCACTTGTTCCTTATACCATTTAGGTCATTTGCTGAAAATGTCATCACAATCCATCCATAACTTTTTGAGGTATGTCTTATTACATTTTACGGATCCAGAAGATCCATATAGTGATCCGGATCACTTCCAAAATTCAGCCATTTCATCCTTTTACCTTTTCAGACATATCCTGAAAATTTCATCAAAATCTGTCCATAAGTTTTTTTGCTACAATGTACACAAACACATCTGGCAACCTGGATCCAGATGATCCAGACAGTGATCCAGATCACTCCCCAAATCTAATCACTTGTTCCTCGCACCATTTAGGTCATTTGCTGAAAATGTCATCACAATCCATCCATAACTTTTTGAGGTATCTGTTGTCTTTAAAAATTACATTTCATGGATCCAGAAGATCCATATAGTGATCCGGATCACTTCTAAAATTCAACCATTTCATCTTTTTACCTTTTCAGACATATCCTGAAAATTTCATCAAAATCCGTTCATAAGTTTTTGAGCTATATTGAACACAAACACATCTGGCAGTCTGGATCCAGATCACTCCCAAAATCTAATCACTTGTTCCTCATCCTAATAAGGACATCTCCTGAAAATTTCATCAAAATGCACCCATTCCTTTTACCTTTTCAGACATATCCTGAAAATTTCATCAAAATCCGTCCATAAGTTTTTTAGCTACAATGTACACAAACACATCTGCAACCTGGATCCAGATGATCCAGACAGAGTTCCAGATCACTCCCCAAATCTAATCACTTGTTCCTCGCACCATTTAGGCCATTTGCTGAAAATGTCATCACAATCCATCCATAACTTTTTGAGGTATCTGTTGTCTTTAAAAATTACATTTCATGGATCCAGAAGATCCATATAGTGATCCGGATCACTTCTAAAATTCAACCATTTCATCTTTTTACCTTTTCAGACATATCCTGAAAATTTCATCAAAATCCGTTCATAAGTTTTTGAGCTATATTGAACACAAACACATCTGGCAGTCTGGATCCAGATGATCCAGACAGTGATCCAGATCACTCCCAAAATCTAATCACTTGTTCCTCGTCCCAATAAGGACATCTCCTGAAAATTTCATCAAAATGCACCCATTCCTTTTACCTTTTCAGACATATCCTGAAAATTTCATCAAAATCCATCCATAAGTTTTTTAGCTACAATGTACACAAACACATCTGCAACCTGGATCCAGATGATCCAGACAGTGATCCAGATCACTAGCCAAATCTCATCACTTGTTCCTCGCACCATTTAGGCCATTTGCTGAAAATGTCATCACAATCCATCCATAACTTTTTGAGGTATCTGTTGTCTTTAAAAATTACATTTCATGGATCCAGAAGATCCATATTGTGATCCGGATCAGTTCTAAAATTCAACCATTTCATCTTTTTACCTTTTCAGACATATCCTGAAAATTTCATCAAAATCCGTTCATAAGTTTTTGAGCTATATTGTACACAAACACATCTGGCAGTCTGGATCCAGATGATCGAGACAGTGATCCGGATCACTCCCAAAATCTAATCACTTGTTCCTCGTCCCAATAAGGACATCTCCTGAAAATTTCATCAAAATGCACCCATAACTTTTTGAGCTATCTGTGTTTAAAAATTAAATTTCAGGGATCCAGAAGATCCAGACAGTGATCCGGATCACTCTCAAAATTTAATCACATCTTCCTTTTACCAATTTGGACATATCCTGAAAATTTTATCAAAATCCGTCTGTCAGTTTTTGAGTTATCTTGTTTACAAACAAACAAACAAATAGAGGGCCCAAAATGACCCTCGGTCAGGTACTTTGGCGGTCAGTGGATGACCTTCAACGAAGATCTGTAACCGGTCAGCCTGGATGCTGGTACTCCGTCATGTACTCAACCTCAAAAGCCATTTTCAATAGTTTCCACACAATGTAGTCAGCATTAAGTGTGAAAATATCTCCAAATATGCCAAAAATAACCCTTGGTCAGGTACTTTGGCGGTCAGTGGATGACCTTAAATGAAGATCTGTAACCAGTAAACCTGGATGGCAGAAGTCCATCATGTACTCAACCTCCAAAGCCATTTTCAATAGTTTCCATGCAATATAGTCAGCGTTAAGTGTGAAAATATCTCCAAAAAGGCCAAAAATGCCCCTCGGTCAAGTACTTTGGCGGTCAGTGGATGACCTTCAATGAAGAGCTTCAAGGTCAAATTTCTGCATGCTTATAGAGGACATATATATGTATTATATATACCAGCCATAGGATGATCTAACTTTCTGTCTTGGAGAACTGGGCCAAAATGTGCAAAAATGGCCAAAATCTGACCTTTAAGTGGCCACCAGTGACCTTGAGATTGAAGGTCAAGGTCACAAAACAATAGCGTTCGTGGCATTGCCCATATATACCCACATACCAAATTTGAAAGTTCTAACTAAAATATTTTTTATCGCGTTATTTTAAGTTATCGCGTCCAAAAGGAAATCTCTGCGGCGGCGGCTGCGTGACCGTACTGAATCCTAAGTATCCCCGACTTTCGTCCGGGGATACAATAAGATCGAGCAGTCTCACTCGCGGCAACAGGCTATCTATTTCCTCAACCCGCCCTAAGAAGCACATAGGCAGGCGTGGCTTTGCAGTAGCTGCACCAGCTGAATGAACAAGCTGCCACAGACTGTCAGATCTCAGCAAACAATAGATGGTTTCAGAAGCCAGCTAAAGACCTACTTATTTAGGCTGGCATACCCACCACCTTAGTTATACCCTGGCGGGCGCTTTTTAGATGTCGACCCATGCCTGTCCCTGGACTCTCCCTTCTTGGACTCATTAGAGGATTTGTATCAATTTTGCGCTATATAAATCCTACTATTATTATTTTTATTAATCTTGAAGCAGGGGTCAAAGGTCAAATTCAACACTTCCTACAAGTTGTTTTCACATTCCGAACCTCTAGGAGCAATATTTGGGGAGATATTAGGCCTTTTTAATAGGATAACCCCATTTGACATTAAAAATGTGATATGGCGACCATTTTGTTTTTTGAACTAGGCCAAAATTACTATCAAGCTAGCTTTTCTAGCCATATATAGCTTTTGTGCAAATCTGATGAAGCTAGCTGGAATATTTCAAGATTTAGAGCACCTTTATGTTTTTCAAACAATTAGCAATGGTGCCATTTTGTTTTTTCAAAATGAGACTAAAATTTTGCAGAGACAGGTTTTCATAGCCATAAACATTCCCTGCAAATTTGGTGAAGATATCTTTATAAATGATTGAGATATTAAGGTTTACGCAAAAACGTGACGAACGGACAGACGCACGTATGGAAGGCATTTTATAATCTCCCAACAACGGCCTTCGGCCGCAGGCGGGAGATATATATATGGCCATTTATATTGGGGTTTCAGCTAAAATACTAATTAAAGGGCACTGGTAACAATACTTATTTTATTTCTTCCTCACGGCTCGCAGATAAATTGTTTATCGATAATGGCGATCTTTATTGCTTTGGGAGAGGATTGCTGATGTTGATGTAGAAATGTGTACATCAATATCGCCAATTTATGCATTATGTAAAATCTGATGAAATTATTACCGTTTATCTATATTTCTGTACATTTTAATATTAGCGTTATTGATCAGTACAGCCATTATTTTGATAAACTTCACTTCCTGATATAGTTCCTGTTGTACTAAAATAAAACTTTTTCAGTAACCCGGAATCGGACTGGCTGGTAGACAATATTATCCTCCCAATATTGTCTAGTATTGAAATATTTTTACATTCAATATCGATGTCTGCACAGGCAAACAATGTACATACTATTTACAGCCTTACACTAATGACTACCGTCCAATATACTCTCCAAAGGGTCTGAACTCTCCATAGTCTCATCCTGGTTTGGTTGGAGCAGCAGGTTCCTGCAACTTGCAATGTCAGCCACAATTCTCTCTATCCCAGTTTCCTCATCAACCTCCTCCTCCATCTCCTCCATGTGTCTTTCCTCTTCTCTAGTGGCGAGGCTATGACCCCCTTGTTCTTGTATATTGTTGCTGAAATACGTTGTGGTTAGTATTCCTGTACTTTTCATCTGTTCTTCAATAGTTAACCCTTCGTCATTATCTCCTGGAACTGTGGCTTCACTTTCAAACCTCTCCCCATTACTGGTACTGTCAACTTGTGATTCATTGACTTTATCATATTTTTCAGAGTTTCGAGATGTATCACTGAAGTATACCTCAGCTTTATCTGCCATTTGTCCATGACTACTTAAATGCAATTTGTTACTACTAGCACTCTGACTATCTTCTTCATCTGCCTTATTTACATCTGGCCCTTTCTCTCTTGTAACGTCTGCCAGTTTTCCAGAATCTGTCTCCTCAAAATCCATGGAAAATTCTGTATCAGACACAGCTTCATAGAGCTCCTTATCCCCCATAACTTCTACGTCCATACGCCGCTCTGCACTGCAATTCTCACTATCTGATATTTCATTATGCAAGTTTGCATACCCTTTTTCTTCCTTTTCTGGGCTCTTTTCTTCAGATTCCTCCACTTCACAGTCTTTGTTCAACTTGCCATCGTTCTTTACATCAGTCACACTCTCTTCATCACTTTCCAATATGGATAAATCTTCCACTCTATTGTCTTCTTGATCACTATTTAATATTTGAACATCATCATCAGAGAAACCTTGAATTTTGTCTTCAACATTCCGTCTACTTGAAATTATTCCATCTGTTACACTGCTTTCATCACTCAGCAGTATGCATGGTTCCTCCACTAAATTGTACACTTGAAAATCATTTTCTGGCAATTCTTTGTTTGTGCTGGTTATTGTCTCCTGAATTCTATTTCCTGCATCTAGTTTTGTTGCCATTATATCACCTTTTCCACTATCTTTGTCACTCAATTTTATGGTAGTACTATTAACTTCATCTTTTGCTGGTTGTTGTACAACCTCTGAATCACATAATGGTGGTTTATTAGTTAATGTATTCTCCCTTATTTTATGACTAGTTTCCATTTCTGCTGGGACTTCAGTGTCTGAGATACTTTCACCCTGAGAAGATTGTCTGGTAATATCAGGATTACCTTCATGTGCTTCTTTACTGTCATCATCAGCACCATCTACGTCAGCTAGCATATCCAGAGTACCTTCAGTCAACATACACAAGTCTTCTTCGATAAGTGACAAAGTTGGAGAAACTGTTCCACCATCACATTCGGAACGAGAGTCTTTACTGTTATCATCTTGTTCTTTGTGCTCTTCCTTGTCGACTTCAGCATCTACATCAGAATCTGAAGGTAAGACATTGTCAGCAAAATCATCATCCACAAGCGTATCTTCATCAAGCCCGCTTTCAGTAGGCACAGCATCTGCATCTTTAACACCACCTGCAGGGTTTTCTGAACACTCCCACCAATTACTACTACATGTCACATGACTTTCTATCAGTGAATCTCTTTTCGTATAGAAAGCACAATCTGGCTTGCTGCAAACAATTATGACTGAGATGTAATTCTTTAACTTGGCATAGATGTCTATTACAGCAATATAGAGGCCTGAATTTCCAGTCTTTTTCAACCTCTGAGCATGTTCCACTAAGCAATGCTTTTTCATCTCAGTCAGTTCATCACTTGTTTTGTCACATACGTGACATAAAAACCTATTGGGGAAATCTATCTTGCGCAAATTGAATTTCTGAGTTAGCTTAAGTTCCCCATTAAGCTGCATGACTTCTTCAGGTACTGGAAGGTTTACAAAATTCTCCATCTCACTGTCAGAAGATGGAGTATCTTCAGGGGGTTTATCCAGTATTTGCCAGGAATCATCCAATTTAAGGTCACTTTTCTTACCCCAGAACTGTAGGGGATTACCGCTACACTTCAAATGATCTCCGCACTTACTGGGGTCCTTCTGTAAAAACACACAACCAGGGTTGGTACACATATATACTGTAGTTTTGCATTTAAAATCTTTAGTTGCCTGATCTTTCACACTAATGAATGTGGTTTTCCCAATCCACTCATAACTACTGGGGTGATCTTTTGTGACATGAATTTTGGCTTCAGTCAAGTCACTGAAAACTGCACTACACTTTCTACATGCAAACCGGTCTCTGAACAATTCCCCTGGCTTCGAGAAACGAGCCACATCAAGAATTTTGGCATTTCCTCTTATATGGAAAATATCATCAATATTTGGCACTACTACAAAGTTGCTGTTTGACTTGCTTACTCTCCACATGGCATCAGTGACTTCAAAAGCCTCATAATCCCATGGTCCACTTAAATCAGCAATATCAGTCAGCCCTCCAGTCACTTCACTGATGGTCAGGGACATGGAAGAAGAATGGGAGCTACTCCTTCTCCGGGGCTCAGAACTGACCAGTTTCCTGTACATGACCTGAATGAGATTGCTAGCACCCCAAAATCTGAAGGGATTGCCACTGCATTTCTGGTGCAGTTCACAAATACTGGGCAATTTACTGAAGAAGAGGCACTCGGGTTTTGGACAGAGATAAATCTTATTTGGAGCGTATTTTGATTTGGCATACATGTCTGTAATCTCTTTAAATTTATGGTTCCCAAATGATTTCCAGACTGAGGAATGTTTTCGAACAGCATGAATTTTTGCAATTGTCAAATCACTGAAAGTACTTTTACAGAAACATCGGAAGCGATCAGTAAAGATCTGAGGGTTATTCTCATTGAACTGGAGATTATGCAATGTGCGTGGTTTTCCCTTGAGATCAAAAACATCATCTGGATTTGGCAGTTCTGCAAACTGTGGATAGATACTGTTGTTTCTCCAGATCTCATCACCTGCAGTGTCAGCAGTATCAAAGTTATCCTCAGTTACTTCATCCGACTCAGATTCTTCCGACACCTCTGACATGTCCACTTCCATCAAACCAAACCACTTCTTGTCTTTTTTATCCAATTTCTTTCTGAAGACTGACCCACATGTGTCAAGAACCTCTTGCAATGCTGGAAATTTTTTCATATGTTCTAGTTTTGTGACCTTAATGAAACAGCTGGAGGAAAGGGCTTGTTTCTCGAGCTCTGTCCAGCTCAACTGTGTGGGGCGGTTCAGGCTATCGCTCAGAATATCCTGATTACAGTCAGGATGAACACAGCGGATATGGTTTTCCATGATTGATGGAAATATGCAACATCGAACACAGTAAGGACACTGCAGAAAATACTTGGCCTGCTTGATCACCTTACTAATACGTTTGTACTGAGAATTGGTCTTTGTCTTTTTGAACTTCTTCTTTATCTTGGTGAATGACTCCACCTGAAATAATGATACAAGAAATAAGAGGTTTGATTAATGATTTGAGTTTAAAACACTATGCAAGGTACTTTTGAACACCTAAAATGTACTGCACATAAGTTTATCAAGTTCCAGTAATATAAACAAGCCAGCAATACGACACACTTTTTGAAGTTACTTTGATATAAGGCCACTATTACATACCCTTTTGCTAAGATATCTAACGTGAAATTGAAATCACACTTCTTTTGATTAAACTTTTTACATGCAGGTAATTTTAACATATCTTCTGCAGACACTTTTGGAAAGCTGTCTATTAAATAGCTTGTGATAACACTAAAAGCTGGTAATATAACAATAATTTTTACCTCCACTAAAATGCTATGTTTTTGGGTTTGCTCATGTTTCAGTGAGTCTGTGTTTGCAATAACTCAAAGTAATGAACAGATTTTTCTGAAAGTTTTTATGTGGTAGGGCCATGCCAAAGGAGGAAGTAAATGTATTTGGGAAAGATGTGGATCATTTTCTGGTTACGAAAAAGCCTGAATTTTCAGAAACACGCTAGTGGAGGTCTGCAATCTACAAGTGCTTTCTAGTTGTTTTTTTCTTACATGTTGACACTACACTGTGTATTACACACCTTTTGTGGAGACCTTTGATGGGACACACTATCACTTTTGCCAGATTTAGTTTTCTGTGGTTGAGGTTTTGGTTGAGGTGACTGACTCTGAGACTGACTGTTCTCCTTTTGATGCTGCTCTCCACTTTTCACCTTGACCTTGATGATAAGGTCAGGATGGCTCCTTTTGATGTGATCCGATACATCCCTAGTACTGAAAGCACTGCTGAAGTCACAGTAACTACAGCCATAGACTATAGATGGTGCTGGTGGGACTACAGGAGGAGGAGTTCTTTGTACTACTGTTTCTGATGATGCTGTAAAAATAAGTCAAGAACTTGAGTATAGTGTTGACAACTAGTAAAGTAGAAGATTACATGAAGGTATAAGAACAGCAATGACGATCTATAACTCAAGGTGTTACTCAAACTTGCAAATTTAATAAGTAAATTTTTATAAGTTAATACCCTATCCAATGGACAATTGCTAATCTGGTCGGCGCAGACCAGCCCGCCAAACGACAGAAAAAGTCATCTTATATGAGCGCATAATGCCCCCACAAGCTGGCTGGTCTACCCAGTACTGTGCACTCTCCAGATGGCGCCTCGTACTTCCTTCCTGTCTAGACAATGTGACGTAATATCATCTTTTTCGTTGTCTAACCCTCTAGACCCCTAGTAAGCTGATAGCGGGGTCGGTGGGAGGGTCTTGTGTGTCCATTGGATAGGGTATTAACTTATAAAAATTTAATTTACTTATTAAATTTGCAATTTTATTGCGTTAATACATCCTATCCAATGGACAACTGCTGAATAACTACCGCTTGGTCGGCGGTTAAGTTACTAGGGACTTATGTGAACTCACAAGTAATAGCAAATTTTAACCTACGGTCTAGGCTGACTTCGTCAGGAGACCTATAGGCCCAGGCCTGGGTTGACCCTAAGGTCAGGAAACCCTGTAAGACCTTGGTCGGTTGCCAACAGCCGGTTACCCGGGGGCTATACCGACGTCGCCCCCCCCCCCCCCTTTTCACACCACATCTTATACTATGTGCTTGTAGAACTGTTACATTATGTACATATATACAAATCTCCTCAATCTAAGGGCCACTTGTGGTTCTGCTGAGCAGCCCAACACCGAGCCCAATTGGTAAAGCTCTGAGTCAGCCCAAGCCACACCCTTCAGAAAGCACTGTGTGAAGGTATTAAGTGACTTCAGTGACAGGCTGACAAAAATGGATCTAAGGAAACTCCCGACTGGAAGATCTTAGGAGCAGCAAAGGCCCTGACATCATGGGCTTTTAACCTGATGTAAAGGGTGGGCCTCCTGGTCAGAGAGCTCATAACATAGGATCACAGTCTGCTTGATCCAAGAGGAGATAGAGGCAGGTGAGATGTCTTTGTCGAAACCTTTCCTAAAGGAGACAAAACCACCTCCTTATTCTGCCCGAGGTCTGAGGCCCTTTCCAAAGAGTAGCGCAGTGCTCTAATCTGAAAGAGGGACCGGTGAGACTTGAGAGACCTATCCAGAGTGGGGGCCAGGGCTGGTATAACCACTGGGGCCACACTGTCTGGACCCTCTTGGGCCAGCTGATTATTGGAAAGAAGGCTGGGTGATGGATACACAAGGACACCTTTGATCAATCAGATTGGTGTCTAATAGTCCTGCTTTGCCAAGAATGAATCTCACTTCTGCACTTGCCCGACCCAAGAGGCAAGAGGAAAACCGTCTTGAAGGTCAAATGTTTCAAGGAGGATCCCTTGATTGGTTCAAATGGAGCCTTAGTCAGCTGGTGCAAGACCAGTGAGAGGTTCCAGGAGGGGATTCCCTATTTGGGTCTGTCTCTCTGGAGGCTATCCAGGAGACGAGCGAGATTTTGTCCTTGCTGATGTTGAAGGGTGAATTTCCCAGTTTATCAGCAATGGCTGACCTGTAACCATCAATGATGCTGGGCTGTAGCTTCCAGTCCTAAATAGGTACATAAGGAAGTCAGCAACTGACTTCACAGGGGGTTGCCCTGAAGTCCACCTGATTAGTGAGGCACCAATTTGTAAATAAAAATGGTTCACTTTGCCTCAATTCTTGTGCCACTGCTTCAGAAAAACCCAGCTCCTTGAATGATGTGGCTCTAGGAGCCATGCATGGAGATTTAGGTTTGTCAGATTTCTGTGAGGGATCTGATTGAAAGCGGTGTTAACAGGTTGGGCAAGAAGGCCAGGCTCAGTGGGATCTGACTCGACATGGTCACTGGGTCCCAAAACCAAGGCATGTTGAGCCAACCCCGAGCAATCAGAATGATTCTTTTGCATGGGGAGTCCTACAACTTCTCCACCACTTTGTCCAAGATGGTTGCTGGTGGGAAAGCATATACATCCAGATCCTCCCATGGCAGACTTAGTGCATCCACTGCTGTGGTCAGGGAATCTGGTGCCGGAGATACAAAGGCAACTTGTTGTTGAGCCTGTGGCCCATAGGTCTATTTGAGGCCAATGCCACCTGCTGCATATATTGCTTGGAGACTTCCTGAAGGAGAGACCACTATTTAGATGGTCTGGCCTAGCCCAGATAGCTTGCTTGTCTGCTACCACACTCAGCAGGCCTGGAATGTGTCGGGCTTTGGGAGTCACTTGATTTCTGGTGCACCAGGTCAAGATTCTCCATAGTAGAGCCCCAAGTGGGCCCGACCTCCTGCCTCCTTCCTTGTTTATGTATGACACCACTGTGGTGTTGTCTGTCTCTACAATTACTATTTTGTGTATGCAGAGGTCTTGGGACTCTTTTTTTAAGACTAAAAAGACTGCCTTGAGT
Organism: Sabellastarte sp. h YS-2021; assembly: GCA_964017235.1. Classification (NCBI taxonomy): domain Eukaryota; kingdom Metazoa; phylum Annelida; class Polychaeta; order Sabellida; family Sabellidae; genus Sabellastarte; species Sabellastarte sp. h YS-2021. Next base: position 105,547,302 of record OZ024932.1, on the reverse strand, counting down.
TCTAAGTAATAGATATGCAACTTGCTTCCCGGAAGGGACCAGGTGCCTCTTGCAGTGCGTTCGTTTATGCAAGTGCCCCACCCTTCTTTTGATGCATCTGTAAAGATTGCAGAGCATGTTTTATTGGGTGTAATGGTTGGCCTTTAAGGACATTGTTCTCTTGCAGCCACCATTGTAAATGTGGGTGCAAGAATCTCAATATTGGAATCACCTTTTCTAGTGACTCCGGTACCCTCCAGCTGTTTTTTTTTTTTTTTTTTTTTTTTGGAGATGCCACTGTATGGGTCTCCTATGAAGTTAGCCTAGGTGAACTTGCTTTCCTGTGGCTGTTATTAAACCTATCAGACATGAACGGCTGGACCAGACAGGCCGGCAGTGACAGTATTTATAGTATTTGTCCTGAAGGTTCTGCCAACGGTCCGGTGTAGGTTGGACTCGACCAGCCATGAGGTCAAACTAGTAACCTACAAGGTCGAAGGCCTGCTTGGCTCCAGTTCCGATTTTCTAAATTCACCAGCCAACCTTGTTCTTGGCATATTTTCACTAGATCTTGTGTATGCCGGAGACAAACCTGGTGGGATGTGGCTTTCACCAACCAGTCATCTAGGTACTGGTGGGTTCTTATATCCTTGTGCATGGCCATCATTTTCAACTCCTTTGCTACTACAGTGAGGTCCATGGGTGCAGTGGGCACACTGAAAGACAGTGCTTTGAACTGGTATGTCCGACCCTGGACATGAAATCTCAATATTTCATGAAAAGTTCCTGTATTAGCATATAGAAGTTGGAGTCCTTGAAACCTATTGAGGTAACCCACTCCCATTGTTGGAGGGTGGTCCTGATGGTCTCTGAAAGGTTTGGTTTGCTCAGACCTAGTATAGGTCTCCAACAGTTGCGTGGTTTTGGAACCAAGAAAGGTTTCTGTGAGGATGCACATAGCAGCTGATAATATGGGTGGCCTTGTCAAGCTTGGTCTTGACTGGAAAGGGAGTGTAGCCCTCCTTTAACATTTGTACTACCTAGGGTCCAGGCCCTAAAGCTTCGCAAGTTCCCAATATGTATTTAGTCTGGACCCTACAGGCAGATGTGTCCCACATTGGGACATTTGACAGCCTGACCAACATTTTCTGTCCCTCCGGACACTGGTCCGGTGACAATGATCCAAGTAAACAGTCTCGCTGTTCTTGCTGTGGTCCGGTCCGGTGGGGCTGAGACAACTTTTCACATTTAACAGACTCTTTGCCCATGGGTCAGCATCCTGCAAGGTACACAGTAACTGTCACTTGTGAGATGGCTGACCTCTGGCCGGACGTAATGAAGAACTTATTGACTATCGACCACCTTCTTTTTTTTTTGTAACCAAATTTACCTTGGGCAACTCTGCCCGGTACCAGGTCTCCATAACCTGTAATTTACTGTAAACAGTAATTCTCTGTAACCGGCAAAAAACTGGCAGGCTGGGGTCACCAACAAATTTAGACAGCCACTGGTCTATATTTAGCCAGCTTATGTAACCAGTTGGGTGAAGCACTGTACAGTAAGGACTGTGTAGGCAGTACCCTGTCGGTAGACTTGTAACCGGTAGGTTGAATCCATATGTAGCCAATTGCTAAAGTGTACAAGGCTGTATAGCCGGTACCGGCCGGTACACTCTGTAGCCAGTTTCTTGAAGCAAGTGTACAAGGCTGTGTAGCCGGTACTGGTCGGTACACTCTACAACCAGTTGTTGAAGCAAGTGTACAAGGCAGTGTAGCCAGTAGAGGTCGGTACACTGTAACTAGTTGTTGAAGCAAGTGTACAAGGCTGTGTAGCCGGTACACTCTGTAACCAGTTGTTGAAGCAAGTGTACAAGGCTGTGTAGCCGGTACTGGTCGGTACACTCTGTAACCAATTGCTAAAGCAATTTTACAACCAGTATCTTTTGTGTTAAATTCAGCTGGCTGTAGGTTTCTTCCATTAAAAGAAAAGTATTTCTTTAATCGCACGTCTTATTTGTAGATTTGACAGTTGCTGGGAAAGCCCTTGTGAGCTATATTTAGAAACACTTGTTGTTTGGTGTGTCACGTGATCAGTTTGCTGGTCGGAAAGACATGCGATTGGCTGACTGGAGATGACGTCAATGGTCGCGTTCTTTGTGTGATACTTAACCAGCAACTTTACAGTCCACAAAACCCCACTACCGACAACAAGGTCGGGTCTGCAAAGCAGGGACTGTAATCACAGTAGACGTGAGTTCTGAAGAACGTACTTCCAACCTTCCTGGTCGGTGAAAACACGTGACCAGCTTCGTGATTTGGTCGGAAAGACACGCAATTGGCTGACTGGATATAACGTCAGAGGTCGCGTTCTTTAGATGCATTAAAAGCAGAGAAGCCTGTACCAGTGCGCTCTGTAGATGAAATTCCTTCTTTCTTTCGTGATAAAAGCAGTGAACTGGCCATCCACAACCCCCACTACCGACAACAAAGCCGGGGCTGCAAGGGAGGGAGTGATATCACCTTCTGTTGTGAGGTCGGCTAATGCTTTAACAAAGGTCGTTCTTCTTTCTCAGCCGGCTGTGCACTCAAACCAGTGTCCTGGCCATCCACTGCCCTTATTGCCGACACATGTGCCGGGTCCACAAGGGTCGGACTGAGAGTGACTAAAGATGAAGTTCCTTCTATGTAGTAAAAACACTAAATACTCGAGCTGGCTGGTGTGACTGATGCTATACAGCAGAGACGTTGGTACCAGTGCGCTCTGTGAAGAATGCATCTCCTCCTAGGGGAATTCCGTCTATGTTAAAAAACAGCATAAACTGAAGTTTTCCGTGATAGAAGGTGGAAGGTAATAGAAGCTATATTCAAACAAAAGACACGGATAAAACTACCTTGTACGTAGTATATCCATATTTCCTAAATATTGTCGATCTGCCAGGAAACTAGCAAAAAAGGCTGCCTTAATATTTCTCGTCGATTACTGCCCTATCATCAACACAAAGTGAATTTACTAGGGAGCGTTTCCAGCAGATTTCTCAATGTAAATCCGTGCATGAATTGTAGATAACACTTCCACACTAAATTACAGCAAATATGGTTGAAAATCCGTCATAATGCACACTTTTTTCTTTAAAAACTCTGGAGTTGTTGAAAATACGTCTGCACAGTACACGCGCCAAACGAAAAAGATGATATTACATCACATTGTCTAGACAGGAAGGAAGTACGAGGCGCCAACTGGAGAGTGCACAATACTGGGTAGACCGGCCAGCTTGTGGGGGCATTATGCCCTCATATAAGATGACTTTTTCTGTCGTTTGGCGGGCCGGTCTGCGCCGACCGGATTAGCAATTGTCCATTGGATAGGATGTATTAACGCAATAAAAATTGCATTTACTGTGTAATAGCTGAGCCAAAACTGGTTACTTGTGTTTTAGTCACCTCATATTTCAGGGAGGCAAAACTGAATTTTGGGTTCATAATAAGGCATTGTTGTTGGGCAAAGCAAGCATAAAAATAAAACATAAAATTTTTTACCTATTTTTTGTGTAAGGGTAAAAAGCAGTTTTTAAAATATCAGCACCTGCCGACACCGTCCATCTTATTGGAATTTCGTTGAAAACATACTTATGTGGTTGTTTTCTATCAGTTACAAATATAATATTTATACAATTTTAAAAGCAATTCACTTCAGGTTCTGTTGCTTTTTATTTGAAGAGTATTTATTGAGTAGTTCCAGAGATACAGTCATTTTTTTCCATATCATCAGTTTGCATTTATTTGAAAAAAATCTATCCTACACCTTATGGTTTCCGAGATATAGCCCGGACAAGATTTTGGAGGTCAAGGTCATTACGGCAAGGCCAAAGGTCAAAAGAACATCACACCATGACGATGCACACCTACACCCACTAACCAATGTCCCTACCACGTATTAACTTCCTACACCTTACGGTTTCCGAGATATAGCCCGGACAAGATTTTATAGGTCAAGGTCACTACGGCAAGGTCATAGGTCAAATCAAGGTCACACCATGATGTTGCACACCTACACCCCCTAACCAATGTCCCTTCCAAGTATCAACTTCCTACACCTTACAGTTTCTGAAATATATCCTGGACAAGATTTTATAGGTCAAGGTCACTACGGTGAGGTCAAAGGTCAAATTAAGTTCAGACCATAACGTTGCACACCTACACCCCCTAACCAATGTCCCTACCAAGTATCAACTTCCTACACCTTACGGTTTCTGAGATATAGCCCGGAAAAGATTTTATAGATCAAGGTCACTACGGCGAGGTCAAATTAAGGTCAAGCCATAATGTTGCACACCTACACCCCATAACCAATGTCCCTACCAAGTATCAACTTCCTACACCTTACAGTTTCCAAGATATAGCCCTGACAAGATTTTATAGGTCAAAGTCACTACGGCAAGGTCAAATCAAGGTGAGACCATGACGTAGCACACCTACACATCCTAACCAATGTCCCTACCAAGTATCAACTTCCTACATCTTACAGTCTCTGAGATACAGCCCGGACAAACTTTTTCCCGCCGCCCGCCTGCCCATCCGGACACCGTGGGTGAAAACAATACCCCGACAGCCCTTAAGGACTGTGGGGTAAAAATGTAAAGTTTTATCTTGTATTATTTATAATTATTAATATGTTTTTTTATATAAACTGCCATGCTTTGTTTTGAAAATCTCCACTTCACATTATAACAGGTCTATTTGCTTGGGGATATGCTACAACAAGCTAAACCTAAAATATCAAGTTTCTTGTGTTGTAAAGTAACTGGACTAAAAGTGTACAAACATTCATGCACTTTGACGTGGTTCAGCATTTCTAGACACGCATTTTTGCCCTGCGTCTGATATGAGCAGAGTTTACAGGAGGCCATCCTGATATCAGGTAGATAGTTATAATTCTGCTGACGACTGTTTTTTTCTGGTGTAACCACAGATACTGCACCAATGACAGATTCCGAAAGATCATCTGCAGGGTTGATTGATTCTGTCTCCACCTGTTAACAGTCAAATGAAAAGTAAACATCCAGTAAAACCTCAACCATTACATGTCTTAATGTATAATATTCAACCTAATGAAAACTGCTTATCATTTCATTTTAACTTCTCTTATTCAGCAGCATCATGATCAACCAATATATGGTTGTATTATGAAATTGTATTGTTTTAGTACATTGCTAAGTGTAACTGTAATATGTATTGCTGAGATTATATTTAAAATTGGGTGCACTCTTTTGAGTGAATTTACTTTTAGTATACTGGCCCCGCTGACTGCTATTTATGTAAAAACACTAATATGAACTTGTTATTACATCTCAATGCACCATGTCTCTACACAGGACAAATTCAAAAACACAAAATTACCTCAAGATATATTATAGTGAACTAAAAAGAGTAGAAGGGTCGGAGTATTATGAAAACAGAAATAGAGTTTACAAGAAATGCTTGTAGGTCAAACTTCTGACCAAGCTAAAAATAGGTCAAAATGTGCCCATAACCTGTTATGTACTGCAGATAAAGGTTTTACTATATGAAAGAAAAAGCTAAAAGTTTCTGAATAACAATTCCAAGAAAACGCCTGAAAGCTTAACAGTTTCTGAGATAGTGACTGAAATCCCCCTTTTTATTTATTTACTTATTTTATTATTTATTTATTTATTTTTTGCTGCAAAAGTCAATTGTTCACCATTCGGGCATTTATAGTTCAATAAACCTTATAAGTCATTCTGGCCTGGGCATTTAGAATGTACATGCCAAGTCTGAATGTACCAAGTCTAACATTTTTTTCCCTAAATCCCAGTGACAGGCTGTTATTACTCGAGTGCTTAAGGTAAAGTCAAAGCTGGTAAAAAGTTTTTCTAAAATCAGCTAAATACATACCCTACAGCCTGGTCTAACAGTGTTGGACACCGTGATATAGGAGAGTGTAAAGATCAGGTGATTTTCAATGGTAAAGTCTCAAAGGTCACCACCATGTATGTCAAAAGTCACCACCTTTCAGTTTCCAAGATACAGTCTGGACAAGGTCAAGGCCACAACAGCATGATGGAAGGTCAAATTTACGTCACATTATAAGCCTTGTACATCTACACATCCCAACCAATGTCCCTACAAAGTATAACATCCTAAACCTTATGGTTTCCAAAATATAGGCCAGACAAGATTTTTCAAAATCAAGGCCAGGATAAATTAGGGGTCACACCATGACAATATACACCTACATCCCCCAACCAATGTCCCTACCAAGTATCAACTTCCTACACCTTATGGTTTCCAAGATACAGGCTGGACAAGATTTTAAACTCATGGTCACTACGACAAGGTCAAATCAAGGTCACACCAAGACGGTGTACACCTACACCCCCTAACCAATGTCCCTACCAAGTATCAACTTCCTACACCTTATGGTTAGTGCGATACACTCCAGAAAACATTTCTTATTTCCCCAATACCCATCTTCCCAGCTGGCTGGCTCAGATGCCATTGATGAAAGCAAGACCTGCATAACCTTAAACAGGAGTGGGGTAAAAAAATGGCTTCACCTACCACATGTACACGTTTGTGGGATCTCCATTACAATTCTACATTAAAAGGGCTAAAGTGTGACAATGAACACAAACCTCTGCATTATTCACTGCTTCTTGAGAAGACTTTTTCTTGATAATCTTTATTGACTTGTTTGGATGTATAGATTTCTGATGTCTAGCAATATTCTTTTTGCTGTGGGAATTCATCTTACAATATGGACACGTATACACAGGCCTTTTCATATTTTCTGAAAATATATGTTCCAACTGTATATTAATCATTTTGACATTTTCTCCGAAAAACATAAAAGACACTTAACAGACACAACAATGTAATGATTGCAGAAATTTTCGGCAGTCTTGATATCAAACTTTTCAATTCACATTTGCTTTATCAATACAGCTGAAACATTAAGTATAATTTGCCACATAGATAGCACCTCACATTAACAGTCAACTGAACGGTTAACTGTTTCTGATGTTTGGTATACTTTAAGAAATACCAAAAATGACACACAGACATTAGTTTCAGAAGTAAACAAACAATATAGCTGATGTCGAGATACTAGGAAAGTAGAAAATTCACCCAAATGGTTGGGTAATTAGAAAGTAAGTTCATATTTTCATATTATTAATGTACATATATAGATGAAATGCTCTGAATTGATTTGTTTTAGGTTGTAACTCCAATATTAAGAATTCAAATAAAATCCAACGAGGTGATATACACAACAATTAACCAGTTTAACAATATTGCAAATTTAATAAGTAAATTAAATTTTTATAAGTTAATACCCTATCCAATGGACAATTGCTTTACCAGTCGGCACGACAGGTCCCGCCAAACGTCAGAAAAAGACGTCCATGTATAAACTACCGGCAGGACCGGTCACAGAGTGTGCATTCGCTAGGTGGCGCATCGTACTTCCTTTCCTGTCTAGAAAATGTGACGTCATAGCATCTTTTTCGTGTCTAGTCCTATTAAGACCCCTACTAAGCTGATAGCGGGGCCAGATGGGCGGGCCTTGCCTGTCCATTGGATAGGGTATTAACTTATAAAAATTTAATTTACTTATTTAATTTACTTGATTGCTGTGGCTCTAGGAGCTAGGCATGTAGGTTCAGGTTTGACAGGTTCCTGTGCAGGGTCTGGTTGAATGGTTGAGACACCAGATTGGGCAGGCACAGGGGATCTGACTGGACATTGCCACTAGATCCCAAAACCAGGGCATGTTGGGCCACCCTGGTGCAACCAGAATGATTCTGTTGCAGGGTTAGTCCTGTAACTTCTCCACCACTTTGCCCAAGATACCTGCTGGTGGGAAGGCATATGGGTCCAGATTTTCCCATGAGTGCATCCACTGCCCATGCCTGGGGTCCGGAACCGGTGACACAAACTGTGGTAGTTTGTTGTTGAATCTGGTGGCAAACAGGTCCACTTGTGGCTGGTGCCACTGGGAGCATATAGTTTTGAAAACCTCTGGGTGAAGGGACCACTCCGTCTGAATGGTCTAGCCAAGTCTGGATAACTTGTCTGCTATCACGTTCAGCCGGCCGGGGATGTGATATGCCTTGAGAGTTACCTGTTTCCTGGTGCACCAGAACAGGATTCTCCATAGTAGGGTACACAGGGAGCCCGACCTCAATCCCCCCCCCCCCCCTCTTTGTTGATATAGGCAACCACTGTTGGGCTGTCTGTGGCTACCAGGACTATGTTGTTTGAACAGAGGTCTTGGAACTCTTTTAGGGCCAGAAAGACCGCTTTTAGTTCCAAGTGATTTATGTGCATCTTGCTTTCTGGAACTGGCCAGGTTCCCCTTGCAGTGCGTTCGTTTAAGTGAGCGCCCCACCCTTCTTTTGATGCATCTGTAAATATCTGCAGAACATGTTTTAGTGAGTGTAATGGTTGACCTGGAAGAACATTGCTTTCCTCCAGCCACCACCTTAAGTGGGGGGTGGAACGAACGGGTATCACCTTTTCCAGTGATTCTGGTACTCTCCAGTTGTTTTTCCAAGTGCCACTGTATGGGTCTCATGTGAAGCCGAACTAGGTGGACTTGCTTTTCTGTGGCTGTTAGAAGTCCTATGAGGGACATGAACTGTCTGACCGGACACACCGGACCTGACAGGATTGACAATATCTTGTCTTGTAAGGTCTGCCAATGATCTGGTATGGGTCTGACCTTGCCCTCCCTGAGGTCGAACTGGTAGCCTACGAAGTTGAAAACCTGTTTTGGCCCCAGTTCTGACTTTTCCTTGTTCACCAGCCAACCTAGTTCTCGACAGAGAGCTACCAAGGTCTGTTTATGTTGGAGACAAATTTGGTGGGATGTAGCTCTCACCAACCAGTCGTCTAGGTACTGGTGGATTCTTATACCCCTCTGTAACGCCATCAGTTTGACCTCTTTGGCCACCACTGTGAACTCCATGGGTGCTGTGGACAGACCAAAGGGTAGGGCTTTGAAATGGTAGGACTGACCCTGGATGTGAAAATGCATGTACTTCCTGGACTGATTGTGAATTGGTATATTGAAGTATGCGTCCTTGAAGTCTATGGAGGTGACCCACTCCCCTAGCTGTAGGGAGGTCCTTATTGTCTCTGGGGTCTCCATTTTGAACGACTCTGTGTCTGTCAGACTGTGTTTAGGAAGGTGTTCAAGGTGCTCAGATCCAGGATAGGTCTCCACCGGTTGTTGGGTTTGGGTACTAAAAATAGCCGGTTGAAAAAACCCAGTGAGTTTTGGTTTGCTACCGGTTCAACTGAATTTTTGCTTGTCAGCAGATACAGTGCCTCCAAAAGGTGGGACTGTCTTTGTGGATTGACATAGTTGCTTATGACCGTTGGTGACCTGGTTAGGTTGGGTCTGAACCGGAAGGGAAGGCTGTAACCCTCTCTCAGTATTGTGACCACTTTTGGACTCGACCCCAGGGCTTCCCACAAAACTGCTGTAGCCTTGCCTCTACAGGTGGATTTATGACAACAGTTAAGACATTTGTGACAGTATTTGCAGAACTCAAGTGACCTACATAGGAAACATCATTCACATGCTTTATTTCTGTATGATTGTAACAATAATTGGGATTTACACCTTCTTTTGTGGCAACCTGGTTTCAGAATGAACATTTGCAACAAAAGAGTTTACATATAAAAATACAGTCTCACTCTTGCTGGTCACTGGTGAAGGGTTCAAATCTTCTTTCTTGCCGGACACATGTACAGAGTCCTTCAGTCCGGCTACATTTAAAGCACAGTAATTGTCATTTACTTTTCTTCAAGCCCTTGGCCGGCTTTTGGATGAAGTTTGAGGCTTTGCCACAACCTTTCTGTCCCATTTGCCGGTCTCTAATTTGCTTCCAGGCCGGTTGATGCGTTGATCTGCCACTTGAGGAAGTGTATGGGTGAAAACGTCCAGGCTTCCTGTGTACACTGCCAGAAAAACGCCTCTCCTCACTATGTGAGATTTTATCTTCAGCCTTGACCAGTAAGCTGTCTGGAAACAGTGAGTGAAGATGGACCGGTGCTGTACGTAAGGCAGTCAAAGTATCTGGCTTTACTCCACCACGTATGAACTCCAAATAGCTGTCCCTATGTGCCAGAGTGAGGTTGGCCATGCTGATAAATACTCCCTCTGAGAGATCCTGCATCGTATGCTGCATAGCTTGAGAAATTGACCGGTTGAAGGTCACCAAATATTCAAGTTCTTCAACTGCCTGCTGCATTCTTTCTGCTGCCTTGCCCTTGGCTGTATCCACCCGAAGTGATTTCAACTGTGTAACCATAGAGTCGTGTACCTTTGTCAGACACCTTGATAGACCAGCAGCCTGGTTACACATCACAGACTGTTCCCGGAACGCTCTCTCCCACTGTCTTAAAGTGTCCTGGCTGAAAGTACGGGAGGCTGGGGCAGAAGGCAAACTATGTCTGGCCACTCTATTAAACGTGCTGTTTAACTTGGCCGGTTCCAGAGACCAGTAACACACAGTATATGAAACAGAGTCTTTCTTATCTGTGTGCATGTTGTATCACTTTGATGAACGGGGTGTCTTCAGAAACTGGTCACGCAGCAAACCACCAGTATCAGTGTTCCTGGAAGGGTAGCCTTCAGCAACAGTTACATTAAGTTTCTCAAATTTTCGACACAGACATTCATCCAACGATAACTTCACAGATACTTTACCAGTTGGTTTGACTCTGGAACCGGCAAATGGATTATCATCCAGGGAGGAAGAGGCACTGCCCATGAAGGATCTGACCCCCATGATAGTCTCTCTGTAGTTGGCATCTTCAGAGAGGTCCTGGTCAGTTGAATCTTCCGGTAGTTCACCCTGGACGTGGACACTAGCTGGTGAAGCTGATTCTCCATCTACCTCTGCCTCACTGTCAGATTCACCGGCAAACTCATCAGGTCATACACCAGGGAGTCACTGGTTCAACTGTGTAGAATCAATACCGGTTGGCAGCACTTCAGGACCTGCACCGGGAGCCTGTGTAGGCTGGGTGGCTGTCCCTGCACCGGGAACCTGTAAGGGCTGGGTGGCTATCTCAGCACCGGGAGCCTGTAAAGACTGGGTGGCTACATCAGAGGTACCAGGACCCTAAACAGGGTGGGTAGCACTCTTACTCACATCCCTCACAGCATTCGTACCGGAAACCCCCAGCAGAGGTTGGGTAGCAGACAACTGGGCAGCTTCACCGGTGGTCTGAACAAGACTGGAACTGGTACCCTCAGTGACCAAGCCAGTAGACAAACCACTGGAAGATGCACCCGGATCAAAGAAGGGATGTTCTCTGGTCACCACAGCAGAAGGGTTGAGAGGTCTCACCGGCACAGCAAATGACTTGTTAAGAAGCAAATATTCAAGTCGTAAAACCTCTCACTCCACTCATCATCTAAGGACTTGAGATCATCAGAAGTAGGTTTACTGCTGTGTCTTCTCTTGCTGGATTTTGGAGAGCCATCAGAACGCTTCTTCTTCCTGGGTGTAGATTCGACAGAAGACGGCTTGTCAGTGCTAACCTGTCTCAACAGAGTGACCTCTGAGGGGTCCACAAGAGTGGGGGTCGTGTCACTGGAAACTTCAGATTTTTCTGCTCTCCATGTTCTTTTCTGGATTTATAGGTTGGGGTGGCCAGTTGTTGAACTTGGGCAGGCGTAAACGCCTTACATATATGGCAGTCCAGTTTCTTAACACATGGATCGTCTCCCACCCCCTTCTCACGACATCCGGCACATTTCTTGTGGTTGTGGAACAGAGCCATAACATGCCCGGAAGAACCTTGCTTCTGTCCAGGAGACGACATGATCAGTAAACTAGTAGACATAAGTAAAACTACTTGAAATAAAATAAAATGGTAGATTTCTTTGTAAAACTTCAAAAACGTTTCTCTGTAGAAAACACGTCTGCACACTCTTCGCGCCAAACAAAAAAGATGCTATGACGTCACATTGTCTAGACAGGAAAGGACGTATGATGTGCCACCTAGCGAATGCACACTCAGTGACCGGTCTTGCCGGTAGTTTATACAGGACATCTTTTTCTGACGTTTGGCGGGACCGGTCACGCTGACCAGTAAAGCAATTGTCCACTGGATAGGATGTATTAACGCAATAAAATTGGTGTTGGCTACAACTGGGATAACCCAACAATATTTGGTTATTATGGTAGCCTTATTTAACAATATCTCTATGTTTCACAATATGCCTGTAACCAATGAGTGGCTCTTGATTTAAAGTGTTAAGATTAGGCAGGTATATAGTACTAAAGACTTCTCAGCTGAGAGAAGAGTGCTGGATTTGCATCATTTATCAACATAGATGATATACACACAGAGAAACCATTTCACTGTTTGCAGAATCTTCAATTAATTTTTAATGCACAGTGAAAATTCTCCACACGCTATGATAAGGTTTTGAGGTCTAACTAAGCTGACTACAAAGTTAACACATTTTCATAAAGCAAACCTTCGTGATTTGTCAAGTGCATGATCATCGTTTTCACCCTAAGAGTAGTCTTTGTCACAAAACCACATAATTTGCATACGCAGGTCTTTGTTTTTCTGTTATGAGTATAATTGCTGGATATCTCTGAAGTTCCTTCAGGTTTGAAATCACCCGCCTAAAAACATATAAACAGCTAACCTTGTTAGAACATAGGGTAAATTTGCCACAATATGTGAACACCCACTTCTAGTTGCAAGACTTGTGGTGAATTCTTTACAAAGATGTGATTATTGAGACTATGTTCGGCCTCTGATTTTCTGATGTAAAATTCACATAAAATTTTGAGTGCTGGTATTCTGTCTTACTTTCAAAGGATACCTGCCCAAAGTGGCAAACTTCACATTCTGTGGCAAATTTTATGTTGAAAAATTCAAACCCTGAAAAATGTATCTACTTGTGAGGAAATTAGATAAATTTCCACAGAAATTGTAAAAATAGCATCGGAGATGCCCTAACTGCACACACCAGTTCACCAGTTTTTAACACCATAAGATATAAAAGTTACACAGTACAAAGATTAGGAGACTTTCTGAGTAAACAGTGTGACATGATGTTGCACGCCTACACCCTCTAATCTATATCACTACCAAGTATCAACATCCTACACCTTAATATTTCTGAGATCAAACCCAGACAAGCTTTTAAAAGTTCAAGGTCACTATGGGCCAAATCAAAGATCAAATCAAGTCCACATTATGACATCGCACACCTACCTACTTAACTAATGTCCCTGTCAAGGATCAACTTCCTACACCTTACAGTTTCCGAAATATAGGTTGGACAAAATTTTACAAGTCAAGGTCACTGCTAAAAGGTCAAATCAAGCCTATATCGTGACACTGCACACCTGCAAGCCCTAACTAATGTCTCTCAAAGTATTAATTTCCAACACCATACTGTTTCCGAGGTGTAGCCCAGACAAGTCTTATAGATCAAGGTCAAATCAAGTTCACACCATGACCAACACATACACCCCCCAACCAGGCTATATGTCGGAAACTGTAAGGTGTGGGAAGTTAATACTTGGTAGGGACATGGTTAGGGGTTGTAGGTATGCAATGTCATAGTGTGACCTTGATTTGACCTTCAACCTTGCCATAGTGACCTTGGCCTATAAAATCTTGTTTGGGCTAAATCTTAGAAACTGTAAGGTGTAGGAAGTTGATACTTGGTTCGGTCATTGGGGGTTGTAGGTGTACAACATCATGGTGTGACCTTGACTTGACCTTTGACCTTGCCGTTATGATTGCCATGTTTTGATATGGATGTGAAAACAGTAGCATCCTGATTACATACAACAGAAACAATTTCATTCCAATGATCCAAACATCTTATATGGCAAGAACTTCTCTGTAACTATACAAAATCCTCACTCTCCTTACAAGAAATCCTCGGGTTTCTTTATATGGCATTTACAAGATAGTCATGAAAATAATTAGCATATCCCATGGAGCTATGAAGAAATGTGTTTGCCAATGCCACAGACAGCTCGGAGTGACTGTAGTACGTCAACTAATATCTTTTATTCTTTCACTTTAAAAACAATTCTTTACATACCTCCTCCAAAGTATCTTCATTTGTGTGACCAGCAGATGGGTGTTCTTCAGATGTTGTTTCCAGACTTTCTTCATTCTGCTGTTGGTCTTCAACCTGAGGTGCTGGGACTAAATTGCTTTCTAAAACCACATTTTGAATCAGCTGTAAGGCCAACTGATATATTTTTAAATGTTCTTTCCAAATTGTGTAACCATCAAAGAGTACAGAGATGGGACTAAAAAGTAGCACCAAGACTTTGAAACATAAACCCACCACAAATCCAGATCACAATGTTTTACCTGGAACCAACTGGACGTACTGAAGATATAAACCATATTTCAACTAGACCTACACATTGGAGAACCGATGCAAGTTTGTATCCAACGAAAAAAACAACTCACCAAAGCCAATGAACCATCATTTGAGCTTGGAGGGGGCCCCAAGGTCAAATCTGAAAACATCAGAAGATTCCCAGCCCATAATTTCCTATAAGTTGGTTACACATTGCAAACCTCTAGGACCAATAATAAGCGAGTTATAAGCACTTTTAAGTTTGGCTATCCTTGTTTGACCTTGGAGGAGGGGTCCAAGGTCAAATCTGACCACACCAGAAGATTGCCAGCCCATGATTTCCTATAAGTTGGTTTACCATCCCAAACCTGTACAACCAATAATAAGCGAGTTATAAGCACTTTTAAGTTTGGCTATCCTCGTTTGACCCTGAAGGAGGGCTCCATGGTCAAATGTGAGATCACTACCTATAATACCCTTTGTTCTAGAGGGCCAACAAAACTCCTTGCTGAAAGTCGAAAAAATGTCCATGGCGGCCATCTTGTTTTTCAAAATGAGGCCAAAAATATTCCCTGTTAGAGTGGTAACGGTGAAAACTCTCAACACACTGCGACGGCAGCATAACAAAGCGAATCCATAGTATCCAAACAATAACTCTGCAGGTACCTGGCTTGCCAGTTTCTACCTAGTTATCTTATCACCACTCTATGGCCACGACACAAGCATGAATTTTAAACTCCACTAAACCATGTATTAATATGAACAAAACAGAAAAATTCAATTGTAAATTAAATTTTCTAAGCGAATATCTTTCTTGATACATATAACTTTATTTCTGTGTTCTTTGGATACTTCCTAACATCATGACAATATGACATCTCCCGGACAAAGACGTGGCTCGTGTCGCCACATTACTGCAATGTTTGAAGTAAGTCAGATGTAGAGAGAAGGGACAGGACACTGCCCTATTTAAATTTGTAATATTTGGAGATTTTCTACAGAAGAAAACTGTGTAATTTCGCCTCTCTGGAACTCTGTAATACTGACTATTATCAATTAACTTTGTGATTTTAGGTAAAACATTCCACCTTCCAGATATTCCATTTCATGAACAACCAATTTCTAATCTGCCAAGAATTTTTACATCATCACATGAAAAAAAAATATTCCAACATCTCTAGATAATAGATTTATTACCATCTCTGCCAACTGGTGGCATATTTGTTTCACCAAATTAACACAAAACGTAATGGACAGATTTTGATGAAATTTTCATGAATTGTGGACAATGGCACAAGGAACAGATGATTAAATTTGGTGATCCAGATCACCATCCCGGAAATTTTTAAAGGATTTTTCATCACTGCACTTATAAGCAATAGCTTACTGGAGTTTTTTAACACTGAAATTTACCCAATACTTGGAATTATTGGTCAAGGTACTTCTGTCTGGTCCCTGGACACACAAATCATTGCACAGTATTTTCAAGATGCTGTTATAGTTTATCAGTACTTCACTCATCAAAATTTAAATCATAAACAGATTCAAAAATACATTCAAAAATAATGCAATGTTTCAGTAGATAGAAGGTATCAGTAGAAGTTCACTGAAACTCAAACCAAATCCTTCTGACAATGGAGGTTCTTGCTATGCTGAGTCTAATGCATAAACTTTTTATATAGGGAGCAACTTACACAATTGGTGAATGCACAGACGTAAGCTTTGGAGCAAATGCCAAGTTGGCCTTGTAATAACACAAAACACAAGTATACTTACCTGAAGTGGAGTCATCCGAGTATGTCTTCTCGTTCTTCAAAAGTTCTGCTTTCATATTTGTTGTTTCAGTCTGTGTATGATATTATAAATAAAATATTTATCACCACAATATGTCAGGAGAGGTGCAGATGAGAATGGAGTGGGTCTAGGCCAGATCTTGACCTTTATTGTAACTGGTACAATAGTATAATATATAGACTAAGAAATCTAAAATTCGCCACATATCTGAAATTCGCCACATGTGAAAATACTAATAAAATAAATGAATTGTGGTGAGATTTGTTGACTGTATAGTAAATTAAGGCTTTTGAACTGAAAAATACCAATTTTTGGACAAAAACATCATTTTCTTCATAAAATTAACTAAGGTTTTAGAGGTGGCGAATTTTAGATTCCTGGCGAATTTTAAATTCCTTACTCTAACACTACTCTGTGATTATTATACATGACATTGGTGTTTAAAAGATCAAATGAGGGTTCTTCCTGTTCCAAAAGAAGGGATCATATTGGAACAGTCAATAAGTATTGTCACTTCTGAGAGTCAAAGCCACAGAGATGTGACAGTCTGTATTCAGATGCAAAACTTGATAACCACTAGACTACTAAGGACCTTTTGATGTGTGCTTTATTAAATTTATAATATATAAAATACTTTTGTTTCCTAATGAGTGGGTCAATAATCCCATCAATTAACTTTCTCAAGCAGACACTGTGGCCGATTTTTATTGGCCACCTAGCTCGGTTTTGTGCTTCAGTACAGCACTGGGTCTGTAAATTTGCTGGGGTTTTTGAAATCCCTGGCCTTGGTTTCCTATAACTTCTCATAAATTACGAAGCTCTAATCATCAATATATAAAAAGATACTAATCAGTCAAAATCTGACCCATTTTGGCTCATAAAATTGACCCTGAAATGCCACAAGAGGACAATGACCATATCACTAGGTCTGAATAGTCCTGAAGAATAATTTAAATTCTAGGATTCCAGGCAATATTCTAGTAGACACACTGCAAAATACAATACGAATTCAACTTTATGACGCTAGTTTTACCTTTGGGGGAGGTTGTTGGGGGGGTTGGGTAATGATTTTCTACTACATCTCAATATATTCCAAAGGTATAATTTAAAAGTGAAAGCTATTTTATCTCTTTTGCCTGTATACGGCTTACCAAAGATACCTTATTTGCCTGATTAAAGGAAAAGTAAATGTAAGAATGTGACTTCTGAAGCTGTACACCCGATTTTCTGACATCAGTAACATACTGAAAATGTTTAAGGTCCTTAATGCCAGTAGATATGTAAAATATAGGGACTGAAGGGTCAAAAATCAATATATATTTTTATCAAACAATAATCAATAGGCCATCAATAGGTGAATTATAGCCTGACTGATTAGAAATTCAACTTGCACCTAACTTTTGATGTTAAGAAAGCACTTGTTAAACTTTGTTGATCTATATACGGTAATGTCTGACAAAATAAGGTGAAAAGAAAGTACAAGAAAAAAAAAAAGTTTTTGATGAGGTCAAATTCATGCCTATCAAAATTTTTTTTTGGTCAGAAATAGAATATACATGAAAATATGGCTCAAATTAACACAAACATCACTTACTTTTTGGTCAGAAATAGAATATACATGAAAATATGGCTCAAATTAACACAAACATCACTTACACTGCCTGTCACCTCTCCTGATCTCCTTTGTACAATTTTTATAGGTTTGGTTCTATGATGAGTACGACTGTGCTTCTTAACACTACTATAATGTGTGGAGGTAAAACTACAATAGCCACATCCATACACTGGCTTTTTGGAAGTTCCAGAGCCTGAAAAATGACAGAAAAAAATACTATCTTCCAAATTTCTAGCTATAGATTCGTGTGTGAGAGTTTAGCATTGTCTTTGTAAAGTGTTGCTACATTTAACCAGCTCTTTAAATGGCCATGAAAAATGTATCTTAATTTTTTTGGTAGACTGAGAGCTGGATTGTAATCTGTTCAAAGAAATGAAAAGCAATGAAATATGAAGGAAAGTGCCTATATAAAGTCAGTGAGTTTAGTTTGATCCCCACCAGCAAACTATTATGTGCTTGCATCACCGTGTGCATTTACAAAGTATGTACAAAGTTATGTGACTTCTTGTAATAGTGTTGAGGACAATATAGTATGTGGAAATATATGTGATCTAATGTTTATAAGAGACAGAAATTTGACAAGATTTTGTTCCAATGAAAAAATGAAATGTCAGAGTACTTATGCACTTCTTAACCTCTTGTATATATTTAAACTATTGTAACTGTATATATGTTCAAAGTATACCTTTGTGTATGAATAAATAAATAAATAAAAATAAAAAATAAAATTAAGGCAAAGTTTGTGACGAATGAACCTTGTGCTAGAAGTTTTAATGAAGAATGGCAAAAACAGGCGACTTTAACTAAGTTAAGATAATAAAATCACACCAACTACACTCACATTAAAATATGCAAAAATAAGATTTATGAGATAGTGGGTATGCTATATCCACATTTTTTTACATGCACAATAAGCCGTGATAATGCCACAATATTACATATTTTAGCAAGAAAAGTGAGGTTATAGAACCCAAAAGGCAGGTATAGCACAACCAGTATCAGGGAGATGGTCTGGCAACAAATTTCACCTTTATTATTTGTTTGTAAAAGAAAATCTTGTCCCGTGCCCATGTGGTTTAAAAGCCTTGCCCCATGGCAACAACTGTTGCAAATACTCAATGACATCTAAACAGCTCTAGATCTTCTTGGGCTAGTCATATGCGGGATATCTGGTGAAAATTAATGCATGGCTTTGGGATATAGAACACCTTCTAACTTTATTCCCGTAGCAACCCCAACAGTCCAGGGGAAAACTATATCCTCAGACTTTATGGGCTGGGATTAATAACTCTGGGATTAAAATTGTTCAATATCTTCAATTATAGTTTGATGTCAATATTGTAATTACTTGTCTATACCTACACTGAAAAGAACCAGTTTTGAAGTACCAGCATTATAAAACTCTGTTTTTAGTTGGTGTAGGTCGGAGTTAGCTGAACTATCCATTTGAGATGGGAAGTTCTAGCTTTACTGATCTATGTTTTTTCACTCCCTTTATGCAGGAAAGCAACTTACCTGAATGGTGAATGCGGAAATGAACAGACATGAGCTTGGCAGCAAATGATGAGTTGGTCTTGTAATGACACAAAACACATGTATACCATCCAGTAGTGGAGTCGTAAGAGTATGTCTTCTCCCTCGTCACATGGGAAAGGCTTGATGTCTTCTTGGATGCTTCGGTCTGTGTACAATATTATAAGGTAGTTTAAAGGAAAACATAAATCATCTCAATATGTTCGGAGAGACAGATTTCATTAGAATAATATAAAGGTTATTGATCATCCACTGAAAGCCGTATTTGAAAAGCATAGGGGGATATACAGACCGGGATATCTATTTTTTGTGTACATTGGTGCCCCCTTACCATAGATAATTAGTATCAATTACTTTTGCTTTTTCACCAATATTTCACAAACTATGTAATCTGCAAATATGTATTATATATCATTAGAAAAGTCTTCTTTTTACAGCACTTCTGCTCATTTTTGTTGCATAAAAATCCATGCAGAAATGGTTGAAAAATTGCAAGTTTCAAGATAAACATTTTAATATTCACTAGTGCCCAATGTTTGTTGACAGCCTTTTTCAAATTGGCTTTAAATATTGGTCTAAATATTACTTTATTAACTCATAAATCATAGAAAATGGTGGATAATAAAAGTAAAAAACATCCCTCATTAGACATATACAGAAAAATAATATATCACTCATGAATTCGCGAATTCCCTGATTACACAAATTCACTGTAACATATACATCATTCACGAAGTTTTCCTGCTATAACAGAAGAGGAATTTTGGAAAATTTGAACAAAGTTCAGAAAATTTAATATTGGACAACACAAAATTGGATATTACAGGTTGCATTATATATGCAAGCAATTTTATACATACAGTAGAACCTCTATTATCCAACTCTCTTGGGGGAGTTACAATTAGGTCGGATAATAGAAGGGCTAAAATAACAGGTTTAAATTGAGTTGGGAAATTGGGTTTGAAGTTGGATAACTGAATATTCAGATAATTGAGGGTTGGATAATAGAGGTTCTACTGTACTTATAAGTTTTAGTGAACACAAAAACTTCAACCTATTTATTAACCTGGTGTAATAAAAAGTCATAAAAGACCCTTCTAGCAGTTATTTTTATTTCACAATCAGGCAAAGAATAATGTCCACATACAACACATTGACAATATCTCAGTCACATAAAAATATGGCTTGTGTAATGCAGGTGTTCCACTGGGGCCAACTTGTCGGTAACGAAGCATTTTTCGAGGGTCGAGAGCAATGTTTACATAGTTGGTAAGGTTCGCACGTGACAAATTTCACCCACCTTGTCCGTCACCTTTCCAGGTTCCCTCGGTACAATTTTCACAGATTTATTTTTATGGCGAGTACGACTGTGTCTCCCCACATTGGAAGAATGTGCCGAGGTAAAGCTGCAGTAACTACACCCATACAGTGACTTCTTGGAAGTTTTAGAACCTGTAAAATTTACAGAAATTATAGAAACCTTTCATTATTAGATTGCTGTGAAAGAACATGCTAGGGCCTTACATTCTTTCTACCTACAACCTGTTCTTGTAAACTTCAAGTAAAGATTATAAAGGATTATTCTAAAATTTAATTTAAATTTAATTTAAGTACAGGTATGGGCAGCTACTTTAACCCTTTCGCTACCATCTATGATGACTAGCAGTCGACACTAATGTGTATTATAAGGTACAAGGGTCGACAGCAATAATATTGATTTCTTCTTTCCCTTCAGTATACTGCAGTACGTTTTCTTTGGTTTATCAGTATTAAAACGATTGCTTAAGTAAAATATATGGAAGTTATGCTATATTTTCATAAATTTCAACATTTTCACCTATTTTAACTGGTTTGTAGATATTGCTGTATATACCGCATATAGCTGCATATTGTTGACTCGTGGTTATATTTATATGAGGAATTCCCTGGAGTTTCTCCATTCGACTTTCATCAATTCCTAATGAAATATGCCGCAAAATACTGCAAATGAAGTGCATACGGTAGTGAGTAAATATTTTACTTTATTGGCGTTTCCGACGTGATATGACGTCATATGGCTACAGTCCCCTAGAATAATGATCCTTCAGTAGCGAAAGGGTTAATCCAGATGAACCTCTATTTATGATCTCATTTCCACTGTCACAGATTTGCATTTATCTTTTTATTTTTATTACTATACACCCCTTTCAATTTTATGAATTATGATTCTGCTGAAATCTCAGCAAACTTTTAATCTCCAGGTATCAGCATCATATAATAGTGGTTGTATTTTACACACATGAAAATTAACATGTGATCAATTTTTACTTCTTTTACAATGAAAAAAGAATAATCATTAAAAAGATTACTCAAGTACATAAACCACTGCACATGTCAGCTATATGTGTTTATGAGTAATTGTTTTCAACTACTTGTATTTACAGGGTTGATAAATTAAATTGCCATTTAACTATCCACTGCAGGTAATGTGCCTCTGTTGAGATTCGATCCCAGTATCTTTTGATTACTGCACCAAGTCAAAGTTAGGGTTTGGCATCCAATTCATAGTAAAACAAGCCCTTAACATTGCCACTTGTGGGAACGGACAGCCAAAGACGGGCATCCTGTGATTAGATGTCAAACTTGTTAACCAATGGGCCACTGAGGAACTTCCAGACATATACACACATAAATACAAGTCAGACATCTTTATCCACTGGGTAAGGTGGAACTGTGCAGAAGTCCAATGTATTTTTAGTGCTGACAGAGACGAGAGTATTTACAAAACTGATTTTGTCAGTTCTGTAGTTTTTGCCTTGCCAGTTTAAAACTGGTAAAATTGGCGCAAAAAAAAATACAAGTTTTAATGAACGAAACTTAGTTACATTGACAGAATTTACCTTTACTGATATTATCCACACTGGATGAGACGGTTTTATTGGTGCTCTCTTCTGAATCAGCAGAGACATCCTTTTTCTCTTGCTTAATCTAAAAAGGAAGAGTTACATCCATAATGGAAATAAACACAGATATGTATACATCAATATTTTAACAAGAGGAGAGTGCCCGTGAACGGGCACTGTGTCAGCTGACTGAATGTTTTTGATTTGTGATGGTGATAATGAGAGGAAAGCATAATTATCAGGGAAAGGGCTGTACAGAAATACAGTAAATGGTAACTGAACAGCATGTTCGAAAGATATTCCGAAGCTGACAGAAGAAAAGGACAAAAAAGTTGTGCCCTGCAAATGGTATTATGAAATAAAGTAACAAGGTAATTGTTTAAGTGTAAAAAGTAGGTTAAAAATATTTAGAGAAATACTATAAATGCAATATCCTCGTTCGACCATGAAGAAGGGGTCCAAAGGTCAAATCTGACCATACCAAAAGATTCCCAGCCAAAGAATTTAGGATGGTTTACCATCCCAAACCTCTCGGACCAATAATAAGTGAGTCATAGGCACTTTTTAAGTTTGGCTATCCTTGTTTGACCTTGACGGAGGGGTCCAAGGTCAAATCCGACCACACAAAAAAATTCCCAGCCCATGATTTCCTGTAGCTTCTTTACCATCCCAAACCTGTAGGACCAATAATAAGCGAGTTCTAAGCAATTGTAAGTTTGGCTATCCTCAATTGACCTTGAAGGAGGGGTCCCAGGTCAAATCTGACCACACCAAAAGAATCCCAGCCCATGATTTCCTATATGTTGGTTTACCATCCCAAACCTCCAAGACCAACTAGAGGATCGCTCGCAAAAAAAAAAGATAATGTTTTTGCATAGCAAAAACAAAGCGTCCCGAAAAGGATATAAAGGTGAGTGCTAAAGTATTAAGAAAATGCTTCGTTTCTAGCCTTATACTGTTGTGGCAACCAAAGTCAGCGCAGTCTGCTCTATCTAGCACGGTTTTCAAGATATAAGCATTTTTGTGTTTTGCAAAAAATAAAAAAATTAAAAATGTCCGCTATATTTGGCGAGACAAAAATATTTTGAAAATTGGCATGGCTACTCTGCAGAGATACCCAGCAGGTCCAAAATTTTGTCGAGTTCGCTCCATATAGCACGGTTTTCGAGATATAAGCATTTTTGTGTTTTGCAAAAACTTTGAAAATTCAAAATGGCCACCATTTTTGGGGAGACAAAAATTTTTGTCAAGACCACTGCCGTGGTGTGTATCTCCCGCCGAGCATTAAAGCAGAAGAAATAGCTTTTCCGAGATATTCACAATTTTTCATTTTCGTGTGTGAAAGGTCTTCCAAAAGTAGGTGAATGAGTTATATGAGAAAAATTGGCTATCTGCAATACTATTAAGAGATAATTCACATTTACTCATTTTGAGTAGGTGAATAATTATCTATGGGTCTGAAACTTCACCAAGTGAAAGCTCTCCCAAAAGTAGGTGAATGAGTTATTTGAGAAAAATTGGCTATCTGCAATACTTTTAGAGATAATTCGCATTTACTCATTTTGAGTAGGTGAGTAATTAGCTATGGATCTGAAACTTCACCATGTGAAAGCTCTCCCACAAGTAGATGAATGAGTATTTGATAAAAATTGGGTATCCGCAATACTTTTACAGATAATTAGCATTTACTCATTTTGAGTAGGTGAATAAATAGCTATGGGTCTGAAACTTCACAGAGTGAAAGCTCTCCCAAAAGTAGGTGAATGAGTTATTTGAGAAAAATTGGCTATCTGCAATAATTTTAGAGATAATTCCCATTTACTCATTTTGAGTAGGTGAATAATTAGCTATGGGTCTGAAACTTCACCAAGTGAAAGCTCTCCCAAAAGTAGGTGAATGAGTTATTTGAGAAAAATTGGCTATCTGCAATACTTTTAGAGATAATTCGCATTTACTCATTTTGAGTAGGTGAGTAATTAGCTATGGGTCTGAAACTTCACCAAGTGAAAGCTCTCCCAAAAGTAGGTGAATGAGTTATTTGAGAAAAATTGGCTATCTGCAATACTTTTAGAGATAATTCACATTTACTCATTTTCAGTAGGTGAGTAATTAGCTATGGGTCTGAAACTTCACCAAGTGAAAGCTCTGCCAAAAGTAGGTGAATGAGTTATTTGAGAAAAATTGGCTATCTGCAATACTTTTAGAGATAATTCGCATTTACTCATTTTGAGTAGGTGAGTAATTAGCTATGGGTCTGAAACTTCACCAAGTGAAAGCTCTCCCAAAAGTAGGTGAATGAGTTATTTGAGAAAAATTGGCTATCTGCAATACTTTTAGAGATAATTCGCATTTACTCATTTTGAGTAGGTGAGTAATTGGCTATGGGTCTGAAACTTCACCATGTGAAAGCTCTTCCAAAAGTAGGTGAATGAGTTATTTGAGAAAAATTGGCCATCTGCAATACTTTTAGAGGTAATTCGCATTTACTCTTTTTGAGTAGGTGAGCAATTAGCTATGGGTCTGAAACTTCACCAAGTGAAAGCTCTCCCAAAAGTAGGTGAATGATTAATTTGAGAAAAATTGGCTATCTGCAATACTTTTAGAGATAATTCGCATTTACTCATTTTGAGTAGGTGAGTAATTAGCTATGGGTCTGAAACTTCACCAAGTGAAAGCTCTCCCAAAAGTAGGTGAATGAGTTATTTGAGAAAAATTGGCTATCTGCAATACTTTTAGAGATAATTCACATTTACTCATTTTCAGTAGGTGAGTAATTAGCTATGGGTCTGAAACTTCACCAAGTGAAAGCTCTGCCAAAAGTAGGTGAATGAGTTATTTGAGAAAAATTGGCTATCTGCAATACTTTTAGAGATAATTCGCATTTACTCATTTTGAGTAGGTGAGTAATTAGCTATGGGTCTGAAACTTCACCAAGTGAAAGCTCTCCCAAAAGTAGGTGAATGAGTTATTTGAGAAAAATTGGCTATCTGCAATACTTTTAGAGATAATTCGCATTTACTCATTTTGAGTAGGTGAGTAATTAGCTATGGGTCTGAAACTTCACCATGTGAAAGCTCTCCCACAAGTAGATGAATGAGTTATTTGATAAAAATTGGGTATCCGCAATACTTTTACAGATAACTAGCATTTACTCATTTTGAGTAGGTAAATAATTAGCTATGGGTCTGAAACTTCACCATGTGAAAGCTCTCCCAAAAGTAGGTGAATGAGTTATTTGAGAAAAATTGGCTATCTGCAATACTTTTAGAGATAATTCGCATTTACTCATTTTGAGTAGGTGAGTAATTGGCTATGGGTCTGAAACTTCACCATGTGAAAGCTCTTCCAAAAGTAGGTGAATGAGTTATTTGAGAAAAATTGGCCATCTGCAATACTTTTAGAGGTAATTCGCATTTACTCTTTTTGAGTAGGTGAGCAATTAGCTATGGGTCTGAAACTTCACCAAGTGAAAGCTCTTTGGGATAGCTGCTCTGCAGAGATACCCTGAAGATAAAAAATTTCGTCGAAATCGCTCTATGTAGCACGGTTTTCGAAATATTAGCATTTTTGTGTTTTGCAATTTTTGTGCAAAAATTCGAAAATTCAAAATGGCCGCCATTTTTGGCAAGACAAAATTTTTTTGAAAATTGGCATGGCTACTCTGCAGAGATACCCTGTGGGCCAAAAATTTCGTCGAAATCGCTCTATCTAGCACGGTTTTCGAGATATAAGCATTTTTGTGTTTTGCAATTTTGCGAAAAATTCGAAAATTCAAAATGGCTGCCATTTTTTGCGAGAAATTTTTGTTTGAAAATTGGCATGGCTACTCTGCAGAGATACCCTGTGGGTCAAAAATTTCGTCGAAATCGCTCTATCTAGCAGGGTTTTTGAGATATAAGCATTTTTATGTTTTGCAATTTTTGCGAAAAATTCGAAAATTCAAAATGGCCGCCATTTTTGGCGAGACAAAAATTTTTTCAAAATTGGGATAACTACTCTGCAGAGATACCCTGTGGGTCAAAAATTTCGTCGAAATCGCTCTATCTAGCACGGTTTTCGAGATATAAGCATTCTTGTGTTTTGCAATTTTTGCGAAAATTTCGAAAATTCAAAATGGCCGCCATTTTTGGCGAGACAAAAATTTTTTGGAAATTGGGAAAAGTACTCCGCAGAGATATCCTGCGGATCAAAAATTTTGTCGAAATTGCTCTATCTAGCACGGTTTTTGAGATATAAGCATTTTTGTGTTTTGCAATTTTTGCGAAAATTTCGAAAATTCAAAATGAACAACATATTTAAGCAAAATACTGTACATGCAATAGTTTTCAAGTTCCAACTGATTTACTCAATAGTGATGACCTAAAAGTAGCTATTACTCAGCTATGCCATGAGCTACAGGTCTGAAATTTTACTATGTTATAGCTGACCCAAAAGTAGCTGAATAACATATTTATACTAACTTCTCTAAATGCAATAGTTTTGCAATTACAACTGATTTACTCAATAGTGAGAACTTCAAAGTAGCTATTACTCAGCTATGCCATGACCTACAGATCTGAAATTTCACTATGTTATAGCTGGCCCAAAAGTAGCTGAATAACATATTTATACGAAATTCTCTAAATGCAATAGTTTTGCAATTACAACTGATTTACTCATTAGTGACAACCTCAAAGTAGTTATTACTCAGCTATGCAATGAGCTACAGGTCTGAAATTTTACTATGTTATAGCTGACCCAAAAGTAGGTGAACAACATATTTAAGCAAAATACTGTAAATGCAATAGTTTTCAAGTTACAACTGATTTACTCAATAGTGATGACCTAAAAGTAGCTATTACTCAGCTATGCCATGAGCTACAGGTCTGAAATTTTACTATGTTATAGCTGACCCAAAAGTAGCTGAATAACATATTGAAACGAAATACTGTAAATGCAATAATTTCCAAGTTATAAGCGATTTACTCAACAGTGATAACCTCAAAGTAGCTATTACTCAGCTATGCCATGAGCTACAGGTCTGAAATTTTACTATGTTATAGCTGACCCAAAAGTAGGTGAACAACGTATTTAAGCAAAATACTGTACATGCAATAGTTTTCAAGTTCCAACTGATTTACTCAATAGTGATGACCTAAAAGTAGCTATTACTCAGCTATGCCATGAGCTACAGGTCTGAAATTTTACTATGTTATAGCTGACCCAAAAGTAGCTGAATAACATATTTATACTAACTTCTCTAAATGCAATAGTTTTGCAATTACAACTGATTTACTCAATAGTGAGAACTTCAAAGTAGCTATTACTCAGCTATGCCATGACCTACAGATCTGAAATTTCACTATGTTATAGCTGGCCCAAAAGTAGCTGAATAACATATTTATACGAAATTCTCTAAATGCAATAGTTTTGCAATTACAACTGATTTACTCAATAGTGACAACCTCAAAATAGTTATTACTCAGCTATGCAATGAGCTACAGGTCTGAAATTTTACTATGTTATAGCTGACCCAAAAGTAGGTGAACAACATATTTAAGCAAAATACTGTAAATGCAATAGTTTTCAAGTTACAACAGATTTACTCAATAGTGATGACCTAAAAGTAGCTATTACTCAGCTATGCCATGAGCTACAGGTCTGAAATTTTACTATGTTATAGCTGACCCCAAAGTAGCTGAATAACATATTGAAACGAAATACTGTAAATGCAATAGTTTCCAAGTTATAAGCGATTTACTCAACAGTGATAACCTAAAAGTAGCTATTACTCGGCTATGCCATGAGCTACAGGTCTGAAATTTTACTATGTTATAGCTGACCCAAAAGTAGCTGAATAACATATTTATACGAAATTCTCTAAATGCAATAGGTTTTAAGTTACAAGTGATTTACTCAATAGTGAGAACTTCAAAGTAGCTATTACTCAGCTATGCAATGAGCCACAGATCTGAAACTTCACTATGTTATAGCTGATCCCAAAATAGGTGGATAACATATTGAAACAAAATACTGTAAATGCAATAGTTTCCAAGTTATAAGCGATTTACTCAACAGTGATAACCTAAAAGTAGCTATTACTCAGCTATGACATGAGCAACAGTGCTGAAATTTTACTATGTTATAGCTGACCCAAAAGTAGCTGAATAACATATTTATACGAAATTCTCTAAATGCAATAGTTTTCAAGTTATAAGCGATTTACTCAACAGTGATAACCTAAAAGTAGCTATTACTCAGCTATGCCATGAGCTACAGGTCTAAAATTTTACTATGTTATAGCTGACCCAAAAGTAGCTGAATAACATATTTATACGAAATTCTCTAAATGCAATAGTTTTTAAGTTACAAGTGATTTTACTCATGATGGAAGTTACTGAAAAGCCCAAAAGTAGCTATTACTCACTTAGCTATTGAGACAGGCACCCAACTTACTCACCATATTGTAGCTATGAAAAAAGTAGCTGAATAACATATTTTAACAAAATGCTCTAAATGCAACACTTTTCAAGTTATAAATGATTTTGTGCATGATTTCATGAATTTTAATGCATTAAAAATTATTAAAAAAATTTATTAAAAAAAAAGTAAGACAGATCCAGGTCTCATACTCACATAAGAGAATCTACCTGTGGCCTAGTACATATATGCAAGATATGAGAGAAATCCCTGCAATAGTCACTGAGTAAATTGTGATTAAGTGTTGAAATTTTCACACTTTTGGTGGGGGTACCCCCCTTGTAATGTCTCTAGCAAACAGACGAACGGACAGATTTGCATGCCTTGAACAATTTTTCATCCTCGATAGATAAGGTATCTTTTAAAAAAAACAGCACGTCTCTAGGCCTTGTAGTTTTGGAGGAGAAGTTGTTCACGCGGACGCGTACGCCCACGCCGCAGAGTGACGACATAATGTCAGCTGACTGACAAGTCAGCTGACATAAAAATGAGGTAGCCAAACCCTTTATACAGAACTCTGATAAATAACAGTGATTTTTATGTAGAAGCACATATAAGATCCCCATCAGGGCAATTTTAAAGAGGTGGTCTGATTTGGTATATTTCACACGACATGACATTTATTTCTTAATTTTGAGCGTTTCTAGTGACAAATGCCTACCTTTATATCAGAGGGATGGACGACCACCTGGCAGGATTCGCCAGGGTGTTTCTTGACAATGTGCTCCATGACCGTATTCTTGTAAACAGAAATGAACTTGCACATCTCACAGCCAAATTTCTCACCTGACAATACAAAGCAAATTTATACATATCTGGTCTTCTGATGCTTCAAGTTTCTGAATGTCATAAGGCTGGATAAATGGATGAAGTATTATCGAGAGTACAATTCTTTAGTACCAATTCAAATTCATACCTGGTGATGAAACCAGGAGTAGAAATTTAGTGGATTCCCCTGAAAACCTTGTTCTATGACATTAGGTGTTCACTGTAGGACTGGCTAGTATTGTAACACTGGACCAGTCTGTCAATTGCCTCATTGCCCTCATGTGATTCTTTGAAGAATCAGAGTGACAAAAACACAAGCAATCACAATGTCATAATCTAGAACCTGTTCACATTATGCAAATCTCTCAGCATCCTCCAGATACAGACAATTTCATACGTAACATTCAGATGTCTTTGGAAAATGTTTCCCACTTTAACGGTATTCTCAAATTGCCCTGGCATTTTCATAACTCACTCAAAATTGTTAAATCTTTTAACATTTCTGAGAAAAGGGTGATTTTTCGTAATAACTTGCTACTGCAGGAAATATTATGAAACACTTTTGCAAGGAAAAGTTTTGATAAAAGTTAGACTATATTAACTCTCAGATCCACTTGAAACTAATTATTTAAATGAAAACAGAACAATATGAGGATACAGAATGAGAAAGTACAGTGTTTCTAACCAATAACCTACCTCGGTGCTTAAACTTGATGTGTATCTTTGCATTGCTGGCGTAATTGCCTCCCACAAACTCTTTCCCACAATCATTGCATCGTGCCAGCCTCTTGGAATCATTAAACGTGTACTCTCCCGCAATTTCCTGTTATAAAAAATAGGGTTTTACGATTTAAGTGAAGCTGTACTGTTAGGCCTATTAATGTCAGGACTAGTTATTAATGCTCTGTCTGTCTGTGCACCGTTTCACCCTTATAGCTCAAAAACTATAACACCAATCAAGCTCAAATTTGGTGGGCAGGTATTTCATGGGGTACAGACGGATTCTTCCAAATTTGGTGTAATTGGTGTGAAAATTAAAGCCAGGAGAGAGTTTTTCTTATTTTTAATTGGGCTTTTACAGTGAAATCTGCTTCTCTTCCTCACGAACATAAATCAATAATCCACACACAATCAGCTTTGCTTTCCCCAATGCTTTTTTAATGTGTGTATGTGTTGCTATGTTTCGTGGCTTTTCTCACTGGTAGTTTGTAGTGTTTGTGGTGTGGAGAGGGGTGTGTGTGGAAATGTTAGCCTTTCTGATTTTAATGATATAAAAAATAAAGTAGTGTAAATGCATATGTAATGAAAATTACATATAATTTCAATACGCTCTCAGTCATACACTTTTTATTTTCAATTAACAAGTTGTTTAAAAGAAATTATTTAACTCATTATTTTTATAACTTCATATTTTAACAACATTAGCAATATGGTGTAATTTGTAATAAAGCAATATGGTGTAATTTGATAATAAATAGGGGAGTGGTATATTCATCATTTTTATCAATTATTATTACTGTTTTATTTTCTCTTTTTTCTTTCAATTCCTTGACAGTCCATCACAAAAAATTACCATGCGTGATTTTCACCAAGAAGTGACCTTTAAGCAATATTTTTACCTCCACCACCAGTTTATGTTTTTGTGTGCTAATTGTTCAATTGTCTATTTGTCTGGGTTTTTTTGTGTGTGTGTTTATGTTACTCCAGAACTTATATAATGAACCGATCTTTATTTAAAAATTTGTGGGTAGGACCTGACTGAAGGAAGAAGTTACTAAAAGAAAGATCTGGATCTTATTTTGGATATGTATTTTTTCGATGTATTTTTAATGACTTTAGCTTTCCACTTGATATTTCTATGAAGATTAATTTACATGTTTGGTTTTTATTTTATTGTCATCCTTACAATACTTTATATCACTTGAAAGACTGGTCACATGGAGTCGAGCGTTTTGCTCTCTCTGAGTGCATCTTGTTTCATTTGTATCAATGACCATAGAGCATCATATACAGGGTGTATCCACTAAATTTCAATATCTTTTCCATGACTTTTCCATGACTTCTCAATTACTAAAGCTTTAAAATCAAGGACCTTTTACATGATTCATGGCATGGAAGAGACATGTACCGAGGCCATGAGCTCCCGCCGGTTTTGCCTTTGAGAACCACGCACAAGGTTCCCGTCACACTACAGGAAGATGAGCAGGACACCAAAATTTGATCTGATTACATAAACATATCCTTGTGTTGAAATGCTGGATGGAAGAAAGGAACAACGCTGTTTCCCGAAAGGATGTCTTTTAATTTCCAGGACTTTTTATGAATTTTCCAAAACCTGGAGTCAATTTCCATGACTTTTCCAAGCCTGGAAAAGAAAAATGGAATTCCATGACTGGATACACCCTGCATATAAAAGTGATGTACATGACAACATCAGCTGCATTTAACATCCTACAAGTCAGATTTCTCAGTTCAATATGATTAACATTAAGAGTGTTTTATGAACAATTTGCCAGATCTAGCTTAAAATACTGAACTGAGTATTTCTATGATCTCTTTGCTAAGGACACAAGAGATAGGTACATCTTTCAAAATGTTTACATATTTAGATACCTCCTCAAAAGGTTCTTCTTCATTTGTGTGACCAGCAGATGGGTGTTCTTCCGATGTTGTTTCCAGACTCCCTTCATTCTGCTGTTGGTCTTCAATTTGGGGAGCTGGCACTAAATTGCTTTCTGAAACCACATTATTAATCAGCTGTAAGACCGACTGAACATCTTAGTCTTTTATATAGTATGGATACCACATAGTACAAGACAAGAAATTACAATAAAAAATCTTCCCCTCCCAATACGCCTTGATACTTGAGGTTCCACTTTCCCGGGGAAAAACCCCTTCAAAGCAGAATTCATGTAGACGTAGTAATCCACAACTTCCAGGGCTTTTTTAGCCAATGAAATTTATCCTGTTACCTGGAACTAATGACTTTGCTCAAGTCCTTTTTCCCCTCGATTTGAGATTAGACTTAAAATGATTCAAGTGAATTTTAGAAATCTTGGGACATAACCAGATGGCTTTTAACACGATTCCTTATGTTATTCAATGGGTGCTTGTAACTGCTTTATGCTAAATCATATCTTTTACTTTTCTATGTTTAATTTCTGCCACATATCTAGATGGCTAGTGACATGTTCCCTCCTATTAATCATTATTTGCAAACAACTGTTTAATTTCTGGCATATACCTAGATGGCTGGTGACATGTACCCTCCTGTTAATCATTGTATGCAAGCACCTGTGTACATACCTAGATGGCTGGTGACATGTACCCTCATGTTGGCGAGGGCGTGCTTGCCGCAGGTGGTATGTGTGCAGATTTTACAGGAAGCCACTTTGCTGTCGGGAAGGTAGCTGTACTTATTGTGAATATTCTCAATGATCACTGGCATGGAGGGTGGTGGCGCCACTGTAGCAGCTTCTGTTGGGTCATCGCCATCAACATTTACATTGCCATTTTCATCATTGTTGTCACTTTCAACAGGAGATGGAAGACCAGCATCATCATTATCATAATCCTCATCCCAAGTAGGGGTAGGAGTCTGAAATTTATAGAGAAAAGACTAATTACAATTCCATGATGTTCCTTCAGTTTCAGGTTCCCCCATGTTTTAGTCAGAAATTACTGATCACATCATTAATTAAAAGGGTTTGGCTCAGGGGTGGGGTGAGGGGGTTAAATTTCACAAGCTGTGATGAATTTAAACCTTGAACATATTTCTTATAATTTTTCTGAAAATGTGTTTTGGGGCAACAAAGAATTTCTAATCAAAATTCAACATCTTTGTGTACATACTGTCTTATTTTTAACATTTGACATATAAATATAACTGAAAATCCTGAGAGCAGACCACTCACAAACACAGGTGACTTGACAATACCTCTTTCTCAGTTTGTTTGGCTGCAGACTTTCCAGAATGTTTTCTCCTGATGTGGCGTGTGACATACCGCCTGTGGAGGGAGGTGTAGGAGCAATGGGGACACTTGTGTGAAAAAGTATCAGCATCTCCTGTCAAAAAAAAAATGTATTGGACACCACGAGATATAGAAGAGGTGAAACAGTAAAAGACAGGAAGTCTTTCAGAAGAGACAGTGGAGAAAATACTAGAGAAAGAGGAGAAAATGTATGCAAAGACAAAGTATCAACGCAAGTGACTTAAAGAGCAAGATAACAGTACTACTTTGTTAACTAAAAGTTATCCAACATCCCTGCCAAGTATCAACTTTCTAATCCTTACATTTTCCAAGATAGAATCTGGACAAGATTTTAAAGGTCAGGTTCACTAAGGAAAGGACAAAGGTAAAATTAAGGTCACACCTACACCCCCAACCAATATCCCTGCCAAGGATCAACTTCCTACATCTGTTCTAGTGCTATAGCCCAGTCAATATACCGAAGGTCAAGGTTACTATGGCAATGTCAAATGAAGGTGACGCCATCATGTTACCTCATAGATTCTGAGATTCAGCCCAAACAAGATTTTTCCCCACTGTCCGCCTCCCCAGTTAGATGCCATGGGTGAAAATAATACCCGCACAGCCTTTGTGGGGGGTGGGATCCACACATACACTTGCATACAGAACACTGGATTTTATGCAAGATAGTACACTCCGTAAATGACGAACCATGAAAACTTACATGCAGGTACAAGTACAATGGCAAGGTTCAAATAACAATATTTGAATGTCCATCATTAAAGCTTTCAGTGGTGTTTCAGTTGGTAAAGGTAGAAGTAGCTGTATATTACAACCAATCCCTTTTTGACATGAGAGGTTGTAGCTGTACTGTGTCTATTGTATAAAAACTCCCTGTATACAGGGAAGCAACTTACCTGAGTGATGCATGCGGAAATGGA
The DNA here is from genome assembly GCA_964017235.1 of Sabellastarte sp. h YS-2021. Lineage (NCBI taxonomy): Eukaryota > Metazoa > Annelida > Polychaeta > Sabellida > Sabellidae > Sabellastarte > Sabellastarte sp. h YS-2021. The sequence continues at coordinate 105,512,972 of OZ024932.1, read as the reverse complement.
CAGACATCATCTTGGCAGCAAATGACGACTTGGTCTTGTAATGACACAATAGACATGTATACCAGCCAGTAGTAGAGCTATAAGAATACGTCTTCTCATTCGTCATATGGGAAATGTCCAATTTCCTCCTTGGTGGTCCAGCCTGTGCACAAAATTATAAAGTAAAACGTTATCCCACAATGGTTACAGAGAAAGGTTTCATTAGAATAACTTTAGTTTTTATAATGGAAGAGCAATTTTGGAAAAGTTGAAATAAGTTCACAAAATAAAATATCTGTAGAATACACGTTTGGATAAGAGAGATTGCCTGTGAGAATAAGACAGTAAACAAGCAATCAGTGACCGATATGAATCGGTCACACATAGACTTGGCACAGAAAAGATGTTTAAGTAACTTGTACATGATAAATCTGAATTTCATTTCAGCAAACAAGAATACTGCCCTAGTACACCAACACCACAACAACTCTCACTACCAGCTGAAATGAAGAGATGACTTAGTATGCGAATCTGTACACAATCTGTTCAGTGGTTTGGTTTGAAGAGACCCTCTGAAGTGAAAAATCTGATTTAAGTAAAGTGGTTACCATGTGAACAGTTGTTGTCTAGTGTGGGCAAGTTATTAGCATAACTTCTCCCAGGGACAAACATCTCATGAAAATTTTATCAAAATATGAAGAGATGTTTGGGTCCATAGAGAGCCACACACTGAAAATGTTGAAAAAATTTAACATGTTAATGGTTACCTTGGCAAAAGTTTAAGCGGGAAATTGACTTAACAATTACCAGCACAAACTCTCATGAAGACAAACATATCCTAAAAATTTCACAAAAATCTGTTAAGTAGTTTCGTTTGTAAAAACCTAAGTGGAAAATGTGACAAATTTACAGAAAAACGGTTACCATGGAAACAGTTGTAAGTGAATGTAGTCCAAGGCCTAATGGCCACAAGTCTACCTAAGGATAACTATATCATGGAAATTTATAACAGATCTGTTGAGCAGTTTGGTCTGTAGAGAACCACAAAATAACAATGCCTAAAATTGATAAACACTTACCATGGGCAACAGGTTTTGCCACATAGTTCTCCAAAATTTTTCATGTTGAGCTTTCATTAGTATAAACGTAAACCGGAAAATTTAGAAAAAGTCTATGAAGCAGTTGAATCTCCAGTGTGGAATGAAGATGGACAGGACGGACGGACAAAACGGAGTAATCCTATATCCCCTTTCAACTTTTATTGAGAGAGGATAAAAATTGGACACCAAATAAATAAGTTATGTCACTCATTGGCTGTGTTAATCTATTTACCGCAAAAAATATAGAAATATAAACGCAAAGTGTATCCCCAAGCTGCATTCACAACCTGTGCAGATGGACATTTACACATGTATAAGACAAACATCACTTACCCTGCCCGTTACCTCTCCAGATTTCCTTTGTACAATTTTAACAGGCTTGGCTCTATGGATATTGCGACTGTGCCTTCTCACATTTTTATAATACAATGTGCTAAAAGTGCAATAGCCACACCCATACACTGGCTTTTTGGAAGATCCTGGAAAAATGACAGAAATTAGAAACCTCAGTTCACTATTATAACTACAGATTCCTAAAGCCTTTTTAAATGCTATCTTCCCTAAACTTCTTGTTAGCTATAAAGGAAACTATATATATATGTATATGAAAAATATTGGATTTCTCAAAGAACATAACCACTTTTCTTAATACAGTAGATAATCTATATATGATCTCATTTGCACTCGCACGAACTTGTATTTACCTACTGCTTGTTACCACTATCCGTATCTGTGTATTCACTATATCTCCCCCAATGTGTATTTACCTACTGTCTCTTTACCACTGTACCTCTCCCCAATGTGTATTTACCTACTGTCTTTTTACCACTGTACCTCTCCCCAATGTGTATTTACCAACTGTCTTTTTACCACTGTACCTCTCCCCAATGTGTATTTACCTACTGTCTTTTTACCACTGTACCTCTCCCCAATGTGTATTTACCTACTGTCTTTTTACCACTCCCCAATGTGTATTTACCTACTGTCTTTTTACCACTGTACCCCAATGTGTATTTACCAACTGTCTTTTTACCACTGTACCTCTCCCCAATGTGTATTTACCTACTGTCTTTTTACCACTGTACCTCTCCCCAATGTGTATTTACCTACTGTCTTTTTACCACTGTACCTCTCCCCAATGTGTATTTACCAACTGTCTTTTTACCACTATACAGCTTTCATTATACAATCTTATCAAAATTTTTGTCTCCTTGCAAAGTCAAAGTTGGGGTTTAACGTCCCGTTCAACAGCCAGGGTCATATTGGGACAGGTCCTCAGCATTGCCACTTGTGGGACTCGAACCCACAGAGGTGACAGCCTATGATTAGATGCCAAACTTGCTAACCACTAGACCACCGAGGACCCCTTGTCTCCTTGCACTAACATCATATATAATTCAGGAACCACTTTATATGAAACTGGTACAAAATTATCATTTTTACTACTTTTAAAATTAAAAAGAACAAGCAATAAAAAAAGATTACTCGAGTATCACAATGGCTACTCAAGGCAGCCATACTTGTGCATTAAAAACATCTTCAAATTGTCTAAACACTGTGCGTTTTGATTGCTACACATAACGATATCAACATATCACAGACAGCTTCTTTATTTATTAGGCCAAGGGGGAAATGCACAGAAGTAATAGATATTTCCAATGTTGATACAGAAAACATTACAATACTGATTTTACAAGTTCTTGCCTGGTCAGTTGTTTAATTCTTCATCTGCACAATTCTTTGTACATGCTTCTTGTCTTTCAAAGGAACATTATTTCTGAACGGAGTATTTCTGATTACTGAGTATATTTGATTAACCCTGGTAATACAAGTATACACTGATTGAAAAATAGCATCAGAGATGCCTGTACCCAACAGCCTAGGGAAATATTTTCAACACCATGAGATATAGAAGTGGTGTATCAGTACAAAGTTCAGGATACTTTTTAGAGCACTGTTAGTTATATAAAGGTCCAAATAATGTTGAAGCAGAGAAAATAATGTCTAGGAGAAAGACCCATGCATAAAGAAGTGGCAATATATTCAATGAATGCTTATGTGTGGTGTTGGGGCAAAGCCTGTGGCTCACCTGATGAAATTCCATCTGTTACAATGGAAAGTTGCAAAATTAAAATTCTTAATGAATTCTAATATGACTTTAACAGTGCTTAATCTGCATCAAAAGACAGACCCAAAGGTGCAACAAGATTTTAAAGGTCAAGGTCAATACAGCAAGGTCTAAGGACAAATCAAGGTCACACCATGATGTTGCACACCTACAAATCCCAACCAATGTCTCTACCAAGTGTCAAGTTTCTTCAATTTACGATTTCAGAGATATAGCCCGGACAGGATTTTATAGGTCAAGGTCACTACGGCAAGGTCAAAGGTCAAATCAAGGTCACACCATGACATTGCACACCTACACCTCCTAACCAATATCCCTACCAAGTATCAACTTGCTACACCTTACCGTTTCCAAGACATAGCCCGAACAAGACTTTATAGGTCAAGGTCACTACAGCAAGGTCAAAGGTCAAATCAAGGTCAGACCATAACGTTGCACACCTACACCCCCTAACCAATGTACCTACCAAGTATCAACTTCCTACACCTTATGGTTTCTGAGATATAGCCCGGACAAGATTTCAAACTCAAGGTCACTACGGCAAGGTCAAAGGTCAAATCAAGGTCAGACCATGACGTTACACACCTACACCTCCTAACTAATGTCCCTACCAAGTACCAACTTCCTACACCTTACGGTTTCTGAGATACAGCCCGGACAAACTTTTTCCCGCCACCCAGACACCATGGGTGAAAACAATACCCCGACAGCCCTTAAGGGCTGTGGGCTAAAAACAGTGAAATAGTATTCTACATGCTTACTTTATACATCAAATTAAGATGGGCTAGTTTAGGATATTTTTAGAAAGGTACATTGTATATATTTTACCTTTTCCACTTGTATCATAATTGGTGAATTTGGTGGCCAAGGTAAAGGATTTAATGTATGAGACTTTGTTACATTGATAGAATTTACCTTGATTGCTATTTTCCACACTGGATGAGACAGCATTATTGGTACTCACTTCTGAATCAACAGAGACATCCTTTTTCTCTTGTTTAATCTAAAAAGGAAGAGTCTATCCGAATTTCCACATATATGTGCATACATCAATGTTTGAAAAATTAGGTACAGTCAAATCACTTTTTGCAGTAATAAATAAATTTCCCTTTGAAGTGGAGGGAAATGTATGGCCCCTTTAGTTCTATTGAAATTTACTCTGTCTTCTAGAAATTCTTGTAAAGTAGAAGAACTATTCTGATTCTTTGAGCTTTGATTTAACTGTGTTTAAGTGTAAATACATTGCTACAGAATGATGTATTTGATCATTTTTTTCGTATCTTTTCCTAAATTTCTATGAACTTTGGAATCTGTTTTTCATTTAAACAGATGGCTGTTAAAAATTTCACAATCTATGATAAAATGTCACATTTATACCCCAATTTTGAGTGCCCCTAATCACAGTTTACCTTTTTATCAGAGGGATGGTTTCTGCTGATCACCTGGCAGGATTCACCAGGGTGTTTCTTGGCAACGTGCTCCATGACCTTCTTCTTGTAAACAGAAATGAAATTGCACATCTCACAGCCAAATTTCTCACCTGAAATTTTTTTTGTAAAATAAAACAAAGCAAATGTATAGATACCTGATCTTCTGATACTTCAAACTGAATGCTGTTTTGCTGGATACCTTGATAAAATGTGACTGAGACAGGAATACTTAAGTAAAACAAATGAAGCCATGGTTAAACTAGATTGGGCCAACTCGGCGCCAACATATCCCCAGACAGGTCATCACTCACGCCACAGGTTTTGATCGGAAATTTTTTAAAACATAATTACCCATTATTATATGAACTTCAGCACATCAATCTACTCTGTTTATATCTCCCCAAGGAAGATGGTGTATCCCCAGACGCCGAATACATAACTCAAATTATATTTTCAATCTTCCTGCAATGATAACTCTAAACCTATTTTCAAAGTATTTAAATGATTGATGATTGAATGTCCATTCTAAAATAATAATCCCAAAAGAGCATATCTGTTTCTATATTTGTTGACAAATAAAATATTATTTTTAACTCAACTCATCATATTTTTCAATCTTCCTTCAAAGTATTTAAATGATTGATGATTCAATGTCCATTCTAAAATTCATAATCCCAAAAGCGCATATCTGTTTCTATATTTGTTCACAAATAAAATATTATTTAAAAAAAAATTATTTATATTATTATTTTATTATATTATTTTTAGAATTTGCAAATTGTTTTCAGTTATTCATTTCCTCTATACCTATATATGTGGTCCATATATATGCAACCTAAATATGTGACACAATCTCAGTTCTGACTCCCCTTTGTGTTATATGTAATGAAGCCCACCACCTCCCACCCCCACCCCTCTCCCCTTCTCCACACCTCTCTCACTATTACACAAGATCTGCAACCCCATTGAGTTCTTTGTTTCTCATCTGATATCATTAAATACCATTGTTTATTTAGTGTCACTCAATATAGCTGGAGGTCCCAGAGGTGGGTGGGGGGAATCCGGGTGGGGGATGTGGGTTGAGCATAAATGGTAAACAAACAATCTATATAAAAGGGGTACTCAAATACAAAAAGAATTGAGAATTTTAAGTATGTGATTATCAACTGAAATGAGTTCATAACTGTAGGAGCTGTGCCAAAATTAACTGAGGCAAGTTGAATAAAACTGGGCTAGTTGAGGGTTAAAAATCCCCTAGTTTTACTACATAAGGATATAATTTCATTAATATTGGGACTTAAAGCTCACTTAAAGTGTCCATTTTGTCTACTTGAATATGTTTAACCAGTTTCATTTTAAAAAGTGAAAAACTCAGCAAGCAGAGGTATAACACACAAAAATAAGTTCTTAAAAGACTAAGATAGCCATAACATTATTAATATTCAAAATTTAAATAGACAGGCATTTCCTTTAAAAAATTCAAAGATTTCAGCTCTATACCCCACATCGTTTGACAGTTACTGGGCTTTAAAGTGGCATAATATCCATAAATTGGGTTTCTGTGGGCATTTTACAATTGTTAAAGAGACCTTAGCAATTAAACTACAGATCTGAAACTTTTGGGGGGACATACATAACAAACAAAAATTATATATAATACAGTTTAAGACTTGTCACACTAAGCATTTCCAAATAACAGGGCAAAATACGGAAAAAATGTCAAAAAAGGCACTTGGGCGAGTGTCTATGGCCCTCATACACAGGTTAAATGTCTACTAAAAACCTTGATTTTCGGCATATGTAAAAAGGACATAATAATGCATTCCCAGATGGGATTTCAGCTCCATCAATCACATAGTTTAACAGTTACAGGGCTTAAAGGTGGTAAAAAGTCCAAATATTGGGTCATTGTGGGCCTTTTAGAGATCTCGATGTGGCTTTCAAATTAAAGCTTCAGACTTAAAATTTGTTACATACTAAGATTACACATAGATTATGTATCTAATAAAGTTTGAAACTTCTCAGACTTACCATTTCCAAGTTACAGAGCAAAATATGTGAAAAATGTCTTAAAAGGGTCACTCAGGTGGGTGTTTAAGGTCCTCATACACAGGTTAAATGTCTACTTGAAGCCTTGATTTTTGGCACATGTAAAAAGAACATAATAATGTATTCCCAGATGAGATTTCAGCTCTATCAGTCACATAGTTTAACAGTCACAGGCCTTAAAATTGGCAAAAAGTCCAAATATTGGGTCTTTATGGGGCCTTCTAGAGACCTAAATGTAGCCTTCAAATTAAAGCTTCAGACTTAAAATTTGTCACATACTAAGATTACACATAGAATATGCATCTAATACAGTTTGAAACTTCTTAGACTTACCATTTCCAAGTTACAGGGAAAAATATGTGAAAAATGTCTAAAAATGGTCACTCGGGTGGGGATTTATGGTCCTCATACACAGGTTAAATGTCTTCTTAAAGCCTTAATTTTTGGCACATATAAAAATAACATACTAATATCTTCTCAGATAGGATTTGAGCTCTATCAGTCACATAGTTTGACAGTCACAGGGCTTAAAAGTAGCAAAAAGTCCAAATATTGGGTCTTTGGGAGCCTTTTAGAGACCTCAATTTGACCTTCAAAATTAAAGCTTCAGACTTAAAATCTGTTACATACTAAGATTACACACAGAATATATATCTAATACAGTTTGAAACTTCTCAGACTTACCATTTCCAAGTTACAGGGAAAAAGATGTGAAAAATGTCTTATAAGGGTCACTCGGGTGGGTGTTTATGGTCCTGATACACAGGTTAACTGTCTATTAAAGGCCTAAATGTTGGGGCACATATAAGAAAACACATAGATATATTCCCAGATGATATTTAACTTAGATGAGAGACATAGTTTGAAAGCTACAGTGCTTGAAAGTGGCAAAAAGTGCATAAATTGGGTCTCTGTGGGCACTTTTGAGACCTTAAGTCGACCCCTTTGGGTAAACCTACAGCCCTAAAATTTTCTACAGACAAGGATTACATATCAAAGTTATACCTAGCGCAGTTTGAGACTCATCAGAATTATCACTTCCAAATTATAGGGCAAAATATGTGTAAAGTATAGCAAAAAATCCCTAAGTGGGGGTATTTATGGGCCTCAAACACAATTTTCTCCTCAACTTAAAGTCATGATTTTCGGCACATGTACTAAGAACATATTAATGTGTTGTCAGGTAAAATTTCAGCCAGCTGAGCATCATAGTTTGTGACCTACAGGGCTCTAAGTGGCCAAAAGTGCAATTTCTGACCTTAAGGTGGCCATAAGTTCTTTTTTACTGGGAGTTTAAGGTCACCTTAAAATAGGGATCTTCCTTTGGGCACCCTTAACATGTGTACCAAGTTTGAAAAAAAAATATTAATTTGTTTTTGAGTTATCGCGTCCACAAGGAAATTTCTACGGCGGCGGCGGCGGCGGCGGCGGCGGCGGCGCGACGGACCTGAATCCAATGTATCCCCGACTTTCGTCTGGGGATATAATTAAGCCACAACATATCCAGGGATGGCAGATGGTGGTTTTATATCTAAACATGTCTACAGTATTTATACGGAGTGAATGCACAAGCAATGAAACATGAGGAAAACCACAAAGACAGGAGCTTTAATCTTGATCAATTAACTTTCCCACTGATAAACTTCAAAGGTAAAGATTGCTGCAGAAAAGTACATTATCAACACAGAACATAGCTTGTAAGGATTTCAATAATAATTCAGATGGTGGAGTGTGGGTCTCTAGTGAAGGCTTGTGGGTTTGAGACCTCCTAAAATCTTGCTGTCTAGCACTTTTGGCCAAATGTGGGACTTGTCAGTGTATTTAATTAATGACACCGAGGAAGGCAAGTGGTGCTAGTAACTGTTTACTGGCATTTTGGCAGATTACCCTTGTAGCTCTTCAGGCTGAGTATAAAATTTGTATTCCCTGGAAGCCTTGTCCTTTGACCAACTTGGATTTGACATCTCCTTCAACACATTGTTCAGATCACGTCACAGCCCCCCAACAGGTGGTTGAAGTGATGGAGGATGGCAGTGCATATTGGTTGAAGATTCATGTTTGACACTTCAACAGTTATCTAAAGTATTCCTGTCATGCTCATAATTCACTCAATAACTATTGAATTTAAACCATTTTTGGGAAATAGCTTGTAGTGATACTGCAGGAACTGCTTTAAAACAACCTTTGTAACTGCAAAATTTTATTTTGATAAAAAATTGATAAAATTGACTTTCAGATCCACTTGAAACTAATTATTCAAATTTAAACTGAAAAGTTATATATGTTACAGTGAACAGGTGTAATCAGAGACCACGCATATTCCTGAAAGTTTCAGGGAAAATCTGTATTCATCAAAATGGTTAGGAAATATGTGTATTCCCTAAAAATTTCAGACCGGGGAGAATGTTCAGTGTTTCTAACTAATAACCTACCTCGGTGCTTAAACTTGATGTGTGTCTTTGCATTGCTGGCGTAATTGCCTCCCACAAACTCTTTCCCACAATCATTGCATCGTGCCATCCTCTTGGAATGATTAAACGTGTACTCTCCCGCAATTTCCTGTTATAAAATAGTCTATCTTAAAAATTTAGGTAAAGATATAAAGTTAGTGCCTGAACTAGTTTGTTTTTTTTTTTCTTTCATTTGTAACAATAGTCAGACATTATCATTATATAAAAGTGACAAACATGGTAACATTATTATTGTTTGTAATTAAGATTTTTTCAGTTACACATGATGAACTTCAGAAGTTAACGCTTTTTGTGCACCATATGCTTTAATCAGCCGTACTTAATCCAAAAGTTCACATAACTCTTTGAATACTGATTTAATCTAAAGATTAACAAAGGCATTTTACTGAATAAAATTTTGTGAATACTGCCCCTGATTAATATGGCTAAATTGTAAAATCAGCATTTTTTTCCTAGTGTGCAACTTTCACAATACTTATTTTGAAGGAACTACCAATTCTTAAACTTAAACTCTTAATTAAGTCCAACAAAATCAATAATTCCATTACCCACTGACTACCAGGGTTTTGTGAATGAGGCATCCTTCGTATGACCTTGAGACGTCTATTCAAGTGATCCTTCATGATGTGTTTACATATAACCATCTTTTTGGACCCTTGGAAATTACAGTAGGGACATCCCCAATACTTGCCAACTGTGTAAATAGATTTAATAAGTATTATTTGGTTATGCAACTATGAAGAGTTTTACAAGGTTTAATAAAGGTATACAATTATATACTTTTTAAAAAATATTTAAGTTGTTTTTACTAACTCTATTGGTTGACACTCTAGTCCTTTTGGGGTGAAATGATTTATACTGTGCTACTTGATAAAAAAACCCAACAATACATAGCTGTGTTAACCACAAAACAACAATACATGAACTTGAAATGCTTAGATTTTATGTTACAAATATATAACACCAAGTTATTAGTATTTGATTTTTGACAAGATGTTAACATTATATTTTCTAACTTTCTGTTCACATTTGACCATTTTATTTTTGACACAGTAGCCTACACTACCTATTTTGATTGCTTCTGCTTCAAATTAGTTAACTACAGAAAACACGAGAATACTTCCCATTTGATTCAACAAAAATAGACACACACATTTGCAAATTTAATAAGTAAATTAAATTTTTACAAGTTAATACCCTATCCAATGGACAATTTGTAATCAGGTCGGCGCAGACCGCCCCGCAAAACGTCAGAAAAATACGTCCTGTGCTTCAACCGTCCAGGCCGGTCCAGTACTGTGCACTTGCCAGGTGGCGACAGCGTGACATCATGGCATCGTTTTCGTTCGGAGCGTGCACTGTGCAGACAGATTTTTGTAATAGCCCGTCTTTTGTGGTTTATTGCCAGAATATTGTGATATTTTATGTTTCTGTTGATTCATGTTTGGCGGGCTGGTCCACGCCGACCAGATTAGCAATTGTGCATTGGATAGGATGTATTAAGGCAATAAAAGCTACTTGTTTTCAAAAATTTTCAGATTTAAACATATACCGTAAATGACCTATTTAGTGCACAGTGCGCCAAGGAAAGTCTATTTTTATTCAATATTTGGTGGGAAAAAGTTCCCGTTTTAGCGCACCCATCATGAAAAACTTTCCGGAGATGAAGTATAGGTCAATCTGGTAAGACTAACGGTGTTCCGACATTTAGAATCTACTAAAAATACACACTTCCTGTTAATATGGCAGTAAATATAAACAAACTCAAATCCATGGCAAAAATACATACAATATATAAAAAAAATGTGGATATTGTTCACTGTCACTGACGATATTGCCTGGAAAAAGAGATAGGGTGCGGTTACAAGGGTGGATGTGCTAAATAGGTCATTTACGGTACACAAATACAATATGACATATTAAGCATGTCTGTACATTATTACTTTATACCCAATAATGATGCATTTTCCGTTAAAAAACAATAACTGCATTCACATTTCTTGCAAAAATATATACCCTCGATACACTAGGCAGACTTGATATTAATTTTAGAAAACAATTATGGAAGAGTAAAACAGGATGGTTAGGTCATCTCTAGTAGGGATTCTCTACCATGTAACCAAAAGACTGAGAATTGCCATGAGCTGCCTCACAGACTGTCACGTCTGTGTGGGCTTAACTCCCTCAAGTGGCAGTAATGAGGGCCTGTCCCAATATGACCCTGGCTATTGAGCGGGACATAAACTCCTAACTTGGATTTCAAGGACAAATATCATCAATCTTCTGTTCACCCTTTCCCACTGTACACTAACCTGCATGTGTTTTGATATGCATTCTAATGTTACGTCTGCCACTGCTGCCTGACCTGACCGTATTGCACTTAGTGCAGGAGTAAGTCTTGTCATGTGGGTTGTATGTGTACATAGAGCTTTCATCAATCTTCAGGTCATCAGGTACATGATCTAACACAACTTCTTCAACATCCTGTCAACAATAATATACGATAACAACCTGTGTCCACGCCACCAGCTGCTCATGATAGCTCCAACTTTACAATAATTTACAATATCGATGCAAAGTTTGTTTGCACAGGTAGAAATAAGATTCATAGTTACTTTGGAGTTGGAGTCCAAAAAAACTGTAAATAACCTGGATCTAGTGTTTGTTGTTAGGCTTATTACAGAAGACAATCTCAACTGACTTGGATTTTCCACCATTGTTAACACTCCCTGTGAATGTTATTTTAATATATTACGACATAAGGACAATCTTGTTAGACAACTGTAAAATATTTTACACTAAAAATATTTCACCTTAACTACTATTTAGTAGATGTTTGAGACAAAGTACCAATTACTATAATTTTTGACAATATGAACATTAGATCTACCATAACACTTTGTACCAATGGAAACGACTGAACGAGTGAAATAAGACTCAATAAGAATTTTTTGTTGCTAGTTAGTTTAATTTGTAACCACTACATAAGAATAACTGTATTCAAAAGATTTGGCCCTCACTTTGAACGCATCATGTTGACTTCTGCTCGAACTGCTGTTTGTCGGGTTATTACCAATACTGCAATAATAACTAATATACAAATGTATGCAAATAAAATAAACATCTAAATTTATGTAACATTAAACACTTGTATTTTTTAATATAGGTTTTCATTATTCATAATCCAATTGAAAATATTTCATTATTGGAATGAGTAGGGATACATGATATGTGAGTCATACAGTTGCTGTAAAATGAAAATAAAATTCCAAATCTAATAGTACTTTTATAGCACTTATATACAGGTTGATTGGTCGACTAACTGTACAAATAAAAATAATATTAGCATGCTTCACATTTTCAGAGATTTAAAAACTCTGCATCTCAGAATATATAAATGCACATAAATATGTTAACATGGTATTTTGGAGCTACTCTCACTTCTTTCTAATATGGGCATACAGCAATTCAGCTGCTTTATTTTCAAGAAACCAACCCTTTCTTTAAGTTTACAAGAAGATTTCTATTTTCATGTATATATATTATATATATATATATATTTTTTTTTTTTTTTTTTTTTTCAAATTGATCATTATTTGATCATGACATTAATATTTCACAACAGACACCTTAAAACCATAGCTTCCTGAATATGAATAATGAACTTAATATTCAGGTCATTAAGCAATCGACTATATGCTCGGTAATGTAAGAAATTTCACCCGACCAGGAAATAACACGAACAGTGACAGCAATGAGCATAGAAAGTTTAACAAATCTGGCTGGTCTGTGAATTGTCATGGAAATAAACTTTTAAAATGTGAGAAAAGTGATTACTATACTTTTGTGTGGTATGAACATCATCCATTTGTTCAGGCTCGTTCATAAAATCATTGTCTTCATCAGACATCCCACCTTCCCTGAAAATGATATTAAACAACAGAAATAAGACAAACTAGATTGGGCCAACTCGGCGCCAACATATCCCCAGACAGGTCATCACTCACGCCACAGGTTTTGATCGGGAATTTTTAAAAACATAATTACCCATTATTATATGAACTTCAGCACATCAATCTACTCTGTTTATATCTTCCAAGGAAGATGGTGTATCCCCAGACGCCGAATACATAACTCAAATTATATTTTCAATCTTCCTGCAATGATAACTCTAAACCTATTTTCAAAGTATTTAAATGATTGATGATTGAATGTCCATTCTAAAATAATAATCCCAAAAGAGCATATCTGTTTCTATATTTGTTGACAAATAAAATATTATTTTTAACTCAACTCATCATACTTTTCAATCTTCCTTCAAAGTATTTAAATGATTGATGATTCAATGTCCATTCTAAAATTCATAATCCCAAAAGCGCATATCTGTTTCTATATTTGTTCACAAATAAAATATTATTTAAAAAAAAATTATTTATATTATTATTTTATTATATTATTTTTAGAATTTGCAAATTGTTTTCAGTTATTCATTTCCTCTATACCTATATATGTGGTCCATATATATGCAACCTAAATATGTGACACAATCTCAGTTCTGACTCCCCTTTGTGTTATATGTAATGAAGCCCACCACCTCCCACCCCCACCCCTCTCCCCTTCTCCACATCTCTCTCACTATTACACAAGATCTGCAACCCCATTGAGGTCTTTGTTTCTCATCTGATATCATTAAATACCTTTGTTTATTTAGTGTCACTCAATATAGCTGGAGGTCCCAGAGGTGGGTGGGGGGAATCCGGGTGGGGGATGTGGGTTGGGACTTAGTTTAGTTTATTAGTTTATTATAGTGACATGTATTATGTTGACAAGGATTATACAAAAACTATTGAAGTAATACCCAGCCCTATATGGGCTTATAAGTCACTTTAAATAGAGAGTTAATAACAAACAGAGCAAACATATTTTGAGGTAAGATACAGTAAATAAAGACAGCAATTCAATACATAAAAATTAACAATATAATTTACTTTTTCTTTCTTGCCACAAATGAAAAATAAAATTAATAACCATATTGACATTCATATGAGTTAATACCCTTGATAATTGATCTATTAATAATTCAGATTTATCTATATTTAAAATTTTGAAATATTTCATACGAATCAGCTCTAAAGCTGGACAAACACAAACAAAATGTATCTCATCTTCTACATCTTTTTTACACAGTTTACATGTTCTCTCAAAGAGATGGAGTGCTACAGCATAAATGGTAAACAAACAATCTATATAAAAGGGGTACTCAAATACAAAAAGAATTGAGAATTTTAAGTATGTGATTATCAACTGAAATGAGTTCATAACTGTAGGAGCTGTGTCAAAATTAACTGAGGCAAGTTGAATAAAACTGGGCTAGTTGAGGGTTAAAAATCCCCTAGTTTTACTACATACGGATATAATTTCATTAATATTGGGACTTAAAGCTCACTTAAAGTGTCCATTTTGTCTACTTGAATATGTTTAACTGGCGTTTAACCAGTTTCATTTTAAAAAGTTAAAAACTCAGCAAGCAGAGGTATAACACACAAAAATAAGTTCTTAAAAGACTAAGATAGCCATAACATTATTAATATTCAAAATTTAAATAGACAGGCATTTCCTTTTAAAAATTTAAAGATTTCAGCTCTATAACCCACATAGTTTGACAGTTACTGGGCTTTAAAGTGGCATAATGTCCATAAATTGGGTTTCTGTGGGCATTTTACAATTGTTAAAGAGACCTTAGCAATTAAACTACAGATCTGAAACTTTTTGGGGGACATACATAACAAACAAAAATTATATATAATACAGTTTAAGACTTGTCACACTAAGCATTTCCAAATAACAGGGCAAAATACGGAAAAAATGTCCAAAAAGGCACTTGGGCGAGTGTCTATGGCCCTCATACACTTAAAGTGTCCATTTTGTCTACTTGAATATGTTTAACTGGCGTTTAACCAGTTTCATTTTAAAAAGTTAAAAACTCAGCAAGCAGAGGTATAACACACAAAAATAAGTTCTTAAAAGACTAAGATAGCCATAACATTATTAATATTCAAAATTTAAATAGACAGGCATTTCCTTTTAAAAATTTAAAGATTTCAGCTCTATAACCCACATAGTTTGACAGTTACTGGGCTTTAAAGTGGCATAATGTCCATAAATTGGGTTTCTGTGGGCATTTTACAATTGTTAAAGAGACCTTAGCAATTAAACTACAGATCTGAAACTTTTTGGGGGACATACATAACAAACAAAAATTATATATAATACAGTTTAAGACTTGTCACACTAAGCATTTCCAAATAACAGGGCAAAATACGGAAAAAATGTCCAAAAAGGCACTTGGGCGAGTGTCTATGGCCCTCATACACAGGTTAAATGTCTACTAAAAACCTTGATTTTCGCCATATGTAAAAAGGACATAATAATGCATTCCCAGATGGGATTTCAGCTCCATCAATCACACAGTTTAACAGTCACAGGGCTTAAAGGTGGTAAAAAGTCCAAATATTGGGTCTCTGTGGGCCTTTTAGAGATCTCGATGTGGCTTTCAAATTAAAGCTTCAGACTTAAAATTTGTTACATACTAAGATTACACATAGAATATGTATCTAATAAAGTTTGAAACTTCTCAGACTTACCATTTCCAAGTTACAGAGCAAAATATGTGAAAAATGTCTTAAAAGGGTCACTCAGGTGGGTGTTTAAGGTCCTCATACACAGGTTAAATGTTTACTTGAAGCCTTGATTTTTGGCACATGTAAAAAGAACATAATAATGTATTCCCAGATGAGATTTCAGCTCTATCAGTCACATAGTTTAACAGTCACAGGCCTTAAAATTGGCAAAAAGTCCAAATACTGGGTCTTTATGGGGCCTTCTAGAGACCTAAATGTGGCCTTCAAATTAAAGCTTCAGACTTAAAATTTGTCACATACTAAGATTACACATAGAATATGCATCTAATACAGTTTGAAACTTCTTAGACTTACCATTTCCAAGTTACAGGGCAAAATATGTGAAAAATGTCTAAAAATGGTCACTCGGGTGGGGATTTATGGTCCTCATACACAGGTTAAATGTCTTCTTAAAGCCTTAATTTTTGGCACATATATAAATAACATACTAATATCTTCCCAGATAGGATTTGAGCTCTATCAGTCACATAGTTTGACAGTCACAGGGCTTAAAAGTAGCAAAAAGTCCAAATATTGGGTCTTTGGGAGCCTTTTAGAGACCTCAATTTGACCTTCAAAATTAAAGCTTCAGACTTAAAATCTGTTACATACTAAGATTACACACAGAATATATATCTAATACAGTTTGAAACTTCTCAGACTTACCATTTCCAAGTTACAGGGAAAAAGATGTGAAAAATGTCTTATAAGGGTCACTCGGGTGGGTGTTTATGGTCCTGATACACAGGTTAACTGTCCATTAAAGGCCTAAATGTTGGGGCACATATAAGAAAACACATAGATATATTCCCAGATGATATTTAACTTAGATGAGAGACATAGTTTGAAAGCTACAGTGCTTGAAAGTGGCAAAAAGTGCATAAATTGGGTCTCTGTGGGCACTTTTGAGACCTTAAGTCGACCCCTTTGGGTAAACCTACAGCCCTAAAATTTTCTACAGACAAGGATTACATATCAAAGTTATACCTAGCACAGTTTGAGACTCATCAGAATTACCACTTCCAAATTATAGGGCAAAATATGTGAAAAGTATAGCAAAAAATCCCTAAGTGGGGGTATTTATGGGCCTCAAGGACAATTTTCTCCTCAACTTAAAGTCGTGATTTTCGGCACATGTACTAAGAACATATTAATGTGTTGTCAGGTAAAATTTCAGCCAGCTGAGCATCATAGTTTGTGACCTACAGGGCTCTAAGTGGCCAAAAGTGCAATTTCTGACCTTAAGGTGGCCATAAGTTCTTTTTTACTGGGAGTTTAAGGTCACCTTAAAATAGGGATCTTCCTTTGGGCACCCTTAACATGTGTACCAAGTTTGAAAAAAAAATATTAATTTGTTTTTGAGTTATCGCGTCCACAAGGAAATTTCTACGGCGGCGGCGGCGGCGGCGGCGGCGCGACGGACCTGAATCCAATATATCCCCGACTTTCGTCTGGGGATATAATTATACAACATACACAGAGATCTGCCATGATCAGAGGCAATGAGACCTATTAGCTAGTATATAATGTCATACCAATGACAAAACAGATGAAAATTTTTAAACACAATGTGACAGCTGATTCTGATGTTAAATGTAATACACTGCATAAGTGGCATATATTTGATTCATATAATAGCAAACCAAATCCAATTACAACTGGTTTTCAAAAAAAAAAAAATGTATTTAAGAACAAAAGTCTAAAATATTGTATATAAACACTTAATTAATAATGTGTACATATATTAAATTTTGTTAATATGTTACAGGCAATCTGTGTAACCAGGCATTACGCGTAATGACTGGTCATTTCAGTCATTACGCGAAATACCTAGGCATTTCATGTAACGACTGAAAATGAATCATAAATTATTTTGATATTATATAGTGTTATATTTGCTTGTTGTATACCAAGATAATATCTTTTATGTCGATTCATGAATAATGATAATAAAAATGGTATTATGATTATAATATCTATTTTCAATTATGTTGAAAAAACTCTTTTATCACTATCCATAAAAAGAATACAGAAAACATAATAATACATACAAATACAAAATAAGGTTAACAGTAATGTTTCAAAAAAGTGGCACAATTGACCAAGACTAATTTCAGCTCCTGAATGTTTTATTATTACTAATTATGTGATAAAATTGTTTATTTACTCACTTATGCAAAAATGCATGAGATACATCATAATATAGCTTCATTTATTGTACTAGAGTTACAATAGTTACAGTAGAAAACTACATCTTGAATTGCTTATAGCAAGAAATAATCATATTCTATCAAAAAGATATTTCAAAAAGATCATTACACAGATTTCCTGAAATCTCAAATACTTGTTTAGGCAATCTGTGTAACACTGAACCTTATACTTCAGTCATTGCAATTTTAACCTTGTTTCATCTAACAGGATGAACGAAATGCCTGAACTGTTTAGGCATTTTGCGAAATGACTGAAATGTTCAGTCATTACGCATAATGCCTGGTTACACAGATTGCCTGAAACAAATATACAGTGAATCCTTCTCCAAAGTTCAACTTTTAGAAATTAAATATATCAATAATTTTAAGTACATTTACAGGAACATATTTTTAGCCAATTTGTGTTAAACCCTCTACAAGTTTCTGCTAAATAACCCAATAACATTTACCACTCAATCTAAATGTATCTTCCGATATAATTTAAAAATACTTTGAAATCCCTTTTTTTTGGTTTTAAATAACAAAGTTTCTCACCCATGGAAAGAATCAAAAGTCTGCCTAGTTTCACTGCTGTCACTTCGTTGCTTCTGTGCTTTGGAGAGATCTTCCAGAGTTTTCCAATAGGAGTCTCCCAGCAGCTTACAGATGTTACACCTCATGCCACTGGCTGAGCAGTAGATTCCCTTCTCAGACCTGCAGCTCTCACAATCGTTGTGTAGATCAAACATAAACATGGGCTGTCTGCAACTCTTGCACATTTTCTTGTCTCGGTTGGGACTCGATTGTAAATGTACAAAGCAATTCCTGCAAGAAATATTTTTTTTTTAAACAGAAAGGGACTGTAAAATGAAAAATAGCCAGTCTCGGCAGGCAAGAACCTCAACCGCAGGTACAATGGGCAACAACACTTAGATTTGGGAAATTCGAAGAACTTCAGTTTAAGAAGTATATAGAACCCACGAGATGTTGTCAGATATAAGAAGATTCATGTACTTGAAGAAGAGTGGAAACTTACATTATCTTATATATTCACGATGTGAGCTGCAGGCCCAAGGACCAACAGCTAAGAGATATATGGCCATTTTAGTATGATAATCATACATAACCTTGAATCAGGGGTACAAGGCCAAATTTGACACTTGTAAAAGATTAGGAGACCATGATTTCCTACAGGTTGTTTTCACATTTGGAAGCCCTAGAACCAATAATAAGGGAGATACAAGAGCTTTTAGTATGATGACCCAAACTGACCTTGAAACAGGGGTCAAAAGCCAAAACTGGCACTTGCTCGAGATATCCAGGCCATGACTTCCTACGGTTAGTTTCACATTTTGAAGCTGTAGCAGCAATAATAAGGGAGAATACTTTGTCTTTCATACAGATTCACTATTCCAGTTATTGGTTGCTTTTGGGACACAACAATCAGTTTTAAACACCAAAATCACCACTACTAGGAAGCATCAATGGCCTATTTCTTCACTGTGCCATAATTTCACATTTATGGAATCTGTGCAAGTTTATAGTGCTGTTTTTGTGCATTGAACATACAAATATAAAATGATATGATTAATATATTACCACAATTAAAAGTTAAAAGTTTCAATGTAAAATACTGAATTAAGATTCCAAGTTTTACTTACTTTACTGGAGTTTTCGGACTTTCTTGGGTTTTGTCCTTATTTTTCGATGAACCCTTTTCGGCTGAAAAAAAAAGACAAACTAGAGGATCGCTCGCAAAAAAAAAAGATAATGTTTTTGCATAGCAAAAACAAAGCGTCCCAAAAAGGATATAAAGGTGAGTGCTAAAGTATTAAGAAAATGCTTCGTTTCTAGCCTTATACTGTTGTGGCAACCAAAGTCAGCGCAGTCTGCTCTATCTAGTACGGTTTTCAAGATATAAGCATTTTTGTGTTTTGCAAAAAATAAAAAAATTAAAAATGTCCGCTATATTTGGCGAGACAAAAATATTTTGAAAATTGGCATGGCTACTCTGCAGAGATACCCAGCAGGTCCAAAATTTTGTTGAGTTCACTCCATATAGCACGGTTTTCGAGATATAAGCACTTTTGTGTTTTGCAAAAACTTTGAAAATTCAAAATGGCCACCATTTTTGGGGAGACAAAAATTTTTGTCAAGACCACTGCCGTGGTGTGTATCTCCCGCCGAGCATTAAAGCAGAAGAAATAGCTTTTCCGAGATATTCACAATTTTTCATTTTCGTGTGTGAAAGGTCTTCCAAAAGTAGGTGAATGAGTTATTTGAGAAAAATTGGCTATCTGCAATACTATTAAGAGATAATTCACATTTACTCATTTTGAGTAGGTGAATAATTATCTATGGGTGTGAAACTTCACCAAGTGAAAGCTCTCCCAAAAGTAGGTGAATGAGTTATTTGAGAAAAATTGGCTATCTGCAATACTTTTAGAGATAATTCGCATTTACTCATTTTGAGTAGGTGAGTAATTAGCTATGGGTCTGAAACTTCACCATGTGAAAGCTCTCCCACAAGTAGATGAATGAGTATTTGATAAAAATTGGGTATCCGCAATACTTTTACAGATAATTAGCATTTACTCATTTTGAGTAGGTGAATAAATAGCTATGGGTCTGAAACTTCACAGAGTGAAAGCTCTCCCAAAAGTAGGTGAATGAGTTATTTGAGAAAAATTGGCTATCTGCAATACTTTTAGAGATAATTCACATTTACTTATTTTGAGTAGGTGAATAATTAGCTATGGGTCTGAAACTTCACCAAGTGAAAACTCTGCCAAAAGTAGGTGAATGAGTTATTTGAGAAAAATTGGCTATCTGCAATACTTTTAGAGATAATTCGCATTTACTCATTTTGAGTAGGTGAGTAATTTGCTATGGGTCTGAAACTTCACCAAGTGAAAGCTCTCCTAAAAGTAGGTGAATGAGTTATTTGAGAAAAATTGGCTATCTGCAATACTTTTAGAGATAATTCGCATTTACTCATTTTGAGTAGACGAGTAATTAGCTATGGGTCTGAAACTTCACCAAGTGAAAGCTCTCCCAAAAGTAGGTGAATGATTAATTTGAGAAAAATTGGCTATCTGCAATACTTTTAGAGATAATTCGCATTCACTCATTTTGAGTAGGTGAGTAATTAGCTATGGGTCTGAAACTTCACCAAGTGAAAGCTCTCCCAAAAGTAGGTGAATGAGTTATTTGAGAAAAATTGGCTATCTGCAATACTTTACAGATAATTCGCATTTACTCATTTTGAGTAGGTGAGTAATTAGCTATGGGTCTGAAACTTCACCAAATGAAAGCTCTCCCAAAAGTAGGTGAATGATTAATTTGAGAAAAACTGGCTATCTGCAATACTTTTAGAGATAATTCGCATTTACTCATTTTGAGTAGGTGAGTAATTAGCTATGGGTCTGAAACTTCACCAAGTGAAAGCTCTCCCAAAAGTAGGTGAATGAGTTATTTGAGAAAAATTGGCTATCTGCAATACTTTTAGAGATAATTCGCATTTACTCATTTTGAGTAGGTGAGTAATTAGCTATGGGCCTGAAACTTCACCAAGTGAAAGCTCTCCCAAAAGTAGGTGAATGAGTTATTTGAGAAAAATTGGCTATCTGCAATACTTTTAGAGATAATTCACATTTACTCATTTTCAGTAGGTGAGTAATTAGCTATGGGTCTGAAACTTCACCAAGTGAAAGCTCTGCCAAAAGTAGGTGAATGAGTTATTTGAGAAAAATTGGCTATCTGCAATACTTTTAGAGATAATTCGCATTTACTCATTTTGAGTAGGTGAGTAATTAGCTATGGGTCTGAAACTTCACAGAGTGAAAGCTCTCCCAAAAGTAGGTGAATGAGTTATTTGAGAAAAATTGGCTATCTGCAATACTTTTAGAGATAATTCACATTTACTCATTTTCAGTAGGTGAGTAATTAGCTATGGGTCTGAAACTTCACCAAGTGAAAGCTCTCCCAAAAGTAGGTGAATGAGTTATTTGAGAAAAATTGGCCATCTGCAATACTTTTAGAGATAAATCGCATTTACTCATTTTGAGTAGGTGAGTAATTAGCTATGGGTCTGAAACTTCACCAAGTGAAAGCTCTCCCAAAAGTAGGTGAATGAGTTATTTGAGAAAAATTGGCTATCTGCAATACTTTTAGAGATAATTCACATTTACTCATTTTCAGTAGGTGAGTAATTAGCTATGGGTCTGAAACTTCACCAAGTGAAAGCTCTGCCAAAAGTAGGTGAATGAGTTATTTGAGAAAAATTGGCTATCTGCAATACTTTTAGAGATAATTCGCATTTACTCATTTTGAGTAGGTGAGTAATTAGCTATGGGTCTGAAACTTCACAGAGTGAAAGCTCTCCCAAAAGTAGGTGAATGAGTTATTTGAGAAAAATTGGCTATCTGCAATACTTTTAGAGATAATTCGCATTTACTCATTTTGAGTAGGTGAGTAATTAGCTATGGGTCTGAAACTTCACCAAGTGAAAGCTCTCCCAAAAGTAGGTGAATGATTAATTTGACAAAAATTGGCTATCTTTTAGAGATAATTCACATTTACTCATTTTGAGTAGGTGAGTAATTAGCTATGGGTCTGAAACTTCACCAAGTGAAAGCTCTCCCAAAAGTAGGTGAATGAGTTATTTGAGAAAAATTGGCTATCTGCAATACTTTTAGAGATAATTCGCATTTACTCATTTTGAGTAGGTGAGTAATTAGCTATGGGTCTGAAACTTCACCAAGTGAAAGCTCTCCCAAAAGTAGGTGAATGAGTTATTTGAGAAAAATTGGCTATCTGCAATACTTTTAGAGATAATTCGCATTTACTCATTTTGAGTAGGTGAGTAATTAGCTATGGGTCTGAAACTTCACCATGTGAAAGCTCTCCCATAAGTAGATGAATGAGTTATTTGATAAAAATTGGGTATCCGCAATACTTTTACAGATAATTAGCATTTACTCATTTTGAGTAGGTAAATAATTAGCTATGGGTCTGAAACTTCACCATGTGAAAGCTCTCCCAAAAGTAGGTGAATGAGTTATTTGAGAAAAATTGGCTATCTGCAATACTTTTAGAGATAATTCGCATTTACTCATTTTGAGTAGGTGAGTAATTGGCTATGGATCTGAAACTTCACCATGTGAAAGCTCTTCCAAAAGTAGGTGAATGAGTTATTTGAGAAAAATTGGCCATCTGCAATACTTTTAGAGGTAATTCGCATTTACTCTTTTTGAGTAGGTGAGCAATTAGCTATGGGTCTGAAACTTCACCAAGTGAAAGCTCTTTGGGATAGCTGCTCTGCAGAGATACCCTGAAGATAAAAAATTTCGTCGAAATCGCTCTATGTAGCACGGTTTTCGAAATATTAGCATTTTTGTGTTTTGCAATTTTTGCGCAAAAATTCGAAAATTCAAAATGGCCGCCATTTTTGGCAAGACAAATTTTTTTTGAAAATTGGCATGGCTACTCTGCAGAGATACCCAGTGGGTCAAAAATTTCGTCGAAATCGCTCTATCTAGCACGGTTTTCGAGATATAAGCATTTTTGTGTTTTGCAATTTTGCGAAAAATTCGAAAATTCAAAATGGCCGCCATTTTTTGCGAGAAATTTTTTGTTTGAAAATTGGCATGGCTACTCTGCAGAGATACCCTACGGGTCAAAAATTTCCTCGAAATCGCTCTATCTAGCAGGGTTTTTGAGATATAAGCATTTTTATGTTTTGCAATTTTTGCGAAAAATTCGAAAATTCAAAATGGCCGCCATTTTTGGCGAGACAAAATTTTTTTGAAAATTGGCATGGCTACTCTGCAGAGATACCCTGTGGGTCAAAAATTTCGTCGAAATCGCTCTATCTAGCAGGGTTTTCGAGATATAAGCATTTTTATGTTTTGCAATTTTTGCGAAAATTTCGAAAATTCAAAATGGCCGCCATTTTTGGCGAGACAAAAATTTTTTGAAAATTGGGAAAAGTACTCTGCAGAGATATCCTGTGGGTCAAAAATTTTGTCTAAATTGCTCTATCTAGCACGGTTTTTGAGATATAAGCATTTTTGTGTTTTGCAATTTTTGCGAAAATTTCGAAAATTCAAAATGGCCGCCATTTTGGGCGAGAGAAAAATTTTTTGAAAATTGGGAAAACTACTCCGCAGAGATACCCTGCGGGTCAAAAATTTCGTCGAAATCGCTCTATCTAGCACGGTTTTCGAGATATAAGCATTTTTGTGTTTTCCTTATTTGGAAAATTCGTAATGATTAATTAATCATTAATTACTCGGCCATTTCTTGACCAATCAATGCCAAAATCTAATGATTTCCAGATTTTAATAGAATGAATGTATTTGCCAAGTTTCAGGTGAATTGATAAAATTCCTTTCAAGTTATCATCCGGACAAGCTTCCCCATCGAAAAAAGACATTTTTGGTCATGTGACCTCTCTGATTGGTTGAAATGTCACTGCAGCATATTCAAAAAAATTCCCCAAGGCTAATGCCTAAACCTGCCAAATTTGAAAAGAATCCGCCTAACGGTTACAGAGTTATAAGGAAAACAAAATGCGGAGCCAGCGGAGCCAGAAGCTCTCCCATACACAAACAAGCGTCCCTTGCGGGACGCTTAAAAATGTATTCACATGATAGCTTTTATGAGCATCATGTAATTGAAGGGGTGGAGGAAAGATGTGCATACCAGTTGGTCAAGAATCTGAACTGTTAACCCCTTATTTAAGTTAGTATATTTGGTATATACTGTATACAGGCAGAGGAGATGTGTAAAATGTCAAATATCTCTTTTTATCCAAACTGGAGTCATAAAGTTGATTTTCTTGAATTTTTCAATGTGTCTACAAAACTGTTGCATCATAAATTCTCTGACTCCCTAAATCTCAAAGATTTCCTTCCAAACACTACTCCCGTCAAGGTCACATGGATTGTAAACTTTTTTTAATTACAACAAATCTTGAACCAATGCAATTTCATTTGTGATACAATAACACTTCTGAAACAATTAAGAGCTAATTAAGTGATCACACTGAATTTTCAATATCACTATCCCATTAATTAAAAAAAGACTCCCCCCAAATATGTTGTGGTATTTACCTGACTTTAATATACCCTTCAAATTTCCACTGAACAGTATAACTACAAATTCTGTTGCAGTCTACATATTCTAGTACCTGAATTCACCTACCAGTGGATGTATTCTGTTTTCCATTGGGTTTTGTTGATGTTGGGGTTGACTTCTCTTTCCTACATCGATTACATGTTGCGTGTCGGTCCTTTGAAGGCATGTAGAATGAACAGCACACACACTTCTTCACCTTTGAGGACTCTGGATAATACACAAGTAAAACTCACATATTCAATTAAGCTTCTGGTATGTTACTGAAAGAGAGAGAGCAATATCTCCCTACTTTAGGACCTTTTTGACTAAAATCAACTGCATGAGTACACCCTACGTGTAGTTATATTCTCCAATACTAAAAGACAGAGGCTCCAGCATGACCATGTATCGATGTAATGAGGTTCTTCAGCTTGCAAGGGGGATAGATCCCCACAACAGAAGCCTGCGAATTATAACTGTTCATCTGAGCAACTAGTATAGGTATTGGTGCTCAATCTTTCATTGTCGATCTATCATCCCACGGAACTGCCGATATTGACACATACTCTCAGAATTTCAATATCCAAATAACATACACCAAAGACAGAATACTTTTACTGCTGAAACAAATATTTATTGTATAAAATCCTTAAAAGGCACACTTAAACTGAAACAAAACAGGGTCAAGTCTGTTCGTTTACATTGTCTGTGACCTACTTCCTGTTTCACGGAAGAGATACAAAACCTGACAGCTAGTAGACATGAAAGCATAAAAACTCTTCTTTTAAGTGTCTTTTATATATATATATATTTTTTTTTTCTACTGCAGAAATGTATTTTTGATGCCTAACACTATGTTTCACTTATTCCTTGAATAAATATGTGGAACTTTTACAAAAACCTCCAAAATCGCCCTCTGCTTATGTTACAGTTCCGATATTGCAATATTGATCGATACACCACCCTGAATTATCCTTTCATATTGATCCTCCACATGGCATTCAATCCTAATACTATGAGCCACTAGGTACCTGGATCAAAACCAGGTCCTCCGTGTTCCTAGGTGAGTGTGTTAGTCACTAGACCACAGTGGCAGATGAAGTGAAAGTAAAAAGCCCGATTTTCCTATATTGATGGACAAGTTTTTAAACAGCTGGAGTTATATATGAAAAGGGCTTAAGCTTCCGTTTGGGGTAAAATACTTTCCAAAATTTAGCACTTAATCAGATGTAGTCACCAGACTATTGTTGATTGATTTTAACAAAAAAAGATTTTCACCTCACCTCATTTTCATCAGATCAATTTAATGCAAGAAGGCCAAGGTAGACTCTTTACATCCAATTTCAAAAGCCAAGGTCAATTATATACAAAATTTCTACATCAATTGCTTCAAACAGAGCTTATTTTAGATGTTGAAAGTACAGCATTCACTTGGAAAATTCAACCAATACCAGTCACACCATTTAAGTACACTCTGACTAATAATTACTTTTTTTCCGGGCCGTTTCTGTGGTTTCATCATTTTTCTCTGCCCCGTCATCATCACTCTGTGGATACATGGAGGTGACAAAACCCCACAATTCCTCACTCCAGTTCTCACAGTCGGCACACTTGGGCCCACCCCCTTTACATCTCAGTCCTTGCATCTGTCGACACTGTTTGCACTCTCTGTGAGTGTCAAAGGACGGCATATAGTGGCCACAGGATGCTTTCTTTTGAGTCAGTAGGTAAGAGTTCATACCATCAGAGGTCCTGCACAACACAATCAAAAAGGGTGCATGATCAAGTAAATACATTAAATCTATATGGTAAGTGAGAAAATAGTCCGCAGGTATTTCACTTTCATTTCACTAGAAATAAATAAAAAAAAAAAAAAATAAGTGAAAAGTACATATAACTAGACCTAGCGCATCGGAGAACCGATGCAAATTGTATCCACCGTAAAGACAATGCACCAAAACCTCTAGGACCAATAATAAGCGAGTTATAAGCACTTTTAAGTTTGGCTATCCTCATTTGACCTTGAAGGAGGGGCCCAATGTCAAATCTGACCACACCAGAAGATTCCCAGCGCATGATTTCCTATATGTTGGTTTACCATCCCAAACATCTAGGACCAATAATAAGCGAGTTATAAGCACTTTTTAGTTTGGCTGTCCTCATTTGACCTTGACCGTGGGGCCCAAGGTCAAATCCAACCACACCAGAAGATTCCCAGCCCATGATTTCCAATGTGTTGGTTTACCATCCCAAACCTCTAGGACCAATAATAAGCGAGTTATAAGCACTTTTAAGTTTGGCTATCCTCATTTGACCTTGAAGGAGGGGCCCCAAGGTCAAATCCGACCACACCAGAAGATTCCCAGCACATGATTTTCTATATGCTGGTTTACCATGACAAACCTCTAGGACCAATAATAAGCGAGTTATAAGCACTTTTAAGTTTGGCTGCCCTCATTTGACCTTGAATGAGGAGCCCAAGGTCAAATCCGACCACACCAGAAGATTCCCAGCCCATGATTTCCTATATGTTGGTTTACCATCCCAAACCTCTATGACCAATAATAAGCGAGTTATAGGCACTTTTACCTTTGGCTATTCTCGTTTGACCTTGAAGGAGGGGCCCAGGTCAAATCCGACCACACCAGAAGACTCCCAGCCCATGATTTTCTATATGCTGGTTTACCATCCCAAACCTCTAGGACCAATAATAAGCGAGTTATAAGCACTTTTAAGTTTGGCTGTCCTCGTTTGACCTTGAAGGAGGGGCCCACGGTCAAATCCGACCACACCAGAAGGTTCCCAGCCCATGATTTTCTATAGGTTGGTTTACCATCCCAAACCTCTACGACCAATAATGAGCAAGTTATAGGCACTTTTACCTTTGGCTATTCTCGCTTGACCTTGAAGGAGGGGCCCAAGGTCAAATCCGACCACACCAGAAGATTCCCAGCCCATGATTTTCTATATGCTGGTTTACCATCCCAGACCTCTAGGACCAATAATAAGCGAGTTATAAGCACTTTTAAGTTTGGCTGTCCTCATTTGACCTTGAATGAGGGGTCCAAGGTCAAATCCGACCACACCAGAAGATTCCCAGCCCATGATTTCCTATATGTTGGTTTACCATCCCAAACCTCTAGGACCAATAATAAGCGAGTTATAGGCACTTTTACCTTTGGCTATCCTCATTTGACCTTGAAGGAGGGGCCCAAGATCAAATCCGACCACACCAGAAGATTCCCAGCCCATGATTTTCTATATGCTGGTTTACCATACCGAACCTCTAGGACCAATAATAAGCGAGTTATAAGCACTTTTAAGTTTGGCTGCCCTCGTTTGACCTTGAATGAGGGGCCCAAGGTCAAACCCGACCTCACCACAAGATTTCCAGCCCATGATTTTCTATATATTGGTTTACCATCCCAAACCTCTAGGACCAATAATAAGCGAGTTATAGGCACTTTTACCTTTGGCTATCCTCGTTTGACCTTGAAGGAGGGGCCCAAGGTCAAATCCGACCACACCAGAAGATTCCCAGCCCATGATTTCCTATACGTTCGTTTACCATCCCAAACCTCTAGGACCAATAATAAGCGAGTTATAAGCACTTTCAAGTTTGGCTGTCATCGTTTGACCTTGAAGGAGGGGCCCAAGGTCAAATCCGACCACTCCAGAAGATTCCCAGCCCATGATTTCCTATATGTTGGTTTACCATCCCAAACCTCTAGGATTGATAATAAGCGAGTTATAAGCACTTTTAAGTTTGGCTATCCTCGTTTGACCTTGAAGGAGGGGTCCAAGGTCAAATCTGACCACATCAGAAGATTCGCAGCACATGATTTCCTATAGGTTGGCTTCACATTGCAAACCTCTAGGACCAATAATAAGGGAGATATAGGCACTTTTAAAGTCCGCTATGTGGGTTACTTCGGCACTCCGTGGATGACCTTGAATTAGGAGCTTCAAGGTCAAATGTGTGCAAGGTTGTAGAGGACATGTATATGTGTCATACATATCACCTATGAAGAGATTCAACCTTCTACCTATGAGGAAGAGCCAGTAGAAAAATGTAGATTATTTTCAAAGAAATGCCCGTGGTGGCCATCTTGTTTTTCAGAATGAGGCTATTTTCCTTCCCAGAGAAGCTTACCCCCCAATGAAGATATCCTGCAAATTTGGTGAACCTAGCTGCTGTTGTTTTCCTCTTAGAGCGTTAACGCCGAAAATCTCTCTACGCGCGGCGGCGGCGGATGCTTCCGGTGGATACAATAATCAGCTGTAACAATTTATATACCTTTGTGACGGAGAAATATGTTTCAAACATAGCAGCAGAAACATTCTGACAGAGCCAAGGTCAAAGGTTACACCACGGTTAAACCATGATATTGCACACCTACCACATCACGCTCCACTCCCCCCCACCAGTGTCCCTATTAAGTATCAACATCCTACACCTTTCCATTTCTGAAATATAGCCAGGACAAGATTTTCAAACTCAAGATCATTACTGCAAGGTCAAATCAAGGTCACAGCAAGACATCTCACACCTACACCACCCGACCAATGTCCCTACCAAGTATCAACTGCCTGCGTCTTCCAGCTTCGGAGAAACAGCCCAGACAAGACTTTTTTCTCACTGCCTGTCAGCATGTCCACCCTCCCACCAACCTGAATGTCACGAGTGAAAATACCGTAGCACCTCTATTACTGAACCTTCTTTTATCTGAATTTTCAATTATTCAACCTAATAACCCACTCTCTCAATTGCATTTATACCTTTTGTCTTACCCCTTCTATTATCCGAACCAACTGTTCCTCCCCCAAGAAGGTTGGATAATAGAGGTTATACTGTACCTTGTTTTAAAAATATTAGTCGTTAGAATAGTTACCTTAAAAACAAGCTTACGATTAATAAGATAGCCTTTTTTTTTAATGAATGAGTACCTTTACACTTACCAGTATATGTTAAGGCTGTGTACGGTGCACCGGAGCACTGAGATTTCTTATAAGTTCCGGTACCAAAATGATACTTCATTGACGATTTTCATTTGAAATATAGAAAAAAAGAAAGAAAAAAGACACAGATTGTACAGTTAATAATAATAAAAATGCTTACTTGTTCACGTTTTTGGATAAAATATGCCGTGAAAGTTGGTCTCAGGTGTACTGAAATGTACTGAAATTCACTAGCAAATAAAAGTTGAAAGATCTCGTGTTTTTTTTTTGTGACGCAAGTGTATTATTGTGACGCATGTTTTATTCATTGTGACGAAATTAGGTGTCTAGAATCAATATTCAGGTGTCTAAATCATCAAGAATCAATATTCAGGCATCTAAATCATCTAGATTTACAAGCATACTAGTTTAGTTATTGTTTAAGCATCTAAATGATTTAAATTCCAAAATGTCATCAAATAAAAGAAGTGCAGTGTGGCAATATTTCGAAGTATCTAATGATGACAAGTCCAAGACTTTATGTCAGCTTTGCAATGCTGTGTTGGTGTTTAAAGGTAAGCTAAATTCTTTTTTGGCCAACCACAATTTATATTCCTTCATTGCCTCTTCAGAAACTAAAGTTGTAATCTCATATTCATGATTTTAAACATTTTAAACATTTTAAAACTGTTTTCTTAATGAATATTGTGCTGTATTTGTTTAAATTTTCAATTTAAAATAAAAAAAAGAGGTCCTCTTATTGCATTTAATCACAGGCTGCCATATGTGTCTGGGGTTTGACTGTAGTATGTGGCATCTGGTTTCACTCAAGTTTATATCATTTCATCACAGGCTCTCACATGTGTCTGGGTTTGACTGTAGTATATGGCATCTAGTTTCACTCAAATATATATCACTTAATCACAGGCTGTCACATGTGGTAAGTGACAAGCCTGAAGACCTTTCATAATATGGCCTTGGCTGTTAAATGTAATTTAAAACCCCAACTTTGACTTTAAAGAGATAAGGTACATTTTATATCAATGACTCAATATTTCTCAAGTTATTTGAGCTTATCATTTCCAAATTCAGGAGGTAACACAACGAACATGAGGGTTCATCTTAAGCATAAACACCCAAGTGTGAATCTCGATTTGAGTCAAAAACACATGAGGAGCGTAGATCTGAGCCCAGGCAGACCACTCTGAATTTATCAACATCCAGACCACTGTCTTCTTCAACCTAGGAGGAGCTGAATCGAAAGTTGGCCTTAATCTGCGCCCTGGATATGAGGCCAATTAGTATCGTGGAGGGTGTTGGCTTCAAAAATTTCGTCTCAGCTTTGAACCCCAATTACAAAATCCCATGTAGAAAAACAGTAATGAATCATTTGCATATTTTGTATCAAGAATGTAAAAAAGATCTAATTGAGTTGCTGATGGGAGTTGAGTCTGTTGCTTTTACGTCCGATTTGTGGACAAGCACCGCTTTGAATGGCTACATAACGGTCACTGCACAGTACTTAGATAATAAGTGGGAAATGAGGTCCAACGTTTTGGCAACTAGGGTAATGGGGGAGAGGCATACAGGTACTAACATTGGTACACAGATTAGCAAAATCAAAGATGAGTTTAGGGTTAAGAAGTGTTCAGCCTTACTAACAGACAATGCATCAAATATGGGTATTGCCGCAAAAGAGTTGGGCTTTGCCCATGTCCACTGTTTTGCCCATACCCTCCAACTTGCAGTGGAGGATGGGCTTAAAGTTTCCCAAATTGCCAAAACTGTAGGTGCTGCCTGTAGAATTGTTTCACATTTCAATCACTCGGTTCTTGCCACTGATGCTCTGTTGGCAAAACAACCAGAAAATCAAAAATTGAAGCTTATTCCTGACATGCCAACGAGGTGGAATAACAGCTATTACATGATAGAAAGGCTTTTGAAACTCCGAATACCAGTTTATTCAGTAATATTTGATGAGGCAATCACAAAATCATCCATCAGGGCAACCCTAGATTTAAAGGATGAGTACTGGAAAGTAATGGAGGACATTACTCCTATACTAGAGCCCTTGGTCTATGCTACTGATTTGTTGGGTAAGGAAAGCCAACCCATAGGCAGTGGGGTTTATGTTTTGCTACACAAACTGATGACTACTGGGTTGAAAACTCTTGATGGGGATTCGGGTACTGTAAAGGATATGAAAAAGCGCATTACTGATGGTCTGAAAAGGCGATTTAAGGTAGATTCAGATGGGAAACCCAATGAAGAGGTGGTGACATCACCCCTGATGCTATCCACTATATTGGACCCAAGATACAAATGCCTTAACGATTCTTCGGTTACTCGGAAACGAAATGATTCAGTTCAATACTCGAGGCATGAAAAGTGAACCAGGTCTTCGAAAACAACTAAACACAGATGTAAAATCTACTACAAAATTCTATTTTTTCTTTAAATATATGAATATATTTATATATTTTACTAATATAAGGCATTTCTGTTTTAGTATTTTATATTTTAAGTATTTGCAAACTTTAATTCTTTGTGTAACAACGTTTTATAAGACGGCATTTTATTATAACGTATTTCAAAGACGCCTCAAATCTCGCAATATAAAGATGGTTAAAGTTTCCTATATTTTGCATTATAAATGCGTCTTTTTCCCAAAATTCAATAAATTATCAAACTTCTTTCCTGTTGTGTGGTTTGTAACCATTTTATAAGGTGTGATATGTCAAAATATGAAGCAGTTTATTTCGTGGGCAATAATCAAGCGATTAACCGAGTCCGAGTCGATTCTTCTTAAACGAGGAATCGAGGCACATTTTCGGGCTCGCTTGCAGCCCTACTTATTGCTAGGGAAATTCTGACACAAGACAAAGTTTCACTATTGCATGGCACTATTTTGAAGCTTTTGAATGAAACTG
Organism: Sabellastarte sp. h YS-2021; assembly: GCA_964017235.1. Taxonomy (NCBI): domain Eukaryota; kingdom Metazoa; phylum Annelida; class Polychaeta; order Sabellida; family Sabellidae; genus Sabellastarte; species Sabellastarte sp. h YS-2021. Next base: position 105,479,959 of record OZ024932.1, on the reverse strand, counting down.
AGTCCCCAATTTCTAAAGACAGTGCTTCAAATGTCCAAATAAAGCAAGAAATAACTGATGAGTCTTCTACTCTGGCAAAAAAAACAAAAAGTGTGGGACTTTTTGAAAGGGGATGTCATTGACCTGAGTAATGATGAGACTTCTGATACACCTGAGGAAGAGTTAAAAGCCGTTCTATCTGAGCCTGTTCGAGTTTCAGATCCACTAAAATGGTGGCAGCTCAATGAAATGAAATTTCTAAGGTTAAGCAAATTAGCCAAACAGTAGCTGGCAGTACCTGCAACCTCTATCCCATCAATGAGGACTTTTGCTGCTGCTGGACTCCTAGTTAACAAGCTAAGAGCATCACTGGACACCGAGACAGTGGACCAAATAGTTTTTCGTAATAAAAATTGCAAAGAAATTATCAAGGAAAAACTGAGAGCTTCTGAAAATACTTTTGAAATATCTGACACCAAAAAAATTTATCAGCCAAATCTACCAGTAAGTAAAATCTCAGGAGTCCAGCAGCACAAAAACTCCTCCATTACCAGAGTTGCCAACATCTGATGTAAAGCTAGAAGCATAATGCATAAAGCAACCAAGACATTTACTTTAAATTCATAGAAAGTTACAGACATTTAACTTTTGTGTGTAAGACAAGACATTTACTTTAATTTCATAGAAAGGTAGAGACATTTAACTTATGTGTGAAAGACAAGACATTTACTTTAAATTCATGGAAAATTAGAAACATTTAGCTTATGTATGATTTAACAATCTTGACCACCTATTATGCTTGCTAAATAAATGATTGCAAAGTGTCTTCATTGTTCTTTTCTATTCTGTTTTTTTTTTTTTTGAGTCATAGTGGAACATTTCACAACTTATTTATAGAGGTACCTTATTCTCACCTGTGGATGAGATATTTCAACCTTCAGTAATCAGTACACCTGTTGGGTACTTATGCAGTATTTTGCTTTGTGAACCATTTTTATGAAGAATATAAGGTAAGCTATACAATAGTTTCATTTTGCAATATATGTGTGCCTATTTTATAATGTTTTCCTCTATCTAGCTTTCATAATATATTTGCTTTAAAAGAAAAACGGTGAATTCGATCCGGAACGGTGATTTCAATTCGGCGAACCGGTGACCATTTTTTGTCTTCATAGTATATGTACACATATGCTGTTTAACATTCAACTGAAACTCTGTTAAATAGATTAACCATGTTACTGTACAGGAGGACCAGTTTAGTTTTTTCTTTTAGAATTTCCTTCCTCTAGAATTCCAAATTAAGCCTGGTTTTTATCCCTGTCAACCCTGTCATGAGTACTCATCACTTAAGCAGCAATGGTCTACATTAGTACTTGGAAGGCTGAGTGTCTGATTTCTAGGCCAGGTATGGGATGCATTTGGACTCGGAATTTATTTTTGCTGCAACACTTTCATAAATTCTAGTGCACTACTTAAGACTTTGATGCTTTGCAGCTTGTGAATGTAGACTCAAACCCTTTTCAGCCTCATTTTCTTTCTTGTCAACTCTATTTTTTCTTGAGATCTGATTTCTAAAGGGTTCAAATGTATTAATAATTGGAATCACATGCTCTTTCACTGCTTTCTTGAAGATTTATTTCTGTACATACAAGATCACTAACCCTGAGGTGACTGTGTCATCCTTGGATTGGTTTTGTTGGTTAGGGCTTGCCCCAAATTCCTTCTTGAAGCCAAGTGGCTGAAAGATACAAAAACAAAATACACGTCAAATCTGCTTATTCTATATCCTTCAAACATGTGGCCTTACTCTAACAAAGCTGTTTCACTCCAATGTAAAAAAAAAAATAGAAATTGAAATCAAGGAATTCTGCTAAAACTGTTTGAGATTATTTATTATTATTATTATTATGTATTTATACTCAGCGCAATATCTCCATATACTACAGGACTCAAAGCGCTATTTAACCAATCCGACTGTACAGGTAAAACCCCAACTCTCAAGTAACTGACATTCCCCTAACTTGAAGATAGAGGCTCAAGGATGACCATTTATCAACGTCCTTGAGGTTCTTTAACATGCCACTGGGGATAGGACCCAATAACAGAGGACCGCCATTTTAAGTGGTCATCCGAGCCACTATGTATCTGCCTGTACCTGGGATTGAACCCACGTCCTCTGAGTTCCTAGACAAGTGTGTTACCCGCTAGGCCACAGTGGCAGATAGATGTTACATAGGTAATCAACTTACATAAACAGAAACAATTTACCCAGTAAAAGTAACAAAATCTGTTCTATGCCATCACTTGTTGAGATTTCCAAATAAAAATTCATTTACCCAAGCAGAAGTTAAGAAGTGTGATCTTTTATACCATCACTTGTTTACTTAGATTTTCAAACAAAACAGAAGATCTTTTATTGTTATTTCCTTTCTTGATGCAAGGTGCAAAATATTTTGTAAAATTATTGAGAAAAAAAAAGAGGAAACTCCAAGTGCAAGTTATGGTTATATTGTTACTCAGCATGAACTTTTAAAGCCAATATCAACACATCTTATTATAAACTCAAAGGAGTAGAATATTTGAAAAATAATTTCATACATACAAACACAGATTTAGATTTAATCTTTTCTGCAAATCTTTATGTCAGCCTTGTACTATGATTGAAAAGCTAGATGTCAGCAGGCAAGTTCTTTCTGATGACTCCAAACAAAAGAAATTACACAAAAAATAACTGTACTAACATCTTCAAAGGAAGACATCTTTGTGTGCTGAAATTATATGAATATTTGAGACTGTTCATAACCCAAGTATTGCAGCTAATTAAACACATCTGCAATACCCTCTTTTTATTGGGGATGGGTAGGTAGCATATTTTTCATTTCAATATCCCACCAAAACTGTTTCTATTCTGGGATTCCAAAAACATAGGAGTTTTAGTACATCCCCAAACAAATAGACGTGAAGCTCATAAAAACAAAACTTGGCTAAAAATCAATAGAAAACTCTCGTGGCATCACAGTTTTCTACTAAAATGGTCTCGATATTGAGATACCAGTGACACCTACTTTTCACTGAATGCTACCTACCACTTTAACATGAGAATTAGAATCGACAGTTGCTTGTATTTCCAGACCATTAACAGTAACAGCGACTTCAGAGTTCCATGAACTGGCAGGACTTTCAGTGTCAGTCCTTACTTCACCTATCACAGGTACACTCGGGTCACAAGCATTGTCTCCTGTAAATAAATCAATATTTTGTTGACTGCTTTAATTCCTTGTTAAGGCTTTAATTACTTAGCTCTCACCTCTGTTGACATGTGTTTGAACTCATGTCATAGCACCATGTGGGAGTCACTGATTGCCTGTCCTCATGTGACCTAAGCTGCTGAAAAAGCACGTAAATCCCCAACATTCACTTTTGTTCTAATTAGGGATGGGTCTGCACCAAAAATGTGTACATCAGGGTTGCTAATGCAAAACCATAAGGATTCCGGGACTTCGAATTTTAGTAAACCCTCAACCAAAGATGGATGTTTCCTCATTGCAATAAAAGTCTCCAATACACAAACTAGGAGAAAAACATGTACAAATTCTTCACATTTTTGGCTTGTTCCCAATATTTTAAAGTTTTTCTTCAATTATATGTGGGGACAAGAACGATAGAGGTTATAAAGTGTTATTTATTATCCACCACGCGACGTATTTGCCCTAAATACGGAGAAATACAGACCGGGATGTATATTTTTTGTACACACCGGCGCCCCAGTACTATGGATAATGAGTGGGAATAACTTTCAGTTTTTCAACAATATCTCGGAAAGTATGTAACTTACAAATATGTATAATATATCATTAGAAAGGTGTTCTTACAGCGCTTCTGCTCATGTGAATTACATAAAAATCCATGCAGAAATAATTAAGATATTGCAAGTTAAAGATTGAAGTTTTTATATTCACTGTGGCTACTGGTCTTTGATAGTTTTTTCACATTCTCTCATTTAACCCATAAATCATACAAAATGGTGGATAATAAAAGTAAAACACCCCTCATCAGACATATACAGAAAAAATATATCACTCATGAAGATTAACAATATAATATATAATATATATTGTTATCTTCATTCGTGATATATTTTTTCTGTATATGTCATTCGGGAAGTTTTCCTATTAACCAAAGCATGGCAGTTCTGCTCCACTTTGTTTGTTTTTGAATCTACTGCAGGTATGTGATAATGTAAAATAAGTTGTGAGCATTGCATATTTAAAATATCTTACCTTGATATACCACCTGATTTATGTAGGTCTTGATATCCAAGCAACAGTAAAATATTTTTTTTTGGAATTTCTGTGTTACCCAGTCATTTTCTGTTCACCCATAATTGGAGATGTTCCTGTTTATGCGCATTTACCTCTTCCATTTTATGAATGGTGAGAACCTATTACTGTTCCTATCTGATACTTCAAGCAAGTTTTGATAATAGACCTTCGACTTTACTATTCTGAAGTTAATTTTTTACATAATACATCAATTTATATATGCTTTATGACGTTCTTAGGACAAACTTGGTACCCAAGACATAACCAACCCACCTTGAGTTGAATCCAAAGTGTACAAACGTAAAGGTGGCTGGAAGGACTGGTGGGTGTGAGCGTCCCGTATATGGTCAAACACTTCACTGTAGTTTTCACTGCTAACATTACAGTGAGGACAGGACCAATGGCTCACACTGTTCGGGCTTTCCTGTAGTGAAAAACAAATATGCAAATAAGAGAATTACGGGCCCCCCCGTTATGGATAAATCTGAATCAAAAATGTCATCAAATAATGTCTTTATTTTCATTTGGCATAATGCTGTTCAAGTACGTTACATTTTTTTCAGCCAAGTATTACCAAGTCTATAAAAACTTGAGTATTGCTTCGCAAAAGAAAAAGAAATAGTTTTTCCACAGCAAAAACAATGCGCCCCAATGAGCATTTATGATTTTGTGGAAATGACAATATTCCTCTGTTTAATATGTTTTTTTCCATTCATGCAAGACTGCAATCTACCTGCAAAAATGACTGGAAAATGCTTTCTTGAAAGAGTGCCAGATGACTCTGCAGAAACCCTTGGATTAAAAAAAATTTTGTCGAAATCATGCTATCTCATAACATTTCTAAGATAAATCCATTTCTGTGGATTACACAGAATTTCATGATGGCCGACAAAAAGTAAATCCCTCCCCCCTCCCAGCCGGGATCAAGCATTTTGTTAAAATCACTCTATCTCACACCATTTCTGAGATAAATGCACTTTCGTGTTTTACGCAGAAATTCAAGATGGCCATCAAAAATGGTGAGAAAACAATTTTTGGGAAAAACTAGCAGATGACGCTGCATATATCAAAATCACTGCATCTTACAAGTTAACAAGATAAATGTGTTTTTGCATTTTAGCAGAATTTCAAAATAGCCACTTAAAATGGCGGGAAAACCATTTTTGGCAAAAAATGGCAGTTGATTCTGCAGATACCCTGCGGGTAAAAAATTTCGTCAAAATCGATCTCTCTCCCACCGTTTCCGAGATAAATGCGTTTTTGCATTTTACATAGAAATTCAAGATGGCCACCAAAAATGCTGGGAAAGCGAATTTTGGAAAATGTAGCAAATGACTATACAAGTGAAAGTGAAATTTGAAAGTAGCTATTGTTCAGCTGTGCAGTGAGCCACAGGTCTAAAATATCACTATGTTATAACTGCCCCATAAGTATGTGAATAAACTATTTAAACAAAATTCTCTAAATGCAATAGTTTTCAGGTCACAAGTGATTTTTACTGAAAGGTAAAAGGTACTGAAAAGTCAGAAAATAGCTATCACTCACTTAGCTATTGGGATAGACACCCAAGTTACTATGTTGTAGCTATGGAAATGTTAGCTTGATAACACATTTAAAAAATGCTCTAAATGCAATACTTTTCAAGTTATAAGTGATTTAGTGCATGATTTCACGAATTTTAATGCATTAAAAATAGCATCCCATATGCCTGTACCCCACACAGCCTGAGGAAATAATTTTCAACACCATGACATATAGAAGTAGTGAAACAGTACAAAGATCTGGATACTTTTAGAGCAGTGATAGTTATACAAAGCTCCAAATAATGTATAAGTAGAGAAAATAACATCTAACAGAAAGAAAATGTATGTAACGATAAAGTACAAAAACAAGGCGATTCAATAGCAAGATGACAGCATTAATCAGTAAACTAACAAGAGGGTCAAAGATGCCCCAAAAGGCGGGTTGCGCAGGCAGCAATAAGGTTAGCAACTGCTGTAATTACATTTAGAAACAAGGAAAGAAATGTTAGGTCACCCAGTTAAGGTGAATGTGTTAGACGTGCTAAGAAACATAAAACTAGGTTACATAATTGTATCTATGCTATAAATGGACAAACAAAAGGACGGAATTACACCAATTTCGAAAGCAACTTAGCTATGATGGTGATGTATCTCCCTGTCAAGTTTGAATTCGATTGGACAAAGCATTTTTCGAGTTAGAGTCCGGAAACAGAAATGTTGACGAATAGACAAATGGATAAAAAACATGCAAACGAACGGACAGAATTACACAAATTTCGAAAGGAACCTAGCTATGATGGTGATCTATCTCCCTGTCAAGTTTGAATTCGATTGGATAAAGCGTTTTCCAGTTAGAGTCCGGAAACGGAAATTTTGACGGACAAACAGACAAAAAAACGAACAAACAAACAGACGGAATTACACCAATTTTGAAAGGAACCTAGCTAGCTATGGTGATCTATCTCCCTGTCAAATTTGAATTTGATTGGACGAACTGTTTTTGAGTTAGAGTCCGGAAACAGAAATTTTGACGAACAGACAAATGGACAAAAAACGGACAAACAAATGGACAGAATTACACCAATTTCGAAAGGAACCTATGATGGTGATCTATGTCCCTGTCAAGTTTGAATTCGATTGGACAAACCGTTTTCGAGTTAGAGTCCGGAAACGAAAATGTGGATGGACAGATGGACAAACGGACAAAAAACGGACAAACGGAATTACACCAATTTCGAAAGGAACCTAGCTATGATGGTGATCTATCTCCCTGTCAAGTTTGAATTCGATTGGACAAACCGTTTTCAAGTTAGAGTCCGGAAACGAAAAATGTGGAGGGACAGACGGACGTCAGACACATCAATCTAATAGGCGGGTTGGTTACACGCAACCCGCCTAAAAACAGATAAACGAACGGACAGAATTATACCAATTTCGAAAGGAACCTAGCTATGATGGTGATCTATCTCCCTGTCAAGTTTGAATTCAATTGGACGCAGCGTTTTCGAGTTAGAGTCTGGAAACAGAAATGCTGACGGACAGACACACGGACAAAAAACAGACAAACGAATGGATGGAATTACACCAATTTCGAAAGGAACCTAACTACGATGGTGATCTATCTCCCTGTCAAGTTTGAATTCGATTGGACAAACCGTATTCGAGTTAGAGTCCGGAAACTGAAATTTTGACGGACAAACGGACGGACGGAATTACACCAATTTTGAAAGGAACCTAGCTGTGATAGTGATCTATCTCCCTGTCAAGTTTGAATTTGATTGGACAAACCGTTTTCGAGTTAGAGTCCCGAAAAGAAAATGTGGACGGACAGATGGACGTCGGACACAACAATCTAATAGGCGGGTTGGTTACATGCAACCCGCCTAAAAATTGTAAATTTTATTAATGGCAGTATAGCTGTCAATGGAAATAGCACAATTAGACAAAAGTACATATACTAATCAGTTGCAATCTATACATCTTTATCAAGGAAGAAACATGTCTCAAATTTTGCAGGTGAACACACTTTAAAGTTAAAGGTCACACCATGACATTGCGCACCTACACCCCCTAACCAATGTCCCTACCAAGTGTCAACCTTCAACACCTTACCAAATCCAATAAATAGCCCAGACAAGACTTTCAAACTCATGGTCACTACGACATGGTCGCAGGTCAAATCAAGGGCTGTGGGGTAAAAATTATTTCAATAATTCATAGAAAAATAAATTAAGAAAGATCCAGGCCTGATACTCACACAAATGATTTTATCTCAAATTAAGAAAGATCCAGGCCTGATACTCACACAAGTGAATCTATTCTGGTTTAGTACATATATGCAGGATAAGAGAGAAATCTCTGTAATAGTCAAGGAGAAAATTGTGATAAAGTGTTGAAATTTTCACACTTTGGGTGGGGATACTTAACTTGTAATGGCTGGGGGCAAAGACACAATATGTCTCTGGGTCTTGTACTTTCGTACGAGAAGTTGTTCACACAGATGCTTATGCATAATCGGTAGAGTGATGCCATAACAGCAGACTGCCATAAGTCAGCTGACAAAAAAAAACAACAACTTTAACACAGTAGTGGACAACAATATATGATAGCTAGTGGTGGGACCGTTTGCAGAAATCAAAACCGGTTACCAGGGCTTTTCACGAGATATTAATAAGTATGTAAACGTGATTTTTGCTCAATAAAATGTAAAAATGTCACATCTTTTTCAAAATATGTATATTTTTTGTCGTTTTGAAGAAGTATCAGCCATTAAGTGGTCTAAAATGGTGACGTTTTCAATTACCGGTTCCCAAATATTCTTTGCGAATTTCGTTATTTTTGCCAGAAACGAACAAAAAACTGGTTACCGGTTTACCGTTCCAACCACTAATGATAGCTATCATAAAGAAAACTTGTAGCTATCATGATGCCATTTTGTATCATGATGACTTTCCCTACTGACCTCTGATACATCATCCAGATTTTTGAATTTAAAAGTGTGGTCGGGATAACGCTGTTGCATGAACTTTGCATAGCTTCTCGGTGGTGCAAATAACTTCTCTGTGAAAAGAAAGTCTTCTTCACCTGAAGATACACAAACAGTACAGTGAAACCTGTTAGCTGACATTCTGTTACCTGAATATTCCATCTTGTGACCTCATCTCCACTCCCCCAAATAGAGGTTCTTATTACTGTTTCCAGAAGATGGGTCTTGTTTCAACTTAGATCCCATTAAAATTTGGGAGTAATCTGGATTACGGTCTGGATACAAAAAAAAAAGTATTTATTATTTCTTACTCAATTTTTACTGGCTTATTTTTGCTAAAAGTGTGCAATTTTAGCCATATTGCAAAAAGGTACACAGCCATACAACAGTAATGGGATTTTCAAGAATGTTGATTGGTTAAGAATGTATGTGACATGTATGTAGGCCTGGTGTGGTAGGTGTGGTAGAGGACTAGAGGTTACAAATAGTTTTAAATTTGAGCCAAGCTCTATCATATTCTAGGGGCTGTGGTTGAGGTTGTGGTCTATCCCAGTAATTTCAACAGGAAGAGTGTGGTAGCTGCGATACCCATCGTCATAGCATCTTTTTCGTTGTCTAAACCTATTAGACCCCTAGTAAGTTGATAGCGGGGTCGGTGGGAGGGTCTTGCGTGTCCATTGGATAGGGTATTAACTTATAAAAATTTAATTTACTTATTAAATTTGCAATTTTATTGCGTTAATACATCCTATCAAATGGACAATTGCTGAATAACTACCGCTTGGTTGGCGGGTAAGTTACTAGGGACTAAAAGTTGTGAACTCATGTTAGAAATAATAACAACTCCTTTTTAAAACCTGGGTAGACCTTGAAGTCAAAATCCTTAAGGCTATGGTCGAATATCATCATCTGGTTATCCGGAAGGGAACCGTCAGAGTCGACCTTGCTCCCCCCCCCCCCCCCCTTTTTTGACTATATGAGATTTTACTATATGGTATTATGAGATTTCCAGTGGCAGGCTGATAAGATCTGCTCCAAGGAGACTCCCGACTGGAAGGCCTTAGAAGCAGCAAAGGCCCTCACATCATGAGCTTTGACTTGATGTAGGGTGTGGGCCTGATGATCAGCTCATAGCATAGGATCACAGTTTGCTTGATCCATGAGGAGATAGTGGCAGGTGAGATGTCTTTGTCGAAGCCTTTCTTGAAGGAGACAAAAACTAATTCTTTGCCCTGCCTAATGTCTGAAGTCCTGTCCAAATAGTAGCGCAAAGCTCTGACTGGACAAAGAGATCTATCAGACTTGAGGGATCTATCCAGAGTAGGAGCCAGGGCTGGTATGACCACTGGGGCTACACTCTCCGGACCCTCTTTGGCCAGTTTGTTCTTGGAGAGAAAGCTGGGAGATGGAAAAAGAGACACCTTAGACCAGTCCGACTGGTGCCTGATGTTCTTATGCTGCCAGGCATGGATCTCAGTCCTTCTTTTGCCAGAGCCCAGGGCCAAAAGGAAGACAGTTTTGAAGGTCAGATGCTTCAGAGATGCCTCCTTGAGGGGTTCGAAGGGAGCCTTTGTCAGCTGGTGTAGTACCAGGGAAAGGTTTCAGGAGGGTATTCCCCTCCGCCCTTTGGGTATATCTGTGTGGAAACTTTCCAAGAGACGAGTGAGATTATGATCTTTGCTGATATTGACTGATGTATCACCTAGTTTATCAGCAATGGCAGACCTGTATCCATCAATGGTGCTGGGCTGTAACTTCTTGTCCTCAAAGAGGTACATTAGGAAGTCAGCCACCGACTTTACAGGTGGTGACCTGAAGTCCACCTGATTAGTGACGCACCACTTTGTAAAAATGGTCCACTTTGCCTCATAGACTGATCTGGTTGATCTTCTCTGAGGAGCCTCAATTCTTGCTGCCACTGCCTCAGAGAAACCCTGTTCTTTGATTTTTGTGGCTCTAGGAGCCAGGCATGGAGATTTAGATTTGTCAGATTTCTGTGAGGGATCTGACTGAAGGGCTGTGTTAGCAGACTGGGCAGGTTGGGCAGGCTGAGGGGGACCTGGCTGGACATGTTCACCAAGTCCCAAAACCAAGGCATGTTGGGCCACCCCGGGGCAACCAGAATGAGTCTTTTGCAGGGGGAGTCCAGTATCTTCTCCACCACTTTGCCCAATATGGCGGTCGGTGGGAAAGCGTATGCATCCAGGTCCTCCCATGGCAGAGTAAGTGCATCTACTGCTACAGCCAGGGAGTCCGGTACCGGAGAGACAAACTGAGGTAATTTGTGGTTGAACCTCGTGACAAACAGATCTATTTGAGGGAGGTGCCATCGGTTGCATATTTGTTGAAAAACTTCCGGAAGGAGGGACCATTCTGTTTGGATGGTCTGCCCCAGCCTGGATAGCTTGTCTGCTATCACATTTAAATAGCCTGGGATGTGTTGGGCTTTTAGAGTCACTTGTCGCTGGGAACACCAGGTCAAGATTCTCCACAGTACGGCACACAGTGGGCCCGACCTCATGCCTCCTTCCTTGTTTATGTAAGCGACCACTGTAGTATTGTCGGTTGCCACTAGAACTATTTTGTCTACACAGAGGTCTTGGAACTCTTTGAGGGCTAGGAACACTGCTTTGAGTTCCAGATAGTTTATGTGCAGCTTGCTTTCCGGCACCGACCAGGACCCTCTTGCAGTGAACTCGTTTAAGTGAGCGCCCCACCCTTCTTTTGATGCATCTGTAAAGATTTGCAGAGCATGTCTTACTGGTGTAATGGTTGGCCTTGAAGCACATTGTCTTCCTCTAGCCACCATTGTAAGTGAGGGTGCAGGGACCTTGGTAGAGGGATAATCTTCTCTAGAGATTCTGGTACCCTCCAATTGTTTTTGAGATGCCACTGTATGGGTCTCATATGCAGTCGGCCGAGATGAACCTGTTTTTCTGTGGCTGTTAGAAGACCTATCAGGGACATGAACTGTCGGACCGGACAGGCCGGTAGTAACAGGAGTGCTTGTATCTTGTCCTGAAGGCTTTGCCACCGGTCCGGGGTCAGTCTGACCCGGCCGGACCTGAGATCGAACTGGTAACCTACAAAGTCGAAGACCTGTTTGGGTTCCAGCTCTGATTTCTCTAAATTCACCAGCCAACCTAGGTCCTGGCACAGTTTGACTAGGATTTGGGTATGTTGGAGACAAGTTTCTTGGGATCCGGCTCTCACCAACCAGTCGTCTAGGTACTGGTGGACTCTTATACCCTTGTGTATGGCCATCAGTTTCACCTCCTTTGCTAACACAGTGAACTCCATGGGCGCTTTGGACATGCCAAAAGGCAACGCCTTGAACTGGTAAGTCCGGCCCTGGACATGAAATCTTAGGTATTTCCTGGATTGTTCCTGTATTGGTATGTGGAAGTAGGCATCCTTGAAGTCTACCGAGGTGACCCACTCCCCTTGTTGGAGGGATGTTCTGATGGTTTCCGGTGTCTCCATTTTGAATTTCTCCACCTTGAGGAAAAGGTTTAGTTTACTTAGATCCAGTATTGGCCTCCACTGGTTGTTGGGTTTTGGGACTAGAAAAAGTCGGTTGAAAAACCCCAGAGATGTTTGATTGTAGACCAGTTCTACTGCATTTTTGTCCATAAGCTGATGTAATGCCTCCAACAGGTAGCTGTTCCTGTGGGGATTGACATAAAGGCTTACGACAGTCGGAGACCTTGTAAGATTTGGCAGATCTCAGCAAACAATAGATGGCAAACAATAGATGGTTTCAGAAGCCAGCTAAAGACCTACTTGTTTAGGCTGGCACACCCCCCACCTTAGTTATACCCTGGCGGGCGCTTTTTAGATGTCGACCCATGCCTGTCCCTGGACTCTCCGTTCTTGGACTCAAGTGCATTAGAGGATTTGTATCAATTTTGCGCTATATAAATCCTACTATTATTATTATTCAAATACTGGAGATAAGAATCTCTTCTGAGAAGGGTAGTATTAGCCAAGTTTATAAAAACAAAGTCAGTCAAGTGTTCCATTGACTTGGCCATTGCTTGACACACACTGGAGTTGAAGTCGAGGAGATACTGTAATTCGTCGACTGCTGCTGAAGCCTTGACTGCTGATTTTCCTTTGGAGTCCCCACGTATATCCTTAAATTGGGATTGCATGTTCTGTTGAATCTTCAGCAGACAGCGATTAAACCCTGCTGCCTGGTTGCAGATCACTGAAGATTCACGGGCCGACTTTTCCCACTTTCGCAAACTTTCCTGAGAAATAGGGCGAGACAGTGGTGGGTTGGTAGCGATGCCAGCTTGTCTGGCAATTCTAAGGTAGGTGCTGTTTAAGCGTGAAGAGTTTGTATTCCAAGAGGAAACAGTGTCACTAGAGTCCTTCTTGGGGTCGGTGTGTGTAGGCCATACCACTTCCCAGTCGACCTGGCCGGTCGCACAAATTGATCTCTCAGGAGACTCCCTGCTTCGGGAGTACGGGTCGGGTAACCTTGTACCAAAGTCAAGTTTAACTTCGACATTTTCTTGCAGAGCCATTCATCAATGGGAAGGTTGACCAACACCTTGCCGGGAGTTTGAAGCTTTGGGCCAGCAAAAGGGTTATTATCAGCGGTAGCAGCACTAGAGTCCAAGTCCGGCACATGATGCCAACCCATATAGGACCGGATCCCCCTCATCGTTTCCCGGTAGGACTGTTCTTCAGAGAGGGATTGGTCATGTTCGGAAGCATTGAATTCTTGGTCATCCGACAATTCACCCTCTTCCGGGAAAAGTTCCAATGGTGGTCGGTCAGACGAGAGAGAATCTGAGTCCGAATCAATTGCAGGGGAAGAGTCCCTTCTATCATAAACACTAGCCGGCTTTCTCTGAGAGGTCGGTTTGCTGGTAGGTTCAGAGGACTGTGAACTGGTGGCTTTACTAGTCGGCCCTTTAGGGATAATGTCGGTGGTCGGTGGATCAACAGTGGTAGGTCGGTCGGCTAACTGAGAGCTCTGGCTAGTAGGCTTCAAAAAGGGCTCCGGTCTGATAGCATGAGCCGGTGGAGCATGGGTCGGTGTAACCTTGACTGTAGTGAAGGTCTGATCCGACGGTGTTTCCAGAGTTCTAGCCATTAGTAACGCTTCCAACCGGTTGAACCGGTCCGACCATTTCTGATCTAGTTCAGTGAATCTGGAGTCGGTTGAAGAAGATGAGGGTCGGTCAGAGGCAGACTTTCCTGTAGAAGTAGAAGCCGGTGGTCGGCTAGAAGATAGTTTCACTGCCTTGTCAGTTTTAACCGACTTAGATGTTGAAGATTTCTTGCTGTCCGACTTCCTCTTCTTCTCTGGTGGTGCACTCAAACCAGGCGACCTAGAGGTGCTCTGGCCATCCACTACCCCCACTACCGACACGAGGGCCGGGTCCACAAGGGTGGGACTGAGAGTGTCTTCTGTAGAAGGTTCTTTAGGTGTAGATCTTGCTTCTCACCTCTCTTTTTTTAGCTTATAAGAGGGGGTGGAGAGCTGGGCTAACTGTTCAGGTGATAAGGCGTTGCAGTGCGTACATACAGAGTCTGGCTTTTCAACGCAAGGGTCTTGGCCCTTTTTCTTGTCACGGCAACATGCACAGTAAGAATGAGGATCAAAGCCCGCCATAATCTGTCCAAACCCCCACGAAGCAAATAATACAGTTTTACAAACAGAACCTTCGAAATTCTCACCAAACTTTCAAAATTCCAATCTCAAATAAAATTCCTTGTGCTCAGCACATGCGCCAAACGAAAAAGATGCTATGACGTCACGCTGTCTAGACAGGAAGGAAGTACGACACGCCATCTGGCGAGTGCTCAGTACTGGACCGGCCTAGCCGGTGGAGACACAGGACGTCTTTTTCTGACGTTTGGCGGGCCGGTCTGCACCGACCGGATAAGCAATTGTCCATTGGATAGGATGTATTAACGCAATAAAACATTGTTTTAGTGTTGTCCCAGTCAAATAAGGCTGCCACAGGAAGTGAAGTTAATGAAACAAAACAAGCTCATCAAAATCACAATAAAACCTTCAAATGTGAAAAATATGGGATAAAAAGTTAGAATTTTTAATTAGAAAAAGCTTTTTGCTAACAAAAGCAAGCTTCCCGGATGGAGAGCTGAAGTAGTTGCAGTATGAGACTACAGCAAAACGTAAGCTTTACTGTGTTTTGTATCTGATCGAAAAGTGGATTACTTAAAAAGTGTAGCAGTTGCAATATTAAACTGTAAGCAGAATGTGAGCTTTATTGTGTTTTGCAAAGTAGAATATTTTAAGAATCATTTTTGCTATAGGTTGTCTCACGAGAAACTATAGCTGTAACTTTGGGATCATAAATTTTTTTGCAGGAGATATCTAATCCTAGATTTATAATGATAAAGATAGTGCAATAGTTTTCAAGTTACAAGTGATTTTACTCATGATGGAAGTTAGTGAAAAGTCCAAAAATAGCTATTACTCACTTCGCTATTGAGACAGACACTCAAGTTACTCACCATGTTGTAGCTATGGAAAAAGTAGCTGAATAACATATTTTAACAAAGTGCTCTAAATGCAATACTTTTCAAGTTATAATTGATTTAGTGCATGATTTCATTAATTTTAATGCATTAAAAATTATTTTAAAAATTCATAAAAAAACTTTAGCATGTGAAAGCTCTCCAAAATGTAGGTGAATGAGTTATTTGAGAAATACTGGCTATCTGCAATACTTCTAGAGATAATTCGCATTTACTCATTTTGAGTAGGTGAATAATTAGCTACGGGTCTGAAACTTCACCAAGTGAAAGCTCTCCCAAAAGTAGGTGAATGAGTTATTTGAGAAAAATTGGCTATCTGCAATACTTTTAGACATAATTCGCATTTACTCATTTTGAGTAGGTGAGTAATTACCTACGGGTCTGGAACTTCACCATGTGAAAGCTCTCCCAAAAGTAGATGAATGAGTTATTTGATAAAAATTGGCTATCCGCAATACTTTTACAGATAATTAGCATTTACTCATTTTGAGTAGGTGAGTAATTAGCTACAGGTCTGAAACTTCACCAAGTGAAAGCTCTCCCAAAAGTAGGTGAAGGAGTTATTTGAGAAAAATTGGCTACCTGCAATACTTTTAGAGATAATTCGCATTTACTCATTTTGAGTAGGTGAGTAATTAGCTATGGGTCTGAAACTTCACCACGTGAAAGCTCTTCGAAAAGTAGATGAATGAGTTATTTGATAAAAATTGGGTATCCGCAATACTTTTAGAGATAATCAGCATTTACTCATTTTGAGTAGGCGAGTAATTAGGTACGGGTCTGAAACTTCACCAAGTGAAAGCTCTCCCAAAAGTAGGTGAATGAGTTATTCAAAAGTAGCTATTACTCACTTAGCTATTGAGATAGACGCTCAAGTTGCTCACCATGTTGTAGCTACGGAAAAAGTAGCTGAATAACATATTTTAACAAAGTGGTCTAAATGCAATACTTTTCAAGTTATAAGTAAGTAGCTACGGATCTGAAAATTCACTAATTGAAAGTTCTTCAAAATGTATCTGAATGAGTTATTTGGGAAAAATTGGCTATCTGCAATACTTTTAGAGATAATTCGCATTTACTCATTTTGAGTAGGTGAGTAATTACCTACGGGTCTGGAACTTCACATGTGAAAGCTCTCCCAAAAGTAGATGAATGAGTTATTTGATAAAAATTGGCTATCCGCAATACTTTTAGAGATAATTCGCATTTACTCATTTTGAGTAGGTCAATAATTAGCTAGGGGTCTGAAACTTCACCAAGTAAAAGCTCTCCCAAAAGTAGGTGAATGAGTTATTTGAGAAAAATTGGCTATCTGCAATACTTCTAGAGATAATTCGCATTTACTCATTTTGTGTAGGTGAGTAATTAGCTATGGGTCTGAAACTTCACCAAGTGAAAGCTCTTCAAAAAGTAGGTGAATGAGTTATTTGAGAAAAATTGGCTATCCGCAATACTTTTAAGAGATAATTCGCATTTACTCATTTTGAGTAGGGGAGTAATTATGTACGGGAAAGTGAAAAGTGTCCCAAAAGTAGATGAATGAGTTATTTGAGAAAAATTGGCTATCTGCAATACTTTTAAGCGATAAGCTACCTGCCAAATATGAAAGAAATCTGGAAAGAAATGTGGACTGTAGGTCGCTAACAAGCAATATTCCACATTTTAGACATTTTTGTCTACCACAGGCCTAATTTAGACATAAAGCCTACCAAAAAGATAGGGTGGCGAGTTCTCTAGCATACCAAGCCACCTGCCAAATATGAAAGAAATCTGGAAAGAAATGTGGACTGTAGGTCGCTAACAAGCAATATTCCACATTTTAGACATTTTTGTCTACCACAGGCCTAATTTAGACATAAAGCCTACCAAAAAGATAGGGTGGCGAGTCCTCCACCATATCAAGCCACCTGCCAAATATGAAAGAAATCTGGAAAGAAATGTGGACTGTAGGTCGCTAACAAGCAATATTCCACATTTTAGACATTTTTGTCTACCACAGGCCTAATTTAGACATAAAGCCTACCAAAAAGATAGGGTGGCGAGTCCTCCACCATATCAAGCCACCTGCCAAATATGAAAGAAATCTGGAAAGAAATGTGGACTGTAGGTCGCTAACAAGCAATATTCCACATTTTAGACATTTTTGTCTACCACAGGCCTAATTTAGACATAAAGCCTACCAAAAAGATAGGGTGGCGAGTCCTCCACCATATCAAGCCACCTGCCAAATATGACAGAAATCTGGAAAGAAATGTGGACTGTAGGTCGCTAACAACAAATCTCTGCAGACGCGGACGACGACGATGATGAATCCATAGTATCCCCGCTTCGGGCCGGTGTAACGCAAGATAATGACTCCCGCGATATTTTGCACCCCTTCCTTTGATCTTTAGGGGAGTAATTATCTTGCAAGCAAGATTTTGCACCCCCTAACAATAGAGGGATTAGGGGGGGTGAGAATATTGCAGACAGGGTTGCAAGATAATCACCCCCTGCTAGATATTTACTCCCCTATTGTTGAAAAAGACAATGGGACAATACACTAGTGTGTTTATTAGTCAACTAGACAAGGTCAATACATGTGTATCACTAACAATTCTGATTAAAGAAAATGCCTAAGACTTTTTCAGAGTGTTTTGTGGCAATACTCAACATATGTATTTGTTTATAAGCAAAGTGATTAACTTGTTCATAATGTTTAAGTGTTTACATGCTAAGTTTCTAAATAGACAATGATCCATATAACCAAACAAAAAGTACATTTTTATGTTCATGTCAGTGCATATCATCTTAAAATGGGCTGATGTCTAAGCTGGGCTCCAACATTTATATTACACACAAATTTTAATTAAACACTTATAAACGCTCTAATTGAACCTCAATATTTCAGGAATATTAATAATCACTAATCCATATTTAAGTGTAACACACAATATAAAATAATAAAATAATTGGTGTAAGCATTACTATTCATGGCAAAAAAGCTCAACAAAAGACACTTTTTGTGTGACACTTAATATAATCATCATTCTGTTAACCAGGCAAAAATGTAAACTCAACATAAACTAGATTGGGCCAACTCGGCGCCAACATATCCCCAGACAGGTCATCACTCACGCCACAGGTTTTGATCGGGAATTTTTAAAAACATAATTACCCATTATTATATGAACTTCAGCACATCAATCTACTCTGTTTATATCTTCCAAGGAAGATGGTGTATCCCCAGACGCCGAATACATAACTCAAATTATATTTTCAATCTTCCTGCAATGATAACTCTAAACCTATTTTCAAAGTATTTAAATGATTGATGATTGAATGTCCATTCTAAAATAATAATCCCAAAAGAGCATATCTGTTTCTATATTTGTTGACAAATAAAATATTATTTTTAACTCAACTCATCATACTTTTCAATCTTCCTTCAAAGTATTTAAATGATTGATGATTCAATGTCCATTCTAAAATTCATAATCCCAAAAGCGCATATCTGTTTCTATATTTGTTCACAAATAAAATATTATTTAAAAAAAAATTATTTATATTATTATTTTATTATATTATTTTTAGAATTTGCAAATTGTTTTCAGTTATTCATTTCCTCTATACCTATATATGTGGTCCATATATATGCAACCTAAATATGTGACACAATCTCAGTTCTGACTCCCCTTTGTGTTATATGTAATGAAGCCCACCACCTCCCACCCCCACCCCTCTCCCCTTCTCCACACCTCTCTCACTATTACACAAGATCTGCAACCCCATTGAGTTCTTTGTTTCTCATCTGATATCATTAAATACCTTTGTTTATTTAGTGTCACTCAATATAGCTGGAGGTCCCAGAGGTGGGTGGGGGGAATCCGGGTGGGGGATGTGGGTTGAGCATAAATGGTAAACAAACAATCTATATAAAAGGGGTACTCAAATACAAAAAGAATTGAGAATTTTAAGTATGTGATTATCAACTGAAATGAGTTCATAACTGTAGGAGCTGTGCCAAAATTAACAGAGGCAAGTTGAATAAAACTGGGCTAGTTGAGGGTTAAAAATCCCCTAGTTTTACTACATAAGGATATAATTTCATTAATATTGGGACTTAAAGCTCACTTAAAGTGTCCATTTTGTCTACTTCAATATGTTTCACCAGTTTCATTTTAAAAAGTGAAAAACTCAGCAAGCAGAGGTGGGTGGGGGGAATCCGGGTGGGGGATGTGGGTTGGGACTTAGTTTAGTTTATTAGTTTATTATAGTGACATGTATTATGTTGACAAGGATTATACAAAAACTATTGAAGTAATACCCAGCCCTATATGGGCTTATAAGTCACTTTAAATAGAGAGTTAATAACAAACAGAGCAAACATATTTTGAGGTAAGATACAGTAAATAAAGACAGCAATTCAATACATAAAAATTAACAATATAATTTACTTTTTCTTTCTTGCCACAAATCAAAAATAAAATTAATAACCATATTGACATTCATATGAGTTAATACCCTTGATAATTGATCTATTAATAATTCAGATTTATCTATATTTAAAATTTTGAAATATTTCATACGAATCAGCTCTAAAGCTGGACAAACACAAACAAAATGTATCTCATCTTCTACATCTTTTTTACACAGTTTACATGTTCTCTCAAAGAGATGGAGTGCTACAGCAAAAATGGTAAACAAACAATCTATATAAAAGGGGTACTCAAATACAAAAAGAATTGAGAATTTTAAGTATGTGATTATCAACTGAAATGAGTTCATAACTGTAGGAGCTGTGTCAAAATTAACTGAGGCAAGTTGAATAAAACTGGGCTAGTTGAGGGTTAAAAATCCCCTAGTTTTACTACATACGGATATAATTTCATTAATATTGGGACTTAAAGCTCACTTAAAGTGTCCATTTTGTCTACTTGAATATGTTTAACCGGCGTTTAACCAGTTTCATTTTAAAAAGTTAAAAACTCAGCAAGCAGAGGTATAACACACAAAAATAAGTTCTTAAAAGACTAAGATAGCCATAACATTATTAATATTCAAAATTTAAATAGACAGGCATTTCCTTTTAAAAATTCAAAGATTTCAGCTCTATAACCCACATAGTTTGACAGTTACTGGGCTTTAAAGTGGCATAATGTCCATAAATTGGGTTTCTGTGGGCATTTTACAATTGTTAAAGAGACCTTAGCAATTAAACTACAGATCTGAAACTTTTTGGGGGACATACATAACAAACAAAAATTATATATAATACAGTTTAAGACTTGTCACACTAAGCATTTCCAAATAACAGGGCAAAATACGGAAAAAATGTCCAAAAGGGCACTTGGGCGAGTGTCTATGGCCCTCATACACAGGTTAAATGTCTACTAAAAACCTTGATTTTCGCCATATGTAAAAAGGACATAATAATGCATTCCCAGATGGGATTTCAGCTCCATCAATCACATAGTTTAACAGTCACAGGGCTTAAAGGTGGCAAAAAGTCCAAATATTGGGTCTCTGTGGGCCTTTTAGAGATCTCGATGTGGCTTTCAAATTAAAGCTTCAGACTTAAAATTTGTTACATACTAAGATTACACATAGAATATGTATCTAATAAAGTTTGAAACTTCTCAGACTTACCATTTCCAAGTTACAGAGCAAACTAGATTGGGCCAACTCGGCGCCAACATATCCCCAGACAGGTCATCACTCACGCCACAGGTTTTGATCGGGAATTTTTAAAAACATAATTACCCATTATTATATGAACTTCAGCACATCAATCTACTCTGTTTATATCTTCCAAGGAAGATGGTGTATCCCCAGACGCCGAATACATAACTCAAATTATATTTTCAATCTTCCTGCAATGATAACTCTAAACCTATTTTCAAAGTATTTAAATGATTGATGATTGAATGTCCATTCTAAAATAATAATCCCAAAAGAGCATATCTGTTTCTATATTTGTTGACAAATAAAATATTATTTTTAACTCAACTCATCATACTTTTCAATCTTCCTTCAAAGTATTTAAATGATTGATGATTGAATGTCCATTCTAAAATTCATAATCCCAAAAGCGCATATCTGTTTCTATATTTGTTCACAAATAAAATATTATTTAAAAAAAATTATTTATATTATTATTTTATTATATTATTTTTAGAATTTGCAAATTGTTTTCAGTTATTCATTTCCTCTATACCTATATATGTGGTCCATATATATGCAACCTAAATATGTGACACAATCTCAGTTCTGACTCCCCTTTGTGTTATATGTAATGAAGCCCGCCACCTCCCACCCCCTCTCCCCTTCTCCACACCTCTCTCACTATTACACAAGATCTGCAACCCCATTGAGTTCTTTGTTTCTCATCTGATATCATTAAATACCTTTGTTTATTTAGTGTCACTCAATATAGCTGGAGGTCCCAGAGGTGGGTGGGGGGAATCCGGGTGGGGGATGTGGGTTGAGCATAAATGGTAAACAAACAATCTATATAAAAGGGGTACTCAAATACAAAAAGAATTGAGAATTTTAAGTATGTGATTATCAACTGAAATGAGTTCATAACTGTAGGAGCTGTGCCAAAATTAACTGAGGCAAGTTGAATAAAACTGGGCTAGTTGAGGGTTAAAAATCCCCTAGTTTTACTACATAAGGATATAATTTCATTAATATTGGGACTTAAAGCTCACTTAAAGTGTCCATTTTGTCTACTTCAATATGTTTCACCAGTTTCATTTTAAAAAGTGAAAAACTCAGCAAGCAGAGGTGGGTGGGGGGAATCCGGGTGGGGGATGTGGGTTGGGACTTAGTTTAGTTTATTAGTTTATTATAGTGACATGTATTATGTTGACAAGGATTATACAAAAACTATTGAAGTAATACCCAGCCCTATATGGGCTTATAAGTCACTTTAAATAGAGAGTTAATAACAAACAGAGCAAACATATTTTGAGGTAAGATACAGTAAATAAAGACAGCAATTCAATACATAAAAATTAACAATATAATTTACTTTTTCTTTCTTGCCACAAATCAAAAATAAAATTAATAACCATATTGACATTCATATGAGTTAATACCCTTGATAATTGATCTATTAATAATTCAGATTTATCTATATTTAAAATTTTGAAATATTTCATACGAATCAGCTCTAAAGCTGGACAAACACAAACAAAATGTATCTCATCTTCTACATCTTTTTTACACAGTTTACATGTTCTCTCAAAGAGATGGAGTGCTACAGCAAAAATGGTAAACAAACAATCTATATAAAAGGGGTACTCAAATACAAAAAGAATTGAGAATTTTAAGTATGTGATTATCAACTGAAATGAGTTCATAACTGTAGGAGCTGTGTCAAAATTAACTGAGGCAAGTTGAATAAAACTGGGCTAGTTGAGGGTTAAAAATCCCCTAGTTTTACTACATACGGATATAATTTCATTAATATTGGGACTTAAAGCTCACTTAAAGTGTCCATTTTGTCTACTTGAATATGTTTAACCGGCGTTTAACCAGTTTCATTTTAAAAAGTTAAAAACTCAGCAAGCAGAGGTATAACACACAAAAATAAGTTCTTAAAAGACTAAGATAGCCATAACATTATTAATATTCAAAATTTAAATAGACAGGCATTTCCTTTTAAAAATTCAAAGATTTCAGCTCTATAACCCACATAGTTTGACAGTTACTGGGCTTTAAAGTGGCATAATGTCCATAAATTGGGTTTCTGTGGGCATTTTACAATTGTTAAAGAGACCTTAGCAATTAAACTACAGATCTGAAACTTTTTGGGGGACATACATAACAAACAAAAATTATATGTAATACAGTTTAAGACTTGTCACACTAAGCATTTCCAAATAACAGGGCAAAATACGGAAAAAATGTCAAAAAAGGCACTTGGGCGAGTGTCTATGGCCCTCATACACAGGTTAAATGTCTACTAAAAACCTTGATTTTCGCCATATGTAAAAAGGACATAATAATGCATTCCCAGATGGGATTTCAGCTCCATCAATCACATAGTTTAACAGTCACAGGGCTTAAAGGTGGCAAAAAGTCCAAATATTGGGTCTCTGTGGGCCTTTTAGAGATCTCGATGTGGCTTTCAAATTAAAGCTTCAGACTTAAAATTTGTTACATACTAAGATTACACATAGAATATGTATCTAATAAAGTTTGAAACTTCTCAGACTTACCATTTCCAAGTTACAGAGCAAAATATGTGAAAAATGTCTTAAAAGGGTCACTCAGGTGGGTGTTTAAGGTCCTCATACACAGGTTAAATGTCTACTTGAAGCCTTGATTTTTGGCACATGTAAAAAGAACATAATAATGTATTCCCAGATGAGATTTCAGCTCTATCAGTCACATAGTTTAACAGTCAAAGGCCTTAAAATTGGCAAAAAGTCCAAATACTGGGTCTTTATGGGGCCTTCTAGAGACCTAAATGTGGCCTTCAAATTAAAGCTTCAGACTTAAAATTTGTCACATACTAAGATTACACATAGAATATGCATCTAATACAGTTTGAAACTTCTTAGACTTACCATTTCCAAGTTACAGGGCAAAATATGTGAAAAATGTCTAAAAATGGTCACTCGGGTGGGGATTTATGGTCCTCATACACAGGTTAAATGTCTTCTTAAAGCCTTAATTTTTGGCACATATATAAATAACATACTAATATCTTCCCAGATAGGATTTGAGCTCTATCAGTCACATAGTTTGACAGTCACAGGGCTTAAAAGTAGCAAAAAGTCCAAATATTGGGTCTTTGGGAGCCTTTTAGAGACCTCAATTTGACCTTCAAAATTAAAGCTTCAGACTTAAAATCTGTTACATACTAAGATTACACACAGAATATATATCTAATACAGTTTGAAACTTCTCAGACTTACCATTTCCAAGTTACAGGGAAAAAGATGTGAAAAATGTCTTATAAGGGTCACTCGGGTGGGTGTTTATGGTCCTGATACACAGGTTAACTGTCTATTAAAGGCCTAAATGTTGGGGCACATATAAGAAAACACATAGATATATTCCCAGATGATATTTAACTTAGATGAGAGACATAGTTTTAAAGCTACAGTGCTTGAAAGTGGCAAAAAGTGCATAAATTGGGTCTCTGTGGGCACTTTTGAGACCTTAAGTCGACCCCTTTGGGTAAACCTACAGCCCTAAAATTTTCTACAGACAAGGATTACATATCAAAGTTATACCTAGCACAGTTTGAGACTCATCAGAATTACCACTTCCAAATTATAGGGCAAAATATGTGAAAAGTATAGCAAAAAATCCCTTAGTGTGGGTATTTATGGGCCTCAAAGACAATTTTCTCCTCAACTTAAAGTCGTGATTTTCGGCACATGTACTAAGAACATATTAATGTGTTGTCAGGTAAAATTTCAGCCAGCTGAGCATCATAGTTTGTGACCTACAGGGCTCTAAGTGGCCAAAAGTCCAATTTCTGACCTTAAGGTGGCCATAAGTTCTTTTTTACTGGGAGTTTAAGGTCACCTTAAAATAGGGATCTTCCTTTGGGCACCCTTAACATGTGTACCAAGTTTGAAAAAAAAATATTAATTTGTTTTTGAGTTATCGCGTCCACAAGGAAATTTCTACGGCGGCGGCGGCGGCGCGACGGACCTGAATCCAATATATCCCCGACTTTCGTCTGGGGATATAATAAATAATAAACAGAATACATGTGCTTTGTTTCAAGTTAATCCCTCACACCCACAATAATAGAATACAAGTATTTTGCTGTAAGTTAATCCCCAACACAACAGTAATCATCAATCTGGGGAGGGATTCCAAATCTTGCAAGGGGGGGGGGGTTAAAATATTTCAACCCCCATTGCAATATTTTACCCCCCTAGTGACAAATATAGGGGAGTCATTATCTCGCGCTACACCGGGGATACAATAATTGGCTATAGATAGGGACATTCATATGTTGTATATCTTTGAGGCACTTTATGCCTCTGAAAGTTCATTGCTATTTAATAGTTTTATAAGATAAATATGCTTAAGATAATACTTTTGAAATCCTTTATTGTTCCATTGTAAAAAGAATTCACAAAGTCGTGTTGTCAGATATTACTGTCAACATATTTTATTCACACATGACTCTGTGTGAATATCATGAAACACTGAGGTTTTTACATAAGGCTTTTTCCATTCTCTCAAAACAGACAATACATTCTTTCCACTTGATATTACTTCCATAAGGATCCACTTCAATGAACCTATAGATAAATGTCCTTGTTTGAATTCTTTACCCCCAAAAAGATTTCCTATAAGCATATCCCTTAATGAACAGAAATGAATGCATCTTGATATCCCTTATCAAACTTTTCACTCAGTGTGCAGACACAGTGTACATTATTACACAATAGCACTCAGTGTGCAGACTCAGTGTACATTATTACACAATAGCACTCACTGCAGGGCATAATTAGTGAGTGGGACTTTCCATGAATCTGCCTCAAGATAGAGATCACACAAAAGCAAATACAGAGTTTGGTGAAAGAGATGAAACAGACAAGTCATTCATTTTCAATTAGCTGGCGATACATAAAATACTGTACAAGAAAATAGCATCAGAGATGCCCGTACCCCACAGCCTGGGGAAATAGTTTTCAACACCATGAGATATAGAAGTAGTGAAACAGTACAAAGATTGGGATACTTTCAGAGCAGTGTCAGACTGTCAGTTATATTAAGGTCAACATGATCTTTAAGTAGAGAAAATAACATCTACGAGAAGGAAAATGTATGTAAAGATAAAGTATTAAAACAAGACAATTCAATAGCAAGATGACAGCATTAATCAGTAAACTAAAAATAGCATCAGAGATGCCCGTACCCCACAGCCTAAGGAAATATTTTTTAACACCATGATATATAGAAGTACTGTATCAGTACAAAGTTCAGGATACTTTCAGAGTACTGTCAGTTATATAAAGGTCCAAACAATGTTTAAATAGAGAAAACAATATCTAAGAGAAAGATAATGCATGTACTCTTTATCTACATCTGGCATGGCCGAATTATGGTTTAGATGTTTTGAATATTACCATACATACAGAAGTGGTAATACATTCAATGAATGCTTATGTGTGGTGTTGGAGCAAAATCTGTGGCTCACTCGATGAAATTCCATCTGTTACAATGGGAAGTTGTAAAAGTAAAATTCTTAATGAATTCTAATATGACTTTAATAGTGCTTAATCTGCATCAAAAGACAGACCCAAAGGTGCAACAAGATTTTAAAGTTCAAGGTCACTACGACAAGGTCAAAGTCAAATCAAGGTCACACCATGATGCTGCACACCTACAACCCATAACCAATGTCCCTACCAAGTATCAACTTCCTACACCTTACGGTTTCCGAGATATAGCCCGGACAAGACTTTAAAGGTCAAGGTCACTACGGCAAAGTCAAAGGTCAAATGAAGGTCACACCATGATGCTGCACACCTACAACCCATAACCAATGTCCCTACCAAGTATCAACTTCCTACACCTTACGGCTTTTGAGATATAGCCAGGACAAGAGTTTAAACGTCAAGGTCACTATGGCAAGGTCAAATGTCAAATCAAGGTCAGACCATGATGTTGCACACCTACACCCCCTAACCAATGTCCCTACCAAGTATCAACTTCCTACACCTTACGGTTTCCGAGATATAGCCCAGACAAGATTTTATAGGTCAAGGTCACTATGGTAAGATCAAAGGTCAAATCAAGGTCACACCATGACGTTGCACACCTAAACCCCCCTACCAAGTATCAACTTCCTACACCTTATGGTTTCTGAGATACAGCCCAAACAAACTTTTTTCCAGTTGCCTGCCCACCCACCCGGACACCAACTGCCTTTAAGGGCTGTGGGGTAAAACTTTGCCCATTCAATAACAAAAGTCAAAGGCAAAGTTGGGATTTTACATTCTGTTCAATAGGCTGGGTCAGATTGGGACAGATCCTCAGCATTGCCACTTAATCATTGAGGCCAAGCTGAGAAAAAAGGGCCTAATTTGAAAGGATTACTGTGTGTTAAGTTAAACAAAAGGTCCCAGATCAAGGAATTGGGGTAAATAGATGTATGTAATGGCTTTCATGATTTCTAGTTAAGTAAACGTGAAGATTTTATTAAAATCACCTATTACCACTCATCGCAATCGTCAACTTAGCGCACTGAGTTTCCCAGTGTAGGGAAGATATTGCACCTGCAAAGCAGGTTAGATTAGACTAGACAACGGAACAAAAATATGGGAGACATCAGAAAAGTTTGGTTAAGCTGGATTTTCAGATAATCAGGGTTTGAGTAACTGAGAGTCTACTGTACTTTACATGTCACTAATAGCAATGGCATATGCATTAATAAACTTGAACACCACAAAGTCATTTCCACTTAGGGATGGGTCGGTAGGCCCGGTATCTCAGTATCGAGAGCAATTTCTTGAAATACCGTGATGAGATTTTACAATCACCATTTGCTTGTTAGCCCATATAATGGAAGGGAAACCGAATATATTGGGAACAAACCCCAAATCTGAAGAAATTATAAGTTTTTATCCCATATTTTCGTGCATTTTGCAAACTTTATACAGTACTAGCGATTACATTGAGCAGAACTGCCATGTTTTGGTTACGATACTTTATAACCTTAATGTCGCTTGTCAAAACATATAATTTAAGGAAAACTTAAAATATTGGAAACAAACCACAAATCTGGAGAAATTCTGCACTTTTATCTCATATTTTGTGTATTTATGGACTTTTATTGGGATGTCAACAGGAACGTCCATGTTTGGTTGGAGTGTACTAAAACACGGAATCTCGGAATCGGTACGGTTTTGCACTGGCGACCTCCCGATGTACACATTTTTGATACCGACCCATCCCTATTTCCACTATACCAAGATTTAATATTCGAATGCATTGGGTCAGGTGGTGAACATACTGGCTGCCATTATTCTCAGATACCAAGCCAAAATTTTTGTTTTCATGTTCTACTAGTACATAGTCTTAAAACACAAAGATCAAGCCTGTAAGTTAGTCTTAAATAGAAATTTTCTGTCTTAAGCCTGATGATAAAGTTATCAAATCATCAACATAGTTTTACACCAAATGGATATTCTTCAAATGTGTTTATGTGACACCAGAAACCATGCAGTTACTAAACAAATCATCAATATAATTTTTAAAAACTTACCTTCCTTCAGTTCCTTGCTATTTCCATCAATTATTTTTGTCAGAGATGTGCGACTGAACACATAAACTGGTTTTTTGAATGTCTCCAAAGATGCAGTTTCTATAAAAACTTCTTTTGGTGCAAGTTTTCCACGAAGTTCTGGGTGATCTCTGTAAATATGCAGCTGCATTTCAATTTCGGTGTTAAATTGTTTGGTACAATTTACACCTGTGCAACTTTTTTTATGATGCTTCACATAATGTTTAAAGATATCTACAGCCCGAAACACTGTATAATAGTTGCAATAATTGCAGAAAAATATATCATTTTGCTTCACGCCCAAAATTTTGTCCTGGGATAGAGTTGTAGCCTCTCCAACATTGCATGACTTGCCGCCATTTCCACTTTTGGATGATGTACTCCCATTTGATTTTCCAGATGATGCTGGTTTCTTTTTATTTGCCGCTTCAATTTGATTTCTTGGTACTCTAGCAATTTGAGTACCATATCCTTTGGCTTTACTTTTAGAAGTTTGTGATACAGGCAAGGCTGAGCTTTGACTTTCTGACGCCGGCACAGTAAAATATCTTTGCTCAGTAACAGTTCCGAGGTTTCCAATTGAAAGAACAATGGGGTTGTTCTGATTCGGCCTTTGTACAGTAGTAGAAACCGAACCCTTGTTACTAGGTGGTATCACAACTATTTTCGGAGCTATCTTTTTCCCAACGGGCCTGGCACTCTTTGATAAAATGTTTGGTCGTGAACTTATTATTGCTCGAGCTGATGTAACTGTTGCAGGATGTGTTGAAACGGTTTTGTTGGAATGTAACTGCACATAGCCTGTATTCCTATGTAATGGTATAAAGCTGCTACTTGTTTGAGCTATACTGGACTGGGTTTCGTTCACACCAAATGTGACTGGGGAAACATTACTGGCTATACTGTTTGTGACCACTTCCTCACGTGGTACAATTATAGGGGAATATTCTGATTCATTATTGTATGACAGTTCTCGTGTTGCATTAATAAGTTCATCTAAAGCTGTGCCAACATCCTTCTCACCGGGTACATCAGATAAGGAGTCTGGTTGAATGGTTATTATTTTTGGAATACGAAAGTTAGAACCATCCATAATCTTCAAAGTTTGTAATTATGTCATGGAAAACTTTGACAATGTTCTGGATCTCTGATACCTAAAAAACAAACCCTGTACATTCAATATAAAAGAACCCTTGTAAAATCATAAATTTGAAAATGGCTGACCGCTAGTCTTCCTCAAATTGCATTTAAAAATGCCTATCGCTACTGTAATGTTATTACCGATCTGTGAACCAGGTTGAAACCTCTTTAGCTTTAGCTAATTTGCAGATACAACTTCGACTCAAGGTAAAAGTTATAGGTATCATTCAACAGCCAGGATCATATTGGAATAACCTCTCAGCATTGCCAGCTGTAGGAGTAAAACCTACACAGAAGTGACAGCCTGTGGCCAGATATCAAACTTGCTGACCACTGGGCCATTGACAACCTCTATTAGAGGTGTACTTTAGAGTGTACAAAGATATTGTTTTTACATCAATAATGTATTGGCATTACCGAAAATATATAGATCTAATAATCAACCAAGTATACCCACCATGGGAACAATCTGTCCTGAAACTAAATGATCAATTCAGACCAAATATATGCTTTTCATACATTGGTTTCTTATTGAACATGGGAATAGATCAAGTGCAGGGCATGACTGCAAACAATTTCTTTTAAATATGGACATACTGCTTCAGCAACAGAATACTGTTGTACCCACTAATTAAAGCACACCTTCAATTACTCAGCTAATCCTGGTACTACAGCACCATAAAAATAGTATTTTTGTGGTCTACTACACAAAGCAAAAACTCGAAAACCTAGGAGTAACAAGGTTACATAGAATAAAAACAGTACTCAAAAAAGAAACAATAGCATTTACCATGAAATGTTTAAGTTAAGCAGGTGAAAATTAAAGGCGGTTATTTATGTTTTTCAAATACTTTCATCTCATGGAACAGGTCACAAAGATAAATGGTCTTCAGAATTTTTTAAATTGTGTAAAATAAGTGGTGTAAATAAAATCACATAAACTAAATAACAAATGTCATTTTAAGCTTTCTATAAATGCATTGTGTCATTTAGCTTGTGTGATTTTGTTGCTTATACCAGTTTTGAAGACTGTTTACCTTTGTGTCCAGCCATGTACTTTGAACACATCTTGACTTGGCACAAAACACAAGGTAGAGTTAGTTATCATCAGTGACACTCGTGCATTTCTGAGTGTACTTCTCAGCTAGCCAAGACGTCGCCCACCCAAGTTACTTTCATTTTTTTGACAATTTTAAAACTTCGTCACCATCTTCTTTCCTTATAGTTTTTAAAATCATTAGTATTTGTTCATTTGTTCATGTATCAATATTACATGTCCGTAACAGTTTTTCAGACAGGTGACAAACTTGGGTAAGCAACAAATTTGAGCAACTGCACTGTACAATACAAGGTAAAAGCATATGTGGCCAAAGTGATAATGAACATTAATTATTTTCATGAACTTCTATATGCAGATTCAGGCCTGCAACAGCAAGGACATCTGTCAGGACAGATTTAGTCTTTAGCAAATTGTACGAATAATGTATGCAATGGCATTCACAGGGTGTTGTGTAAACAAAAATTCTGCTCTCATTTTTTTTTTAATTAACCAAGTGTTTAATTTTTTTTTTTTACAAAAAAAGAGTAATCTGAACCCTGTAAACACAAGCTCAATGGACCAGGAAGAAAATGTGTTGTTCAAACAAGCCCTTGGATGTTGTGAAACTGCTTGGGTCGAAATCATCTCGGGATGAAAGCAGAACTCTCCTCACCAACCAACTGGACACAAAACAATTGGTGCATTGCAGACACTATCGGCCGGCAGTTGCAAAAGAGTTTACGCAAGGGTATCATATCACAGATGCTGCAGTAAAGCTGAGCTGTTTTTTATGGCAGTGCACACTGGCCCCATACCATTATCTGCAATAAACAAACCACAAGCCACTTACCAAATGTCAACAGCACGAGTCTATGTGAGTGCGCATGCGCTCAATACAGCCTCAGTCTCGAAGATGCCTCGATATCGACAAGATATCCACAACGCAATCGTACACTATTGTTAGAAGCACGCCGAAGTGTCATTTCTACGGAATTTAACCACGGTGACCCCCTTTTCCTCAACATAATCAATTGTTTATGGACAATGCAGAGCGCTACTTGTACATATTAGTGGCGATAATAACAGTGAGTAATAGGATTATCATAAATTGATGTGAAACCCATTTATTTTGATGGTTTATTTGCAGGCCTGTACGTGCACATTTTAACAAAAATTCAGACCCTTCGGGATATTTCGCTACTAAGGTTTTGTTCTAGATACGAAATACGGATGATAATTTTTTTTCTCATATCGAAAACACACTGGGTAAATTTATGGTGGCACATCTGGTTACACTTATGATGATATATTTAATTAGAACTATGCATTGTTTCACTTCCTTCTTGAAATTCAAACATATAATTTAGATTCACCGAATTTTG
Source organism: Sabellastarte sp. h YS-2021 (assembly GCA_964017235.1). Classification (NCBI taxonomy): domain Eukaryota; kingdom Metazoa; phylum Annelida; class Polychaeta; order Sabellida; family Sabellidae; genus Sabellastarte; species Sabellastarte sp. h YS-2021. The sequence continues at coordinate 105,447,817 of OZ024932.1, read as the reverse complement.
AATCCAGTCATTTTTTTTTTTTACTCACAAGAAAATATAATATGATTCATAAATAACCCAGCAGGCAGGCAACTTTGAAATCAGGTTTGAAGTGGATAGGCATCGGGTGCCAGACATTTAACATTATTTGGATCCAGTGGTGAAATCTGGTTGAAATTTGTGTAATATTTTGCAAACTGTTTTGATTTGTCTCCAACGGATGAAATCATGTCGAAACCAATGAGTGAAATCAGATTGAATACAATGGATAAAATCTGGATGAAATATGTGTAGATTTTACAAATCGTTTTTATTTGGATCCAAGAGGAGAAATCATGTTGAAATCAAAGGGTGAAATCTGCTTGAAATACTTGTAGATTTTCCAAACCATTTTTTACAGTGAAATCAGGTTTAATCCAATGGGTGAATCCAATGGATGAAGCCATGTTGAAGCTTTTGTTTTTTTAAATTTGAAAATTATTCTTAGTTGGATCCAATGTTGTTATCTATGTTACTCCAACACATATTTATTTTTTCATGGAATCATGAAATTTATATTTTATTACGCTACAATAGTCCTACCTATTGTAACAATATGCTTTACCGGTGGTTGACCACGTGAAGCTTCCAACCGGAGTAAAAGTTGAAAACTTATTACCCGTGAAATACAGATAGCCAGGGCCATCCGGAACACTGGTCACGGGGAATGCCGGTGATATAGTACCGGTGCGGGTATGCGCGCACCTGCTGGCTTGGCCACATGACCTAGGGAATCTATCAGATGCTCGATAGAGCTCTTCCTCATTTTTTGTTGGAAGCCATCTTGTCAAGTTGCCTTTCTTGTAGCTCTCACTTTGGTGAATTGTTACAGCTATTCTACTGTGGGTATACAGTATATTTTTGTGTCAGCTGTTGTATAACACTGTATAGACACTTCTGGTAAGATGGATAAGACTCCCCCTTACCAAAAACGAGGCAAGTGTGGACATTTTATGCCCCAGTTTGATACTCATGGTTCTTGCTTTGGCTGTAGAGCCAAGTGTAAAGGTCAAGACCCTTGTGCACAAGTGGCTAATGTAGACCAGTGTGCTCCATGTGCAGCCTTATCTGAGGAACAGTGGACTCACCTCAGGGAGAATTTTGCAAAGAGGTCTGCTTATAGAAGCCGTACCGGATGAAGAGAACTGATTTGAGGAGTTTGACACAGATGAACCAGTATTTACCGGTGAGGATCTCTCCCGGGTAGACGGCACTATTCTTGACCTGGAACCGGAACAATCCGGCTCAAGTGCACCAGTGACCGGCATCAGTCCTCTGACGAGCCTTCCGGCTCCTCTTCCCGGCCCCTATGCCACAGACGGTTACTCAGGATACTCTTCCTCCATCACATCCACACACTCAAGGAGGACAATCCATGACGGACAGGATGGCATCTCTATCCTTTCCACAACCTCAGAGGACTTCGTCTCTAATGATCCCTCAAACCCCAAGGACTCAAATGATCCAGAGCCACTTGGAACAACAAAGCTCATGAAGGCTCTTCAACAGAAAAATCAACAGCAAATAAGGGACATTTCTGCTCAATTACAGACTGGACTTCAGGCTTTCCTCAAGTAGTCTATGGAGCAAATGTTTAATCGCATGGCGCCTCCACAAACAGCTCCTCCTCCACAGGCATCATCTGCACCGCACATTGTATCTATTACTCCGGTGTCTGCTTTGCCGCAAGCTGCAAAAATGGATGAACCAATGGACTCTGCTCCATCTCAACCACCCCCTGAAGTGAAGAAGGGCTTATCAGGGGTAAAAGGTTCTTCAGCCATTGCTTCACAATCTCTCCACGCAGTGGCTTCAAACATCACGGTGCCCACTTCTGCCTCTTCCTCCCAACCTACGCAACAACCTTCAGTTGCTCCACCTCCAAGGCTTCAATCACCTCTTCAAGCCCTGGAACAAGAGGAATACGGCATTGACACCTCTGCTTCCTCTTTTGTGGCCTCCAGATCAGAAGAACCATCTGACACAGGGGAACAGGCAGCCCCTCCTAATGTTCCCTCAGAGAACTCGTCCAGAAGGTTAGGGAGTTCCTTTCCATTCCCGACCCAGCAGCAGAAGAGGATTACAAACTGGGCTCGGCATTAGGACGCAATCCACTCTTGTTACAACAAGAAAAAGTGGACAGACCACCATCCATAAAACTTCCTATGGTGGCAGATCTCTCGCGCCTCCAAAGCGCCCAAGATGACTTGGTTAAACCCAGCACATCAAGCACTTTGGATATTGGAATGTTCCCCGGCATTCCACCACACAAAGGCAGCTGGTATAGCGTAGTGGATGCAAAATATTCGCAGACCTCACAAGTGGTGCCCCAGGCTTTCTCAAATATAGCAAAGCCTGGCTACAGAAGTGGACCCCCAGCTACAGTACAACAAAAAGACCTTGTAAAGCTGGAAAATCTCTCATGAGAGAACATTAGCATAGCCAACTTCCTGTCAACTTTCGGTGTGGCTAGCGAATCCTGCCTGAACAACCTGCGACTTACCTGAGACCAGAGGGAACGGTTGTTTGACCAATTCTGTGCTACCACGGACGGGTCCACCAGGGAGCAAATCATGTAACAAATGTTCAGCATAACCCAGCAAGAAGCATCCCAGATGCAGTTTATGTTGGATATCAGCAGGAGCATGTCCAAGGCCTATGCGGATTTAGTGGCCAATTTCAATTCATCCCTGACCAACCTAGTTCTGATCAGGAGGGACGCCTATGTACGTCATGCACACCCCAACCTGGATGCATTCAGATTACGTAATCTCCGCTCACCTCTAATCTCAGGGGGTGACCTCTTTGACAGAGCGCTCATGCAAGAGTATGAGCAACACCTTATTGGTCTGGGAGTGAAGACAGGCACCAAGAAGGAGCGTTTCCACCCCTATAAGAAAAAGAAAGGCAGAGGTGGAAATCAGCATCATCACGCTCCCCAGGGTATGTTCTACCAACCCATGCCGGCACCCCATTACATGGTGCAACAGCCCTTTTACCCCCATCCTCAAGGGGGCCGCAGAGGAGGTCGTGGTGGCCGCAGAGGTCGCGGCCATGGAGGCAACACGTCCAACACTAAGCAGCAACAACCTCCTCAATGACACTCAAACAAATGTGTTAGCCTCATCTCACCCTGGTCGGAAAGGAATAATAGTTTCAGAAACTCTCGGATTATTTCCACCCCCACACCCCTCCAGAGGGGGAAAAGACTCTTGAGTGTACAGTCCCTTCAGGAGAGGGCAAAGACTCCTGGTGTACAGTCCCTTCAGGAGAGGGAAAAGACTCCTTGTGTACAGTCCCCCATGAAAGGGAAAAGACTCCTTGTACAAAATCAGACATACCAGTGAGAGGCAGACTCAGGCGTTTTCTTGCCCAGTGGGAACATCAAGAAGCCCACCGGTCTATACTCAGTCTACTCAGGGACAGTTACAAACTGCCTTTCAGAGAACGTCCAAACCTGTCCAGGGTGCCCTGCATCACCAGCGGTTACGCAGGCTCCGACAAAGTGGCTTGTTGACCTCTATTCAAGACCTGCTGCGCAAAGGCGCTATCGAAGTCGTGCACACTCCAAACAGCTTAGGATTCTACAGTCGGCTTCCTGGTCCCAAAACCAGGCAATTGCTGGAGGCCAGTTATAGACTTAAGTTCACTAAACAAGTTCCTGGCCATACCAAAGTTCAAGATGGAGACCCCAGAATTGATACGGGCCTCCCTCAGAAAAGGAGAATGGGTTACCTCTATAGATCTCACAGACGCATACCTGCATGTACCTATCCATACCCACTCTCAAAAATATCTCAGGTTCCACTACAAAGGAGTCACCTACCAGTTTGTCAGCCTACCCTTTGGTCTGGCTACAGCTCCTCTAGTTTTCACCAGCCTTGTCAAGGAGGTAAAACTACTGGCACTGCAACAAGGAATCAGACTACACCAATACCTGGACGACTGGTTAATCCGTGCCCTCTCCAAGCACTACTCAGTCTGGTGAAAGACTTAGCTTTGTAGTAAACCTCAAGAAGTCAGAACTCCGTCCCTCCCAGAGGTTCGACTTCCTAGGATACCATTTTTTACTGGACTTGGCTCTTGTGAAGCCCATGCAAGACAGATGGACAAAACTTCAGGAAATGTTCCACCGCCTCTCTCAGAAGTCTGTTATCAGTGCAAGGACTCTTATGTCCACCATTGGATTGCTTACATCAACAGAGAAGACTGTAAAATTGGGCAGGATGCATATGAGACCTTTTCAGTGGCATCTCAAGAATCACTGGAAATATCCGATGCCTCTGGACACACTGGTCCCCTGGAATCAGAGAATGATATGACACAGGGAATGGTGGTTAGACCCACAAAATGTGCTACAAGGAGAATTTCTCCATCCCAGGGAACACGAAAAACTAATCTTTACAGACGCCTCAAATGCAGGTTGGGGCGCTCACTCAGGTCAAGAATCTACAGGGGGTCTCTGGTCTCATCCAGAAAAGCATCTACACATCAACGTATTAGAAATGAAGGCGGTTTTTCTGGCCCTACAATTCTTCAAAAAGACTTGTCAAAACAATTAAGTCCTCATTGCCTCAGACAACACCTCACTGGTAGCATACATCAAGAAAGAGGACGGCACTCGATCGGCAGAACTTTGTGCCCTGATGTGGAGAATCCTAACATGGTGCAATCAGAACAGTGTGACACTCAGAGCACGACACATCCCGGGATCACTCAACATAATAGCGGACGGCCTCTCCAGGAGGAACTAGATCCAATCAACAGAGTGGTCCCTCTCTCCACAAATCTTTAAACAAATTTCCAAACTTTGGGAGAGTCCCCAAGTGGACCTGTTCGCAACCAGCCTGAATACAAAACTCCCTCTCTACATCTCTCCAATTCCAGACCCTCAGACGTGGGCTGTGGATGCCCTGAACATCCCATGGGAAAACCTGGTTGCGTATGCTTTCCCTCCCACCGCCCTGCTGCCCAAGGTTGTACAAAAACTTTAATCCCAGATCTGCAGGATAATTCTCATCACCCCAGGTTGGCCGACAAAGCCATGGTTTTGGCATCTAGTGGAGATGTCTCTGGACATACCAAGGCAGCTACCATCCATTCGCACTCTGCTCAAACAACCACTGAACAACCCAATACCATGCAAACCCAGCTTCCCTCAATCTCCACGTGTGGTATCTAGGAGTTCAACTCTCAAAGAACGTGGGTTCACTGCAGAAGTGGCAGAAAGAATTGCTGCTCCTCAAAGACTCTCAACAAGAGCCATCTACTCCTCAAAATGGACAGATTTCAAAAATGGTGCACAGAGGAACAGGTGGACTTCAGGAATCCATCTATAAGTGACATATGCAACTTCTTCTGGTACCTTTTCAATTTGCTGAACCGTTGCCCTTCCACAATTGAAGGTTACAGGACAGCTATTGCAGATACTGTATAAGTGGTTATTTTCGCGTGGAATTAATTTTCGCTATATTCGCGAGTGACTACAAAACGCGAAAATATCTTCTAGCCAATATTTATATCCAGTAGAACTAGTCTAGCGTGAGCGGTAATACAAGATTATGCAAGATACAATATTTAACACTGTCACGGAAACAAATCAAATGTACCAGTCACAGAAACGCCTAACTTCTTTGATCTTTATCACCAGGGAGGGATTAATTCAATTACACGACCCCGCTATACAACTTCTTTGATAATGCGCCGGTCAATGAAAGTGTGTTCGATTGGGTTTCGTAAATTTATAATCTCCCAGAGTAGGTTCACACACTGACAACGTGTATAAAAGAAAAGACGTTAACTATGCATTTCCAATCAAACCAGCAGAAGTCCGCGTAATATTTTAATTTGAACATGTTGTTAGTTTGGGCGATAATTGAATATACTAGTATTTCACCGCGAAAATAAATTCTCGCGAAGCAGGCCTACAGTGTACATTCGTGAACTTAAGTACCCGCGAAAATAACCACTTATACAGTACCTTAGGGAATACTAAACAAAACATTAGCAACAACGTGGACATTGCCAGACTCATTGCCAGTTTCTATAGGGACAAACCTAAGACTTATCTGTAGTCCTACACAGATTATCTCAGCCTCCCTTCGAACCACAGGAGCAAGCTGACCTAAAATTCCTCACTTGGAAAGTAGTTTTCCTCCTAGCCCTAGCTTCAGGAAAAAGAGGCAGTGAAATTCATGCCTGGACTCTTGATGGACTTTTATGCCTGGGCGATTGGGAACAGGTCCAACTAGTACACTCTCCCTCATTCATTGCCAAAAATCAATTAGCAAAGGATGGACCGCAATCGATTTCTCCAGTGGTAATTCCCACCTTGAAGTACAACCAAGGACACAGACATTCTCCTCTGCCCTATCAGGGCCCTCAGGTGTTATCTGGACAGAACCAGAGACTTACGAGGGGATAGACAATTGTTGTTTATCTCTTTTAAACAGGGCCACACTAAGGATATTCAGTGCTCCACCATCTCGTCTTGGATTAAAAACACCATAAAATTCTGTTACTCCAAGGTAGATAATGCAGACATGGACTTATTAGGGGTAAAAGTCCATGATGTCAGAACGTTTGCGGCCTCCAAGGCCTTTTACGGAGGGGTCTCCATGGATCAGATTATGCAAGCCTGCCATTGGAAATCACACAACACCTTCACCAGGTTCTATCTCAAAGACCTAGCCGGACAAGCCTTCATTGCAGCACAGCAGGCGATGCCTCCTTCCACATCAGCTCCAGGGACAAAAGTAGGGGGGGGGGCACAAAACCGGGAACTGTGTAGATGGGCGTGTCAGAACCCTGACACCATAGAGCGGACCTTCCACCCCGCTTCAGGTAACTAACTTAGCTTTATGTTTTGCTTTTCTTACCTGCTGTATCATAATTCCTGCTCGCCATTAAGTTACCAGGAGTAATTTATTTTCCATTTTTCTTGAGAATTTAACTTAAGTTATACTTTTTCTGTATCGCTTAACCTTATTTTCTTAAGAATTTTCTTGTGTTGTATCAGTGTTCCTTAACAACTTTTTCACTATACTTTGTGTTTTAGATTCTTTGCTGCTTGGAGTGCCTACACTGGCGGTGCCAAACCAAGACGGTGCTTTCTCCCCTTGGTCCCTCACCTCAACCCCAGGAGAGCTGGAGAACTCCCCTTGGTCTTCGATGAGCTCCCATCATCTAGATTACATCGAGGCCTTCTTCCTCCACCCTGGTCTCCGAATGCTCACCTAGATGGTTGCTGCCTCTACCAGAAAGACTTTCTTTTATGCCAGTGCCATTCTACCCAGCCATCCTAGTATGCTGGGATTCAGCATATTGTTACAATAGGTAGGACTATTGTAGGGTAATACAATTGGAAATTTTGTTTTAAATGTAGCTTTTATAAGCCACAATACCTACCTATTGTAACAATAGTACAGGCCCTCCCTGGTTCGCCCCGCTTGTCAGACTTTCCACTGGCTTGGGGGCTTGGTTCCAACAAAATATTGAGGAAGAGGTCTATTGAACATCTGATAGGTTTCCTAGGTCACGTGGCCAAGCCACCAGGTGCGGGCATACCCGCACCGATACTATATCACCGGCATTCCCCATGACCAGTGTTCCGGATGGCCCCGGCTATCTGTATTTCACGGGTAATAAGTTTTCAACTTTTACTCCGGTTGGAAGCTTTCCGTGGTCAACCACAGGTAAAGCATATTGTTACAATAGGTAGGTATTGTAGCTTATAAAAGCTACATTTAAAATAAAATTTCCAATTTTGTATTTCTCATTTAGTAACTCAAAATATTGGTTTTCATGTGGCTAGCTGAATTCTCATAATATTATGTGAAATGGTAATTTTTCATTTAATTCATGAATATACGATTATTAACGCTCCACATCATCAGTTTCTTTCTGTCATCAGTTTCTTTCTGTCATTTTGTCTGTACACCTTTTTGGACTAATAACTCCAAACTATAGCATCAATCGAGCTCAAATTTCGTGGGCAGATATTTCATGGGGTACACACATATTCCTCCAAATTTGGTGAAACTTGCTTAAAAATTAAAGTCAGGAGACAGTTTTCCTTATTTTCAAATGGGTATTTATATCAGGAAGATTATTTTAAAGGTTCGCTGTTTCAAGGAAGCCTTTCTGAGACGTTTGACAGAGGCCTTGGTTAACTGGTGAAAGACCTGGGATGAGGAAGAGATGCCATGGCGACCTTTAGGCCTATCCCTGTGGAAACTGTCCAGTAGCCGAGTAAGGTCCTCATCCTTGCTTATCTCAATAGGACTGCCGCCCTTATCTGCTATGGCAGTTCTGTAACCATCTATGGTGGATGGTTGCAGGTTCTTCTCCTGAAAAAGGAACAGGAGGAAGTCAGCTATCTGGTTTATAGATGGTGTCTTGAAGTCCACCTGATGTGACTAGCAGCATTGAACAAAAATGGCCCATCTTGCTTTACAGACTGCTCTAGTTGAGCTTCTCTGAGGAGCCTCACTTCATTCTGCTACTTGATGAGAGAAGCCCTGGACTCTGATGGCTGAGTCTTGACGAGCCAAACAGGGAGATTCAGATTGAGCAGATCTCTGTAGAGGCTCCTGTTGAATGGCTGGGCTAGAAGACTGGCTTGTTTGGGTAGGCAGGGGGGTGTCTGAGATGACAGGGTCACAGATCCCAAAACCACGACTTGTTGGACAATCATAGGGCTATCACTATTATTCTCTGACAGTCGAGACTGAGAATATTGTTTATGACATTGGATGAGAATCTTGTTTATGGCATTGGCTATCAGTGGGATCAAAGGAAAGGCACAGCCGTCCAGACCCTCCCACGATAGATTTAGAACTTCCACTGCCCAGGCTTCCTTGTCTGGGACTGGCGGACACAAACAGGGGAAGTTTCCTGTTGTACCTAGTGGCAAACAAGTCGATCTGGGGTGCATGCCACCCTTTGCAGATTGGGTCAAAGATCCCCCCGGTGGAGGGACCATTCTATCTGGATTACTTGCTTGTGACGAGACAGCTTGTCTGCAATGACAGTTAACCAACCCGGGATAAGGAGTATCTGTAGGACACTGTTCCTCAGGTTGCACTTTGACAAGAGTTTCCAAAGTAGGGCACAAAGAGAGCCTGAATTCATACCCCTCTCCATGTTTATGTAGGCAACAACAGTGGCGTAGTCCATGGCTATAAGGACAGTCTGATTTCTGCAAAGGTGCTCAATGCACTTCACGGCCAGAAGAACCACCTTCAATTCCAGAAAATTGATGTGGGGTTTGCTTTCTGGAATGGTCACTGACCCCTGGCTGTGCAGTCTCCTAAGTGAGCACCCCAACCTATGTTTCATGAGTCAGTAAAGATCTGCCGAGCTTATTGTAGTGGGTGCATGGGTTGGCCTGCCAAGACATTTTCCTCCTGGAGTCACCAGAATAGATGCTAGTGAACTGACCTGGGAACTGGGATTCGCTTCTCTAGAGACTCTGGCATGTGCCAGTTTGCCTTGAGGTGCCACGATATAGGCCTCATATGGAACGGCCTAAAGGAACCTGTTTTTCTGTTGCAGTGAGGAGGCCTATTAGTGACATGAACTGCCTCACTGTTTAGTCTGGTTGAGCCAACAGGATTTTTATTTTTGTGTTCAGAGCTGTGGGTCTGTCCAAGCTTTTTTCCAGGTTGTACTAGTAACCTACAAAGTTGAAGACCTGTTGAGGATCTAACTCTGATTTTTGTAGGTTGACAACCTAGCCATCAAGGTATTGGTGAATCCAAATATGACAAGCTTGACCCATAAGTTTGACCTCATTTACCACTGTAGTAAACTCCATGGGAGCTGTGGATAGGCCAGAGGGTACAGCTGTAAACTTGAAGGTCTGATTCTGACAGTGGAATCTGAGATACTTATAGAGATGTGAAAATAGGTCTCGCTGAAATCTAGGGAGGTGACCCATTCTCCTGTTTGTAGCGACAGTGTTATTGACTCTGGAGTCTCTATGATAAAGTGTGGACCTGCAAGGAACTTGTTCAGACAGCTTAGATCTAATATGGGATGCTACTTGTTGTTCTGCTTGGGGACCCAGAACAGGCAGTTGTAGAAGGCCAGAGAGGATTGGGCCTTGACCAATTCTATGGCCTGCTTGTCTAAAAGGGAATGCAATGCCTCCTGCAGGCAGCTGTTCCTGAGGGGGATTGGCATATCCACTTTTGACTATTGAATTTCTGGTTAAGGGAGGTTTGACCTTGAAGGAAAGGTTGCAACCTTCTTTAAGTGTTAAAACTACTCTTGGGCTTGCATCCTTTGAGGCCCAGAAGTTTTTCAGATGTCCTCCCACAAGTGATTTGCAAAAGAAGCATTATTTACAGGCCTTATTCTGTTCTTGTTCATTGTGGGGCTTACTCCTTTCCTCTGTGGATGCCCTCGAAAGTACATGAATTGCAACACACATGCAATATACAATCTTTGTTTTGGTCAAATAAATTACCAGTTCTGGCTGAGTCTGAAACCTTAACACCATCAGAACACTGATCACTAACACAAAGGGGAATATAACTAACTGAAACATTAATTAATGCTCGACAATAGGAGAGGGTTATTGTAATCAGTTTCGTTCTGTCATTCTGTCTGTGCACCATTTTGCCCTTATAACTCCAAAACTATAACATCAATCAAGCTTAAATTTTCTGTGCTGATACTTCTTGGGGATACACACAGATTCCTCCAAATTTGGTGAAATTTGAATGAAATTTAAAGTAAGGAGACAGTTTTTCTTATTTTCAATTGGGTATATACATAGAAATCTGCTCCTCTTTGTCACATGCATAAATCAATATCACACCAGGATTTCACCTTCATGACTTTTGTTGTCAATATTTTGGGAATCATGTAACCTATAAATATGTTATTTATATCATTAAAAGGTATTACCACATCGCATTCTATACATATAATTTAAACATTTGAAGTATACAGCTACCAGTGTAGCTTTGTCTGTGGAGTGTTGGAGTTGCAATCCTAAGGCCTAGGTTTGAATCATATGTGGACCCATAATATTTAAAAAAAATTTCAATTTTCATTTTAGTTTTAAAAGTTTTCCATATGACAAAAAGAGGAAAATATAAATCACAGCATCTTAAATTGTTTTTGTCTCTCTGAAAAATGAAACCAAGACAAGATCATCATGAAAGTACAAGGACATGCACAGGAGAATTTGAAAACCCAGTTTTAAACTCAGGGAATTCCCAAAAGGTTTTATTATTATTATTATTATTACTATAATAGTTTAAATAAAAACAGCTTTAAGCCTTCCTCCAGCAAATAAGTTTTGTTACTGAAAAAAAATGCGGGAATCACAAAAATTTGGTCACATAAAGTTGAGCGTTTTGCTTCTTCAGAGTGCATGTTATTGGTTCACTGAGGTTGGTTGTTGCATTTTATCTGTTCATAATGTTATATGAGCAATCAAACTTCATTGCTCAGTATATAGTTATACATTATGATCTTTTGTATTTTCTAACTAGATATCCAATATTTTATGTTCATATAATAGCAACATCCAATTTCCATATTCTGGGGATTTCTTGGTTATATCTTTAAACAAATTAAATATTTGTGAAGAACAGTTTTCACATTTACTGTGTCCAATTATGTTATCCAGTTAAGCTTGTTAAATATTATATTAAAAATAGCCCATAGCAATTAGAGAGAAGCTCTTATTTTACAGCAAACTTTCAAGTAAATTTCAATACTTATTAGTCTCTCTTTTAAAATATCCATCTTTTGAATGTAGTTTGAGAAAAAAGACACAAAACCAAGCTAAATGCCCCAGCCTAGTTTTAACTAAACCGTGGACCAAGCTAGACAAGCCCACACCATGATTTTCAGAAAGAGTAAACACTTCCAATTTAGTGGTCCTGTCAGTAATTAGTTATAGTCACAGACCTAGGAGTACGTAAAGCAAGGAGTACTGATAAGATAAATACATGAATCTCATGACATCACTGTGCTAGTGTGTTTTCAGAGGGATAAAATGTTATAATTTAAGAGCTTGCATTCATGACTCTTTGGGCAAGTGATTCTATGTAAACAGAGGTATTCCTATATATATTTGTCTTGAACATAAGAATGACTGTACCACAAAGATTTTATAAATACATGTGTGTTTATTACATATTAATTAACTTAGTGATAATCAGTATCCACCGATGTGCTAGTTTTTTTTCACTGCAGATTAAGTAGATATTAAATATTAGAGTCTTCTGCACAGGAGTAATTTTCAGTGTAGAATTACAATTTAAAACTGATATTTCAGTTTGATTGTTATCGTTATAGATAGATTAGATATTTGAAATTTTATAATGTCATAGCCATATATATTGTATTTATAGTGTAATTAACTAATAAAATGTATTCCTTGATGTAAAACACACAAATTAAAAGAAGATAATGTAAGAACTAAAAAGGATGAATCTATATTGTCTAGCTATATCAGAAAATGTTTTGAAGAGCTCACCTCTCTCAGGGAAGATACACAACACACTCATGCCTCACATTTTCCCAAATTCAACATGTTTTTGTTCCAAAATATGACGCTTTTATCATGTCAGAAATCAAACTAAGATTTACTGTTGAGAAAGTGTACATCAATGTTAGGATCAATTTTCAACACAAAATCACCAGAATTTCTTGTCTAAAATATTGTTACTTTTTATGTCAGAAAACTTAGATTTAGTTTTAAAAAGTGTACATCAACACCAGGAACGATTTTCTACACATGGGTAAATACTTTACTGTTTATATTCCTACCTTTATAGTATTTGCTATTCTAAGACTAATTATCCTTAATTACAGTGACTGAAAAGAAGTTACATACATTATTGTGTGAGTCGTTAAGAACACAGAAATAGCTTTTGAACTGTATAACCCTTGAATAAAGCTCAATATAAACTTATAAACTTGAACTGTGACTCTTGTAACATAGTTTTATCATTTGGTCCATAATAAAGTCTTTTGGTGATAAATGTTGAACCATCCTTGCTAATGTAATTAGCACTGTAATTTGAGATTAAAATGCCTGAAAAGCAACTTAAACATTTACAGTCTTTTAAGTTTTAAGTACTTTATGGTCTGCATTGTCTGCTTGAGAGTCTCAATTCATCACCACTTCCAGTTTCTGTAAGTAGGTTGCTCTGGGATCACATTGTTATCAGTACCTGTTGCTTGCCCATCTATGTTGTGAGTGTATGTTGGCCTTAGCTTATCTTTATCTGAATCATCTTCATTTAATTTTTTTCCAAATGACATCTGTTATTGCAATGGACTGTACCATCATATTCAACCTTATATGAGCCTATACGTCCAACATTTCCAATACTCCTTTTCCAGTCCTCATAGTTGTTCACTAATGGTTTCATTCATGACCTTCAGCAAGTGGATCCAAATCTTTGGCATGTATAATACCACTTTTTTCACAGATCCCTTAGCATCTGGTTTCTTCTATGGTGCTGGTCCATTATGACTTACTAAGACTGTGGGGTAATGCAATACCTAGCAAAATGTACTTTCAGCTTGATAGCCACATAAGATAATATCAACGTCACAGAATTTGATATAGTAATCAACCATTACTTAGTAATTATGGCAATTCAATTCAAATAAGTCCACACCCACTTTATCATAGGTCTGTCAGCTGTTTCATGTGAAATCAGGGTTTCCTTCTGTTGCTTTGGATTAAACCAAATGCAGATTTCACAGTGCTGAAAAGTTTCTTTGAGATCACTTTTCATTCCAGGCCCAAACACAATCACAGGCAACTCTATATAACCAACCTTAAATACCTCTATGTGTCACATGCAAAGCTTGTCTGATCTCTTTCCACATAGAAGAGGCCACAACTATTTGTTTTAAAACTAAACCATTTTGAACATTAAGTTTATCTCGGCAATGAAAATCTGGTAGTACATCAGTAAGAACTTCACTTTTTTGTTCCAGCCATCTAGCTGCTATAACATTTCCCAACTGCAAAATAATTGGATGAGATTTTGATACTTCTTGAAATGCTTTCCAGCTTTCCTTCCCGATAGGTAGATGTTATGTTACATATTCATATGAATCGGGTGAAACTTTTACTTGCAGACAGGCTCTGGATAAGAAATCATTAATGTACATTTCTTTCCATGGTAATTACTGGATATCTGTGGTGTACTGCTGTAGTCATTTTGATGTGAAATATAGGAGTTTCCCCATTTGGGCATACCAAACTTCAGTAGGAGTTGATGCTCTGTTGGCATTTGCAACTGGCTATCCATTCTGCAGTGAAACACACTGAAGCCCTGTTACACTGGTGTTACACTCTATGTAGAGGTCACATGATGAATCAAAGTAAGTAAACGCTGTGCTATGTGTAAGATGGGGAAGGCTTTCTCTTGGCCGGGGCCCCATGCCCATGATGGATTCTTCTGTGTAAGCTGCTTAATGGTGTCATCACATCAGACAGTCTAGGCAAAAATCTTGCAAGATAATTGACCATTCCTAATCTATGTATGTCTGTAACACACTTTGGGCTGTCCATCTTCAGTATAGATTCCACTTTCCTGGGTCTGCTGCTAACCCATGTTGACCAACCTTGTGTCCTAGAAATATTGTCTGCGTCACTTTGAATATTGTCTTTTATTATCCACCACACGACGTATTTTTCCTAAATACAGGGAAATACAGACCGGGACATATTTTTGTATACACCAGCGCCCAGGTACTATGGATGATGTGAATAACTTTCTTTTTTCAACAATATCTTGGAAAGTATGTAACTTAAAAATATGTATCATTAGAAAGGTATTCTTACAGCGCTTCCGCCCCGTGAGTTGCATAAAAATCCATGCAGATATGACTGAGATATTGCAAGGGCTGGTTCATTAAACTCAATGCCAAGAAAACACAACTCATGATAATCACACGTCAGAACTCAAGGAAACACATTCCAGTCAATGTCCGAAATAACCAGGTGGAAATTGAGGATTCAGCAATACTACTAGAAAGCACTCTAGATAGAACAATGAACCTAAAACCTCACACCACCATCATCATCAACAAAACAGCACCCAGTATAAAAAGACTGAGAAAGCTACAGAACTGGGGAGCTCAAAACTTTCTACATCAGCATGATAAGACCAATAATAGAAACATGCTATCACCTCATATACAACCACAAATCAAGCCTAGAGGCCCTGCAGAAGATCCAGAACAAATGCCTTAAGACCATTACATGGACAAGACCCCACGAATCATCAAAACCCAGCCACGAGACACTCAACCTACCTTACATACAAAACTACCTGTAACGGTGTAGAACCAACACACTCAGGCGATACGAAGACTCCCAGCTCCAGCAACATCTAGCTGAAGTTCAACAAGCCATTTAACCATCTCAACACTAAAAGAAAAACAGCTCTACTAAAAGAAAAACATATGTACTGTAGAATGTAGAAATATTACTGAATGTTTAATGTATTGCCACCATTTCCTGGGAAACCCTAGGCCCCCACAGTGGGGTTCAGGTATTGATCGCTGAATATGGCTCAACTGCTTGAAACCTGTTTTTAAAACTTTTGATAGAAAACAAATGATATCTATGAAAACCAGTTACTACTAAATGTTTGTAAAACATTTTCAGAGCAAGCATTTACAAAACATTGTCAACAAATATTGTTTGAACATTTTGTGTGTACTGTTTATCATACATTTGATGATGAAAGTTTGGAAAACATTTACAGCATAACCTTCATTTCTTCAGCTATTTGATAAATGTTTCAAAACATTTCAGGTCAAACCAAGCTTCTTAAGTTAATTGATAGACGTTTAATAAATGTTTTCAGTGAAAATGCTTGTATAGGGTATGTTTATAAAATGTTTTTGAAACATTACAGCATAAATGTTCACTTGAAAACGTTTTTAAAAACTATAACATAGGGTTTTAAAAGGTTTTAAAAACATTTTGTAAACGTATAAACCATTTAAACACTCTTCTAATGTTTACTGGGAAGAAATTCAACAAACTCGTGGATATAGTTTCTTTTGAATTAACGTCAATTATATTAAGTGCAAACCTGCCATATTAAATGTGTGCATCAAAACATGCTAATTATATATCCATAATGTAATTTGTTATATTTATTGTTTATTTATGTATACATTAATGAGACAGTGCCAATTGTTTAATTTTCACCTATTAATGTTTTTGCAATATAGTAAATAAATATGAAAGTGTGAACATGTACCTATTACCAAAAGAGCATGTGAAACACTGTTGGCATTGTATTAATATTTTATAAAGCCTGTTATTTAATTTTGAATGCATTACACTGGCTAAGTCAGAGACTTAAATCTAAGACTTTGGTCTTAGCTAGGTCTGGGACTTAAAATGGATTTCAGTGGTTTTCTCCGTCATGTGACCATTTGTATCTATTCAAAATATAATATTGGTGCCACATATTCTTTATTTGATGTATTTTATCTAAGGATACGTGCTGTTTTGAAATGGAAAACCTTGTTACCACATATAAACTTCCCAAATTCTACTTTAGTGAGGTGTTTTGTATAATTATAATTTATCTACATCCATTTCAAATTTTGAGGTGGAGAAAAGTTTATGGCGGCCATATTTAAGTCCTCTTTACAAAATTTAAGCCCACTACCTCCCAGACTTAAAGTTAAGTCCACTGACTTAGCAATTTCATGGACTTAGCTGCTTTGTGAAATCCGCTAAGTCTAAGACCACAGACTTAACATTCTTTCGACAAAATTTAAGACCAATTCTTACATTTAAGTCTAAATCTGGACTTAATTCCCTTTGTGAAATCGGCCCCTGGTGTATGATATATTATTCAGAGGACTAATCAATATGTATCTATATTGTTAATGTATTATTTAATTTGTAGATATCACAGAAGCAAAGTGAATGTTTTACATTTAATTATATATAGAACTTTGACAAGGAGAGTATTATTTGCTTAACTGTACAGTAATATTTTACGATCATTGTGCTAATTCATGTTTATACACAGTCGCAAAAACATAAATTTATAAATTTCTGTAAAAAGGTAAGAAAATGTGCCCATAATGTATTTTTCACTGCTTTAGAAATGTTGTACCCTGTTTTGTATACACACTGTGCTGGCCAATATACATACATACATACACAGGATTATTTTGCATGTTTATTAATATGTTGGTATTTTCTTTTTATCTGCTTTGTGTCATAGCCTGTTTTGTTCCTTTCCTGAACTGTCAAAGAATCAAATAAATTTTAACCTTCCACTCTAAATGCAGCTGGGTTTTTTTGTGTTTTTTTTTGGCACTGGGCATGGCTGAACATCCTATTTGTGTCACTTGACAGTGTCTCATTCCCCTTAAAGTTTGATTTCTGCTGACACAGGACCTGCTTGGTTTTTCACAACTGAAAGGTTAAAGTTAGGGGTTTACATATCGTTAAACAGCCTTGGCACTTGTGGAAATGGAACACACAGAGTTTCAGTAGTCTGTAGATTAACAGTTCAGCTGGAAATATTCTGGTTGAATACTGTGAGGTGTGGATCTGTATCTCCACAGAAAGAATGAAACATTTCTTTCTTCCCATCCTGTCTTTAAATGTCTACACTGCTCTTTTTAATGGCCCATTTGAGGATGCACGATATTTCACAGCAAGTCAGTCAGTGCATTATACTATTTCTGAACATTTTAATTTGAATTCCCGACTCCTGGAACTTGACCCTCACATTGGTTTGGCAGTTCTTTGTAAATATGATTCCTTGTTTCTTTATGGTCGCTTATGATGTAAAACGGTTTGTAGGATGGATTTGTCGCAGAGCAAGTTAAAATCTAGCCTAGGTGAATCAAAATTGTAATCTTGCCTAGGTATATTTGAAGTTGTCCAGACAAAATTGAAATACTGATCTTGCTAGGCATGATTAAAATTTACCTGATTCATGTGGTTTTTACTGTTAGATATTTAAAATGGAATGAGTTGATTTAAAATTCGGATTTTGTCTTGGTAAAATTTAATTCTATTATTTTTATTATTTTCCCCTTTTAAGCGAATTTTTTTACTCATGATGTCAAAGAGGAGAAAAGGTGTCAAAAATAACTCCTTGTTGACACCTGTAACTACAAGGGTGCATAACATAAAACAGAAATTATTGTTCTGTTAAAATTTACAAACATTTACAAACATAAGATCTGTCTATCATCTTCTGGACGCCGTTTTCAGCAGCCAATCTTCAATAAATTTGCGTGTTTCACAAATAGTTTGTTCAGAAGCCATCTGTCCAACATTGTAATAAAATTTTAACATTTTCATGATGAGGTGATGAGCATTTAAAGTTTTTGCAAACATTTTGTTCTGGTTACAATTTTGAAAACAAAGGTTAATGTTCAGTTTGCTTAAACCAAGAACATCCACTGCTCCAAAACTGGTTCCCTTTCATTTATGGAAGACATTTAATATTTTAAACCAGAAGGATTTTATTATTGGGTAAAATACCTAAAAATTGTTCAATTGTTTCTACATTTTCATAAATGGATCAAGATTTAATCCTGTTGAAAATGTTGTTCCCAACAGTGAGTACAGTTTTACATTTGACTTCTCTTCATTTTTCTTTTGATAAATTAACTTGGTTTTTAGAATATCTTTCCAATAGGGATTTCTGATGCTTTCAACAAAAAGAGAGAGTGATGCTCTAATTCACACATTCATTTTTGTGAGTTGATGATAACCACAGAAAATATTCTGCCAATTACAATTATTCAATATTAAAAGTTATTAAACCATGTTAATAACAAACTTCTGCTTAGTAATATGTTTGTTAATTTAAAACATGTCATTTTTTTAACTGTTCCATTGCGATTTTAACATAAAACTCATAAATGATTTAAATAAATTCAACACTGCACCATATAGTTTTTCATCTGGGACAGGACAAAGGGTTAGTAAAGAAAATATATCAGTTTTGGTTTTGTTATTGTTTTAATAACTGTTATCTTTTCAGTAATCGGTAGTTTTAACTCACAGTAGAAGCTGATCACATTTTCAATGTCTATTTTGTTTTACAAAAATTTTAGTAAATCATATTATTCAAATTGGTATACAAAATTATTCCCAGTAGTTGTCTTTCCACCCATTTAATATTATCACAACTTGAGTGACTTTTATTATTGGGTGCTTTGGCATATAACCAAACAAAATAGTTTATCATGGCTTAGTTTTAACCCTGAGCACTTATGAAACAACTAAAAAGTACCCAAAGGTTTATAAAGAATGGTTATTCAACCATAAATAACTAGGAAGGTACACACTATCCAATATTTATCATTTCCGAGTTTTTAGTAATGCCTTGAATGTAACTGGTACCTAATATAGCTGCAACTAGAAGATCAATTTGCTTAAAGACATATTGACTCAGAGGGTGTCTTTGTTGACATGATCTATTTATTGAAAATATTGGAGAAGAGACCATTATTTATTACACAGCTTATCTTAAATCATGACAAAAAAATATTACCAAAATGATACACTTGTAAGACAACCTCTAAATAGGTCAAAATGAGGAATCTTTTATTATTGACACAATGTGCTAAGCCACAAATAGTTCTTATATTTCTCATATATACCACTGATTCAAATTGCCTTTTGTTAATTGCCTATAATATTTAGTAAAGCTCACCTTTATCATTTTGTAAGCATGCCTGATAGAATCACATATTCGACATTAAGCAAAGTAAGTGGCGCCAGTTTTTTTTAAATATTCTGTAGGCTTATTTCCTTTTGAAATCAAAAGCACTTTGCTTATGAGTGTGAGACAGCTCTCCACTCACATAAGGTCAATTGATATCTGCATAAAAGACCTTATACAATTCTGTTGGGTATCCATTGCTACCAGGGGTTTTACCATTTGCAGTATTTTTAAAACATTGGTTAACTTTGCTTCTGTGATAGGCCCGTCTCATTATCTACTTCACTTAACTTGGTGATATTCTCTGAACTGAGGAAAAAAGGTGATTTTCCTAAGCTTTCAAAAAGCTGTTTATAAAAATGTTCCATCTCCTTCAGCAAAATGTTTTCACTGGTTGCTGTCTGCCCATATGATATTAACCTAAATTTATCTTTTCCAGATGACCAAAAAATTGACGGTTTTCAAAATTTTCAAACATTTACACCTTTGATCTTAAAATGTGGTCTTTTACAGTATTAATTCTTTAGTTTTAGTTCTTTAGTTTGTTTAAATTCACTAATAATGTTCTCATTTTCATAACCTACATTATCTAACTGACCCTCGAAGTTCTTTATGGAACAGTATCTGATACTAACTTCCTTTATGCATAAATTTTGAACTTATAATAAGATTTGTTTAGAGATTGATAACTCTGTCTCCCCTTTTTCATTTATTTTCATATAATTATAGACAGTCTCTTTTTTTTCAGGTTCTTGCAATAGGTGTTAACCATACAGGCTTGAATTACAGTCAC
Organism: Sabellastarte sp. h YS-2021; assembly: GCA_964017235.1. Classification (NCBI taxonomy): domain Eukaryota; kingdom Metazoa; phylum Annelida; class Polychaeta; order Sabellida; family Sabellidae; genus Sabellastarte; species Sabellastarte sp. h YS-2021. Next base: position 105,427,294 of record OZ024932.1, on the reverse strand, counting down.
AAAGTAAACCAGAGAACACACATAGTTATTAGTAACCAGTGTAATTAATAATAGCATGAAAACAAGAGAAAATAACCCATTTTAAGAACAATTTTAGGTGCGTCACTTTGTCACCTGGAAAATTGACAATCTGTCTGAAGAGATTAAGACTGAGACACCTCATGGAACCATTTGCAAACAAACCAGGGTTTAATATTTTCAAACAGGCAGGGTGTTCACAGATTCAATGCACAAAGCGAAAAAGGCTAGTGTTGGATTCAAAATAGACCAGGCAGATAGAAACCAACTCTGACACCAAGATTCTTCCATTGGATCCTGAAAACACACTATATCTCAGTGGACCTTATCAAGATGCATCAGGAGATCTAGCAGGTTTTCTAACACTGCAATAAGTGGACCACCAAACACTCAATGAAACCACAGTCATTCAAGTCTGCAAAGAATAAGGGAGGCAGACAGTAGTGCAAATTGGATCTGTCTGGTGTTGTAAGGAGAAGCTGCATAACTACAGGCGCAGATGTCAAAAATTCAAATGTCATACTTCTGGTATTGGACCATGCTGATACAAGTTTTGATTTACAATACTGCCAGGTGGGGTAATGTCAATGAAAATACAATTTCATCCTCGATTATTTATTTATCCACCTTGACAATTTACACCACGTTTTTACATAATTGAGTAGGTGAGCTTAAGAGGCTTGAAACAGGCCGCCGCCCTGCAAGTCTATTTCAAATTGGCCAGTAGCATATAATTTTGCACCTAAATTGTGCATCAATTATTATAAATCATCTGCCTTACCATGCCTGTATGCGTGATTTTACTATTCGGGGTCTCCACATTGCATGCAGAATGTTTTTCCTGACACTGGCAGTTTCCTTCTTGGCATCTTCTTGACACACTTTTACTACACTTTGTTCATCTGTAATGCCCTTTACCTTTTTGAACTTTAAAAGTAAAATAGCATAGACTGTTTATCTGTTATTCCAAACCAGTTCTAAGCAATGCATGGTTCAATAAAGAAAAGTTTCTTTCAGTTTAGCCTCATTCCCGATTAAAGTTACATCTAATCCTCATCAGTTTTGCCAGTGAACAAAATATCATTCATCCAAAGCAACACATTCAGAATACTCCTTCAGCAAATAGTCCATAACTCTAAAAGTTGCTTCCAATTGTTTCCAGTTGCTGATGGTGCCATACTCAAGCAATTCCTTTTGAGTGTTGACTGTTCAATATTTCTTGAATTCTTTGTCCAAACATAACTGTTATCTTTTGTTTATGCCTTATTTGATAATTTTTTTGCTCTTTAATTTGTAGTAAAAAAAGACAAGGCTCTATTGTCCCAATTCTACTGGTCCCATAGGAGTCCCTTCTTGTACTAGACACGCAAGCCTTTTGCCCAGATGATCTTTAAATGAGTAAAGATCTGATCTCACCTTGAAATATATTACAGAAAACACAAGGGAATCACAGATATCACCTGTCCAATAAGAGAGCCTATCCATCACATATTTTGTTAACTATATCAAACAGTCCAAAAATGATCCAAATAGTCCCTTATTAGTGCAAATCAAGGTATTGCTTTCTCAAAGATGTATGTGCTCCCTATCAAAAAATCCAAAATATCCCACATGCATCAGGCATGGATTTAAAGAAGGAAACAGGTGTGGGGCAGGGTTTTTTGTTTCTGTTTTACAGGGTAAATAATTTAATGTTATGTAAGAGATGCAACACAAAATATGACAAGTAATTAAAGTAAATGAGAGCTGAGTTAAAGCACATGTTTCCATACAAGAAAAATAATGTTGAACTATTACACTTTGATGTCTGTGTATCCATTTTATTATGTCTTCCCAGGCCCTGTCACTCATGACACATGTGACATAGGGATTGTATTGTGTAAATGTAACTAAACGATTGTCAGCAAGTATGGTAAAAATAGTGTTCAGTATCCCCAAAAGAACTTGGTAAAAATATTCAGTACCATTACTCAAAAAAACTTTTTTAATAATCTTTAGCACATTTTTCAATATATTTATGCAACAACTCTCTTTTCACTGTGAAGCTTAACTCAGAAGCAATATAGACAGGTATTTCTTATGTTCAAATATTGCATTTTTGAGAGCATACAATGTCTGGAAATAACTTGCAAACATTTTGTATTTTGTTACGTCATTCATTCGGCCTTGGGTCAACATGTAATCATTTTGCAGCCACATATTAAGATTAACTTCCAATGGAAATTGAGTTTGAAACATTACTAGATTGTAAGTGTGATAACTATGTTGAAATTAAAAGGATTCCACAGATAAAGGTCAATTTATTTATTTATTTGGGGTTTTACGTCCCTTTCAACACTGTATAGGTCATATCACGACGGGTATTTTTGTGGGCAGAGAAAAAACCCCAGTATATACAGTTGGTCAAGGTTCTGTACTGTAAACTGCTGACCATCAGTAAGCAACTACCAACTTTCCCACATAAGGTACAGGTTTGAACCGCCAACCTTAGAGGTGATAGGTGAGTGTGTTACCACTGTACTACCGTGGCCCCTCAGATAAAGGTCAAGGATATGGCTTTCTAAAAACCAAAGTAACAGAACGGCGAGCTAAACTGTGTACTGATTAGTTCTGGCAGCAGTCTAACTGATTGTGCATGAAGTTTATTAAAAATTAAAATGTCAAACATAAATTATTTCTTAGCATAATTAGCTTGAAAGTTGTATGATGTATGCACTTTCATTTCCCTAATATTAGGTTTAATTACAGTGGTCTACTAGCAGTAATTTTGACTTACTGTGAATGTACCCGGTAAATATTGGAAACATTTTAAATGGTTTAAACATTTACAAAATGTTTTTGAAACCTTTTTAAACCCTATTGTATAGTTTTCTAAACGTTTCCGAGTAAATGTTTATGCTGTAATGTTTAAAGAAACATTTTATAAAGATTCTCTACACAAACGTTTTTTACTGAAAACATTATTAAACATTTATAAAATAACTCACGAAACTAGGTTTGATTGGAAACGTTTTTAAAATATTTATCAAATAGCTGAAGCAATGAAGGTTATGCTGTAATTTTTTTTCAAATATTCACCATTTAAAGACGTTTTTTCAAACCCGTATTTTCAGAAGGCTTATTAAACATTTTTACCTCCAAACATGTCCAAACAAAGAGGGCTAGATGAGCAATAATAGGGAAGTTAGAGGACTTCACCAAAAATTGTCCCACATACAATACTTAAAAGTAAGGATTGAATGTGGACACAATTTCTGAGACACTATCTTACAATTTTAGTCATAAAAATAATATTTTCATCAGTGAACAACCTTAACAAAGATATAGAATTTTGATCTCTGACCTCATTATTATTGAGACATTATTATGTTTATTTCAACGTTTTTCTAACATTTATTATTAAACATTTAATAAATGTTATATAAATAAAACGTTTTGAAAACATTCTATTATAAATGGTTTTCATACCCATCATTTTTAAACCTTTGGAAACGTTTCCTTTCAAAAGTTTGCAAAATCCAAAAATGTTTACTGGTTATCAACCTTTTGGGCTATTAATCAAAATTATGAAGGTAACCATCGGATCAGTTTAAACTCAATACATATACTTGAATATTGACTGAACCTAATATTTTTAAGAGGGGTGGTTACTGGTATATCTGTTCATTGACTGCAACAAGTGGCAATGCTTGAATATTGACTGAGGCTAATATTTTTAAGCACGAGCTCTAGCAAGGCTCGCGCTTCTAGGAATCATTTTTTTTTATTTACTTTTTTTTGTCTTCGGACTTTTATAAATTGTGGCACAGTGTGATGAGTATCTGTCTGCTCACTGAAGTTAAGTGGCAATGGGCTACATCAGTATTGGGATAGGTGACCGCTTCAATGCACTGGTTGTGTCTCTGATTGCTTTGCAGCTAACGCTAGTAGACCAAAACCTCTTTTGGCCTTGTTAACAACCAAATTGTATCTTTAATATGTGTATACATATCATTCTAAAGGGATTGGGAGAACACTTCTCTCAAAAGAGGTTGCTTTCTCCAACCAAGGGAAATGAAGAGCCTTAACTTGATGCACTAGTACATGTGGTCTTTATCTGCTACTAACAAGGATGCTGCAGCATTTGAGTATTTTAGTTGTAGCACAGTTCAAACACAGTATATTCCAGAGGCAGACTTCAATGTAACATCAGAAATTGTGATAGAAAGCGGCAACACATGTCCATTGCTACAAGAAGTTTTTTAAGTGTGAGCTCTAGTGCTAATTTTTTGTTTGTCTCCGGACTTTCATGAATTGTGAGTACCAGCCTCTTCACTAAAGTTAAGCAGCAATGGGCTACATTAGTACTGGGATGGGTGACCCCACTACTCGTGTCTTTGATGGCTTTGTGGCTTGTTTTCAGTGCACCTCACTTGGGAACTAGTGTTCTAGTCAACCTTGCTATACAAAAACAACATATAGAATATGCAAACAAATTTACTCTTACTGTTTTGATTCAACAATGATTTATGGTTGGTATATCAGTTCATCGACTGCCACAAGTAGCAATGCTAGGGGCCTATTCTGATATGACCCTGGTTTTTGAGCAGAATATAAAACTTTGTCTATGGTACATCAGTTCATCATGTCAAGTCTGTAGCAGAGAACATTGGAAAAAGTGATGATGCCTTGGTAAAGTCCTTAACCGAGTTTGAAAATAAGAACATTTATCAGCTATAAAAAACAGAACCCATTGTAGGACAAGCAAATGTAAAAGCACAAAGTGTGACCCATAAGAGCTTAAATGTCCAATGTCCATTCATAGATCCACATATTAGGGAACTATCATTTGTAGCAACTGATAATGATGGGCAGTTTGTTTTGAAGAAAATTACGCTTATTACAGTCAGGTCCAGCTGCAAATGGGTATTTGTAAAAGAAGCAGGTTTGACTTTTTTATTTTCACCTTTACAGGACTATGACCATGCCTATAAAATTTGATCTTGTTCTCAAATTGAAGTCTGTGACACTTTAACAAAGAATCAGGATGGTACAAAATCAGGTCTTGTTGCAGAATCCAGAAACTGTATCGCTGCCCAACCTGTTACTTGCACTGATGCATCCCCTTCTTTGACACTCAATACAAATATTGTCAATCCAACATCCAGTCAAGTATGTTCTAATGTTTCTGTCACGGATAATAATTCTTTCTCTTCAATTGCCAGTGGGAATATTTCCTCAGAATCACATAAAAATATAAATTGGCCAAATTAAGAGCTGGATTAGTGTTGACTGAAGTTGACCCCCATGACATAGGCCCTCACAGGGAAACGTTTGATTCCTTTTGTGTAATTTCAGTGTGACAATGCTGAGGACCTGTCCCAATATGACCCTAGCTGTTGAACCGGACATAAAACTCCAACTTTGACTTTGTTGAACCACATCTTGGCCACCCCACTATGGTATAGCCCAAAAAGCTCAAAAATTGAACTTAACCTACCCAATTGGAGTAAACATGGAATAACCTATGTTGGTGACCAACTGGACAGTGGTGGTATTTTTATTTGCCTTTTCAAACCTAATTTCCTAGAATAAATGTGTGTTGAACGTCATCTTTAAAAATATGAAGAAGATGGCCCCTTCCTTGTTCACCAACCCTTAATACCAAAACAAATAACATCTCTATTTTGTCATAACCAAGGTTCAAAACATTTCTACAGACTTTTGATTAATTTATTTATTTAGGATTAAGCATAGCTTTAAACACTGTACTAGTATCACGAAGGCTAGTTTTATCAGTAGAGGCAACCAGTACATACAGTCAGTCAAGGTTCTGTACTTTAAACTGCCGACCATCAGTCAGTAGCTACCAACTTTCCCACATGGGGTGCGGAGTTTGAATCACACCAAACCTCAGAGGAAGCAAGTGTCTTATCACTGCGCCACTGTGGCCTGACAAACTTTTGAATAAGAATTGTGTAGATATGTGTTTCATAAATAAATGGGACAATGAACTAAACATAAGTATTGATGAAGATACATGACAAAGGCTTTTAAAATGTGCTTTAAATTGATACAAGACAACAATCTTATATTGTTTCAGTACTAAATTCTATATCACATTCTTGGTACTGAAAAAAAACTTTCAAGACAGGTAAAACATCAACCCTGTCTGTTGCATAAATCCCAGCCAGCCAGAATCTTTATAATTCATCTGTTTTCCCTTTGTCTATGCACTATGAATTTTTGGGACTTTGTAGAAGTATGGATTGAGAGTAAAACAGGTGTCATCTTAAATCTAAGTCTTTTGCAACATATTCTAGGATATCAAAATACTGGTAACTTTCCTCCAATTAATGTGATTATTCTAGCTGTTAAAGCATCTTCTTTTCAAATTCAAGATTTTCTAAGAATTTAAATATCATGGAACTCCAACAATAGATTCAAGTTATCTATGATGAACAGAAACTTGAACAAAATGGACTTAATAAGATTTTTTTTCAAATTTTCTGTTAAGCTTAATTAATTTGACTGAGACAAATCCACTACATAGGTGGTATGTACCCCCAGTGTTAGCCTGCATTGTGAATAAAAAGTTTGAAAAAATACAGATGTCAGTACCATTAAGACATTAAAATTGGTTTAAATCCTGGACCAAATAATTATGTTTGATATATTCAAGAAAGTTAGAGAGCTGCAAACCTATTTTCAGTTGGACCATTTTATGTAGCATAAGAAATGAAGATTATTTGATTAAAGCATCGCCTTAATTATTAACAATAACAATATAAGATGTAGTAATTTGTTATGATTTGATCTGAAACTTTTATAGATTTATTAGAATATGTTTATATCAATGAACGTGTTTATAATGACTTCATTTATTTCTGTCATGTTCAGATAATATAGATACAATTTCAGTAAGATTTCAAATAGGAAATATGCTACTGGAATATGTTACTACTGGAATAAGTTCTATGTATTCTGACAGTTCGGGATGGTTGATGTGGGTGTTCCACCACACGACTAAGCTTCCCGATTAAGGGTTTTTGGGAGTCGGTTTCAAATATTTGCTTAGTCCCAGACGTCCTGTAAGGGTCGGTAGTTGTCGGTTGTGACCGTGAGAGAAATCAAACATGTTTGATATTTTTCATGACTCAAACCGATTCTCATTTCCCGCCGACAACAAAATGTCCAGTCCCAGACTTCCTCAGGCCTCCTCAGACCCAAATGTACACAGTCCTATGTTGTCTCAGGCGTCCTGTGACCCTTAGTCCCAGGCCTCCGTAGCTTAGTCCCAGGAAGCCTGTTTGGCAGTCCCCGACTCATAACAGATCTTTGAAATTTCATGCGTGTGAAAGTGATTTGGTTTCATTAGTTCCGGGAAGCCTCAGACCGTCTCAGGTGTCCTGGGACTAAGAAATCTGGGTCTGGGACTAAGCCCCGACTAAGAGAAGCCGACCCTAACCGATACAAGCCGGCGTCCTCAGGCCACCTGGGACAACACAAATTTAGTCCGCGATGTTTTGAGGATGCCCCAGGAGGCCTGGGACTAACAACCGATTAAGAGGCGACTGTTTTCCACGCGTCGGAAATTAAAACGAGGCAGTGAAGGGGTCTGGGACTATATAAGTGACCGCGCACACATTCTCGTTGTTACTGACTGGATGGCTACTGAGAGACGTGTGTCTCTGTTTTGTTGGGGTTTTCATTTTTTAAAATATCATATAATACTTGAGCTTAAGGCAAATTTTAAAGTTAGGAGACACATTTTACTTTTTTGCTTTTTTTTGCTATTGACTGGAGTTATGAGGAAAGAGAAAGGAGGGAAGGGAGGAAAGAAGAAGATGGATAAGAGGCAAGAGGAGATGGAGAAGGAAAGCGGAGAGGTGGATGAAAAGATTGAGGAAAGGACGGAGGAGAGTACAGAGGAGGGTACACAAGAGACTGAGGAGCGATCCGAACTTACTGAGGAAGCTTGCGAGGAAGAAGAGAGGTGTGAGGAGGATTTAGAGAGTCACTCGGCAGCCAAGAGAGCCAGGGTCTGTTCAACTTTCACTGACAGCCAAGAAACTGCAATTGTGGAGTTTGTGAAGGAGCATCCAGAGCTCTATGACCAGGAGCATGCACGTTTCCACGACAGACAGAAGAAGGAGGCTCTCTGGGCAGAAATCTCTGCAGAACTGAAGCTCCAGCCCTTTGATGTCAGCAGATGGTTCGAATCTCAACGAACGCATTATGGCAAGCTGTCAAAACTACAATCTGGCCAAGCCCCAAGGGAGATGACCAAGAGACAGTCCTGGGTCTACCAGCAGATGGGTTTCCTTAAGACCCATATCAGACGAAAGGGGGCCAGCAGAAGTTCAGGGTTCGAGGCCAGTCCAAATACCAGCAAGCAGGACGAATCTCATGGGTCTACTACTGCTACAGAACATCTTGAGTCCAGGGTCCTCAGAGAGAGTAGGAGTCAAGACTGCAGCAGAAGTCAGACAGGCAGCCCTTCTTTGACTACGTGGCATCAGAGGCTAAAATGATGACCCAAGAGGAATTTGAGGACCTTAAAGGCAGAATTTTTAGAGATATTGAAAGCGTTAAGAGCAACCGTAGACGTCAACCACTAGCCAGAAGATCAGCCACTATTACCTCGGAGTCCCAGAGGGTCGGGATACTACCAACAACCACTCAACAGGCGTCTACTTACACCCAAGCAGCAGCTAGCAGCAGTTACGTCTACTACACACCAAGCCCCCTTGGCTTTGGCAACCCTACATCAGTTCTAACAGTACAGGACGAGGGCAGTAGACACAACTTAAGTGGAATACTAAGCCAGCTACCAGATCTGACATCTACACAGATCATTGAGCAGCCTCAGCAGCAGCAGCAGCAGCCGCAACTCTTCACTATCACCACTACAGCACCACCTCAACAGCAGCAGCCTCCTCAGTAGCCATCCAGTCAGGGCGGGTCTTTGACCTGCCAGGCCCTTTTCACGGCCACCCAAATATTCCAAAAACAATTATTTAGCTGCAAGTTATTCCAATTCCCCTCCCAAAACATAACAGTTCAGTACAAATACTTATCACAAGAAGAAAAAAAAGTCCAACACCTACACCACCCCAAGCATGAAAAAAAAATAACCCATGGTACCACACATAACCAAAAAAGGCCACATAGAAAAAAATTAAAATAAATAAACTCCCAATATGGCCAATAATCAGCCCATTTTTAGCTTAAATCCATGGGATTGGTTAAAATCTTTAATAAAAAAGTCAAACACCTACATCATCCCTATAGTTAAAAGCCATTATAACATACTTACCAACCCACAAACCAAATACCAAACAGAACCCAAACCAAAGAACTGACAAACTATTTTACAAACATAACCCCCATCATTGTAAAGAAAACCAGTTTGGTGGTTATATTTCCTAAATATTTGTGAAGTGGAGTAAAAGATTTCAATTTTAAGATTTCCAGGAAAACATTTCTGTTTCAAATATTTTTCCCCCAAAAAAAACAAATGTAAGTAAAATTAGGATGTATCTTTCAAAATATATGCAATATTTATTCAATTTAGGAAGTTATATTTGGCTTTGTGTGTTTCTTTTTATAAATATGTTTAGCACTGGTTTTGTCTGTTTGTTAGTTGGATGACTGTCATTTTTTTCTGTCTGTTTGTTGGGGGGGTGAATTATGTTGGCCATGGGGTTTGTCTGTTTGTTGGTGGCGTGACTTATGTTTGGTAATGTTTGGGTTATTTGGAACAAGCATAGCTGATTAATTGTTTTTGGGATATTTGGTAGTCCTGAAAAGGACTAGTTATTAGTCCTGAAAAGGACTGGTTACTGCAGCAGGAGTTATATTCTGCCATCTTGCCAGGCCACTGCTCCCTCATTATTGAAGTAGTCCTTGGGGTAATCCCTCTGTCTTTTGGCTTCTCTAGCAGGGTTTCTGTCTGGACCACCACCAGCAGCACCACCAATCAGTCGACAATCACCAGGTACATCATCATCTTCATCATCTCTAGGCTCTTGACCACCATGTTGACCTTGATACTGGCTTCTCAGTATGTTGTGCAGAACCACACAGGTCATAATTACATCCCTGACTGTTTCTGGGGGTAATTCAATAGTAGTCAACATCACTCTGAATCTTGAGACCAGGATGCCAAAAGCATTCTCAACAACTCTCCTGCCCCTTGGTATTCTGTAGTTGGCAATCTTTTCCTCTCTGGTTAACATCCTTCTGCCATAGGGTTTCATGAGCCAGGTCTTCAGGGCAAAGGCATCATCTGCCAGAATGAAGTAGGGGACATCTCTACCACCCTGTGTTATAGGAGCTAGGTCAGGGAAGCCTATCCTGCCATCCTCAATCCTCCTCTTCAGCTGACAGGCATTAAATATCTAGGCATCTGAGCAAGATCCAGCTGTACCAGCATCCACCCATCTGAATTTGTACTGCCCATCTACCAAGGCCAACATTACTATGGAAAAGAACCCCTTGTAGTTGTGGTACAGAGCTCCAGAGTTCTTGGGTTTCTTCAGGGCCACATGCTTTCCATTAAGGGCTCCCAGGGCATGTGGAACATTCCACCTGATCCTGAATTGCCTTTCCAGTTCTTTCCACTCATCAGGAGTAGTAGGACATCTGAGGTACTCTCTGGTGAACTCATCGTGGATGGCCCTGCAGACCTCTGGTAGAAACTTGGAAATGGTGGATCTGCCAACCCTGAACTGACAGGATAATGATGTGTAGGACTCTCCAGTGGCCAGATATCTGATGGTGAGGGCTAACTTCTTCCCAACACTGATAGGAGCTCTGTAGTTGGTGGCCTGTCTGGCTAGACGTGGTTCCAGTCTGGTCTTTATCATTTCAAAGAATTCTGGGGTCATCCTCATGTAGCTGGTGAATCCTGGAATGTCTGTGGCATACAGTTCAGCCATAATGTTGTGGTAGGCCCTCCCTCCTCTCTCTGCAGTAGCCATGGCCTGACCCACATGTTGTGCCTTCTTCTAGGTCTCTGTATGGCTGGTGGTGGTGGCGGTGCTGCTGCTTGTGGTGGTTGCTGTGGTCGACGTAGAAATAGCAAATACATCATTTGGGTTGAGGCACTGTGTTGAGGTGGATCAGATCCTATCTCTCAAACCGGAAACAGAAGGTTAAATTAGGAAATAGCTTTTCAGATGTGTTCTCACTTCCGTATGGTGTGCCTCAGGGTTCTGTCCTGGGCCCCCTCCTTTTTACCCTTTACACAACCCCTCTCAGTAATATCATTTCCAATTTCAATGTCACCCACCATCTATATGCTGATGACACCCAAATATATCTTTGGACAATAGGAATTTTGATTCCAGTTTCGCTGAGCTTACAGAGTGTCTCACATGTATCCAAAACTGGATGGCTGGCGTGAAATTGAAACTCAATCCCGAGAAAACTGAATTTATTATAATAGGTGATAGACAAGCCAGAGAGTCCCTCATAAATAAATTCCCTACTCAACTTCTCGGAAATTCTATTTCCCCTACTGATACAGTCAAGAACCTGGGTGTAATTTTTGACTCTGGAAACACCTTTTCCAACCACATAACTAATATGTGTCGAGCCTGCTACTACCACCTTAAGGACCTAAGACGTATTCGTAAATTCCTCAGTGTGGAAACTGCAGCCTTGCTTGCAAACTCAATGATCAGTAGTCGACTTGACTACTGCAATTCCCTACTTTATGGCATCAGTAAGTACAATGTTGCTAAACTCCAAAAGATACAAAATGCCCTTTGTAGAATTGTTTTTAGACTTGATAGAACTAGCCATGTCACTCCTTTTCTTCAAAAACTACACTGGCTTCCTATCACTTACCGTATATTGTTTAAGTACAATTTAATTACTTTCAAGGCTATAAATTTCTCTCAACCCATATACCTATCATCCTTGATCAAAACCAGTTGTCTAACACGTGGAAATCGTCTTTCTCTTTCCTCAGCCTCTCACAAAAAGGCCATCGGTAGGAGAGGTTTTGTAGTGGCTTCCCCCATAGAATGGAACAGACTCCCACAATCAGTACGATCACAACAAACAATAACAGGTTTCCGTAGCCAGCTAAAGACCTACTTGTTTAGATTAGCATATCCTCCACCATAGTACATCTCCCTGGCGGGCGCTAACCTTGGATCATGACCTCGAACGTCCCTCGACTTTCCCTTTTTGATTTCAAGCGCATTAGAGGATGTTGCATCAATTTTGCGCTATATAAATGTTTCTATTCTATTCTATTCTATTTGTAACTGAATAAAAACTAAAAAAGCCCTAAGTTGTTGCTGAAGCTGTCTTCCATTAAAAGGTGGCATCCTGCTGTGTTCCCATAAAAGTAATGATAATTAGATCACGGAATTTATATATATACCCAGAAAATCCAGTTATTTTGCAAAACAAGAATCGGCCATCATGGTCTGGGGAAGAGTGAGGAGGCCTCAGGACACCTGAGGACGCCAAGACTTAATCGGGGGTTAGTCGGGGCTTAGTCCCAGGAGGCCTGAGGCATCCTGGGACCCAGTCGGTATGTGATCGTGGTTGAAACCGACCAGAAAACTGGCTTAATTGGTTCTTAGTCCCAGACCAGTCGGGGACAGTCTGGGGCCGCCTGGGGCCTCCTCAGGCTTCCTGAGGCCGATCTGTACTTAATCCAAGGCTTTGATGCCGATTCAGTATTCCTGCCCATTTTACCTTTTTTTTCACCGACTGTCCACGATTAAGGGTCGCTGACAGGATCGGGCCTTAGTCCTTTGGTGGAACAGGGGCATAAGTTATTTAATAAATGAATATTAGAAGATGAAAAGTTCTGGTTTGTTTTGTGCCTATATTAATTTGTAACGATATTTTTATAATAAATACATACAAGTCATTGAGGATTAAAAATAGTGTTTGTGGGACTTTGTGCATAGTATAATGAATTTGATTGACAGGTTCTCAAATCTTTTCTTTAACATTATCTTCATACTGAGTTGGGTGTGGTTCAATGGTTTATTTAACAAAGTTGTTAGTTGGGTGAAAGTTTTATATCTGACAGCATGTGCTGTGTGTATTTAGAATTATGCTGGATTGCCTGTGTAAATTATGGTATGTATAATTTTCTATTACCTTTGCATTCATCTCGATTTTGTCATACATTTATAACATTAGATTGAAACTAGAAATCGGTAGTTTAATTTATGCTCAATTATTAATTGTAAATGAGGTAGCCCAAATCTTTGTCTCATTGTTGTTGCAGCATTTCACGCATGCTTTAACTGAAATTATACTACAATTATATTTGAAAGTCAATATTTTCCTTTGTCAAGTCACAGGATGTCTACTAACGGATATAAAGTCGTATAAAGGCAGTAAAGACGTCCTGAATTCAATGTTATAAAGTGCTAAAGTACAGTGGAGTTGTGTTGGAGTCACAGTTTCATGGCATTGTCAAATCATTAGATATCTAACTTACAAATATATATATTCATCAGAGGAACTTTTGACATTTGAAATCTAAACTTTTTATAAGATATTTATGTTTTGCTGTATTATTTCATTGATAGTTTATTGTAAATTTAAATTTGTTTAAGGTTGTTGTTATATTCTGGTTCTGTAAATTCTTTATTACAAATATCATGATTTTAGATTAAAATTATTTTTTTTCTAAACAAATTATTATTTCTTCATTCAGTTTACCCTATAAAATCACAACTTATATTCCAAAACATAACACAATTTATCTATGAAAATCCATGAAAAGTTATGTTAGATTAGTACCAAAATTTTAATTTTGACACTCTGTTTTTTTTTTTCAAAGTCTATCCTGTTTTCTTTTAATCTATATATCTTTATGTATCTGCAACAAAACATATGTAGCTATGCTTTTAAAGACACTCCACTGTATTGTTATTCTAGGCTCCCATGTTTACTTCCAAAACGAAGGAGTGGGAGTGTGCACTGCAGTTTAAAGTGCAGTATATAGTAAATTGAATGAAGTTCTATGTTTTCAAAGGCCGGCTTTTGCTACTTTCTATGTCACTAAACGGCACCTTTTGTATTTCAATTCCAGAAATCAGCCTTGAAGCAAATATTTCATTGTTTAAGTTTCTTTTTTTTTCTGTCAGACGTTGGTTCTGTACGTTGTTTTTTTTCGGGAGAATATCGGAAAATTATCGAGCAAAATTGTAGACACAAAAATGCACACAAAAATAGTCCCAAATATTTGTTTTGGGAATTGAAACTAATAAATTTTATATTACTGAAAGAATTATAAGATATTTAAAATATATGTGTTTATTAAATGATAAATCTATGTGCCCTTTTCATATAGAAAAACAAAACACAGAGACTTTTTAGGGTATATTTACATATTATTGTATTATCGCCCATGTTCACTGATGTGTGAAATTCTTTTGTTACTGTAGTCGGTATGCAATACTAAAGTTCTGTCTTGTAATGATAGTGTGTAGATTTTTCTAACGTTTCCTTTGATATACACAATTATTTAAAGGAATTTGATGTTGGATTCGGAGGGAGTCGGATTACATGGTTTCCTTGACAATTGATTTGTAATACGTACTACAGTACTGCTCAGCCAGTGAATTTCGTCACCCAGTGAATTTCGTCACCTGCATTTCATGACAATATCAAACCATATTTACACTTAATTTCCATCGCTGAATTACATATTAATATTAGTGGTGGTGGACCAATTCACGCCCGTGTACCTATTCACACCCACCCTCAGTTTTCTTGAAGATTTATACATTTTAACACTGAATAGGTTTACCACAGCATAGATAATTATAAAATTGATCATATACATTGGTAATTTATTGCCCAACAGTAATTCTCTTCAATTAATTAAGGGGTGGGCGTGAATAGGTACACGGGCGTGAACTGCATGGTCCACCACCACTACAAGTTGTGGTTGCATGTGTTTAAACACAAGTATTACTGGTTTTTGAGGGTTTAAATGGCAGGTGACGAAATTCACTGGGTGACGAAATTCACTGGCTGAGCAGTACAGCTGTCATTAATGTTAGACAAGTTGTAGTGGTGCAGGGCGTCAAGTTCCTATTTTTTCCTATTATTTCCTATTTTTTAACAAATTCCTATTTATTCCTATTTTCCAGGAAAATTCCTATTTTTTCCTATTTTTGGTGATGATAATGTATTTTAAGTCACTAAATGTTGTTGATCACATGGAAAATGACAAATTTTCTCAAATCATAATGAAGTATAAATTTTACAGCATCATTGAAAAATGAAAAATGGTTTATTATAATTGTGAATTTCACAAAATGAGTGCTGCAAAAATACCCACTGAATGCCTTTGGCATGAGAAATGACCTGTCTGGGGATATGTTGGCATCAATCTAGTTATGATTGTATCCACCGGAGAGCAGTGTGTAGAGATTTTCTTGTTACCCCTCTAGAGGCCAGGGTATTGTAGGTAGATTTCTTAAATTTTCAGGTTATATTCATAACCATAAAATCTTGGCTGGGAATATATTTTTGGCCTCATTTTGAAGAACAAGATGGCTGCCACGGGCGTTTTTCGACTTTCAGCAAGAAGTTTTGTTGGCCCTCCAGGCCTCTAGAACAAAGGGAATTCTAGGTAGAAATCTCAAATTCGCTGGATATGTTCATCATTACAAAATCTTGATTAAAAATATTTTTTTCCTCATTTTGAAAAACGATGGCCATCACGGGCGTTTCTTTTCAGTCATGAAAAGTGCTTATATCTCCCTTATTATTGGTCCTAGAGGTTTGGAATGTCAAACCAACCTATAGGAAATCATGGGCTGCGAATCTTCTGCTGTGGTCGGATTTGACCTTGGGCTGCCTCTTCAAGGTCAAACAAGGTTAGGCAAACTTAAAAGTGCTTATAATTTGCTTATTATTGGCCCTAGAGGTTTGGGATGGTAAACCAACCTATAGGAAATCATGGGCTGTGAGTCTTCCGATGTGGTCACATTTGACCTTGGGCCCCTGCTTCAAGATCAAATGAGGGTAGCCAAACTTAAAAGTGCTTTCAACTTATTATTGAAAAATGCAGTTTTTCTTCTAAACTATGTTAGTTGGCCTTTTCCGGTGGATACATCTTGCATCTGTGGGTCCTTGGTCTAGTTTGGAACTGAGTTACATGTACATATGTAGTTCTATAGAATGTGTATTTATAAGCTTTTTGGATGTAATTCAATAAGTATGATGCTTACTTGAGATACACATGTATTATTTTGACTATATTTTTTCCATTGTTCTAAGATAAGTGCAAAATAAAGGGAAATGTGGTGCATCATGATGGCTATAGGGGTGTTAGGAGACTATCTTGTTAAAAAAGATTCCTATTTTCACTATATTTTTTCAGTAATATTCCTATTTTATTCCTATTTTTTGACTCCCGAAATTCCTATTTTCTGAGACCCACTTGTAACTTGACGCCCTGGTGGTGGTCGACCAGTTCGCACCTGTGTACCTATTCACGCCCACTCCTTAATTAATTGAAGACAATTCCTGTTAGACAACAAATTACCAATGTATATGATCAATTTTATAATTATCTATGACTGCCCCACTCCTTTAAAACTTCAGTACTGAGGAGGAAACTCAATACATTGGACCGATTCCACCACCAAAACTAGCCATAAATTGATAATAAACCTCGGAAATCTCGTCAAACTGCCTTTAGTCCCTCAAATTGAAGTTCGGGATCTCCCGTACTTCACATCAGATTACTACAAGAATGTTACTTCAATTTAAGTACAATTAATTTGCGTTTGTCCGTTTACTACTTTACCAAACATAGTTATCATAAAGATATGTGACATCTTTGTAGCCATGTTAGAAATGCAGTGAGTGTTTCTTAGATATAGGTGTTTCTTTGTGAAAAAAAATTACATAAAACTTTGCTATAAACAATAAAAAATTATTTTATCTGTTAGGTGTTTACATATTTCAAAACCTTCTATTTGTACAACACAAAGTCCTTCATTTTTAGACCGCAGTTACACATCCAAGGATGATCCGTTGGATCACGGCAGGTTTCCTAATATGGAAAATGTTGAGTGATTTAAGGATCATATTTTTTATCCGTGAGCTTGTACTTAATGTCCCTAATGTCCTTGTGGCATCTGCCACGGATGTGATGTGTCCCCAAGGGCGCTATGGAAAAATCAAACTGATTTTCCGTACATGCTTTGCGGACCTTATCTGTAATTGATATCCGTAACTCGTCTGTAACACGTCCATAACATCCTTAAACCCATCGGGGATGTCCTTGTGGCATCCCTAACATCCTTGGCTCTTCTGCGCCAATAAAGGCTTGGAAAATGTCTACGAATATGATAAGGACGCCTCCGGATGTTAATGAACATTACCAGAAACCCCACGGACCAATCAGAATGCTCCTGGAAGAAGATCACGGAAATGAATATTTCTTGCGGATATGCACGGACATTCACAGACCTGTCCCAGGGCAATAGGGACGGGGTTTATGGATAATAAGGACGCCTCAAGGACAATAAGTACGGGGTTTACGGATAGATTTGTGGTTTCCCACACCACTTGGGAAGTTACGGAAAGACGCTTTCACATGGACAAAAGCCTATATGAAGGGCACTTGGCTTGGCTTTTGCTCATACACATGTTGCCGGACTGCTCTGGTTACAAGTTGACCAAAGGCATGGCGAAGTAGGGGGGACGTCTTAAATAACACCAGGCTTAACTAAAATCACCTTTTATTGCAATTCATCAGTGGTCACCTACCATGAACTGTGGCAAGACTCCTGCAGTGGAAGTTCCCCTACCCCAAGTAAAGAAACACCTGAAACAATGAATTTAACTTTAGCATTGTGCCACATTTTACTAAAAAGCACAACATTGCACAACAGTGTTTATCATGTTAAATATCTAGATATTACGTAGCACATAATATTACAAGTCCTTGACTTAATTAAATGCTCACTGGTCATAACCACAGAAATAAAACTTTGTACAAATAAATTAAAGTTACTATTTACAGATCCCATCTGACAACTATCGTGCCTTTCTTTTACTGACTAGGATATCGTTATCACAGAATAGTCACTTACATCACAGTATTACTGAGACCATAGCTTTGAATGCAAATCAATATATATATATCTGATAATAAAATAATTCAACTGATACAATAAAATACCACTCCAGTCATGCAAATCAATTATAGAAATCATTCTTAACTATAGCAGTGTCCAAGTATACCAGATATAAAACAACTAAAACCCGATAAAGCACTAAGTCAACAAATTAGAACTACATCTTATCAATAACTTTCCACACAATCTCACTCAATCATCCAATCAATCATCATATCAACCAACCTGTACCAACTTCCAAACTTTCCACCAGGATACCAATGTAGAATGGACATCCTATGACATGTTGCTATAATACAAACACACTTCTCATCAATATGGCGGCCACTTCCACAAAACAAGCAGGTTCAAACAACCTTACTTCCTGCCTTAACTCTTGACACTGACCAAGTTCATTGTATTTCCTGTTTACTTTCCGTTATTCCCGCTAACTTCCGAAGTCCACAATATGTCCATTTAACTTATAGCTGTTTAAATGCCGAAACTACCGCGACTCCCGAAAATCACACTGCCACACACATTTTGCATTTCGATGAGGGTACATTAATTCAACAACTTTACAACAGATACTGGATATATTTTGTTGGCATATTTAGTCAAAATCATTGAAACCTTTGGCTTTTTTTTTGGATAGGAAATTTGGTGAATATTTCTGTAAAATGCCACCAAGGAAAAGGTCAAAGAGGAGAAACAGTCAAGAGGGAGAGAAGATGTCCACCCAGGCCAGGAGTCCAGAGGTGGATGAGTTGAGTGGTGTACCAGAGACTCAGCAGAGCCAGCAGGCAGCTGGGGTGGAGGAGTTGGTGGTGGGAGTGAAGGATCCTCTGCAGATGTCGGATTCGGAACAGGGTGACATTGTGCTTGAGACACAGCAGGATTCAGATTCAAGTGATGAGGACATTGCTGACACACAGGACACACAGGCTGCTGGGGGGACACAGAAGGGCAAAGGCAAGGGCAAGTCAAAGACCAGGGAAGGGCAACATGAATCAGAAGAGAAGGCTGACAAAAGAAGCAAGACACCTCCTGTTCTGTTTAGTGCTGAGGAGGAGCAGAAGTTGGTGGACTTTTTGCATTACAATGACTAAGAGTACAAGGATAGGTCAAAGAGGGAGGCTGTGTGGGATAAGTTTTGTGAGGAGAACAACATGGACAAAGATGCCTGCAAAAGATGGTTTCAGAGCCAGCCCACACTCTTTGGAAAGTTCACTCACATGAAGTCGGGCCAGGGTGAACCACAGCTGAGAGCGAGGCAGAAATGGGCCTGAGACAATTTTGACTTCCTGAGTTACCACATCATGTGCCATCTTACAGCAAAAAGTGAATTCAGGGTTCCCAAGGGGTCTGCTTCCCAAGCCAGTGCAGCAGCGGGCTCAGCATCCAGACGGGAGACTGTGTACATGGAACTGTTCCAGGATATTTCTCGTCCAGAATCCACTGATGACCCAGCAGACCTGTCATACACATACCCCTACTCCTAGATTGCGTGGTGTCAGTGTGATCTCAAGTTTAGCAGATTCTGACCTCCAATCAGCTCTTGCAGAATCTCAGAGGGGGATAACAGAGTTAAAACACATTGTAGTTAAAAAGCTGAGTGATGACAAGCCTGAATGACCCAAGACTGGGCTTCTGTCACTTTCTAAAGGTGGAGGTGGTACAACTAACAAGTGACTCGTATTATGAGTTTCAACAAGAGACATTCAACTTAGTGATGAGACTTAAATGTAGGGACAATCAGCAGCAAAGGTACCAACACGTAATTGGCACCAGTATAGCCCAGACCGCCCCGTACAGCCAGGCCTCGACCTCACAAAGCAGCCCACCACTTACCAGTACACCAACTGGATTCACCTGACCACCAACAAATCCACACTCAGTTGACAGCCAGTACTTCAGCAACATTCCAAACACGCCACATGATGTCAACTTTGGTGCCATAAACACGCCTCAGGTCCAGCCAGTCAACGAAACAGCCACCAGCCATCCAGACCAACCAGCCTCAGGGGACCAGTAGCCAGCCACTACCAGCCAATGTATCAGCACTAGCTGATCATTTTTATAGGTCCCTCTTAGGGCTGCCATATCTTCCAAAAACAATTATTTGCGCTATGCTGTTGTTATCCAAAAAAATAAATAAATAAATAAAATTAAAAATAATAAAAAAAAAAAAAATAAAAATAATAAATAAAAAATTCCCCACACTATACACCAGGCAAACAACAAAAAAAGATAAAAAATGAATGGCCATAAAAAATGCCAAAGTCCTAATATGTCAAACAAATTTAATTCCCCTGAGCTAACACAATAACTGTTTTCTCAACCAAAATGAACACCGAACAGAAAAATTAATAAAAGCCCCCACCCACACACAAAAATCAACATAATATTTTGCAGTACAAGTTAACTTCTAAAACACAGACAGCATCCCCCACCCGTCCCTCCACCCCCAAAAAAACAAAAACAACACAAAAACAAGTGTAGTGTGAATCAAACCCTCCTATGCCAAATTGGTGTTTGAACCTGTTGCCAGAATGCTGGGGGACTTGTCACTCCACCATCATTCTTTGTACCCTTGAGTAGGGCTTGCTTACTTGCCTGTCCATTGTTTCAAAGCATTGTATCTCAACCCTTTGATTTTGTCACCACACAGTGGGGTGACACACATTTAGTGTACACAAGCAAAAGAAATGACTGCAGCATTTTAACAATAGGTGTTTTCATTACCTCTTCGTTATCTTTTCATTGTGTGACCATTAACAACTGCCCATTGACCTGTGACCAAAGGTTATCCTAAGTTAGTAAACAATATCCTTCCTGACCAAATAGATGAAGTTATTACTGGAAGGATTCAAAATCAAAGATATGATAACAAAATAAAAATATTTTATTTGCAAAAGTGACATATAAAAGTGAGGGTATTTGATCCTCAGTAGGTTGTGCAGTACAAAGCAGGCCATGAACAGCCTGGTCACTACTGGGGGCTCCTGCTGCAACAGGCTCTGGAAAATCCTAAAGCAAGACTTGAGGATCCCAAAGGCGTTCTCCACCACCCTTCTTCCCCGGCTGATCCTGTAGTTGAACACCCTCTCCTTCAAGTCTATACTGTGTCTGGAACAAGGTTTCATTAACCAGAGCTTGAGGGGGAAAGCGTCATTCCCGAGCATGAAAAAGTTCGCCTTTGGTCCACCAATCCCCAGGGGTTCACTCTCAGGGAAGCCGATGCTGCCGTCCTCTATTTTGTGCGTCAAATCAGAGTGTTTGAAAATCTGAGCTCCTACCTCCACCCAGACGAACTTGAAGTCTCCATCCACCAGTGCCAAGAGTACTATAGAGTGGAAGCCTTTGTAATTGTGGTAGAGGCTGCTTCCCCCCATGTGGACATCTGATTGGAATATGCTTTCCATCCAGGGCACCCAGGGCATGCAGAATGTTCCGTCTCTGGTGGAAGAGACTTGACCTGCAACCAGTCCTCTGGGAGTGTGGGGTACTGCATCACCTGATCTCGGTAGCGTCACAGACTTCAGGCATAAAATTGTTGACAGTGGATCTGGCCACCCTGAAGGCATACTGCGGGGAGGTGTAGCTATCTCCAACAGCCAGATGTCTGACGGTGACTGCCAACTTAACTAATGGACTCACGGGATCTCTCATCCAGGTCCTGTCCATCTGGAGCTCAGCAATGATTCTCGAGATGTTCCCGATCGCGAGTTGGGGCCTAACATTACCATAAAATATCCTTATCTATAAACTGAAATCCGCTAGAAAAATCTGAATCCTTAAATCCCATCCGTGAGTGTCAGCAAGCTCTGTAAACCCATCCGGGGTGTCCTTGTGACATTCTGGGGAATCCCTGTGTAGTCCTGGAATGTTTCCGCTGCACTGCGGGTGGTTACAGACGTGTATGTGCGGGTGATCCCCAAGCAACAAAACACGTCCCTAACGTCTTTGTGGCATCCTTATCATCCGTAAAGTTTTCCGTGGCCCGTCCAAAATTCCCCCTCCCCAAAACCCTCAATCTGCAGGAGAACTGTGTCAGTTACCATATATGGAACTGTGGCCTATATCCGTTGGGTAGCCTTGGATGTGCAACTGCCACCTTACTGATGTTTTTCCACACCTTTGTGATCTACGTACTACACCTTCACTTGACTGATCATGAACTTCATACTCTGAATTTCTAATTTTACTCTTATGAATAAGCACACTTGTAAAGACAAATTTCTTCAGGAGAATTGCCAGATACACTGGGCCATTCTGTAGACTGCTCTGAGTTATGCTTAACTTCATTAGCAACAACACTTGGTCCCCGACATTTATCCCACCTTCTATGGTCTCTACACTTATTTGCATATATTATTTAATTGTCATCATAGCATAGACTCTGCCCCAAACTACGGACATGATCTAAATGATGTCTGACAATATGACCATCACACAATTAATTTTACCTCACACATGTAAGGTATCCCCACACAAACAACCACTCCTTTTAACCAAGTTGCACCTGAACTGAAGTTCTTAACCAGTACTTCACCAGTACACACACTTGACACACTTCAAATGAACCACACTCTGACATCTTGGTCTGTTGAATACGTCCCCTGTGTGAGATGTCCGGGTGGATTTTATCCAACGTGTTTTAAGAACTCACTTGCGAAAGAGTTCACTAGGTGTCTTCCCAGTTGTACTTTGTGGGGTGATGTGATACTGCAACAGGAACTTATCCATTCTAGTTCCATGTTTCACCATTTACACTTCCCTTTCTGCTAAACCATTACTGGAAGGTTTCTTTGGAGCTGTCTGAACATGCCCTACTCCATTTTCAGTTAAGAACATTTCCTGTGACACAAAATTAGTCCCCTTATCTAAAACCACTGTATCTGGAATACCATAGCATGAAAACATGTTACACATGACCTTTACTGTATTTCTTGCCAAAATATTGTTCATCACCCTAGTCTCAATCCATTTGGTATGAACATCCACCACGACCAAAACATTTTTACATTCCACGTCAGCAAAGTAAATATGGATCCTGCTCCACGTTCAGGTGGAAGCTTCCATGGGTGTACTGGTACATCAGTTGGTGACTTCTGATGGAGCTGACACGACTCATGTTCCTGGGCTTTATTTTCCAACTTTGTGTCCAGTTTTGGCCATCAAAAGTAGGATCTGGCCAGAGATTTCATTTTTACGGTGCCTGGGTGGGTGGCATGTAACTCCTCTGTTACCTTATATCTGATGTCTCTGTTTCCTGGTATCACACCCTAACTGCTTAAGTTAAATACCTATTATTGCCATGATTCAGTAACAACTACATTGTTTACTGATCAATGTACAAAGTTAACACCTACCCCTCTGTCCAAGACTGGCAACTCTTCCCACAGACCTGTATCTTTTTGGAGTTACAGCTCTGGATGACCTATAACTTTAGCAAGTTCTTCAGGTATTTTTTTCCTTAGTGGAACTAGGACCACTACAACAGACGTTCTTGCCGTTATAAAAAATAACGTTAACCCATATATTCTTTTGCACTTGCTACTTGGATAGTTTTGAAACTCAATATTGAATTAATGCACATTCAAATATGAACAGGCAACTTTTGCTATGAACCTGTAACTTTTTGGAGTAGCAGGTCCAGTGGACCTAGATAGTTTTCTGTTAAATTCATACACTGGTACTGACAATATGTCACTAAATACCCAGGCTGTGATTAATAATTTCATTTTAAATTGTATTATGTAGCTGAAATTATGTTTTTATTGCACCAGACTTACAAGTGAGATTTCCTTCTATTAATAGTTGCACTTAGTATCATGCTATCGTTTAGCGCATTATATTTGAACAAATGATCATTATTACTAGCTTATTACTATGATATCAACAGTGAAGAATCAAGTCTTTGAAAACACAGTATTTTATTGCTAGCCTGTCAGTGGTCCAATAATGAGGATTATTGACTAGGCTGGATGTCACCAAGTATTTGTTTACAAATTTTGTACTCTCAATTGAAATTTTCAACTTACAATATCTCTCTTATTACTGGGTGGATTTTGACCAAACAAAATGAGAAAACGCAGTGTAAAATATCTCTCCAATGATGTATAGAATATTTTAGTATGTTAACTGCTTATTCAGTCTAGGGAATAATGCCATTTGTTGATCCAAAATTTGGATCTTCCTTCCCCCCCCCCACTGACACATGCCTGTATTTACAGAGGCACACTTGTTTGACATTGAGTGATGGGGTGTGGTAATTTTATATTCCTTGGTGTGCTTTTGTAACAACAATCAGGTACTGTTTAGGAAGCAGTATTATCATACTGCTTATCTAGAACAACATATAATCCCTGAATATTAGTAAAACTTAAGTTGTAGAAGAGCTGAGTTGCCATTGTAAACATTTATTCATTCTGATTCAGAGTTGCTTTATATTGCATACTTATACAATTTTACAGAATAACTAATCATATCTTAAAACTTATTAAAAGCCTGAATTTATGATTGAATAGAAGACAGTTTTAGCTGAGCCCAATTTTAAGTAATATAAGACTACAAGCCCAAATATAAAATCTGAAATTTGTATTCTGATAGCACAATATGTAAACATGCAAACAGTAAAAAAGGAGTAAAAAAAATGGATTTGTCTTCAAAAGGATACGGTGGATACTTTGGTTTAGTGTTCACTACGCCACCTCCGCGCGTAGAGAGATTTTCGGCGTTAACGCTCTAAGAGGAAAACTACACCAGCTAGGTTCACCAAATTTGCAGGATATCTTCATTGGGGGTAAGCTTCTCTGGGAAGGAAATTAGCCTCATTCTGAAAAACAAGATGGCCGCCGCGGGCATTTCTTTGAAAATAATCTACATTTTTCTACTGGCTGTTTCTCATAGGTAGAAGGTTAAATCTCTTCATTGGTGATATGTATAACAGATATACATGTCCTCTACAACCTTGCAGAAATTTGACTTTGAAGCTCTTAATTCAAGGTCATACACGGAGTGCCAAAGTAACCCACATAGCGGACTTTAAAAGTGCCTATATCTCTCTTATTATTGGTCCTAGAGGTTTGCAATGTGAAACCAACCTACAGGAAGTCATGCTGCAAATCTTCTGATGTGGTCAGATTTGACCTTGGACCCCTCCTTCAAGGCCAAACGAGGATAGTCAAACTTAAAAGTGCTTATAACTCTCTTATTATCAGTCCTAGAAGTTTGGGATGGTAAACCAACCTAGGAAATCATGGGCTGGGAATCTTCTGATGTTAGATTTGACCTTTAGCCCCACCTTCAAGGTCAATCGATGATTTACTGGCTTTGGTGAGTTGTCTTTCCGGTTGATACAAATTTGCATCGGTTCTCCTATGCGTAGGTCTAGTTAAGCGTCCCTTGAAAAGGGGACGCTTATTGGTTTCACCCCCGGTTTTCAGTCAGCCGCCGCCGCCGCCGCCGCCGCCGCATTATCGTCTCCCTTGAATATCTCCCTTGTTATTAGGCCTATCCAAATGATATGTGGCAGTGTTCTTCTATAGGCGTGGGGAAATTTTTTGACAGGCATAAATTTGACCTTTGACCTTTATCAAGGTCACATTATCAAAAATTCAAAAAAAAATTTACTTCCTTTTCACTAGATTTCCTCAGAAAGTACTGGGTGTGGGTCAACCAAATTTGGTATGCACATTCCTGGGGGAAGAATCTAGGCGCCAGTCGATATTGGGATCAGTCGGGCCATAATTGACCGATTGACGGGCGATTGATTATAAGTTCATAAAAATTTTGCTAAGATTAAGCCTTGAACTCGCTTATTATTGGTCGTAGAGGTTTGGGATGGTATACCAACATATAGGAAATCATGTGCTGGGAATCTTCTGGTGTGGTCAGATTTGACCTTGGGCCCCTCGTTCAAGGTCAAGCGAGGATAGGCAAAGTTTAAAGTGCTTATAACTCGCTTATTATTGGTCCTAGAGGTTTGGGATGGTATACCAACATATAGGAAACCATGGGCTGGGAATCTTTTGGTGTGGTCAGATTTGACCTTGGACGTCTCCTTCAAGGTCAAACGAGGATAGCCAAACTGAAAAGTGCTTATAACTCGCTTGTTATTGGTCCTAGAGGTTTGGGATGGTATACCAACATATAGGAAATCATGTCCTGGGAATCCTCTGCTGTGGTCGCATTTGACCTTGGGCCCCCCCTTCAAGGTCAAACGAGCATACCCAAACTTAAAAGTTCTTATAACTCGCTTATTATTGGTCCTAGAGGTTTGGGATGGTATACCAACATATAGGAAATCATGGGCTGGGAATCTTCTGGTGTGGTCGGATTTGACCTTGGGCCCCTCGTTCAAGGTCAAAAGAGCATAGCCAAACTTAAAAGTGCTTATAACTCGCTTATTATTGGTCCTACAGGTTTGTGATGGTATACCAACATATAGGAAATCATGTGCTGGGAATCTTCTGGTGTGGTCGCATTTGACCTTGGGCCCCCCCTTCAAGGTCAAACGAGGATAGCCAAACTTAAAAGTGCTTATAACTCGCTTATTATTGGTCCTACAGGTTTGGGATGGTATACCGACATATAGGAAATCATGTGCTGGGAATCTTCTGGTGTGGTCAGATTTGACCTCGGGCCTCTCCTTCAAGGTCAAACGAGCATAGCCAAACATAAAAATGTTTATAACTCGCTTATTATTGGTCGTACAGGATTGGGATGGTATACCAACATATAGGAAATCATGGGCTGGGAATCTTTTGGTGTTGTTAGATTTGACCTTGGGTTTCTCCTTCAAGGTCAAACGAGGATAGCCAAACTGAAAAGTGCTTATAACTCGCTTATTATTGGTCCTAGAGGTTTGGGATGGTATACCAACATATAGGAAATCATGTGCTGGGAATCTTCTGGTGTGGTCGCATTTGACCTTGGGCCCCCCCCCCCCTTCAAGGTCGAACGAGCATAGCCAAACTTAAAAGTGCTTATAACTCGCTCATTATTGGTCCTAGAGATTTGGGATGGTATACCAACATATAGGAAATCATGGGCTGGGAATCTTCTGGTGTGGTCGCATTTGACCTTGGGCCCCTCGTTCAAGGTCAAAAGAGCATAGCCAAACTTAAAAGTGCTTATAACTCGCTTATTATTGGTCCCAGAGGTTTGTCATGGTATACCAACATATAGGAAATCGTGCTGGGAATCTTCTGGTGTGGTCGCATTTGACCTTGGGCCCCCCCCCCCCCCCCCCTTCAAGGTCAAACGAGCATAGTCAAACTTAAAAGTGCTTATAACTCGCTTATTATTGGCCC
The DNA here is from genome assembly GCA_964017235.1 of Sabellastarte sp. h YS-2021. Classification (NCBI taxonomy): domain Eukaryota; kingdom Metazoa; phylum Annelida; class Polychaeta; order Sabellida; family Sabellidae; genus Sabellastarte; species Sabellastarte sp. h YS-2021. The sequence goes on along the minus strand of OZ024932.1, from coordinate 105,399,849 downwards.
TAGAGGTTTGGGATGGTATACCAACATATAGGAAATCATGGGCAGGGAATCTTTTGGTGTTGTTAAATTTGACCTTGGGCCTCTCCCTCAAGGTCAAACGAGGATAGCCAAACTTAAAAGTGCTTATAACTCGCTTATTATTGGTCCTAGAGGTTTGTGATGGTATACCAACATATAGGAAATAATGGGCTGGGAATCTTCTGGTGTGGTCAGATTTGACCTTGGGCCCCTCCTTCAAGGTCACATGAGGATAGCCAAACCTAAAAGTGCTTATACCGCGCTTATTATTGGTCCTAGAGGTTTGTGATGGTATACCAACATATAGGAAATCATGTGCAGGGAATCCTCTGGTGTGGTTAGATTTGACCTTGTGCCCCTTGTTCAAGGTCAAACGAGGATAGGCAAACTTAAAAGTGCTTATAACTCGCTTATTATTAGTCCTAGAGGTTTGGGATGGTATACCAACATATAGGAAATCATGTGCTGGGAATCTTCTGGTGTGGTCGGATTTAATCTTGGGCCTCTCCTTCAAGGTCAAACGAGGATACCCAAACATAAAAATGCTTATAACTCACTTATTATTGGTCCTAGAGCTTTGGGATGGTATACCAATATATAGGAAATCATGGGCTGGGAACCTTCTGGTGTGGTCGGATTTGACCTTGGGCCTCTCCTTCAAGGTCAAACGAGCATAGCCAAACTTAAAAGTGAATAACTCACTTATTATTTGTCCTAAAGGTTTGGGGTGGTAAACCAACATGTACGAAATCATGGGCAGGGAATCTTATGCTGTGGTCGGATTTGACCTTGGGGCCCCCTTCAAGGTCAAGCGAGGGTAGTCAAAGTTAAAAGTGCTTATAACTCGCTTATTATTGGTCCTAGAGGTATGGGACGGTAAACCAACATGCAGGAAATCATGGGCTGTTAATATTTTAGTGTGGTCGGATTTGACCTTGGGCCTCTCCTTCAAGGTCAAATGAGGATAGGCAAACTTAGAAGTGCTTATAAAGCACTTATTATTGGTCCTAGAGGTTTGGGATGGTAAACCAAGATGTAGGAAATCATGGATTTGGAATCTTTTCTTGGGTTCGGATTTGACCTTGGGACCCTCCTTCAAGGTCAAATGAGGATAGGCAAACTTAAAAGTGCTTATAACTTGCTTATGAGTCGCTTATTAGTGGTCCTAGAAGTTTTGGATATTAACCAACCTATAGGAGTTCATGGTTTGCAATTTTTTTTTCATTTGTGATTTTGAAATGTTTTGCAGTTGGCCTTCATATCTGTGACAAGTGTATTTACTTTGCAACCTCTTGCTTTTGACTAAAGTTACATATATTTTTTCCTGTAGAGTACAACAACTCTATATATTACTTTGTTCTCTTTCTTTTATATTTGTAAAAAGGAATTTATAATCTTTCCCCTTCATTAATCCAACAAACAGAAACTTCACTCAGTTTACCATATTTTGAAGTGAATTACCACTGAATTATGTTCTAATGATATATATTAGGATAGTAAGTTGCTACAGTTGTAAATGTCTGATTTACTGCTTTTTTCAAAAAGTATACAGATCCATGCCACCTTAATAGTAGATTCAACCTTTTCTTTACACTCACTCATAGCCTTGCTTAAGGCTCAAGTACCCTAGTAATTAAGAGAAAATATACAGAAAACATGGTCATTTTGCATAATGTATTCTTACAATTAACATGTACTGGATTTTACACATGATATGTCTGCTCAGTTTATATCTCAAAACATGCATGAGTGCTTTATGAATACCAAATATCTGTGTTCAAGTATGAAAACATATGGTACAAATTTGAGCCTTAAGCAAGGCTAACTCACTCAATGAGAATTTAGAGAAAAGACACTGTTGTATACTTCAAGGATGAAAACAATCATGTAGCCTTGTTCAGGTGCACAGATTGTTTCTGTTGAAATTAACATTTTTATCACCTTTTTAATATCAGATCACTTTGTGGCATTGTCTGATGGAATATTGGTAATCGATGTGGCCAAGATGGGCATCATATTTAACAAGTCCCTATAATAATATACATTGCATCATACTCATTTTATTTCCTGTAATATGTCACAGAACATTGTAGAAATAATATGGTGTGGTACTCACTACTGTACTGACATTATCTACATATGACATAGCTTTCAGATAATTTGTTTTTTTATACACCGGACACATATTTTTGTTAAGGAAAACAATGACCTACAATATTATAATTGTTGCATTTTTCAAGCTGTAGAACTGTTTTTGAAATAAGTAAGGTTAATTGCTGGTGGTTTATATTTACAGTAACCTTGACCAAACATTCTAACCTGTAATGACAAATTTAAAAGTGGTTATAACTCACGTATTATTGGTCCTAAGGTTTGCAATATGAAACCAACCTAAGGGAAACCATAAGCTGGACTTGGGTCCTGCTTCGAGGTATATAGTTATAAATAGAGACTTTGGGAAAGACTAAGATAGTTGGAAAATGCAGATGTTAAAAACACAACAAATGTATCAGTTTATGGGAATAATTTCCTCTTGAACTCTTAGATCCTTTTATAAAGGTAAACAGCAATAAAACCACACACATTGTGAAGAACTATGTATACAAACATGGTGTCGGGTGTTTTACTATTATGGAGGAATACATAGATAGATAGATAGATCTTTATTCAGCATTACATTACAATGAAATAATACAACATTTTAAAATAAATGCTGAAAGTAAATGTCAGAAGTTCAAATGAACTTATAACTAGACATCCCTAAATTTGGAGAGAACTGACAACATAAAGTTAAGAACATACAATAAATACTAAACAGAAATGCCTGAAGTTCAAATGAACTTATTAGTAAATATTACTTAACTTGGACATAACTGACAACAGAAAGTCAAGAAAGAAATACAGCAGATAAAATAGATTTTGATTTATGACACAAAGAAGCTATTTATCAATGAATATGCTAATTTGAACTGTTTGTCTGTTAATTAAATTTTAACATACTTGACAAAGTACTTAATGGTAAAAATATAGATTAAGATACACACAGATTTAGTACACAGATCCGTAACTTCCATTTGTCATACCATAATTTGTTAGATAGGCAATGGTTTTTATGACAGCTGACTTGTCAGTCAGCTGGCATTATGTCGTCACTCTGCGGCGTGGGCGTACGCGTACGCGTACGCGTCCGCGTCCGCGTCCGCGTGAACAACTTCTCCTCCAAAACTACAAGGCCTAGAGACGTGCTGTTTTTTTTAAAAGATACCTTATCTATCGAGGATGAAAAATTGTTCAAGGCATGCAAATCTGTCTGTTCGTCTGTTTGCTAGAGACATTACAAGGGGGGTACCCCCACCAAAAGTGTGAAAATTTCAACTTTTTATCACAATTTTCTCAGTGACTATTGCAGGGATTTCTCTCATATCTTGCATATATGTACTAGGCCAGAGGTAGATTCTCTTGTGTGAGTATGAGACCTGGATCTCTCTTACTTTTTTTTTAATAAATTTTTTTAATAATTTTTAATGCATTAACATTCATGAAATCATGCACAAAATCATTTATAACTTGAAAACTGTTGCATCTAGAGCATTTTGTTAAAATATGTTATTCAGCTACTTTTTTCATAGCTACAATATGGTGAGTAAGTTGGGTGTCTGTCTCAATAGCTAAGTGAGTAATAGCTACTTTTGGGCTTTTCAGTAACTTCCATCATGAGTAGAATCACTTGTAACTTAAAAACTATTGCATTTAGAGAATTTCGTATAAATATGTTATTCAGCTACTTTTGGGTCAGCTATAACATAGTAAAATTTTAGACCTGTAGCTCATGGCATAGCTGAGTAATAGCTACTTTTAGGTTATCACTGTTGAGTAAATTGCTTATAACTTCAAAACTATTGCATTTAGAGAATTTTGTATAAATATGTTATTCAGCTACTTTTGGGTCTGCTATAACATAGTAAAATTTCAGACCTGTAGCTCATGGCATAGCTGAGTAATAGCTACTTTTAGGTTATCACTGTTGAGTAAATCGCTTATAACTTGGAAACTATTGCATTTAGAGTATTTTGTTTCAATATGTTATTCACCTATTTTGGGATCAGCTATAACATAGTGAAGTTTCAGATCTGTGGCTCATTGCATAGCTGAGTAATAGCTACTTTGAAGTTCTCACTATTGAGTAAATCAGTTGTAATTGGAAAAGTATTGCATTTAGAGAATTTCGTATAAATATGTTATTCAGCTACTTTTGGGTCAGCTATAACATAGTAAAATTTCAGACCTGTAGCTCATGGCATAGCTGAGTAATAGCTACTTTTAGGTCATCACTATTGAGTAAATCAGTTGTAACTTGAAAACTATTGCATTTACAGTATTTTGCTTAAATATGTTGTTCACCTACTTTTGGGTCAGCTATAACATAGTAAAATTTCAGACCTGTAGCTCATGGCATAGCTGAGTAATAGCTACTTTGAGGTCATCACTATTGAGTAAATCAGTTGTAACTTGAAAACTATTGCATTTACAGTATTTTGCTTTAATATGTTGTTCACCTACTTTTGGGTCAGCTATAACATAGTAAAATTTCAGACCTGTAGCTCATTGCATAGCTGAGTAATAACTACTTTGAGGTTCTCACTATTGAGTAAATCAGTTGTAATTGGAAAATTATTGCATTTAGAGAATTTAGTATCAATATGTTATTCAGCTACTTTTGGGTCAACTATAACATAGTAAAATTTCAGACCTGTAGCTCATGGCATAGCTGAGTAATAGCTACTTTTAGGTCATCATTATTGAGTAAATCAGTTGTAACTTGAAAACTATTGCATTTACAGTATTTTGCTTAAATATGTTGTTCACCTACTTTTGGGTCAGCTATAACATAGTAAAATTTCAGACCTGTAGCTCATGGCATAGCTGAGTAATAGCTACTTTTAGGTCATCACTATTGAGTAAATCAGTTGTAACTTGAAAACTATTGCATTTACAGTATTTTGCTTAAATATGTTGTTCACCTACTTTTGGGTCAGCTATAACATAGTAAAATTTCAGACCTGTAGCTCATGGCATAGCTGAGTAATAGCTACTTTTAGGTTATCACTGTTGAGTAAATCAGTTGTAGTTGGAAAACTATTGCATTTAGAGAATTTAGTATAAATATGTTATTCAGCTACTTTTGGGTCAACTATAACATAGTAAAATTTCAGACCTGTAGCTCATGGCATAGCTGAGTAATAGCTACTTTTAGATCATCACTATTGAGTAAATCAGTTGTAACTTGAAAACTATTGCATTTACAGTATTTTGCTTAAATATGTTGTTCACCTACTTTTGGGTCAGCTATAACATAGTAAAATTTCAGACCTGTAGCTCATGGCATAGCTGAGTAATAGCTACTTTTAGGTCATCACTATTGAGTAAATCAGTTGTAACTTGAAAACTATTGCATTTACAGTATTTTGCTTAAATATGTTGTTCACCTACTTTTGGGTCAGCTATAACATAGTAAAATTTCAGACCTGTAGCTCATGGCATAGCTGAGTAATAGCTACTTTTAGGTCATCACTATTGAGTAAATCAGTTGTAACTTGAAAACTATTGCATTTACAGTATTTTGCTTAAATATGTTGTTCACCTACTTTTGGGTCAGCTATAACATAGTAAAATTTCAGACGTGTAGCTCATGGCATAGCTGAGTAATAGCTACTTTTAGGTTATCACTGTTGAGTAAATCGCTTATAACTTGGAAATTATTGCATTTAGAGTATTTTGTTTCAATATGTTATTCACCTATTTTGGGGTCAGCTATAACATAGTGAAGTTCCAGACCCGTGACTCATTGCATAGCTGAGTAATAGCTACTTTTAGGTTATCACTGTTGAGTAAATCGCTTATAACTTGGAAACTATTGCATTTAGAGTATTTTGTTTCAATATGTTATTCACCTATTTTGGGATCAGCTATAACATAGTGAAGTTTCAGATCTGTGGCTCCTTGCATAGCTGAGTAATAGCTACTTTGAAGTTCTCACTATTGAGTAAATCAGTTGTAATTGGAAAACTATTGCATTTAGAGAATTTCGTATAAATATGTTATTCAGCTACTTTTGGGTCAGCTATAACATAGTGAAATTACAGACCTGTAGCTCATGGCATAGCTGAGTAATAGCTACTTTTAGGTCATCACTATTGAGTAAATCAGTTGTAACTTGAAAACTATTGCATTTACAGTATTTTGCTTAAATATGTTGTTCACCTACTTTTGGGTCAGCTATAACATAGTAAAATTTCAGACCTGTAGCTCATGGCATAGCTGAGTAATAGCTACTTTTAGGTCATCACTATTGAGTAAATCAGTTGTAACTTGAAAACTATTGCATTTACAGTATTTTGCTTTAATATGTTGTTCACCTACTTTTGGGTCAGCTATAACATAGTGAAATTTCAGACCTGTAGCTCATTGCATAGCTGAGTAATAACTACTTTGAGGTTCTCACTATTGAGTAAATCAGTTGTAATTGGAAAACTATTGCATTTAGAGAATTTAGTATAAATATGTTATTCAGCTACTTTTGGGTCAACTATAACATAGTAAAATTTCAGACCTGTAGCTCATGGCATAGCTGAGTAATAGCTACTTTTAGGTTATCACTGTTGAGTAAATCGCTTATAACTTGGAAATTATTGCATTTAGAGTATTTTGTTTCAATATATTATTCACCTATTTTGGGGTCAGCTATAACATAGTGAAGTTCCAGACCCGTGACTCATTGCATAGCTGAGTAATAGCTACTTTGAAGTTCTCAATGTTGAGTAAATCACTTGTAATTTGAAAACTATTGCATTTAGAGAATTTAGTATAAATATGTTATTCAGCTACTTTTGGGTCAGCTATAACATAGTAAAATTTCAGACCTGTAGCTCATGGCATAGCTGAGTAATAGCTACTTTTAGGCTATCACTGTTGAGTAAATCACTTATAACTTGAAAACTATTGCATTCAGAGTATTTTGTTTCAATATGTTATTCACCTATTTTGGGGTCAGCTATAACATAGTGAAGTTCCAGACCTGTGGCTCATTGCATAGCTGAGTAATAGCTACTTTAAAGTTCTCACTGTTGAGTAAATCAGTTGTAATTGGAAAACTATTGCCTTTACAGAAATTTGTGCAAATATGTTATTCAGCTACTTTTGGGTCAGCTATAACATAGTGAAATTACAGACCTGTAGCTCATGGCACAACTGAGCAATAGCTGTTCTCAGGCACTGACTGTTGAGTAAATCAGCTATAACTTGAAAAATATTGCATTTGGAGTATTTTGTTAAAATATATTGTTCACCTACTTTTGGGTTAGCTATAACATAGTGAAATTACAGACCTATAGCTCATGGCATAGCGGAGCAATAGCTATTTTCTGGTTCTCACTATTGAGTAAATCAGTTGTAACTTGAAAACTATTGCATTTACAGTATTTTGCTTAAATATGTTGTTCAGCTACTTTTAGGTCAGCTATAACAGAGCAAAAATTCAGACATGTAGCTCATTGCATAGCTGAGTAATAGTTAGTTTGAGGTTCTCACTCTTGAGTAAATCAGTTGTAACTTGAAAATTATTACATTTAGAGTATTTTGTTAAATATGTTATTCACAGACGTTTTGGTCAGCTATAACATAGTGAAATTGCAGACCTCTATGTCATGGGATAGCTGAGCAATAGCTTCTTTCAGGTTCTCACTGTTGAGTAAATCATTGTATCCAACCTGTAGGAAATCATGGGCTGGGAATCTGTTAATATGGTCCGATTTGACCTTGGAACCCTCCTTCAAGGTCAAATGAGGATAGCCAAACATAAAAGTGCTTATAACTCGCTTATTATTGGTCCCAGAGGTTGGAATGAAAACCAACCTATAGAAAATCATGAGCTGGGAATTTTTTGGTGTGGTCGGATTTCACCTTGGACCCCTCCTTCAAGGTCAAATGAGGATAGCCAAACTTAAAAGTGCTTATAACTCACTTATTATTGGTCCTAGAGGTTTCGAATGGAAAACCAACCTATAGAAAATCATGGGCTGGGAATCTTTTGGTGTGGTCGGATTTGACCTGGGACCCCTCCTTCAAGGGCAGTTGAGGATAGCCAAACTTACAATTGCTTAGAACTCGCTTATTATTGGTCCTACAAGTTTGGGATGATAAACAAGCTACAGGAAATCATGGGCTGGGAATTTTTTTGTGTGGTCGGATTTGACCTTGGACCCCCTCCTTCCAGGTCAAACGAAGATAGCCAAACTTAAAGTGCTTATAACTCGCGTATTATTGGTCTTGGAGGTTTGGGATGGTAAACCAACATATAGGAAATCATGGGCTGGGATTCTTTTGGTGTGGTCAGATTTGACCTGGGACCCCTCCTTCAAGGGCAGTTGAGGATAGCCAAACTTACAATTGCTTAGAACTCGCTTATTATTGGTCCTACAAGTTTGGGATGGTAAACAAGCTACAGGAAATCATGGGCTGGGAATTTTTTTGTGTGGTCGGATTTGACCTTGGACCCCCTCCTTCAAGGTCAAACAAGGAGAGCCAAACTTAAAAAGTGCCTATAACTCACTTATTATTGGTCCGAGAGGTTTGGGATGGTAAACCATCCTAAATTCTTTGGCTGGGAATCTTTTGGTATGGTGAGATTTGACCTTTGGACCCCTTCTTCATGGTGGAACGAGGATATTGCATTTATAGTATTTCTTTAAATATTTTTAACCTACTTTTTACCCTTAAACAATTACCTTGTTACTTTATTTCATAATACCATTTGCAGGGCACAACTTTTTTGTCGTTTTCTTCTGTCAGCTTCGGAATATCTTTCGAACATGTGTTCAGTTACCATTTACTGTATTTCTGTACAGCCCTTTCCCTGATAATTATGCTTTCCTCTCATTATCACCATCACAAATCAAAAACATTCAGTCAGCTGACACAGTGCCCGTTCACGGGCACTCTCCTCTTGTTTATATTTAGTGAGGAATTCTTCTTTTAATCTCTTTTTGAAGCTTATTATAGATGGCAACAATCTTACATGTGATGGAATTTGATTGTACAGTTTAACCCCTATAATACTAGGACATCTACTTTTTTGGAAAGTTTTGGGGATATTTTGATAAATGTTTCCACAGTTCCTTGTATTATAGTTATGAACATGCTTGACATATCTATATCATTCCATTAGTTTAGGTGGTAGCAAATTCCTATGAGCTTTGAAAATATGAGTACATGTTTTGAATTTTGTTATATCCCGTAACTTTAAACATTTGAATGCATTTTATGTGTTGCTTGTTGAATTTCTGTATCTTAAGGAGCCAATCAGGCACATTTCTGACAGAGGAATCTAGGCGCCAATCGATATTGGGATCAATCGGGCCATAATTGAGCGATTGACGGGCGATTGATTATAAGTTCATAAAAAATTTACTACGATTAAGCCTTGAACTCGCTTATTATTGGTCCTAGAGGTTTGGGATGGTGTACCAACATATAGGAAATCAGGTGCTGGAAATCTTCTGGTGTGGTCAGATTTGACCTGGGGCCCCTCGTGAAAGATCAAAAGAGGATAGGCAAAGTTTAAAGTGCTTATAACTCGCTTATTATTGGTCCTAGAGGTTTGGAATGGTATACCAGCATATAGGAAATCATGTGCTGGGAATCATCTGGTGTGGTCAGATTTGACCTTGGGCCCCTCGTTCAAGGTCAAACGAGTATAGGCAAACATAAAAGTGCTTGTAACTCGCTTATTATTGGTCCTACAGCTTTGGGATGGTAAACCAACATGTAGGAAATCATGTGCTGGGAATCTTCTGGTGTGGTCAGATTTGAACTTGGGCCTCTCCTTCAAGGTCAAATGAGCATAACCAAACTTAAAAGTGCTTATAACTCGCTTATTATTGATCCTAGAGGATTGGGATGGTATACCAACATACAGGAAATCATGTGCTGGGAATTTTCTGGTGTGGTCTGATTTGACCTTGTGCCCCTCGTTCAAGGTCAAACGAATGTAGCCAAACTTAAAAGTGCTCATGACTTGCTTATTTTTGGTCCTACAGGTTTGGGATGGTATACTAACATATAGAAAATCATGGGCTGGGAATCTCTTGGTGTTGTCAGATTTGACCTTGGGATTCTTCTTCAAGGTCAAACGAGGATAGCCAAACATAAAAGTGCTTATAACTCGCTTCTTATTTGTCCTACAGGTTTGGGATGGTAAACCAACATGTAGGAGATCATGGCCTGGGAATCTTCTGGTGTGGTCGGATTTGACGTTGGGCCCCTCGTTCAAGGTCAAACGAGCATAGCCAAACTTAAAAGTGCTTATAACTCGCTTATTATTGGTTCTACAGGGTTGTGATGGTATACCAACATGTAGGAAATCATGGGCTGGGAATCTTTTGGTGTGGTCAGATTTGACCTTGGGTCTCTTCTTCAAGGTCAAAAGAGGATAGCCAAACATAAAAGTGCTTATAACTCACTTATTATTGGTCCTAGAGCTTTGGGATGGTAAACCAACATGTAGGAAATCATGGCCTGGGAATCTTTGGGTGTGGTCGGATTTGACCTTGGGCCCCTTGTTCAAGGTCAAACGAGGATAGACAAACTTAAAAGTGCTTATAACTCACTTATTATTGGTCCTAGAGGTTTGTGATGGGATACCAACATGTAGGAAATCATGGGCTCGGAATCTTTTGGTGTGGTCAGATTTGACCTTGGGCTTCCTCTTCAAGGTCAAAAGAGGATAGCTAAACATAAAAGTACTTATAACTGATTTATTATTGGTCCTAGAGATTTGGGATGGTAAACCAACATGTAGGAAATCATGGGCTGGGAATCTTCTGGTGTGGTCTGATTTGACCTTGGGCCCCTCGTTCAATGTCAAACAAGCATAGCCAAACTTAAAAGTGCTTATAACTCGCTTATTATTGGTCCTAGAGGATTGGGATGGTATACCAACATGTAGGAAATCATGTGCTGGGAATCTTCTGGTGTGGTCAGATTTGACCTTGTGCCCCTCGTTCAAGGTCAAATGAGTATAGCCAAACATAAAAGTAGTTATGACTTGCTTATTATTGGTCCTAGAGGTTTGTGATGGTATACTAACATATAGAAAATCATGGGCTGGGAATCTTTTGGTGTTGTCAGATTTGACCTTGGGCCTCTTCTTCAAGGTGAAACAAGGATAGCCAAACATAAAAGTGCTTATAAGTGGCTTATTATTGGTCCTAGAGCTTTGGGATGGTAAACCAACCTGTAGGAAATCATGTGCTGGGAATCTTCTGGTGTGGTCAGATTTGACCTTGGGGCCTCTCCTTCAAGGTCAAATGAGCATAACCAAACTTTAAAGTGCTTATAACTCGCTTATGATTGGTCCTAGAGGTTTTGGATGGTAAACCAACATGTAGAAATTAAGGGCTGGTAATCTTTTGCTGTGGTCGAATTTGACCTTGGCCCTCTCCTTCAAGGTCAAACGAGCATAGCCAAACTTAAAAGTGCTTATAACTCACTTATTATTGGTCCTACAGGTTTGGGATGGTAAACCAACATGTAGGAAATCATGTGCTGGGAATCTTCTGGTGTGGTCGGATTTGATCTTAGGCCTCTCCTTCAAGGTCCAACGAGGATAGGCAAACTTTAAAGTGCTTATAACTCATTTATTATTGGTCCTAGAGGTTTGGGATGGTATACCTACATATAGGAAATGATGGCCTTGAAATCTTTTGATGTGGTCAGATTTGACCTTGGGCCTCTCCTTCAAGGTCAAACAAGCACAGCCAAACTTTAAAGTGCTTCTTCTTCTTTGCAGCTGAAAACACACAGTCAGCTGATACAGAACCCGTTCATAGGCACTGAGTGTTTTTTTCATTTTAAGGTCACTCTTGTGATCCTAACATGGTCCTTTTCACGAAAATTTCTCTTCACCAATAACATTTACCTCTTCACATTAGTCCTTTAGCATTTTATATAAAGCTTAAAAGCTGTAGGGACGCTTTGTTTTTGTGTACAAAAACTTTTGTCTAGTTAAATTTAGAAACAAGGAAAGAAATGTTAGGTCACCCAGTTAAGGTAAATGTGTTGGACATGCTAAGAAATGTAAAACTTGTAATCTAGGTTACATAATTGTATCTATTCTATAAACGGACAAATGAGCAGATGAAATTACACCAATTTCGAAAGGAACCTAGCTATGAAGGTGATCTATCTCCCTGTCAAGTTTGAATTTGTTTGTACAAAGCATTTTTGAGTTAGAGTCCGGAAACAAAAATGTTGACCGGACAGACAAACGGACAAAAAACAGACAAACAAATGGACAGAATTACACCAATTTTGAAATGATCCTAGCTATTGTCACCGAGTGACTTCTTTAGTAGTAAGAGGTGTGATAGAAGTTTTCAATGTTTATTAGATGTTAATGTTTTCCACAATATAACAATAAACTATAACAATTCAATAACAAATGTCTCAATCAACAGTGTACCGAAATGTCTCTAATATTTATCTTCTATGTTAGATCTCATAATTTCTCATTTACCAAAGTTCTCTAATAATTTATGAATATCTTATATCACTTCACTATGATGTCTAGTTTATCTCTACAATCACTCTCTCTAAATTTTACTCTAACTCTATTTGTAGTTTGTACCTATATTTATACTCAAGCTCAACAGTGTGGTTTCACAGGAATTCAATAGAATAAAGAATATACTTAATATACAAATAAGTGTGAGAACAATTCTCTAACCACATGGTTTTATACAACATAGACAATAGGTATAAGAACAATACTCTAACCAGATGGTGTAACAATTCACATTTCCTTCTAGTAAGTGACAGATGACATGGAGGTTGACCTTATAATTATATAATTACAATTTTAGATATAACTCTATTGATACAAGCAATTACATACTTCAAACATAAACTAAGATACATTTTCTCTTTCTACCATATACTTAGACTAAGCAACAGATGTAATCATAAATGTGTTTGATTATAACTCTTTAGAGATGCTATCAGACTATATAATTTCAAAGGACTAAAGAAAACAATAAGTTTTGTGTTAATTTAGATAAAAGTTACAAACTTACTATATTTATCAAAACAATACAAATAACACTATTTTCCAATCTATGACACTATGATGGTGATCTATCTCCCTGTCAAGTTTGAATTCGATCAGACAAAGCATTTTTGAGTTAGAATTTGGAAACAAAAATATTGATGGACAGACAAATGGACAAAAAATGGACAAACGAACAAAAGAAATTACACCAATTTCGAAAGGAACCTGGCTATGATGGTGATCTCTTTCTCTGTCAAGTTTGAATTTGATCGGACAAAGCTTTTTCGAGTTAGAGTCCGGAAACAAAAATGTTGATGGACAGACAAACGGACAAAAAAACGGACAAATGAACAGACAGAGTTACACCAATTTCGAAAGGCACCTAGCTATGATGGTGATCTCTTTCTCTGTCAAGTTTGAATTTGATTGGACAAAGTGTTTTTGAGTTAGAGTCCGGAAAAGGAAATGTTGATGGACAGACAAACTGACAAAAAACGGACAAACGAACAGACAGAATTACACCAATTTGGAAAGGAACCTAGCTATGATGGTGATCTATCTCCCTGTCAAGTTTGAATTTGATTGGACAAAGTGTTTTTGAGTAAGAGTCCAGATACGAAAATGTGGCCACTTGCAAAGTTTAAAAGAAATCCCAAAAGAAATGTGGCTTGTAGGTTGAACACAAAAAAATCTCTGAATGATGCACGATGAACGTGCATGATTCATAGTATCCCCGCTTTTCAGGGATACAATTATGAGAGCCAGAGGTGATTTATATAGTTTCAGTTTGATCCTGACAATCAATTCTGACTCCAGGAATTAATCAGTCCAGTCGGGGTGAGTTGGGAAAATGCTCCAGTTCTGTTGGTTTGTTATTACGATTTGTCGGGGCTTGATACGGCTTGTCAGTGATGGGTTTACAGCTTGTGCTGGTCTTTCCCCATCCTGTCGTGGAGAAAATCATTCTCAGGAGGTAGATCCAGACAAGCCGGGATGTACTACATCCTGTCGGGGAAGTGAAACAGACCCAACATTTTTGTGTGCTTTTTTCTGGATTTCCGCCCCGACTCCCAACTTTTGCAACTGACCCTAGGGTTGACTCTAGTGGAATAATCCCATAAACTGTACCATTTTCAAAACCAACCTAGCTCAGGTGGTGTCATAACACCCAGTCAAATTTTAAATCTATCAGCAGAGGCATCTTTGAATTAGAGTACAGAAACCAAAATATTGACAGACAGACAGACAGACAGACAGATGGGTGGACATCACACACATATCTAATTTGTGGGTTGGTTACACACAATGCCCCCACAAATGATTCACTAATAAAAGCAATACAATTTATCATCTTCTATTAATCTATAACTAAAATATATTAAATATACACTTTATTTCAAAATAAAGCAAAATTGTGAAAAATTATTAGACCTTCATGGATGGGGATTTTAGTTGTGAATATTTGGTTAAACCAGAGGAAGGAGGATTTGTAAATCAAATTCACTGATGCCTGTTCTTTATGTATGTGTATGTACTTACACCCTTGCAGTATCTGTTTTGTAGTGTAGCTTAGAAAAGGTATACAGTAAATTACTAAATAAATGCTCGCTCTTATATATTTTAAAGTAGAAATTTAACTTATTTACTACTATTCTAATGTAATTTGGTCCTAGTGATTTACTTAAAGCAGAAAAATGTATTTACAAATAAGCTTATTTTTGTCATCTGTAGCAAATTTTGTAAAAGGTACAGTTGAAATAACTGTCTGTGCAGTTAAAATTAAACAAGCCTGACAGGTGGTGAAAGGTTTATGGCTATAAATTACCAGTTGTGGGGGGATCCAAGAAAGCATTTAAAGGTTCCCCATGTCACTTATTCCATAGAGTGAATTATAAGTTCAATATATCATCATCCTGTTCTGTGCTTTTCTGATTTCCTGGACAAGTTCATATCCTTATATGAGATGTGTAATCTCAGGTGTATCAAATGGTACATAACAAGGGAAGCAGCAATATTTGTCTGAAATTCTCTTGTTTTGTAGTATTGTATTGTATATTTATACTCAGTGCAATATCTCCTTGTACTACAGGACCCAAAGCTATCATTGTTAGATTTGGGGAAACCCAATTACCAGTAGTTTCTAGAACTTCCTCCTTTGGCCTAGATGGCTCCAGCTTCTTTTGAGTTAGTTCTGTACAATTCCAGAAGGAATCTGTGAATGTATATAAGGAATGTACATCTGACCACAAGTGAACTTTGTATTCGCTTGCTATAAGGAGAGCTATTGTGTTTTGGAGTATAATATATGCTTATATCACTGTGAACTTTTACTGGAGTGAACTGGATACATCATCTGGACAGATTTATTGTACTTTGGATATTTTGGATATTGTACATTCATATAACAGAGAGTGAATTTACTGCATTTTGGACATTGTCCACATCTTGGAGCAGACAGTACAGTTGTGTTAACTCTCTAAATATCTCCAGACAGACATTCTGTGTGACTGGATATATAAAGGATAGCAGGACAAGCACCTTTTGTGTTGTTGAGTGTGGGACAGGTCACAGGATATAGATATCTGTGTGCGAGTGAACGCTGGACAGATCACGGGACAGACCACAGGACATTGGACAGATCACAGAATATACCACAGGACGGATTACAGAACAGATTGCGGGATACGGCGGATAAACTTATTCTTAATCTCAGTGGTCAGGTCAGCTAGATCTTGTTATTGTATTAGTGTGCTTAGTTAAGGGCATACCAGTTGACTGTAATCATTATTGTTAATCGCTAAATAAATTTGTTAAGTTAAGCTTTTTTTTTTTTTTTCTGTTACAACTTAAAGACAACCGGTAATTGCTACCGTGCTTGCCCGTGACCGTAACAGGAAAATTGGGGGTTCGTCCGGGATCCAACCATTTGATTACAACTATTTGATCAACCGTTCAATTAACATTTTGAAAATCCATTTGATTTAGTAATTGGTTACAGTCAACAGTGCTCAAAATGGCTAGTGCTAAAGAGTTTGTACAGTCACCATCTATGGAAGTTCTAGAAACTTTTAAAAAAGATATGTTAATGCAGATAGCACAAGAGTTACAGTTAGAGGTGAAAAGGTCAACACGTAAACATGAACTTAAAAGGCTTATTGTTGAACAGTTAGTTGATGAAGATGTTTTACCTGATAGTTGTTTAGAAGTGTATAAGCCTCTACCAATGGAACCTTCTGGGCAATATGAGATCAGGCGATTAGAAATTGAAAGAGAGTTAAGACTTAAAGAGCTTAAACTCAAGCTCAACAACGAAAAGAAGAGCTTGAAGCTCAACAATGAAAAGAAGAGCTTGAAGCTCAAGCTCAAAAGGAAGAGCGAGCGCTTAAACATGAAAGAGAAATGAGAGCTTTAGAACTCAATGCCCGTAGAATTGCCCATGAAGAGTCCATTGCTACCAAATTTGATTTGGGTAAAAATGTGCGACTGGTACCACCTTTTAATGAGTCGGAGGTCGATAAGTACTTTCAACACTTTGAAAGAGTAGCTCAAAATTTGAAATGGCCTATAGACCAGTGGCCTTTATTGCTGCAAAGTGTTTTGAGGGGAAAGGCCCAGGAGGCATACACGGCTTTGCCAATTTCTGAATGTGTGGACTATAACTCTGTCAAAAATGCTATTTTGAAAGCATATGAGTTGGTACCAGAAGCATATCGTCAAAAATTCAGAAATTATCGTAAACAAGAAAGTCAACTCATGTTGAATTTGCCCATGAGAAGGAAGTGTACTTTGACAGATGGTGCAATTCTAGGGAAGTAGGTACAGACTTTGAAAAACTTAGGCAAGTTATTTTGATTGAAGAGTTCAAAAGGTGTGTTCGTGATGACATTAAAACCTATCTAGATGAACAGAAAGTTGAAAATTTGGCAAAAGCAGCAGCTTATGCTGATGATTATGCGCTAACTCACAAGTCCACTTTCAACAAGAATAAGTCCTTTGGTCCTGCTAAAAGGTCGTATCCAGAAATAGGAAAGAAATCTGAAAATGTAGCTCCAGAAAAGAGTTCAGATAAGGGTCAAACCTCAAATCAGACTATGAGTAAGGATAGGAAGCCCAGATCCTTTGCTCCTGTGTGCCATTATTGTAAGAAACCTGGGCATGTTATGTCTGACTGTTGGCTCTTAAAGAAGAGAAGAGAAAAGGAGGCAACACCCAAAGCCTTTGTGTCTAGCAAGTCTAACTGGCGTTCAAATCCCAATAGAGCAGAGTCTAGTATTGGTTTAGACAAGTCTGAGATTATTAGGGAAGAGTTCAAACCTTTTGTGTCTGAGGGTTTTGTATCCTTGGAAAGTAGTTCCAGTCAGGTCCCCATTAAGATATTAAGAGACACTGGAGCTACTCAGTCCTTACTTTTAGAAGGTGTATTGCCATTGAGTGTAAGCACATCTACTGGTGAGAGTGTCATTGCTCAAGGTATTGAAGGAGGCTGTGTGAACGTTCCCTTGCATAAGGTCAAGTTAGTATCAGACTTAGTTACTGGTTCTGTTGTTGTGGGTACCAGGCCCACTTTACCCATTAAAGGGGTATCTTTGTTGTTGGGAAATGATCTTGCAGGTGGAAAGGTAGTTGCTGATCCTAAGGTTACTTCTAAGCCGATCACTTTGGTTAGCACTGAGAAATTAGAAGAGGTTATTCCTGGTATTTTTCCCTCCTGTGCTGTGACTCGAGCTATGGCCAAAAAGGCCCAAGAAGAACCAAAAGATTGTAAACAATCTACAGATGTCTTAGTTGATTTGTCAGATACATTCTTAAACAACTATGACCATGATGTGCAGAATACTAGTGATACTAATCCCAAGGCTAGGATAGATTCTGAAAAACAAGACTCAATTGACTGTCAAGATGTATCACTTTCAAAATCAAAATTGATTTCAGAGCAGGAAAATGATCCTGAATTAGCTCCTTTATTTAAGTTGGTTTTACCACCAGTAGAGCTAGATAAGATCCCTGTAGGCTATTATGCCAGAAATGGTGTGCTTATGCGAAAGTGGAGGCCACCAAATGTCCCTGCATCTGAAGAATGGTCAGTAGTACACCAGATTGTTGTGCCAAAAGTGTACCAAAGTGAGATATTAAAATTGGCTCATGAATCTCCAATGGGTGGCCATTTAGGCATCAACAAAACTTACAACAAGATAACCAAACATTTCTATTGGCCTCAAATTCGGCACTGTGTGGCAGAATTTTGCAAGACTTGTCACATTTGTCAAATGGTAGGAAAGCCAAACCAAAAAATTCCTGTAGCTCCTCTCAAACCCATTCCAGCATTTGAGGAACCATTTAGCAAGGTGATAATTGACTGTGTAGGTCCCTTACCAAAAATTAAACCAGAAACCAATATCTTTTGACCATTATGTGCGCCTCAACCAGATTTCCCGAAGCCATACCATTGACCAACATAACAGCTCCCAAAATCTCAAAAGCTTTGGTTAATTTCTTTACTCTAGTTGGCTTACCAAAAGAGATCCAGTCAGATCAAGGGTCAAATTTTATGTCAGGACTATTTCAACAGGTTGTATTTCAGTTAGGTGCCAAACAGATCAAATCTAGTGCTTATCACCCAGAATCCCAAGGTGCACTTGAAAGGTTCCATTCCACTTTGAAGAATATGATTAGGACATATTGTTTAGACAATGAAAAAGATTGGGATGAAGGCATCAGCTTATTATTGTTTGCAGTTAGAGAGTCTGTTCAAGAGTCTTTAGGCTTTAGTCCCTTTGAGTTGGTCTTTGGCCATTCAGTCCGTGGTCCTCTCAAGCTGTTGAAAGAAAATTGAGAACACCGAGAGCCTAAATCTGTTAGACTATGTCTCGAAGTTCAGAGATAAGTTGAAGAAGGCTTGTGAGCTGGCGCAACAAAATTTGAAAAATTCTCAGTCAAAAATGAAGATGCTTTACGATAGGAAGTCGCAAAACCGTACTTTCAAACCAGGTGACAAGGTTTTAGTGTTACTACCTGTCCAGGGAAATACGTTACAGGCCAGATATCACGGGCCATACAAAGTGTTAAAGAGAGTAGGTGACCTGGACTATATCATTGAAACCCCGGACAGAAGAAAGTCAACCCAACTATGTCATGTGAATATGGTAAAACCATACTTTGAAAGGGGTGTGAAAAAACCTGTTATGGTTACTGACTGTAATATAGAAAGTAACAGTAATCAGGAGCACGAAATATGGGACGACACTCCTGATCTTGATGTTGAATGTAAAATTAGGTTGAGTAATTCTGAGATCCTTGATGATTTGGAAACCAAGCTGAGTCATGTACCACCAGATAAGAGGGTTCCACTCATTGAATTGCTCGTATCGGGTAAATCCTATCAAACTCAAAAAATTAAGGCAGGAAGTGCAATATATGCTAGAAAAAGATATAATTGAACCAAGTCAAAGTAGTTGGGCATCTCCTTGTGTTTTGGTCCCGAAACCAGACGGTTCAATCAGATATTGCACTGACTACAGAAAAGTCAATGTTTTGAGTAAAACGGATTCCTTCCCTATCCCAAGGATGGAAGACTGTATTGATCGGATTGGCAATGCCAAATACATCACAAAGTGTGATTTACTGAAAGGATATTGGTGTGTACCTCTCACTGAGCAAGCCAAAGAAATATCAGCCTTCGTGACCCCTGATGGTCTATATCAGTACAAGGTAATGCCATTTGGCATGAAGAACTCCCAAGCCACATTTCAAAGACTAATGAATATATGTTTAAAAGACTTAGAAGGTGTTGAAGTGTATGTGGATGATATTGTCATCTTTAGTGATACTTGGGAAGAACATTTAAAAAGGCTTGAACAAGTCTTGTTTCGGCTCAAAGAGTTAAACCTCACTGTAAATTTGTCAAAGAGTGACTTTGTAAAAGCAAAGGTTGTGTACTTAGGGCATGTAGTAGGTCATGGAGTTGTGACACCAATCAAAGCTAAAGTGAAAAGCATCATTGACTATCCCATTCCTGAAAATAAGAAAAGCTTAATGAGGTTCCTTGGAATGGCGGGATATTATAGAAAATTTTGCAAAAACTTTTCAGAGGTCACTGCTCCACTGACTGAACTATTGAAAAAGAATGTGAGATATCACTGGTCAGAGACTTGTCAAAAATCATTTGACAAAGTAAAGAACCTTCTCTGTTTAGAGCCCGTACTAACTGCTCCGGACTTCAGTAAACCTTTCCGGCTGGCTGTAGACGCCAGTGATGTGGGTGCAGGTGCAGTTTTACTGCAATGTGATAATGAAGATATTGAACATCCCATCTGCTATTTTTCAAAAAAATTTAATGTTCATCAAAAGAACTACTCTACAATAGAAAAAGAATGTTTAGCACTCATTTTGGCCATCCAGCATTTTGACATATACATATCTTCATCATCAAAACCCACCGTTGAATTGCTGTCTTTATTTACTGTATCGTACCTCAAAATATGTTTGCTCTGTTTGTTATTAACTCTCTATTTAAAGTGACTTATAAGCCCATATAGGGCTGGGTATTACTTTAATAATTTTTGTATAATCCTTGTCAACATAATACATGTCACTATAATAAACTAATAAACTAAACTAAACTAAAACTAATACACAGATCACAATCCACTAGTCTTCTTGCACAAAATGAAAAACAAAAATAGAAGATTATTGAACTGGAGTTTAATGTTGCAAGAACACAATCTTCAAATAGAACATGTTAAAGGAAAGGATAATATCTGTGCGGACGCCCTGTCCAGAAGCTGTATTTAAATTGTAGTTTATATACCTGTAATTAGCAAGTTTATAAAGGTTATACATGGTACTAATTTTACTTTTGTATTTAGATAAATATGTTTTGTAAAAAGTCATTACCTGTGTGTATATACCTGGTGAAAATCTCTTGTAAAATTTTGTAACCCCTTGGTTTCCAAAATTTTTCTTTAAGGGGGGAGGTGTTACATATATTGGACACTATATTAGTACATTGTATATTACATATATTAGGCACTATATTAGTGCATTGTTTAATTTAAGCTTTATGTTTATACATTGTCATAAAAGATAATTGTGTTGTTGGTTCTTTTTGTGTGTTGACATTTAAAGTAGGGGAGTTATTGATTTTTGTGTTTTAGTGTTTATTGATCTGTTCACAGACTGGGGGAAATCCCCCCCTCAGTGGTTATGTTAGATTTGGGGAAACCCAATTACCAGTAGTTTCTAGAACTTCCTCCTTTAGCCTAGATGGCTCCAGCTTCTTTTGAGTTGGTTCTGTACAATTCCAGAAGGAATCTGTGAATGTATATAAGGAATGTACATCTGACCACAAGGGAACTTTGTATTCGCTTGCTATAAGGAGAGCTATTGTGTTTTGGAGTATAATATATGCTTATATCACTGTGAACTTTTACTGGAGTGAACTGGATACATCATCTGGACAGATTTATTGTACTTTGGATATTTTGGATATTGTACATTCATATAACAGAGAGTGAATTTACTGCATTTTGGACATTGTCCACATCTTGGAGCAGACAGTACAGTTGTGTTAACTCTCTAAATATCTCCAGACAGACATTCTGTGTGACTAGATATATAAAGGATAGCAGGACAAGCACCTTTTGTGTTGTTGAGTGTGGGACAGGTCACAGGATATAGATATCTGTGTGCGAGTGAACGCTGGACAGATCACGGGACAGACCACAGGACATTGGACAGATCACAGAATATACCACAGGACGGATTACAGAACAGATTGCGAGATACGGCGGATAAACTTATTCTTAATCTCAGTGGTCAGGTCAGCTAGATCTTGTTATTGTATTAGTGTGCTTAGTTAAGGGCATACCAGTTGACTGTAATCATTATTGTTAATCGCTAAATAAATTTGTTAAGTTAAGCTTTTTGGGTTTTTTTTCTGTTACAACTTAAAGACAACCGGTAATTGCTACCGTGCTTGCCCGTGACCGTAACAATCATCTTGACTATTGCAACACACCACTCAGGAGTTTATCCAAATTTGTTATCAAAAAGCTTCAATGTGTTCAGACCAGTTAACCGGAATTGTCACAAATTTTAAAGAATCACTTCTTTGCCTGAAGACCTACTTTGATTACCTGTTGAACAATAATGTGTATATATTTTCAGAAATCTCACTCTTGTTTATAAGTATTTAAATACTGGTTTCCCTTGGGATTTCATCTCTCATCTCAAACAGGTGTTATGCTCCTAGAACACCAGATGCAGTAGCCCTGATAGGAAGTTCCTGGTGGGTCCATATGTTATCCTTAGATGCATAAATCGCAGAAGAATTTTTCAAACAGCTTTTCTTGCGATGAGCCATCTTTGTGAAATAGATTTTCTGATAATTATCCATTCAGATGCCGCACTCTAGCCTTTAGAAAGAAAATAAATATTTACATTTCTAGCAAAGCATATACATTTTGGTGTTTCTGGAGTGGACCCTGCTGTATCTTATGACTTCTGCTTTTGCTTTCTGAATCTGTCCCTAGCACCATAGAGTCTGCCTGCTGACAGAGATTAAGCATTATGAAAGTATTCATTACAATACAGTCATTATATAAGCAAATATTTTTGATAAAAAGCTCTCTTATTATTTGTTTTACTGCCTCTTCCTTGAAGATGAGCTAATAGTTTTTAGAAAATGGAAATGATGTAGAATAATTGATGTAAAGGTGTATAGTTTATATTAAATCAGTAACTCATGTGAAGATCAAGTGTTGAATTTAACATCAATTATCCAACACATATTCACCAGATATCGAGACACTTTTGAAACATTTATAGACATGGCCAAAGGCTTTAATATTGTACATAGAGAATGATTGCTTAAGAAATTATTACTACATGACATTAAAGGAAATAAATTTACTCTGCTATCAAAACTCTTTACAGCAACATGGTGAACTGCATCATGATCAATAATATATGTACCACCAACTGGTTTGGGTGATACTTTTTAAATTAATCAAATGTATTTTTATGTTTAAGTAGTTTTCAGAATTGAGATAATTGGGAATTTGCCATTTATTATATTTTAATTAATTTAATTTTAATTAATCAAATATATTTTTTAATTTGAAATATTTTAATTCATGAAATGCACATATGATCTAGCAATGTTGTATAAAAGTAAGAATGCATCATGCATTTTCTCAATGTTTAATTGTACTTTATTTAATATTTTGAACATTTAAATTGTATATTGTACACAGCAAGTATCAATAAAATTGAAGTGAAATTACATGACATACATTTATGTCACCTATCTCCACTAACGCAGAATGCTTTATATCTGCCAAAGAAGTCAAATACAAAGTACTGAACACTAAACTTTTTGATTCCTGAGCTTAAATTTGTTTATGAAGATTAAATTATATTCAATATATGCACTATATATATCATTTGTGAATTATAACAGGAATAATTACTCATGTTTATGGGCACTGTAGCTTACTGTGATCAGTTGTAAAGATATAGAGAGCTGAAATAAACCACATATCATTCATGTTTATTGAAACCTTGATGAAATTTTGTAACTTTTATATCATACAGTTTTGACATGTTGATAAGCAATGAATAATAAATTAAGAGATCATACTCTTTTTTGTTTGTTTGAATGTGTGAATTTCTGTAGAAAATGACATCATCATATACACAAATTTTCTCATCACATTTGTATATAGTATTATTGTTTCAGTCCTATATGAAATATAACTGATAGCGGATCAGAATAAAGTGTCATGTTTATATCATGTGAAAATTAAGCCAACAGTGTAACAAAACCAAAAGAGAAAGTGTACTCCTGTTTTCATCCCTAGTTTGTCAGTTCTGGTAACATTTTTATTGTCCAGTGAATGCCATAATTTCTGGTGAGTGAGTGAAATATGAATTTAAACTTAAGGAAATGTTACCCTGCATTCATGTCTTCTTTGATTATCGTCTGACCATAAATGCCAAATTTAAGAAATTCATTTTAAAGATTTCTTCTTGAGTGGATTTTTGTGTATTGACTCAGAGACACGTCAATATAAGAAACAGATGGTTGGGCCATTTCAAAATTGATTTGGGGAATTGATGTCAAGGAAATTATCAATATTTTGTCCCACTACACTCAAGTATATGTGTTCTAAGAGTCTATGTGCGAGTAATAATTGCTGTAGTTTTACATTTTTTTGACATCAGATATGATTGTTCTGATGAAACTGCACTTGTTATTATGCCACCTCATTGACATTTGTAAATAGGATTTAAAACATGTATATCAACTAATAATAAAATTTAGCTGAAAGGACTGTATTTAAGACAAATGTTTGAATCGTGGACTTTACATTTTAGTTTAGGTGGATTTATTTAGACATAATAAACTCAAAGCAAGGAAAAGGTACAGTGTTCTACTGGTTCTTGAAATCTTTGCACAAGTTTTAACTTGTGTTATAAGTTAAACTGGTTTTGTACAGGTTTTCCTTTTACAAGTGAGCCATACAGCTTTCCAGCTTTTTGCATTAGAAGTATCTTTCAATGTTTATTAGCTGCTTAAAGTAAGTGGATATTTTTCGAAAACAGATGAGCAAAACTAACAAGAAGTAGGCATGTTTTTAAAAAATATGAAATCATCCATTAGAATATTTAATCCAAAATTGTGCATACTTAATAGTACATACAGTTAGAAATACCCTTCAGGAGATTACTGCAACTGCAGTATTCCTGGGTTTTCTTGTTGCTCAGAGTTGGGAGTAACGAATATTAAAATATTAAATGAATTATATGTTACAAATTAAATAGTTTATGATTGAATTCTGATGCATTTTCATTCCAGCCACTTGAAGAAGTGTTACTGTGTAGCAGTGGAGACAGAGGGTAAGCATGCTGCCAGTATTTGTGTGGGTCAGCATTGTGCTGCTAGTGACACAGGTACAGTCAGTCACTCTGAGAAGTGCAGAGGAGGTGAATCAAGCATCTCCCGGAGTTAACGATGGATCACAAGTAAGTACTGTGTTCATCAACAGCCACTATATAAAACAAGATTTTCAGTAAACCTCTTGTTATGTCAGCTGACTTGTCAGTCAGCTGACATTATGTTGTCACTCTGCGGCGTGGGCGTCCGCGTCCGCGTGAATAACTTCTCCTCCAAAACTACAAGGCCTAGAGACGTGCTGTTTTTTTTAAAAGATACCTTATCTATCGAGGATGAAAAATTGTTCAAGGCATGCAAATCTGTCTGTTCGTCTGTTTGCTAGAGACATTACAAGGGGGGTACCCCCACCAAAAGTGTGAAAATTTCAACACTTAATCACAATTTTCTCAGTGACTATTGCAGGGATTTCTCTCATATCTTGCATATATATACTAGGCCAGAGGTAGATTCTCTTGTGTGAGTATGAGACCTGGATCTGTCTTACTTTTTGTTTAATAAATTTTTTTAATAATTTTTAATGCATTAAAATTCATGAAATCATGCACAAAATCATTTATAACTTGAAAACTGTTGCATCTAGAGCATTTTGTTAAAATATGTTATTCAGCTACTTTTTTCATAGCTACAATATGGTGAGTAAATTGGGTGCCTGTCTCAATAGCTAAGTGAGTAATAGCTACTTTTGGGCTTTTCAGTAACTTCCATCATGAGTAGAATCACTTGTAACTTAAAAACTATTGCATTTAGAGAATTTTGTATAAATATGTTATTCAGCTACTTTTGGGTCAGCTATAACATAGTAAAATTTTAGACCTGTAGCTCATGGCATAGCTGAGTAATAGCTACTTTTAGGTTATCACTGTTGAGTAAATCGCTTATAACTTCAAAACTATTGCATTTAGAGAATTTCGTATAAATATGTTATTCAGCTACTTTTGGGTCAGCTGTAACATAGTGAAGTTTCAGATCTGTGGCTCATTGCATAGCTGAGTAATAGCTACTTTGAAGTTCTCACTATTGAGTAAATCAGTTGTAATTGGAAAACTATTGCATTTAGAGAATTTCGTATAAATATGTTATTCAGCTACTTTTGGGTCAGCTATAACATAGTAAAATTTCAGACCTGTAGCTCATGGCATAGCTGAGTAATAGCTACTTTTAGGTTATCACTGTTGAGTAAATCGCTTATAACTTGGAAACTATTGCATTTAGAGTATTTTGTTTCAATATGTTATTCACCTATTTTGGAATCAGCTATAACATAGTGAAGTTTCAGATCTGTGGCTCATTGCATAGCTGAGTAATAGCTACTTTGAAGTTCTCACTATTGAGTAAATCAGTTGTAATTGGAAAACTATTGCATTTAGAGAATTTCGTATAAATATGTTATTCAGCTACTTTTGGGTCAGCTATAACATAGTAAAATTTCAGACCTGTAGCTCATGGCATAGCTGAGTAATAGCTACTTTTAGGTCATCACCATTGAGTAAATCAGTTGTAACTTGAAAACTATTGCATTTACAGTATTTTGCTTAAATATGTTGTTCACCTACTTTTGGGTCAGCTATAACATAGTAAAATTTCAGACCTGTAGCTCATTGCATAGCTGAGTAATAACTACTTTGAAGTTCTCACTATTGAGTAAATCAGTTGTAATTGCAAAACTATTGCATTTAGAGAATTTAGTATAAATATGTTATTCAGCTACTTTTGGGTCAGCTATAACATAGTAAAATTTCAGACCTGTAGCTCATGGCATAGCTGAGTAATAGCTACTTTTAGGTCATCACTATTGAGTAAATCAGTTGTAACTTGAAAACTATTGCATTTACAGTATTTTGCTTAAATATGTTGTTCACCTACTTTTGGGTCAGCTATAACATAGTAAAATTTCAGACCTGTAGCTCATGGCATAGCTGAGTAATAGCTACTTTGAGGTTATCACTGTTGAGTAAATCGCTTATAACTTGGAAATTATTGCATTTAGAGTATTTTGTTTCAATATGTTATTCACCTATTTTGGGGTCAGCTATAACATAGTGAAGTTCCAGACCTGTGACTCATTGCATAGCTGAGTAATAGCTACTTTGAAGTTCTCAATGTTGAGTAAATCACTTGTAATTTGAACACTATTGCATTTAGAGAATTTAGTATAAATATGTTATTCAGCTACTTTTGGGTCAGCTATAACATAGTAAAATTTCAGACCTGTAGCTCATGCCATAGCTGAGTAATAGCTACTTTTAGGTTATCACTGTTGAGTAAATCACTTATAACTTGAAAACTATTGCATTTAGAGTATTTTGTTGCAATATGTTATTCACCTATTTTGGGGTCAGCTATAACATAGTGAAGTTCCAGACCTGTGGCTCATTGCATAGCTGAGTAATAGCTACTTTGAAGTTCTCACTGTTGAGTAAATCAGTTGTAATTGGAAAACTATTGCCTTTACAGAAATTTGTGCAAATATGTTATTCAGCTACTTTTGGGTCAGCTATAACATAGTGACATTACAGACCTGTAGCTCATGGCACAACTGAGCAATAGCTATTCTCAGGCACTGACTGTTCAGTAAATCAGCTATAACTTGAAAAATATTGCATTTGGAGTATTTTGTTAAAATATATTGTTCACCTACTTTTGGGTTAGCTATAACATAGTGAAATTACAGACCTATAGCTCATGGCATAGCGGAGCAATGGCTATTTTCAGGTTCTCACTATTGAGTAAATCAGTTGTAACTTGAAAACTATTGCATTTACAGTATTTTGCTTAAATATGTTGTTCACCTACTTTTAGGTCAGCTATAACTAGTGGTGGGATCGCAAGCTTAAATGACAGATCGAGCATCGCTTGTTAGAAGCGAGTTGAACTCGAGTCAAACTCGAGTAATTTTCGGGATAGAGTATTTCGTTTGTTAGCGAAAATATTTTACATAACCGTACATGAGGCAAAACTTTAAACTGGAAATGGGCTTTCGCGATATAACTTAAGTTAAATCTTCATTGATTTAAGTCAGAATAAAGTAAAAATACAATATATTTCTGAAAATTTCAGATATTTCTATTGTTATGGTGAAGTATCAGCCTTAGATGGTTAAAATATGTACGTTTACAAAAAACTGGAGTTTCACTTGCGCCGATCGATGTGACCCCCAATTATCGCCCATCGAGTTGTAACTCGAGTTTCCGTCAACTCGTCCCAGCACTAGCTATAACAGAGCAAAAATTCAGACATGTAGCTCATTGCATAGCTGAGTAATAGTTACTTTGAGGTTCTCACTCTTGAGTAAATCAGTTGTAACTTGAAAATTATTACATTTAGAGTATTTTGTTAAATATGTTATTCACAGACGTTTTGGTCAGCTATAACATAGTGAAATTGCAGACCTCTATGTCATGGCATAGCTGAGCAATAGCTTCTTTCAGGTTCTCACTCTTGAGTAAATCATTGTATCCAACCTGTAGGAAATCATGGGCTGGGAATCTGTTAATATGGTCCGATTTGACCTTGGAACCCTCCTTCAAGGTCAAATGAGGATAGCCAAACATAAAAGTGCTTATAACTCGCTTATTATTGGTCCTAGAGGTTGGAATGAAAACCAACCTATAGAAAATCATGAGCTGGGAATTTTTGGTGTGGTCAGATTTCACCTTGGACCCCTCCTTCAAGGTCAAATGAGGATAGCCAAACTTAAAAGTACTTATAACTCACTTATTATTGGTCCTAGAGGTTTCGAATGGAAAACCAACCTATAGAAAATCATGGGCTGGGAATCTTTTGGTGTGGTCGGATTTGACCTTAGACCCCTCCTTCCAGGTCAAACGAAGATAGCCAAACTTAAAGTGCTTATAACTCGCGTATTATTGGTCTTGGACGTTTAGGATGGTAAACCAACATATAGGAAATCATGGGCTGGGATTCAGATTTGACCTGGGACCCCTCCTTCAAGGTCAATTGAGGATAGCCAAACTTACAATTGCTTAGAACTCGCTTATTATTGGTCCTACAAGTTTGGGATGGTAAACAAGCTACAGGAAATCATGGGCTGGGAATTTTTTTGTGTGGTCGGATTTGACCTTGGACCCCCTCCTTCAAGGTCAAACAAGGATAGCCAAACTTAAAAAGTCCCTATGACTCACTTATTATTTGTCCGAGAGGTTTGGGATGGTAAACCATCCTAAATTCTTTGGCTGGGAATCTTTTGGTATGGTCAGATTTGACCTTTGGACCCCTTCTTCATGGTCGAACGAGGATATTGCATTTATAGTATTTCTTTAAATATTTTTAACCTACTTTTTACACTTAAACAATTACCTTGTTACTTTATTTCATAATACCATTTGCAGGGCACAACTTTTTTGTCCTTTTCTTCTGTCAGCTTCGGAATATCTTTCGAACATGCTGTTCAGTTACCATTTACTGTATTTCTGTACAGCCCTTTCCCTGATAATTATGCTTTCCTCTCATTATCACCATCACAAATCAAAAACATTCAGTCAGCTGACACAGTGCCCGTTCACGGGCACTCTCCTCTTGTTTTTTTAAGCGCGAGCTCTAGAGAGGCTCGCACTTATAGAGATCACTTTTTTTTTGTCTCCGGAGTTTCATAAATTGTGGCATAGCGTGATGACTGCTTGTCTCCTCACTGAAGTTAAGCAGCAATGGGCTACATTAGTACTGAGATGGGTGACCGCTTCAGTGCACTACTCATTTCTCTGATGGCTTTGCGGCTCGCCCTGCTAGACTGAAACCCCTTTCGGCCTTGTCTTTTTTTTTGTAAAAATAGTAATGGAAGCATTATACACTTGCTTCCCACATGTGTGATGTAATAAGTGACATTTGTAAAAATTGACTGCGATGGTTCAGAAATGTAGTAACAGTCGATTTTCTTTTGGATAAAAACACTAAAATATTAACTTTCACTGTCAATAAATTGTGTGATTATATTAGATATTTTGTTGTTTTGGTGGCCAAACAGATATAACAGTGTTAAAATAGCAGGATACCTTATAGTTTTAAGTAAGACCTTTATGTTAAAGTAGCCTTTATGAAGTAATTGTATTATGCTAGAATTTTTGAAAACTCTGTACCATGTGTCAACACCTGGGGCCGTATCCACTAATTTGGTCTTTCTAAAGTCTGAAGCTTAACTTTTGTGTACAAATGTAGCCAACTTAAGCCTAACACTTAAACAGTGATTTGAGACCTTTCCTGAATAAAGCCCCTGGATAAATCTTTAATTTTATCTGAATAGTTGAAGTTTGAAGAAGTTATATTTGTATTTCAAGAAATTATAGCAAATTTTAGTTCTGTGTTGTCATTATCTATGATTGACTTCCTATGTTTGTACCTCATGATTGAAAATGTTTGCATCTTGAAATAGTACAGCAACTGGTACAATTTATTGTTATTTGTGTCTGTGAGTGTTGGCTTAAAAAGGAAAGAAATAGCTATTACACTTAAAACTCACTACACTTGCGTACGCGTATGCGTACATAGCCTTGCGTATGCGTATGCGTTCAGCAAAAACTCACCTGTTTTGATCCTGCTTAGATTTATATTGCATATTCTGTGTTTTGATTGTGATTTCCTTTAGTTTTCACTATTGTTAAGGTTGTCACTTATCTTTCTGTTTTGCTCTGGAATCAAATCTATGCATTGCGTATGCGTAAAAAAGCCCCCCTGTGGCTTTCATACGCAACGCATTGCGCTGATAATTAACGCAACGCAAGGAAATATACGCAACGCAGATAGTGAGTTTAAGTACAATCATTTACATTGAAAGCTTTTCTTGCATATACGCACACGCAAGTCTAGTGAGTTTTAAGCTTAATGGGACATATGGTAGAAATACAACTGACTCACAAATAAACATAAAGTGTAAGATAATAATTAAAAAGTAATATTACAGAATTAATTTCATTACATTTTTCCTTTGTTCTAGATGCCTTCAGAATCTCTCAACATCAACCAAGAAACAGGGGAACAAGAAATGTCTCTGGTGATAAACACAGAAAAGCAAAGCAGGAATCCCTTTATACAGCTGGTCAAACCACCTCCTGTGGTGCAGCATTTTGGGTACTTAAAGGTTGGTCTTGGTAATAACTTGAAATATGTTTAAAGTACTGTTTATTTTATTTCAGTAATTTACATTGGTTTCCAATGTAAATAGACTTGACTTTGAGAGGTGGTTATGATATTTATGCTGATATTTTCTGTCGACTCAAAACCTACCTATTTCAGAAATCATTCCCACCATAGCTTCTTACTACCGAACACCGGACTGCCTCCCTGGCAACGACTCGGAACATGTCTAATGTCTCATGATTTATGCCTTACGGATTGGATGGTGTGCCTTAGAATCCGTTGATACGGAGATTAAGCACCTGGACAACTGATTGATTGATTGATTCTGAATAGATTAATACATGTACAAATGTTCAACTTATAAGCCGTGTTTTTTATCTACCATGTGCCATGTTTGACCTAAATAGGGGACATACTGCCTGGGACATATTTCTTTTTATTCCCCAGTGCCACCTATTCTGCATAATTATCATTACAAGTTCGTCAATAAATGTCAAGCTTTTGTTAATTTTTCTGAAATGATGGAGCCTACAGATATGTGTTAGAGTATGAAATCTAAAATTCGCCACATATCTGAAATTCGCCACATGTGAAAATACTAATAAAATAAATGAATTGTGGTGAGATTTGTTGACTGTATGGTAAATTAAGACTTTTTGAACTGAAAAATACCAATTTTTAAGCAAAAACATCATTTTCTTAATAAAATTAACTAAGGTTTTAGAGGTGGCGAATTTTAGATTCCTGGCGAATTTTAGATTTCTTACTCTATACATCATCAGAAAGGAGCTTTTACTGAGCATCTGCTTGTTTTGGTCACATTCAAATCTATGCGATAATGGTGGAGAAAGCTTGAGTTAAAAATTGAAGTTTTTATATACATTGGTGCCCCTAGAGTAAGAATCTAAAATTCGCCACATATCTGAAATTCGCCACATGTCAAAATACTAATAAAATAAATGAATTGTGGTGAGATTTGTTGACTATATAGTAAATTAAGGCTTTTTGAACTGAAAAATACCAATTTCTGGACTCAAAGATCATTTTCTTCATAAAATTAACTAAGGTTTTAGAGGTGGCGAATTTTAGATTCCTGGCGAATTTTAGATTTCTTACTCTATCAGACAACCTTTTATGCATTCCTTCTTTAAATGCAGATTTATTTTACTTGTTATTCATACAAAATGGTTTAAAATATCAGTAAACCATCCCCATTAGATAAATAAAGAAGAGTATATCCCTCATGATGATTAACAATTTTTTGCTCATGCCGTACACTTGTATAATATTGTCATCTTTATTTGTGATATATCTTTTGTATTTGTCATGTGGGAAGTTTGTCAATTATATTACACCCAGTAGTCAATGTGCATTAACTTTTAAGTGTTCTGGTATCAAGTGTCATACAGATCTGAGACTCGTTTCTTACGTACGATGCATGGCATTAATTGTGGATGAATGTTTTGGAGTAAAGTATTGATTCAAGAGGTTACAAACTTTTGGAGATCAGATTGACAGTCAACTTAAATTGTAATTAATTTTGTTTTAAATACTTAATCAGTAAAAGCTTATGCCTTGGCTAGTGCATATTGAAGAGTGAGCCATTCTTTATATCCAATAGATATTTTGTGTCTGTAAAAATTAAAAAGTTTTGGTCAATTGACCAGTATTAACCTCTTTTAGAATATTGACCAGGACGGTTTTAACAGGTTAAAACCGCCGGTTAAAACTCCCCCCTTCAATTGCTGGCCAACCTTGGTATCCATCCTGCTCCTCCACCCTTCACCCCTCAGCATGTATTTTGTAGGAATAACACCTGACAAACCATGGTATATGCAGAATTTTACCATTGGTTGAGGTTATAAACCTTTCAGGCTGTGCCTTCGGGGTTTATAACCTAAACCCATGGTAAACTTCTACCATGATTTGTTAGGTGTTTTTCCTATTCTAACATGACAAGATTTTGAATGTCATAAATAGTATTTATTATTTCACATTTTAATGACAAAATGGGTTCATTGTCGGGACAGCCACAATGAACGATAGTAGAAAGCTTTGGGTTATGCGGACTTTATCCATGAACTAATTCCTCGATTAACCAATCAAATTCACGGACATATCCCTGTCATGTTTAAATTTTGTTTAATTCATGAGAGGATGTAACAGGTTTTTAAAACGTTTCAAGAAAGCAATCCCAAATTGCAAATTACATTTTGTGTTGAAAGTATCCTACCCAATGTGAATCTCAATGAATTAGGCTGAACCTGTCCTACAACAAGACATAAAGTAGACTGTACCACAACAATCCACAACCAAAGGTAGTCAAGTCCATTTGGTTGTACCTCATGACCCCATCATGGAAAGATGCAGCCTAGGTATAAATAAGTTATAAATAACCCACCAAAGAAGCAGAATGGGACCCCCTGTTTCTAAAAAAAAATGATACTTAAGGGTAGCCAGTGTAAGAAATGATAATTCCACCACTTCCTCCCTACAATTAGATATTGGAAATTAAAAAGGCAATAAATTTTCAAAATTGTTACACAAAAACAATTTCTGCAGAATGCAGGCACAACTAAAGAGGTTTCCTCAATGGCAAATTTCTGATACCGTGTCTGATTTTACATCACTTACTGTACCTTTACTTTACACATTATGATCTTTTGGGATTTTATGACATTTGCATCTGTTTAGTGATGAAATGGGTTATTAAATTATTTTTTCTTTTATACTAAACTTTGAGGTTATAATCAGTGTCTAAGGAACAAGTGTAGCTCCTTGTGCTTTATTGTAAATACTGAATGTGTTAAGTTCAAGAACATGTCCAAGTTTTTATTTCCTGGCAGAACAATACATGGAAAGTAAATGAAATAACAATATCAGCACACCGAAAAAAAGGCCTTAAACACATTGAACACTGTTAAATCTCAAAAGGACCAGAAAATACTTCTCCTTTCCCATGATTTCTAGATAATATGGCAAATTTCAATGGAAATGTCCCCTTTTGGGACATCAAATTTACTTCTACTTATTAAGTTATTAGGGTTTTATTCAAAGGGTTTTGACTGTACTTGAAATTTTGTTGTTTTCATAGGTGGAATACAGGTGTGAGACTGAGGGTTATGTGGGTGTAGAAATACACGTATGGACAGACCTCTGTGAAGACTGCAGTGCATTCCTAGAGACTTGGACATGTGGTCCACATGCTGTGGCTCCTCTACGCAAAACTGTCAAAATTCTCTTCCCAGATTCCCTTGCATTTAAACCAAGCTTTATCAATCCCAAAACACATAGTGTGGAACTCTCTTCAGTAAAGCTCTGGATTGTCGACAAATCAGTGTACAGAAATACCAAGGCATTTCTCAGACATGCATATGAGACATCTTTAATTAAGGCTTCATACGCAGTACAGCTGAAGCCAGAGCTTGAGAGGTTAGACAAGAGGGCAAGTGACTGTGTGAGCTGGTACACTGACCTCAGAATGCAGCTCCCATATCAGCCGCAGTGTGATAATGAACCTTGTGAGTTATTATTTAGGTTGAAATTGCCTCTTTTATCTTGTGTTTGACTGACCATTACAAGCGACTTGTTATGTACCAGTTAACTGCTAAATCACCATAAATGATAACCTATCGGAAGCACATTTGCACAATAAAATGCTGACTAGAATCATATTCGGTTATAATTTGATAGATTCAGTAGTTAAAATTAAAACAGAGTCAGTAAATAGAAATATCAAAGCAAACAGGTAGAACCTTAGCTGTTCTCTCTGTTTCTAAGGTGGTAACAAAACTGACCAATCATATGTCAGCACAGGTAAAACACAACATGGACTTAGGGAGAAGTTGGTAAAAGGTTTTAGTGTTTATCTTATTTTGGTTATGTCTATGTATATTTGTGTATATTTTATGTGTTTTAGCTTAATATTTAATCTGAATTTGTTGAATCTGAATTGTTACAGTGGTTAACTAGTTATGATAAAGATAGTCATAGGTTTGTGTTTATAAAAGCTAAAAGCCGTAAAAAGTATGGTTAACTGTTTCACTATCAGTTACCTTGCACAAAATGTATGTTTATTTTCCATGTGAAAATATTATTTCAATTGAAATATGACATCTAAAGATAACATTGGGGTTTTGACTCTGCAAAAGGAGAATCGGTATGTCAAACTCAGGCAAAAATAGAACTACTTATAATGTCCTAACATTAGAAAGTGCTATATTATTGTAGCAAGGAGATATGTATCCAGGACTGGATGTTTATGATTAATGCTGAAAGTCCAGTTCCCAATGTTTAGCCAATTTCCATAAATATCTGGTTCACTTATATAAGGGTACATTACATTAATATTCATGAGGAAATATAAGGTCACAATTTGCCGTGTTGGTGGAGGGGGGGGGGGGGGGGGGGGGGGGCGTTGGGGGCAAGATTGTAGCAAGAATTTATACATTGAGTAAATACTTTAAACTCATGGCCATAGCACTCAACTCATTAATATTCATGAAGAAATATGAGGTCACAGATTTTTGTGGGGGTTTTCTAACCATATTTCATGAATAGGACATATTGAACTGGACATAAACTGAATAATCTGCGATATTTATTGCGCAGACACATATCGTTTACGTAAATTATTAGGAACGAGATGTTTATTTAAAATATTAAACATCCGGCACCAGACACACATCCACTTAGATTATTGTAGGTTCAAGTGGAAGATTATTATAACTACAACCACATCCTGTTATAATTTAACAGGGTCTACTCTATAATCAAATGAGTTGTTACAAGAATTAGAGTTGCAGTAATCTCTAACTTTGGCAAATTATTGTACTCAAAATGTAATGGACACTGAATAATATAGCCTTCATGATATAAATGAGAGGGCCTTTTTTCTCCATAATGTATAAAGTCTGAGGTATATATCTAACCTACTTATGTGAAATGTGTCAATGAAGAAAACCTCTATTTTGTTTTGAAAAAAAAAAAGAAAAAAAATTAGGCTACCATATGGCGGCTAAATTTTATAAACCCATCATATTAACCTGTATCCACTCCAAAATGTAATCTTCAGTCCAATATAGAGTGATAACAAGATGTGTATTGGAATAGAAAGCAAACTTTGTTTCTCAAAACTTGTGCAAAATTTGCTGCAGTATGGAAAATGATTCTGAAAAGTTTCAGGTAACACAACATTGGTGTTGTAAATCTGATGACCATATGGAGGTTTGTTTTGTAGTGATTTGAATAGATCTAAATAGTAGGAATTTGTGCCATTTTTTCTATCAGTAAAAATCAGAGGCCAAAAGTAGTCAGAAAAATCACAGATATAGTAAGAATTTTCCTAAGTTAAGAAAATAGAAGGGGTCTCCTCACTGTTGAATTTTACATAGTGAGAAATGTAAAATTAGCCACATATCTGTAATTCACCACATGTGGAAATACTAATAAAATAGATAGATTGAGGTGGGATTTGTTGAATGTATAATAAGTTGAGGCTTTTTGAACTGAAAAATGCCAAGTTTAGGACAAAAAATGTAATGTAATGTTTATATTAATTGTGCTTCTGCATTTTTCTCTGTATTCTGTTTTTTTCCCAAGATGAAAAATGAAACGACTGCCTTGTCAATCCTATGACCAAATTGTTTGGTTATTTTTTACATGATCTGGTTTTTTTGGAAAAATAATTTTTTATAACAATACACAAATTATTTAACATTCAAATTTAACTTTATAAATGTCAAAGATACTTGTACTTAATTATTTTTCAAAATACATATAATTGACCCTTATTTTTGAAAAGTGCTTGTACTGTAGCACTTTGCAGTGTACATGACCCCAAAGCTGCTGTCCTCACAATATTGCACTCAAAAATACTTATTTATCTTAAATGAATCCTAAAGTACTGTTTCACAGCTCTATTTTTAATGTTGTCAGTAATGGACAAGCCGATCACCTTCCCATTGGTTCTGAGTGGCACTCCCCATGGTGTCTACAAAGCATACAAGAAGCTGAAGAACCCGACCCTGGAGGCACAGAGGAAGGCCATGGAGTCTCAACCCACGTAAGTCCAGGACTATATTTTTCTCATTCTCACGAACACAGACACAGTGATGCAAAGTATTAGTTTTGGATCTGTAAACTTTTGAAGCAGACAGTATCATGCACTAGAACCTTTGTTGTATGGCTCTCTTTTATGTGTATGTTCAGTTTTGTGGACTCATTTCCACTTTCCCAAATTTTTATTTTCGTATTGTTTTATAATAAAATGTGTTGCAGTTAATGACTCTTTTATTATGCAACAATCCTACTGTCACGGCATTGTTGGATAATCCTGCTACACCAGTTTTTTACGCGTGAACAACTTCTTCTCCAAAACTACAAGGCCTAGAGACATGCTGTTTTTTTTAAAAGATACCTTATCTATCGAGGATGAAAAATTGTTTCAAGGCATGCAAATCTGTCTGTTCGTCTGTTTGCTAGAGACATTACAAGGGGGGTACCCCCACCAAAAGTGTGAAAATTTCAACTTTTTATCACAATTTTCTCAGTGACTATTGCAGGGATTTCTCTCATATCTTGCATATATGTACTAGGCCAGAGGTAGATTCTCTTGTGTGAGTATGAGACCTGGATCTGTCTTACTTTTTTTTTAATAAAATTTTTTAATAATTTTTAATGCATTAAAATTCATGAAATCATGCACTAAATCACTTATAACTTCAAAAGTGTTGCATTTACAGCATTTTGTGAAAATATGTTGTTCAGCTACTTTTTTCATAGCTACAATATGGTGAGTAAGTTGGGTGCCTGTCTCAATAGCTAAGTGAGTAATAGCTACTTTTGGGCTTTTCAGTAACTTCCATTATGAGTAAAATCACTTGTAACTTAAAAACTATTGCATTTAGAGAATTTCGTATAAATATGTTATTCAGCTACTTTTGGGCCAGCTATAACATAGTGAAATTTCAGACCTGTAGCTCATGGCATAGCTGAGTAATAGCTACTTTTAGGTTATCACTGTTGAGTAAATCGCTTATAACTTGAAAACTATTGCATTTAGAGAATTTCGTATAAATATGTTATTCAACTACTTTTGGGTCAGCTATAACATAGTAAAATTATAGACCTGTAGCTCATGGCATAGCTGAGTAATAGCTACTTTTAGGTTATCACTGTTGAGTAAATCACTTATAACTTGAAAAGTGTTGCATTTAGAGCATTTTGTTAAAATATGTTATTCAGCTACTTTTTATGTCAGCTGACTTGTCAGTCAGCTGACATTATGTCGTCACTCTGCGGCGTGGGCGTACGCGTACGCGTCCGCGTACGCGTGAACAACTTCTCCTCCAAAACTACAAGGCCTAGAGACGTGCTGTTTTTTTTAAAAGATACCTTATCTATCGAGGATGAAAAATTGTTCAAGGCATGCAAATCTGTCTGTTCGTCTGTTTGCTAGAGACATTACAAGGGGGGTACCCCCACCAAAAGTGTGAAAATTTCAACACTTAATCACAATTTTCTCAGTGACTATTGCAGGGATTTCTATCATATCTTGCATATATGTACTAGGCCACAGGTAGATTCTCTTGTGTGAGTATGAGACCTGGATCTGTCTTACTTTTTTTTTAATAAATTTTTTTAATAATTTTTAATGCATTAAAATTCATGAAATCATGCACAAAATCATTTATAACTTGAAAAGTGTTGCATTTAGAGCATTTTGTTAAAATATGTTATTCAGCTACTTTTTTCATAGCTACAATATGGTGAGTAAGTTGGGTGCCTGTCTCAATAGCTAAGTGAGTAATAGCTACTTTTGGGCTTTTCAGTAACTTCCATCATGAGTAGAATCACTTGTAACTGAAAAACTATTGCATTTACAGAATTTCGTATAAATATGTTATTCAGCTACTTTTGGGTCAGCTATAACATAGTAAAATTTTAGACCTGTAGCTCATGGCATAGCTGAGTAATAGCTACTTTTAGGTTATCACTATTGAGTAAATCGCTTATAACTTCAAAACTATTGCATTTAGAGAATTTCATATAAATATGTTATTCAGCTACTTTTGGGTCAGCTATAACATAGTAAAATTTCAGACCTGTAGCTCATGGCATAGCTGAGTAATAGCTACTTTTAGGTTATCACTGTTGAGTAAATCGCTTATAACTTGGAAACTATTGCATTTAGAGTATTTTGTTGCAATATATTATTCACCTATTTTGGGATCAGCTATAACATAGTGAAGTTTCAGATCTGTGGCTCATTGCATAGCTGAGTAATAGCTACTTTAAAGTTCTCACTATTGAGTAAATCAGTTGTAATTGGAAAACTATTGCATTTAGAGAATTTCGTATAAATATGTTATTCAGCTACTTTTGGGTCAGCTATAACATAGTAAAATTTCAGACCTGTAGCTCATGGCATAGCTGAGTAATAGCTACTTTTAGGTCATCACTATTGAGTAAATCAGTTGTAACTTCAAAACTATTGCATTTACAGTATTTTGCTTGAATATGTTATTCACCTACTTTTGGGTCAGCTATAACATAGTGAAATTTCAGACCTGTAGCTCATTGCATAGCTGAGTAATAACTACTTTGAGGTTCTCACTATTGAGTAAATCAGTTGTAATTGCAAAACTATTACATTTAGAGAATTTAGTATAAATATGTTATTCAGCTACTTTTGGGTCAGCTATAACATAGTAAAATTTCAGACCTGTAGCTCATGGCATAGCTGAGTAATAGCTACTTTTAGGTCATCACTATTGAGTAAATCAGTTGTAACTTGAAAACTATTGCATGTACAGTATTTTGCTTAAATATGTTGTTCACCTACTTTTGAGTCAGCTATAACATAGTGAAATTTCAGACCTGTAGCTCATTGCATAGCTGAGTAATAACTACTTTGATGTTCTCACTATTGAGTAAATCAGTTGTAATTGCAAAACTATTGCATTTAGAGAATTTAGTATAAATATGTTATTCAGCTACTTTTGGGTCAGCTATAACATAGTAAAATTTCAGACCTGTAGCTCATGGCATAGCTGAGTAATAGCTACTTTTAGGTCATCACTATTGAGTAAATCAGTTGTAACTTGAAAACTATTGCATGTACAGTATTTTGCTTAAATATGTTGTTCACCTACTTTTGGGTCAGCTATAACATAGTAAAATTTCAGACCTGTAGCTCATGGCATAGCTGAGTAATAGCTACTTTGAGGTTATCACTGTTGAGTAAATTGCTTATAACTTGGAAATTATTGCATTTAGAGTATTTTGTTTCAATATGTTATTCACCTATTTTGGGGTCAGCTATAACATAGTGAAGTTCCAGACCTGTGACTCATTGCATAGCTGAGTAATAGCTACTTTGAAGTTCTCAGTGTTGAGTAAATCACTTATAATTTGAAAACTATTGCATTTAGAGAATTTAGTATAAATATGTTATTCAGCTACTTTTGGGTCAGCTATAACATAGTAAAATTTCAGACCTGTAGCTCATGGCATAGCTGAGTAATAGCTACTTTTAGGTCATCACTATTGAGTAAATCACTTATAACTTGCAAACTATTGCATTTAGA
Organism: Sabellastarte sp. h YS-2021; assembly: GCA_964017235.1. Taxonomy (NCBI): domain Eukaryota; kingdom Metazoa; phylum Annelida; class Polychaeta; order Sabellida; family Sabellidae; genus Sabellastarte; species Sabellastarte sp. h YS-2021. Next base: position 105,359,093 of record OZ024932.1, on the reverse strand, counting down.
GTATTTTGTTGCAATATGTTATTCACCTATTTTGGGGTCAGCTATAACATAGTGAAGTTCCAGACCTGTGGCTCATTGGATAGCTGAGTAATAGCTACTTTGAAGTTCTCACTGTTGAGTAAATCAGTTGTAATTGGAAAACTATTGCCTTTACAGAAATTTGTGCAAATATGTTATTCAGCTACTTTTGGGTCAGCTATAACATAGTGAAATTACAGACCTGTAGCTCATGGCACAACTGAGCAATAGCTATTCTTGGGCACTGACTGTTGAGTAAATCGGCTATAACTTGAAAAATATTGCATTTGGAGTATTTTGTTAAAATATATTGTTCACCTACTTTTGGGTTAGCTATAACATAGTGAAATTACAGACCTATAGCTCATGGCATAGCGTAGCAATAGCTATTTTCAGGTTCTCACTATTGAGTAAATCAGTTGTAACTTGAAAACTATTGCATTTACAGTATTTTGCTTAAATATGTTGTTCACCTACTTTTAGGTCAGCTATAACAGAGCAAAAATTCAGACATGTAGCTCATTGCATAGCTGAGTAATAGTTCCTTTGAGGTTCTCACTGTTGAGTAAATCAGTTGTAACTTGAAAACTATTACATTTAGAGTATTTTGTTAAATATGTTATTCACAGACGTTTTGGTCAGCTATAACATAGTGAAATTGCAGACCTCTATGTCATGGCATAGCTGAGCAAAGCTTCTTTCAGGTTCTCACTGTTGAGTAAATCATTGTACCCAACCTGTAGGAAATCATGGGCTGGGAATCTGTTAATATGGTCCGATTTGACCTTGGAACCCTCCTTCAAGGTCAAATGAGGATAGCCAAACATAAAAGTGCTTATAACTCGCTTATTATTGGTCCTAGAGGTTTGGAATGAAAACCAACCTATAGAAAATCATGAGCTGGGAATTCTTTGGTGTGGTCGGACTTCACCTTGGACCCCTCCTTCAAGGTCAAATGAGGATAGCCAAACTTAAAAGTGCTTATAACTCGCTTATTATTGGTCCTAGAGGTTTGGAATTGAAAACCAACCTATAGAAAATCATGGGCTGGGAATCTTTTGGTGTGGTCGGATTTCACCTTAGACCCCTCCTTCCAGGTCAAACGAAGATAGCCAAACTTAAAGTGCTTATAACTCGCATATTATTGGTCTTGGAGGTTTGGGATGGTAAACCAACATATAGGAAATCATGGGCTGGGATTCTTTTGGTGTGGTCAGATTTGACCTGGGACCCCTCCTTCAAGGTCAATTGAGGATAGCCAAACTTACAATTGCTTATAACTCACTTATTATTGGTCCTACAAGTTTGGGATGGTAAACAAGCTACAGGAAATCATGGGCTGGGAATTTTTTTGTGTGGTCGGATTTGACCTTAGACCCCTCCGTCAAGGTCAAACAAGGATAGCCAAACTTAAAAAGTGCCTATGACTCACTTATTATTGGTCCGACAGGTTTGTGATGGTAAACCATCCTAAATTCTTTGGCTGGGAATCTTTTGGTATGGTCAGATTTGACCTTTGGATCCCTTCTTCATGGTCGAACGAGGATATTGCATTTATAGTATTTCTTTAAATATTTTTAACCTACTTTTTACACTTAAACAATTACCTTGTTACTTTATTTCATAATACCATTTGCAGGGCACAACTTTTTTGTCCTTTTCTTCTGTCAGCTTCGGAATATCTTTCGAACATGCTGTTCAGTTGCCATTTACTGTATTTCTGTACAGCCCTTTCCCTGATAATTATGCTTTCCTCTCATTATCACCATCACAAATCAAAAACATTCAGTCAGCTGACACAGTGCCCGTTCACGGGCACTCTCCTCTTGTTTCATAGCTACAATATGGTGAGTAAGTTGAGTGTCTGTCTCAATAGCTAAGTGAGTAATAGCTACTTTTGGGCTTTTCAGTAACTTCCATCATGAGTAAAATCACTTGTAACTTAAAAACTATTGCATTTAGAGAATTTCGTATAAATATGTTATTCAGCTACTTTTGGGCCAGCTATAACATAGTAAAATTTCAGACCTGTAGCTCATGGCATAGCTGAGTAATAGCTACTTTTAGGTTATCACTGTTGAGTAAATCACTTATAACTTGAAAACTATTGCATTTAGAGTATTTTGTTTCAATATGTTATCCACCTATTTTGGGGTCAGCTATAACATAGTGAAGTTTCAGACCTGTGGCTCATTTCATAGCTGAGTAATAGCTACTTTGAAGTTCTAACTGTTGAGTAAATCAGTTATAATTGGAAAACTATTGCATTTACAGAAATTTGTACAAATATGTTATTCAGCTACTTTTGGATCAGCTATAACATAGTGAAATTATAGACCTATAGCTCATGGCACAACTGAGCAATAGCTATTCTCAGGTACTGACTGTTTAGTAAATCAGCTATAACTTGAAAAATATTGCATTTGGAGTATTTTGTTAAAATATATTGTTCACCTACTTTTGGGTCAGCTATAACATAGTGAAATTACAGACCTATAGCTCATGGCATAGCGGAGCAATAGCTATTTTCAGGTTCTCACTATTGAGTAAATCAGTTGTAGCTTGAAAACTATTGCATTTACAGTAGTTTGCTTAAATATGTTGTTCACCTACTTTTGGGTTAGCTGTAACATAGTAAAATTTCAGACATGTAGCTCATTGCATAGCTGAGTAATAGTTCCTTTGAGGTTCTCACTGTTGAGTAAATCAGTTGTAACTTGAAAACTATTACATTTAGAGTAATTTGTTAAATATGTTATTCACAGAATTTTTGGTCAGCTATAACATAGTGAAATTGCAGACCTCTATGTCATGGCATAGCTGAGCAATAGCTACTTTCAGGTTCTCACTGTTGAGTAAATCATTGTATCCACTGGATAGCCGCAGTGTGTAGAGAGAGATTTCACCATTACTGCTCTGATGAAAAAAAATGTTATAGCTAGCTTTCTTAAGTTTGCAGTATATATTAATAACCATAAAATGTTGTCTGGGAATATTTTTGGCCTCATTTTGAGAAACAAGATGGCCGCCACAGGTGTTTTTTGTCAGTCATGAAAAGTGCTTATATCTCCCTTATTATTGATCCTAGAGGTTTGGGATGATAAACCAACCTGTAGGAAATCATGGGGTGGAATCTTTTGGTGTGGTCAGATTTGACCTTCAATGACCCCTCCTTCAAGGTCAAACAAGGATAGCCAAACTTAAAAGTGCTTATAACTCGCTTATTATTGCTCCCAGAGGTTTGGGATGGTAAACAGACAGGAAATCATGGGCTGTGAATCTGTTGATATGGTCCGATTTGACCTTGGAACCCTCCTTCAAGGTCAAATGAGGATAGCGAAAATTGAAAGTGCCTACAACTCGCTTATTATTGGTAACAGAGATTTGGGATGGTAAACCATCCCATAGGAAATCATTGGCTCGGAATCTTTTGGTATGGTCAGATTTGACCTTTGGACCCCTCCTTCAAGGTCAAATGAGGACAGCCAAGCTTAAAAGTGCTTATAACTCATTTATAATTGGTCCTAGAGGTTTGGAATGGTAAACCATAGGAAATCATGGGCTGGGAATGTATTTGTGTGGTTAGATTTGACCTTGGACCCCTTCTTCAAGGTCGAACGAGGATATTGCATTTGTAGTATTTCTTTAAATATGTTTTAACCTATTTTTTACACTTAAACAATTACCTTGTTATTTTCCTTCATAATACCATTTACAGGGCACAACTTTTTTATCCTTTTCTTCTGTCAGCTTCGGAATTTCTTTCGAACTTGCTGTTCAGTTACCATTTACTGTATTTCTGTACAGCCCTTTTCCTGATAATTATTCTGTCCTCTAATCACCTTCACAAATCAAAAACACTCAGTCAGCTGACACAGTGCCCGTTCACGGGCACTCTCCTCTTGTTAGGAAATGTATCTCAGGGGCTGTATTCATAAACAATACTTGGACCATTGCCAACTTAGATTTAAGTGTTACATAAATTTCAAGTTAGAAATCATGAAACCGTATTATAAACAAATATACCTTGTGAGTTAGGAGAGGTTTTTTTTCTTGCTTAAAAACTAAGATGACCTTATTGAAGCATTGTTTCATGAATACCAAGTCCAGGAAAAATATAAGTGAAAAACTTTCCCTTACTTAGATCTAAGGTCACCTTATCTAAGTATTCTTCATGAATGTGATCCTAGGAACCTTGGTTCCACTGCATATTGATGGTTTTATATTTCCTATTCAAATATTAAGCATCCTCCCACTATAATTGTGAATTCCATGTTTTACAGCTTCACTCTGGTGATGTTTGTGTATGTCTTGGAGCACTGTGAATCTAGACGTCTCTGTGGCATTATACAGAGAGTCTCCTGGACTGATGACTATTTCACTCCATTAGTGCTGATGAATGATATAGGTAAAAACCCTTAGTATTATATGAGTAGAAAGCATCTCACAAAGGTCAAGTGGAAATTATAGCTGGCAGAAAAATTGTTGTCATTTTGGGAAAATGTAGCACAGTTTACAAAGACATCACTGTCACCTGGTTGGTATTAAGACCTCAGCAGCAAGTTCAGTTTCTTTATTCTTGTAGATAACATCTATAAAAGTACCAAAGGTGAAAATTAATAGGGATTTCTTCCAGTACGAAAACCCTCCCTTTAACAGAATTCTACTGATTAGTACTGTGTTTAATTGTATTAGATAACTAGATAGTACTCATTGAGTACAGACCTCCACCCACTGGCAGGTGATCTTTCCCCAAATATAATCAATCTTCATTTGGCCAGGCCCTACCAACATAAAAATTTCAAGAAGATATCCACTCATTATTTTTGAAGTAATGTGAACCAAAAAGTCAAGGTTATTAAATATATAGTAAAAATGGGACCTTAGAAAACTGGAGATTTTTTGTATCCAGAATATGATCAGGATCTTTCTAAAAACTTTAATCAGCTCTTTCTTTGGCCAAGTCGTACCCATATAAAGATATGACAAAGAACTGTACATTACTATTGAAGTTGTTGTGAATAGAGACTTACAGACAGACAGACGAATGAACCCACCTAACAACATAACCTAGCTCCTGGTGGAGGTGATCAACATTTGACAATTTGTGAATTTCAGGGAATTTGCATATCCAGATAACCACCACTGACAGGAGACAGCTGGCTTTTCTCACTATGGACTTCTCAGTGCCACTCAGGCAGTGGGTCAGACTCATTGTTAGGTGCAAAAGGCAACTGGTGAGTGATGGAAACAGAAAACTTGCCAAGATATTTGACAACTAGCACTAGAAAACGTCAATATTTTAGGCTGTTTTAATGACATTCAGTTTTCTATTATGGTTTATTGTAAGCTAATTGTTTGGGTTTTTTTTCAAATTACTCAATGTTTTAATGAGTATTCCTTTCAGAGATAAAAATAGACACAAATTGGCACTATCAGGTACAATGTGATCACAATTTGTTACACTGTCAACCCTTTTGACAAGAACCTTACAAAACAAACTTCTCACAATTGCAAAATTCCACAACACGCCATGACAACTTGTAAAAATTCTCACTGTTACAAATATTTCTTTTTCTAATTTTTTTCTGAGAAATTACCTGTTTTTTTCTGAGAAGATTCTCAGAATAAGACAATTTTAAGAAGCGGAGTGTTTGTAAACATAAGCCCTGATCTACATAGTGTATTTAAAGTAGTGGTATCCACTCAAATACATAAGAGCTAGTACTCATGATATTTGGGTAAGGATTACTGCCAAAATGGAAACAAAGTTTCAGCTGCTTTTAGTGTGTACACATGATATATATGTAATTATCGCAGTTATTTTAGGTAATCCAAATCAGCAAATATTTGATATATTTTACATTTTGTCTGTTTCATATTTCTCCAGTTTGAGATTGGTGCAGACTGGGGTACTAAATGGAATCAATCTTTCTCCACTTGGTACAGGTATGTTTGTTTGTATAAAGATGGGCTAACCCGTTACCAATATAACACATTGTTTAATGTTAATATAATCTGTGACACATCTCTTTGAAATTCCTAATTTGTGACAATATTTTTTAGTTTAATTTAACACTCAGATCTCTTGATATTAGAAACCTTTTTATGCCAGGTCTAGTGGGCAACACATTTGCCCAGGAACACAGAGGAAGTGGGTTTGATCCCCAGTGCTGGCAGATATAATCTATCATGCATTTTATTTGGACTTAACCAATTTGTAACAATACTTTTAAGTTAATACATCTGTTGATATTTAAATTTTTTTCGTCCCCAGTCTAGTAGGTAACAAATTGGCTAAGAAACCTAGTGGACTTGGGATTTGTCCCACATACAGGCAGATGCTGGATCAGATAACCAACTAAAATGGCACATCTCTAGGGTGGAAAATTGGGAACGTTGATAAATATTCATCCCTGAACCTCTCCCTTTCAGTCATTGTATCCACCGGATAGCATCCGGTGGATACTATGGATTTGACTTCGTTACGCCTACGCCGCCGCAGTGTGTAGAGAGATTTCACCGTTACTGCTCTAACAAAAAAAATATTATAGCTAGCCTTCTCAAATTTGCAGGATATTTTTATTGCGTAAAATAGCCTTACCTTATCCTCACAAGTGCTTGTTTGGTTTTGTGGAGCAAAACGTATCGACCGACAAGAATTTTTTAAGGAAAATTCTTGTCACAAGAGGTGACCCCTTTGTCTGCGCATGTCCGCGCTTGCGCAATAGTCGTTGTCGACAGACGATTGTCGAGAGATCTTCATTATATTTTTGGTCGATATGGGAGCAACACGTATTTTTCCTTATTATTGTCCATTCACGGATGAAGATCTATGAAGTTTTGAAGCATGCAAGCGTGCACCTACCTGTATTTATCCATTATTCGACTGGTACTACCACTAATTCTGCCTCCCTTGTCCTGAAAAGGGTCAGAATAAGATGTGCAAGAAGATGTTGCTGTAAAGTCTTCAGTGGAAGACGTGTATATCTTCCGCTGTACTCGCCCATTATTCGACTGGAATTACCTCCTTGTCGATGAAGGGGATGCAAAGAAGATTTTGCTGTAAAGTTTTCAGTGGAAAACAAAGAAGAAAGAATGCAGTTGGCTTTGCAACAGAGGTCGTAGATTCTTTACTGTGGGTGGAGCGCCACCCTGGTACAGTAACAGGTCTCCCTCCAAAAGAACGATTACAGAAGCGTATCCACTTAAAAATATGGACAGATTACCTTCCTTTGCTGTAAATTTGGATGAAGATCCAACAGACATCTTTGGGGCAGTATGTGCACTGCTTGTCTGTTCAGCCCTGTTGAAGAATTGCAATAACTATTTACTAGATAATAAAACCTTCCTATGGCCATGTCTCCATTGGAAAGAATACTGTGACTTTTGAATTAATTCTTCTGCAAACTCAACGAAGATCAAACTGGCTAGATGAGATTTTATGTTATATTATATTATATGTTGAAGTCCTTGCTTCCAACTTTTACAGTGTATTTTGCACAGTATATTCAGGACAGGAGCTATGTCCACTAATTTTCCCCTACTAACCACAAAAGATCGTCATACCACTCTTCCTTGTTTACCAGGACAGAGGGATACAGAAGAACGTGGCTACATTAATGCAAGTCACCATGGAGGCTCTTCTTGCAGTGTTACTGACAGTGATGGAATATTTTCATTGCCATCCCAGAGTTGTGCGAATCTTGATACGGAGTTGTCGAATTACTCCCAATCGAATTCACCAATCCCTTTACTACCCACAATGCTAGCGCTTCAAAGAGCGATTCATCCACTCAAGAATTGCAGAACTCCAGGTTTCTATGCTAGTTTATTTCTTGTAAAGAAACCCGGCTAATGACGACCTCTGATAGATCTCAGTGTCCTGAATTGATTTCTAACTACGAATTCAACGATCACTGCCCACGAGTGAAGTTCGTTTACTATGTCAATAAATACCTGCTTGTCCCATCATTTAAACTGGAGACATCAGAAATTATTAGAAATTCGGTTACAAAAGATGCGTTCTTCTATGTACCGATTCACAGGTTTCTCAACATCTACTTCAGTTTAATGTACACTGGCAAACCTATCACTTCAAAGCATTAGGAAATTCGGGTTAGCGACCCCTCTACAGTATCATGTGAGTAGTAAAGAGGCAAATCTCATTCTTCAGTCTCACAGAATAGGAGTTCACCATATACCTGGACCACTGGTTGTTTAGTGTACTTAAAGACACCAGTATTGGGTTTAAATCAAAGAACTCATCCATTTATGCATCAACTGGGCTTCGTGATATCGATTTCCTAGGTTACCACTGCATTTTGGTACCAGGAAATTTCTTTCACCATATACCTAGATCACTGGTTGTTTAGTGTACGTAAAATACACCAGTATTGGGTTCAAACCAAAGCACTCGTCCAATTATTCATCACCTGGTCTTCATGATATCGATTTCCTAGGTTACCACTACATTTTGGTACCAGGAAAATTCTGTCTACCTCAAAATAATTAAATACCTGAGAACCTATTCAAGACATGGAGATCTCATCACAATTGACCCCAAGGTTGCTTATATCCCAGGTAGGGGTACGAGCATCTTTGGAAAAGACTATACCAATGGGTCAGTTATGTAGGTGTGCCTTTCACTGGTATCTGCTACAACTGGCAGTATCTCCAGTCTCTAGTTGTGAGAATTCCTGTTTCAAATCCTTCTGAAAAAACATATTCAGTGGTGGAAATGCCAAAAACTTGGAAATAGGATGCCCTTTCTATACACAGGGGCACAATTCCCTTATTTTCGTAGATGCATTAAACCAGGGCTGATGATCCCATCTAAAAGCAGAACAGTCAGTGGCTTTTGGACAGTTAAAATGTATATATTACATTTCAAGGTCATACAGCTGAAGGCAGTGTGTTCAGCCCTTAATAGCCTTCAAGACAAATTCCACACAAAAGAATTCTGATAGCATCAGACAACACCACTTTGTTCGGTTATCTGAACAAACAGGGGGGGGGGGAGCGTATACCTCCTAGTTTGGCGCAGCTTGGCCTACTGCAATCCTTGAAATATACTCATAACAGACATATTCTTGGTTGCTTAAAGGTCATACTCAACATATCTCCAGAAGGGATAAAGGTTTGGCGCATCCTGGCCTACTACAATCCTTGAAATATACTCTTAAGAGACAGAATATTCTGGGGTTACTTAAATGTCATACTTGATGATCTCTACAGAAGGGACAAAAGTAATATGTACAGAATGGTTCTTACTCCCTTTATGGTTCTAGACAACGTGCAAGTTTGGCACAAATCAACAATAGGTGTTTTATGCAGGTATGCTGCATCTTGGCCTACTGCAATCCTTGAAATATTCTCATATGAGCCAGATATATTCAGGGTTGCCTAGATGTCATGACAACCTCTCCACAAAGAACGAAATAATACAGACAGGAGAGTCTTCATCTTTAATATTCTATTTGATTTACATAGTTTGTCAAATACCAATGGTACAGATGTTTGCCACCAATATGAGTCACAAAGTTCCATTCTATGTTGCCAGTCCCGGATGCAAATGCTCTGAACATAGATGAATTAAACATCTTGTTGGAGGTTCTGGACTGCTAGGCCTTTTGTCCTATATCACTTATTCCAAAAAGTCATTGAACAAGTGAACACCAGGTGCAAAATGATTGTAGTGGCCCCTTGGTGGCCCATGATGCATTGGCTTTGGGGTCTGGTGAGTCATTCAACCAAACCTCCATTACAGCTACTTCACTGGTCTCAAAAACAGCCATTCAGTCAGAAATACCATCTGAATCTGTTGCATTGGCACCTTCATGCTTGGCACCTTAACACCACTCAGAATCTCTTATATCATTCTCTGGGCAAGGGATAGAGAGATTTAGGGCATCTCAAGGACCCTCATCTTGGAATGTATGAGTCATGATGGGCCATTTTGAGCTCTGGTACCCACAGAATAAGGTGGCCATCTCAGAGCCTACGGTCTCAAATATACCAGATTTTTTTTATCCATTTACTTGCAAAAATCTGAAACCTGTCACTATTGTTGGCTTTGCAGCAGCCATAGCTGATCATTTACATTTTTTGTGCAGGAGTTGAGCCAAAGCCTGCATCTTTATAGGCCTATTGCAAGTGTTATAGAGAGAAGCCCACTGCTAACAGAGGTACAGCATCAAGGGATTTGCCTTTGCTTCTGTTGGTTTTCTCAAAAGGCTCCTTATTAACCTTTAAAAGGAGGTCAGTCTAAAAAAGTTTGACTTGCAAGACTGTTGCAATGCCATTGGAAGTGTATTCTGGGACTTTGGCTCCTTCAGACACAAGCCTCATAGGAAGGAGTTTACAGTTCTCCCTCCTACCTACCTTTTCAGCAAGGACCTATTAGCCTCGGTTGGTCTAGATTGCCTCCAGTGGTCACTTCAGCTCTAGATCATTCCTGAACTCAACTTGCCTGGACACATGCTTCGTTGTCCTCCTACAGCACTTACATCCTTCTTGGACAGGACTACTGCTTGGAAAAAAGGGAAAGTCTCCTTCGCCTACCTTTTAGCAATAATCAGTTGGCTCACAATGCCCCAGATGGCTCAAACCAGTGGTCATTCCAGCTCACAAACCTTTCTTGAGCTGACGTTGGACTGATGTTGTGACACTCTGCTCTCTTACAGTACTTAGTTACTATCAAGACAGTACAAGTACTTCAAGGAGGGGAACAATCTCTTGCTCATATCTTTTAAGGAAGGCTTGATGGAGATATCTTGAGTTCTGCTATCTCTTCCTGTATCAATCTGGATGCATGATTAGATTGCCAGTCCTTTGATTCTGATTCTCAGAATCTATACATTGAGTCACATATTACATCCATGGCTGCCTCTTTAGTTTTCAAGAGTGGGGTCTTACCTCAGCAGATATCAAACTCTTGTTACTGAAAGACCCACAAGTCTTTACTACATTCTACTCGAAGATGTAGCTTGGCAATCCCATGACCAGTCCATGAACAAATTGGGTCTTGTGGATTCATCTCAGCATGTAGTCAATTTTTGTGTATTTATACATCTTATTCATATGACTCGCATATTTATGTTCTCTCCAGTTATACAAGTGTTGTGTCACTGACATATGCCTTAATTTACATACGGCCCCATATCTGCAGTTTTGCAGTTCAGTTTGCCTGCTTGGAGATATTCTCATTGCCAGATGATGACATCTTGTTTGGGGATTCATGCAGACATCTCCGGCCAATACTGGGTGATGGTTTATTCTGCTATATGATTTGTTGTAAAATTGTCTACAACAGCAACAGCAGCAACAATGACGACCACATCATGGATCTCTTGTTGAGGGTAGCAAATTACTCATCTGTGATGAAGAAGTAACTTTTAACCTAAGATGTGGTTTATGGAAGCTTATCTTATCCTCTTATCAGTGCTTTATTTGGTGACCCCTTGTCTGACAATCATCTAACAGTGTGGCCAAAACAAATACCCTCCACCTGTTATGGTTGTATTCAAGCACTTGTGAGGATAAGGTAAGGCTATTTTACGCAATAAAATGTAACAAATTTTATTGTAATTTAACTTTTTACAAGTTAAATACTTACCTTATCCTCACAAGGATAAACCCACCCTACCTCCCCGCATAATTTGTTTTGCTGGGGACCAAAAATACAATGAAGATCTCTCGACAATCGTCTGTCGACAACGACTACTGCGCAAGCACGGACATGCGCAGACAAAGGGGTCACCTCTTGTGACAAGAATTTTCCTTAAAAAATTCTTGTCGGTCGATACGTTTTGCTCCACAAAACCAAACAAGCACTTGTGAGGATAAGGTAAGTATTTAACTTGTAAAAAGTTAAATTACAATAAAATTTGTTACAATTCATAACCATAAAATCTTGCCTGGGAATATTTTTGGCCTCATTTTGAAAAACAAGATGGCCACCAGGGACGTTTATTCGACTTTAAACAAGGACTTTTGTTGGCCATCTAGAGCAAAGGGTATTATAGGTAGAGATCTCAAATTCGCAGGATATGTTCCTCATTATAAAATCTTGACTGGGAATATTTTTGGCCTCATTTTGAAAAACAAGATGGCCTGGTAAACCAACCTATAGGAAATCATGGGCTGGGAATCTTTTGGTGTGGTCGGATTTGACCTTAGACCCCTCCTTCAAGGTCAAACGAGGATAGTCAAACTTTAAAGTGCTTATAACTTGCTTCTTATTGGTCCTAGAGGTTTGGGTTGGTAAAACAACGTATAGGAAATCATGGGCTGGGAATCTATTGCTGTGGTCGGATTTGACCTTGGACCCCTCCTTCAAGGTCAAACGAGGATAGCCAAACTTAAAAGTGCTTATAACTCGCTTATTATTGGTCCTAGAGGTTTGGGATGGTAAATCAACCTGTAGGAAATCATGGGCTGGGAATCTTTTGGTGTGGTCGGATTTGACCTTGGACCCCTCCTTCAAGGTCAAACGAGGATAGCCAAACTTAAAAGTGCTTATAACTCGCTTATTATTGGTCCTAGAGGTTTGGGATGGTAAACCAACCTATAGGAAATCATGGGCTGGGAATCTTTTGGTGTGGTCGGATTTGACCTTGGACCCCTCCTTCAAGGTCAAACGAGGATAGCCAAACTTAAAAGTGCTTATAACTCGCTTATTATTGGTCCTAGAGGTTTGGGATGGTAAACCAACCTATAGGAAATCATGGGCTGGGAATCTTTTGGTGTGGTCAGATTTGACCTTGGACCCCTCCTTCAAGGTCAAACAAGGATAGCCAAACTTAAAAGTGCTTATAACTCACTTATTATTGGTTCTAGAGGTTTGCAATGTCAAATCAACCTATAGGAAATCATGGGCTAGGAATCTTTTGATGTGATCAGATTTGACCTTTGGCCCCTCTTTCAAGGTCAAATGAGGATAGCCAAAATTAGCAGTGTTTATATCTCGCTTATTCGTGTTCCTAGACGTTTGCAGTGTCACACCAACCTATAGGAAATCATGGGCTAAGAATCTTTTGATATGGTCATATTTCACCTTGGGTTAAGCGATATTTGAATGGCTTTGGTGAGTTTTCTTTCTGGTGGGTACAATTTGCATCGGTTTTAGGTTGGGCTGTACTTATGCAGCCAGGATAGGTGAGATAGCACTTTGAGACCTGCAGTAATGATATATTATGCTGAACATATATAACATATCATACCATACATAATTCATGTTCTTAATGAAAATATTATAATGCTGAGAAGTGATTGCAGGATCGTATTTTGTTTGTTACAGATTTGGAACTGCAGATATAGTCTCATATGATGACACAAAAGGCCTGCTTGTGATTGGTGGAACTAATTTGAATTCTGCTTTTAAGGTGAATACTGATCTGTTTCATCAATTTTCACACAGACATGAAAATACCATTCTCCACACAGTAAAACAGTTATCCAGACCGAATATTTTTTATTGTTTTTTTGCAATTATCCTCATGAGGTGTGATTATTTGTATTTTATTTAACAGCTGTTATGTCATTGGTTTGATTTCTGAAAACTAGTTTTGATGTCTAACATTTACTACATTTGATGTCTACTAGCTATTGTCCATGCCACGGGCACTGTGTGCAGGGAGAATTTTACTTACTTAAAGGTATAAGACACAAACTGAAGCTATATGAAGACATGGAAGATTTTACATCACCAGAGCCTGTTAACTCCAGGCCTTATAGTCATCCCCTGCACTGTGCAGGCCAAAGTGGCAGGCAAAAACTTCGTGGGTTTTCCACGGCCTAAACCCATTGCATGGATTTCAACCAAATTTTCAAAATGTGCTAAGCCCAAGAGGATATAGAGGTGAATAGGTTTTGGGGAGTATCTGGCAACAGCTGGTGCCATGACAATGCTTTTAAAATTTGGGGGCCTTTAACTTTGTGGGTGTTCCACATCCTAAATCCATGCATCAATTTTTTTACAAACTTTTCAGGCTATGTTTAACCCAAGAGGATCTAGAGCTAAAAAGACAGTGGAGTGGGTGTTGGTTCTAAAACATATCATGTATACTGTTTATCTTGACTTAGTGATGAAAAAAAAATATTGGAAATATCAGAATTAGACAATGTGGTAGTCTGTGTATTGCCAGATGAGTAACAGACCTTGTTGTGACCAAAATTGGTCAACATTGTCCAAACTACAGCTTCAATTTGTGAATTCTGTGTTAATTTAAGCCTCAGTCTTATTTTCTCCAGGGCTACATTGGTGAAGTAGTCTATTACAGAACAAAGGCTGTTCCAACTGAAGAAATTGGATTTCCTAGCCTGTATCACCCAATGTTTGAGCTGGAGCTGACGAATCGTGAAGAAACCTGTAAGGAATTCTTTTCATGGATAAAGTACAGGACGTACCAGTCAAAAAAACTACTGAAAGCGCTAAAACAGTACAGTAAGTCAATCTGAATGTTTTCTAGTGCTAAGATATTATTATGAAGTTTGACTTAATTGTTTAGTATCTTTACAGACAAGCGAATTTTGATTAAGTTTGATCATCTGACTAAATACTTTCAAAACTGGTAAAATTTAGTTCCAATATTATAGGAATAAAAGACATATTCGAGTGCTTTATGATGTTTTTAAACTATCGATCGGCTGTATTAAAGCCACAAAGCCTGAACGGTTGAGTGCTTTAATACAGCAGATCGATAGTTTAAAACCATCATAAAGCACAAGAAGTTGTCTTTTATTCCTATTCTAAAATGGTTACATAAATATTTTAGTAAAGATAAGGGGTAAATCTTACGCAAAAATCAAAACAAATCCAACGCCATGTTGGCGGTTCCATCAATGCAACATACATAGTGATATCTAGGGTAAAAAAAAGGATTTTTGTTACTCTATTTTCACAGAAATTGTCATGAAATATTGACAGATTGTCATTGTAGATGCTTTTATTTTGTTGTAAGCTTTAAAATGATATCTTATTTGTTAGAATCAAGCAAGAAATCAATCAATCAATCAATCAGTTGTCCACGTGCTTAATCTCCGTATCAACGGATTCTAAGGCACACCATCCAATTCATAAGGCATAAGTCATAAGACATTAGACATGTTCCGAGTCGTTCCCAGAGAGGTCGTCCGGTGTTCGGTAGTAAGAAGCTATGGTGGGAATGATTTCTGAAATAGGTAGGTTTTGAGTCGACTTTTGAAACTGGAGAGATTTGGAGCACTGCGTATATCATATGGAAGATCATTCCATAACTTAGGGGCATCATATGAGAAACTATTGTTAAAATGGACCTTTGATTTATGGATGGAAGCACAGTAAGAGGGAACCTGAAGGAACAAATTTTTGGGATTGGAACGTCTTGTATTCATGGCAGATTTGTACAAGGGGAGATATGGTGCAAAATACTTAGGCTGGCTAATGGTGAGGTACTTATAAACCAAAACTAGGGTTTTGAAGATAATACGTTGTCTAATGGGTAGCCAATGAAGTGTCCTAAGGGTGGATGTAATGTGAGTGTACTTTGAAGCACCAGTGACAAACCGTGCAAGCGCATTTTGAACATATTGGAGCCTTGTAGCATTTCGGGATGACAAACTGCGAAAAAGAGAATTGCAATAATCCAAACGACTACTGACCAGAGCATTTGCAATCACCACTGATGTATCCACAGAAAGAAACCTCCTGATGCGATGAAGGTCCCTGAGGCTAATAAAACAAGATTTGATAACAGAATTTACGTGATTGGTGAAACAAAACTTTGCATCAAACAGAACACCCAGATTGCGTACAACATCTGCGGGAGAGAGGCAATTACCCAGGATATTGACAGGAAATGAGTCACTGAGCCATTTGTGTCTGTCTTTGGCACCGAAGACTATGTTTTATCAGGATTTAGCTTGAGTTTGTTTTCAGACATCCAGACCTGAATATCATTCAAACACGATTTAAGACGGTCAAAAGACTTGAGACTATCGTCAGGGGATAAGTGAATGAACAGCTGAGTGTCATCCGCATAGAAGTGGTAACGGACTCCGGTATATTTTCTGATGACTTGACCAAGAGGTGTTGTGTAGAGGGAAAACAGAAGAGGACCTAAGACAGAACCTTGGGGGACTCCAAACTTCAATTTGAACAGATTCGAAAGACTGGAACCAATCTTGACTGACTGAAAACGATCCTGGAGGTAGGATCTAAACCATTTTAGTGCCGATCCAGCAAAACCAAATCTAGATGACAAACATGATAGGAGTGTGTCATGATCGATAGTGTCAAAAGCCGCGGACAGGTCGAGTAGCACTAGTGCTGTAGGCATGCCCTTGGACAGAGATAAGTGAATCTCATTTTTGATGCACAACAAGGCAGTTTCTGTTGAGTGCCCCAACTTATAGGCTGACTGGAAAGTGTTACCAAGATCGTGAGAATCTATGTGAGATCTAATTTGGGCAGCCACAATTCGCTCGACCAATTTTGACAAGAAGCTAAGACCGGACACCGGTCGATAGCTCTTCAAGTCCTCTTTTGAAAGGGTGGACTTTTTAAGGAGGGGTGTGACAATAGCTTGTTTGAAAGGATTAGGGAAAATGCCATTTTTGAGGGACAAGTTAACCAGTTTAGTCAATGAAGGGAGAAGAATGTCAATACATTGTTTCACAATGTGAGTGGGGCATGGATCAAGGGAGCAAGTTTTTGAAGGGGACTCCTTGATAAACTTAAGGACTTCAGTATCAGTGACAATTTGAAAGGAACTGAAAGTCGGCGGCTCCTTGTCTGGGTGAAGAACCTGAGATCTGGTGTATTTAAAGGTGTCTCGAATCTTTTTAATTTTATCAATGAAAAACGAACCAAATCTGTTTGCTAAAGATTTTTCATCATCAAAGGATGGGAGGACAGTAGAATTTGACCGACTCAATGTTCTATTTAGTGCATGCCATAACCTCTTACTATCACCGCAATTTTCACTAACTAGATCACGGAAGAAACACCCCTTGTTTCTATTTAAAATGTGGTTACATCTGTTTATCTGCCGTCGAAGACGGGAACGATTTTCAGAGGATTTGTCTCTTCTCCAGGCGCGTTCATACTGCCTTCGCATGCACTTGGCAGTTCTATACTCATCGGTTATCCAGCTTGGGGCTGGTTTGATGAGCTGTTTAGTCTTCACTGGTGCATGAATATCTAGAAGGCCAGACAAACCAGACATGTACTGTTCATGCAATAAATCTATGTCATCAGATGGTGAGCTAACAAACGGAATAGCCAGGAGGTCACTTCTGAATTTATCAATATTCAATTTATGATACTGACGGAAGGTAACAACTTTCTGAATTGGTGTATCCAAAGATGGAAAGTCAACCACACAAGAGATAATTTTGTGATCACTAATGAAGCCTGAACCTTTCACATCAGAAATTGCAGAGAACTCGGATGGAGCCATCAACAAATCTAAGGTATGACCATGAAGGTGAGTTGGAAAATCAATGTGTTGGGACAGACAGCAAGAATCAATGACTGATTTAAATTCTGAGACTGTTGGAGACATAATGTCAACATGAAGATTGAAATCACCACAAATGACAAAGGAGGAGGATAAGGAAGACAAAAAACCCACGTATGACAGAAAATCTTCAAAAAATTTTAATACAGATGAGGCAGGGGGCCGGTAGATGACCCCAAGAAACAAGCGACGCCCATCGAGAGTGAGACAGAGTGTGTGATTTTCATGGGACGAGAACTCAGGGGAATGAATGGTTTTAAAATCAAGAGCAGATTTAATAAAAAAGCCAACACCGCCACCATGTTTGTTTTCTCTGTTGGTGTGAACGAGGGAAAAATCTTCAGGCGTTAACTCATTTAGAAATGAGGGTGTGTCTAGAGCTTTAATATGGGTCTGAAATGAAATGACAATTTTATGAATATTTTAACCACTTATTCTACCGTGAGTTGTTTGTTTACATTTGTATGCGAAGGGACGATGCACACAGAATTCAACAGCGTTATTTTATTTACCGTTCTATATCCGCAAATCCAGCATTGCGCAAAAGACATGTCCACGTTCACTGCACAGCCTACCATTTTAGAATGTTTTTAAAGTTAGAATTTAGAAGTCTGTATAAACTGAACGACTAGCCAAAAAATGGAAAGACAAGATTGTCAGAGAGAAGACGTCACACTCAAAGGGTTCTTAATATGTTTCACTTTCAATTTGCCAGTCAAACACAAATTTAAATGCCATTTTAAATATATATATTTCACATATTTACTATAATATATATACAAAGGGTCTGAATAAGGATTTTAAATCTCATGTAACAGATTAGGTCATATCAGTGTGTTCTACATGTTGCTGTTGGCTTAATTTGAAACAACAACGATTACAAGTGATTACTGATTCGAATTGAACTATTTTGTGCTTTATCTGTGCGAACTGCAGATTCTAAGACATAAAATATCAAAAAGCCAGAATCAGTCCAAAATCATATATCCGGCGACATTAAAGAGGTCAGCAACCAAATTAGTTAACCACTCATGTACTGTGACCTCATGTTGTTTGATGTTCATCTATTTTCATCTATTTCTTTCAAACTTTAGAAACCTGCCCATACTACTTTGAGGATGTCTTTTCTGCCAAGCCAAAAGAGCCGCTAGTTATGTCAAAGTGTACACTGTATGGAGGTCCCAGACCAAAACAGTATTATCATGTGAACAAAGTAGTGCGTAGTTGGGTACTTAAAGAGAAGATGTTCACAGTAAAAGACCTGGGAAAACAACTGTATCTTGATGCCCTGAAGATTGTGGTAAGTATTGTATTTTAATTGCATCTACTATATCTAGATTAGGCTTCATTACACTGCTGTGGACAGTGTGTATCAGTGTGTTGAGAGATTTTCTGGTTATCACTCTCTTGGGAAAAGCTGTCCTCTGTAAGCATTTAGACATATGACCTTGAAGCTCTTTGTTCAAGGTCATCCAGGGAGTCCAAATTACACCAAGTAGCCTGTTTTGGCCAAAATAAAAAGTGCTTATAACTTGCTAATTATTGTCCCCATGGCTGTGGAATATGAAACGAGCCTACACAAAATGATTGACTGGGAATTTCTTGTTGTGGTTACATTTGACCTTTGACCCTCAGCATTTTTTTTCCACCATGACAATTACCCAACATTATAGAGACTACTTAAATGCATTTCCATGTAAAAAAGTGCTAAAATTTGTGTTTTTAAATCAAAGCATTGCAAAGAAATTTATTTGACTCTTACTAAAGAGCAAAAGCTAGAATTCAGAGTAGTTTTAATTGATACCATAGACTCAGTATTTTTTAACCAGTTGCATAATAATTTGTGTGGGAGGATTGGTGAACTTTCGTCAAACAAGCTGATCCCTAAGTAGAAGGTACGAAATTTGGCATTCGAATTGATGCTAGTGTGTTTTTATCTACAGTAAAATTGTCTCACCATGTTTTCATACTCCTACATACAAAATATTATATAATTGATGGCATTGCAAATGCTATTAATATTCTATAAATATATCAGTTAAATCATCTAATTTTAATAAAAATATATATTTTTTTGTAAATGCAATATTTTTGTGTCTGCTTCATCAAAATGTATAAAGAAATGATAAAATGTGTTTTTTTTCCATAATTTTAGGAAGATAAAGGATTAACAGCAGTTCAAAGCGTAGTTCCTCTTTTGAAACAAGCCAGTTGCTATGACAATCATGATGCATCATTTTTATTGGCAGCAATATGGAGTAAAGGTGTCGGAGTGAAGTCCCAAAATATATTGGTTTGTAGTTTTAGATTGTTGTAGTTGCATATAAATTGTAATAAAAATTATTGTAATGAGAAGGACAAAATAATTATTAAGAACCACTAAAACCAGAGATTTCATAATTAATTTTATCATAATTTTGATCAGTATCTATAAACAAAACATTTCATTTCACATACACACCGCTCAAGACATATTACAAATCATGTCCACAGACACCAAGATCACATATGTTTGTTATCAGAATTAAAAAAATTGTTTTTATCCTACAAATGCTGATCAATTGTGTTGATGAAATACTGTTGTCTTGCTTTTCAATTTCTTGTGGTAGAAATAAACGAAAACTCTTTTGCTTTGTGAAGCACCAAAACTTGAAAACATCAGTGTTTCACATTGTAAGAGGACTCATATTGCATCCAAACAATAAATAAAAAAAAACAATAAATTAAGTTAAATATCTTACACATTTTCACTTTATATTGTGAAAATGACGTTTATTAACTTTATAGTATCTCATGAAGACAGTTCCATTTCAAATTGTGAGATCATGTACACTCATCTTAACACTTCATCATACTAGTGGCAAGCCAAAGAAATACCGGATTTTGTTTGTTTCAAGGTTTTTGGAAATCTGGTATTGATTTCTGCAAATGTTTATACCACTGGTGATGTTATCTGGCTTGATATACCATAAAATAGCACATCTCTTATATTTATTGCCATATCAGAAATGGTGTCATAGTATTTTGCAGGTATATTGTAATGGCATTGAATTCTAATTGGTTTCAGGCAGTGTCAACACTAATGCAAGGTGCTATTGATAACAACAGACTGTGTCTGATGGCTCTGGGGAACAAGCATGTATTTGGGCTGGATGGAGTCAATGCCGATTTAGAACAAGCTTTCGGTAAATACATCAGAATTCTGGTAAAGTAAATATCTTTGTTATACCCCTGTCCCATTTTTACAGTTTATCACAAGATCTAGCCAGTTTTAATATTGGGAAGATGCTACAATTGGTTCTGTTGAAGAAGCAAGGGAAAACTGAGAAACCACATGATTTACTCAAATGAAAAGATTAGTTATACAAAAAAAAGTTCATCCCCATAGGCTTTCCGCGACTGGAATGAATCTTAAAGATCAAGTCAGAATACCAGGCTTTGATAAATCTTGATAAAAATTAATTTTGTGAATTTTTCAAATTTTTGTTCCATTTAAAAATTCCACTTATTTTTGTGAAATTTTCTTTTCTTTTGAACTTAAATAAATAAGTGTTCATTTCTTTCAGTATACTACTTGAATGTGGCAGATAAAACCAAGTGGGACAGAGAAGCTCATGCAGAGGAAGATGTAAGTTGTTTTCTTGATAAATTAGAAATTCACCGCAATATGTTAGATTAGCCACAGGTGATATGCATAAAATAAAAGAAAATTTAACAAAATTTACTGGAATTCTACTTCAGTTAAAGGCAAAGCACACAAAATAGTAACAAAACTAACATGTGTGGGAATTTTATGTAAAATCAAGGAATTATACAATGGTAACTTTATGTATACTGTGATTTAGTATCCACCACATGCCGTATTTGACCTGTATAGGGGGATATACGGAGCGGGATATATTTTATTTTTATACAACGACACCTCCGTACCATGGGTAACTAGTGTCAATAACTTTCGGGTTTTCACTGATATCTCGGAAACTATGTTACTTACAAATATGTATTATAAATCATTGGAAAGGTTCTTTTACATCCCCTCTGCTCGTGTTTATTGCATAAATATCCATTCAAAAATGAATCAGCTATTGCAAGTTAAAGATTGAAGTTTTTACCCCGCAGCCCTTAAGGGCTGTCGGGGTATTGTTTTCACCCATGGTGTCCGGATGGGCGGGCGGGCAGCTGGGAAAAGTTTGTCCGGGCTGTATCTCAGAAACCGTAAGGTGTAGGAAGTTGATACTTGGTAGGGACATTGGTTAGGATGTGTAGGTGTGCAACGTCATGGTCTGACCTTGATCTGACCTTTGACCTTGCCATAGTGACCTTGAGTTTGAAAATCTTGTCCGGGCTATATCTTGGAAACCATAAGGTGTAGGAAGTTGATACTTGGTGGGGACATTGGTTAGGGGGTGTAGGTGTGCAACGTCATGGTGTGACCTTGATTTGATCTTTGACCTTGCCGTAGTGACCTTGACCTATAAAATCTTGTCTGGGCTATATCTTGGAAACCATAAGGTGTAGGAAGTTGATGCTTGGTAGGGACGTTGGTTAGGAGGTGTAGGTGTGCAACTTCATGGGTTGACCTTGATTTGACCTTTCACCTTTCCGTAGTGACCTTGACCTATAAAATCTTGTCCGGGGTATATCTCGGAAACCGTAAGGTGTAGGAAGTTGAGATTAGGTAGGGACATTGGCTAGGGTGTGTAGATGTAAAACATCATGGTGTGAACTTGATTTGACCTTTGACCTTGCCATAGTGACTGTGACCTATAATGCCTTTTCTGGGCTATTTTTCGGAAACCACAAGGTGTAGGAAGTTGATATTTGGTAGGGACATTTGTCGGGGGTTATATGTGTGCAACGTCATGGTGTGACCTGGATTTGACCTTTGATCTTGCATATCTGATGCTATTTTATGTCTCTACGAGGATATCTGATACTATTTTATCACTCTTATATCTGTCTTATATCTTTTTACTTGAATCTTGGTTGTTGCACCTTTGGGTGTCTTTTGATGTAGATTAAGCACTGTTAAAGTCATATTAGAATTCATTAACCATTTTACTTTTTCAACTTCCCATTGTAACAGACGGTATTGCATCAAGTGAGCCATAGGTTTTGCCCCAACTCCACATAAAAGCATGTATTGCCACATCTGAATGTATGGATAATATTCAAAACCATAATTCGACGATACAAATGAAAATTAAAATGGGAGAAGTCTTAAAGCTTCATGATTTTTAGTTTACTGAATTGTCTTGTTTTAATACTTAATCTTTACATGCAATTTCTTTCTCTTAGATGTTATTTTCTCTACTTAAACATTATTTGGACTGTTTCACTACTTCTATATCTCATAGTGTTGAAAACTATTTCCCCAGGCGGTGGGGTATGGGCATCTCTGATGCTATTTTTGAGTTATCTTGTTCACAAAAGCACAAACTCACAAACCCAGGCAAAAACATAACCTCCTTGACGGAGGTAAAAATATATCACTGATGAAGATTAACAATATAATACTCGTGCTGGGCACTGTATAAAATTGTTATCTGCATTCGTGATAGATTTTCTCTGTATTTGTCATTCGGGAAGTTTCCTATTGAATTACACATTACCTACTCTGATAGTCAACTGCAGAAGGTGATTGTTAGTTACCACATATTGATCACCTTGTTTGTACAGCTGTCTACTACCCACTCAGATAACCAGTCATTACAATGTGTGAATCGTTGAACTTGAATAAATATAATCAAATCAAGAAATATCTTGAAAATTTGTATTATTTTACTATAGTGTATAATCGGTTACCTTTTGCTAGTAATAAGTTTAACTTTGAATGAAGAACAGCATTTTA
Source organism: Sabellastarte sp. h YS-2021 (assembly GCA_964017235.1). NCBI lineage: Eukaryota > Metazoa > Annelida > Polychaeta > Sabellida > Sabellidae > Sabellastarte > Sabellastarte sp. h YS-2021. The sequence goes on along the minus strand of OZ024932.1, from coordinate 105,335,723 downwards.
ATAAATAAAATATGAAAATATTCTAAAATGATTGGTTGTTGCTCTGTTAAACAATTATAATATCGACAAATAACACCATATGTAGTGTTGTTAATTTTATATAAATAACTTATTGTTACTTGGACTATATTTGCAAGATTAAACTGCTTCAATCTAGCAGCCAAACATTGCATGTAAGCACAAGTACTTGTACAATATTTATTCTACATGCCATCTCAAAGGTATAAAGCACCCTCTTTGACCATCTTCAATTAAAGTCATTTGTTCAAGAAACTCTAGTGTGACTAATACAGCAAACAAACAATCTGGCAGATAAATTACTATGCATAAATAATTTATCAGATTAAATCCACTACTAATCTCCAGCTAAAATAATGGATTGAAGTCCCCTGTGATCCCCAGGTATTTCTGGAAGAAGTAAAATCATAGGTAAATGAAGTCATATTTTGTTTTTGGTCTACATGTGTGGGCTGCAAAACAATCAAGAGCACGAGTGGTGCACTAGAGTAGTAGGATCTCTATAAGCACAAGTCTTAGAAAGAGCTCACATTTAAATATATTGCCATAGTCAAAGAGTCCCGAGTAATGCCTGTCTAGTTTGGCAAATATTCACTTCACTGTCAACACTATGATCATTGGTTGGAGTAAAACTCATGATATCAAGTAGAACATACTTCCCAAAAATGATCATGGCTGTCAAAAAAGAGGACAAAAACACAAACCCAGCATTCAAGTGCTTATGTTAAATTAGATATTCCTTACACTATCAGTTGCTCCTCTGTTTTTCTGTAATAAATAGAAACACAATAAATGAAATATAAGAACAGTCAAATATTAATCTCTGACTTAAGTTGGGTAGTACACATTTGTGGAACATACTCAGTGTCTTACTCCATTTTGGGTAGGTGTTTGTGGACCAGGTGCGTCTGACTGATGAGGAAGCCCTGGGCCAACAGACAGACGAACAGGGTGATCTCTTCCAGTGGTTCAAATACCAGGCTGCACAAGGGGTGGTGCATGCTCAGGTTAGACTTGTCTTCAGATTTGTATCATGCCTCAAGGTTCCTTGTTTTTCTGAAATAACATCAGGGCCTATATTTCATAACAACCATATTCTTAGAATTATCCATAGTCTTAAAGTTTTCTAAGAAAACAACCACTTTCTAAGAAAAAATCTTAAAATAAGAAAATTTTATGAAGAAAAACTAATTTTTATATTCTGAAAATTTTTGAAATTATAAAAATAATACTAACAAAAATAATGCAATACCCATGTACAAAATGGATAACATTAATATTTTAGTTGTTAACATGCTTACAGTTGTTACAGGTGGAAAAACTGTTTGAAAAATTTTTATAATTTTTTTCTTCCAATAGTTCTCTCATGAAAAGTAATGCTAAAAATTGTATTCAAGGTGTTTTGGGCATAATTCAATTTAACTCAACTGTCTGAAAGTTGTGTTGTTATAAATTTTAAGAGAGTGAAGTGTCAGACCTAAGCTGTTAATGTGGGTGTTCCACCACACGACTAAGGCTCCCGATTAAGGGTTTTGGGGGGTCGGTTTGAAATATTTGCTTAGTCCCAGGCGTCCTGTAAGGGTCGGTTGTGGTCGGTTGGGGCCGTGTGAGAAATCAAACATGTTTGATATTTCACACGACTACAACCGATTCATATTTCCCGCCGTCAACAAAATGTCCAGTCCCAGGCGTCCTCAGGCCTCCTCAGACCCAAATTTACAGAGTCGGTTGTTGTCCCAGGCCGCCTGCGACCCTTAGTCCCAGACCTCCCTAGCTTAGTCCCAGGAGGCCGGTTGTTAATCCCAGACTCAAATATGATGCGTATGAATTTCATGAAAGTGGGTCGGTTGCATTAGTCCCCGGAAGCCTCAGACCGTCTGCGGTGTCCTGGGACCCAAAAATGAAGGTCTGGGACTAAGAACCGACTAAGGGTAACCGACCCTAACCGATCCAAACCGGCCTCCCCAGGACGCCTGGGACCACGCATTTTCAGTCTGCGGCGGCCTGAGGACGCCCCAGGCGGCCTGGGACTAACAACCGATTAAGAACCGACTGTTTTCCGCGCGTTGGAAATTAAAACGAGGCAATGAGCAGGTCTGGGACTATATAAGCGACCGCGCACACATTCTCGTTGTTACTGACTGTTTGGCTACTGAGAGACGTGTGTCACTGATTTGTAGGGGTTTTCAGTTTTTATTTTATATTTTATATACTTGAGCTTAGGGCAAATTTCACAGTTAGGAGACACATTTTACTATTTTTTTATTATTTTGTCGACTGGATTATGAGGAAAGAGAAAGGAGGGAAGAGAGGAAGGAAAAAGATGGATGAGAGGGAGAAGGAAAGTCAAGTAGAGGAGAGGAGTGAAGTTATTACAGAAGAAGGAAGTGAGAGGAGAGAGGAGGAGGAGATTCAGGAAGATCCAGCTATTGGGGAAGCTGTGGCAGAAGAACAAGAGAGGTGTGAGGAAGATCCGGAGTGCCATTCTTCAGCCAAGAGAGCCAGGGTGTGTGCCACTTTTACAGACAGTGAGGAAGTTTCCATTGTGGAATTTGTAAAGCTGCACCCTGAACTGTATGACAAGGAACATTCACGTTTCCACAACAGGACCAGAAGAGAGGCTCTCTGGGCAGAAATATCTGCAGAACTCAAGCTCCAGCCCTTTGATGTGAGAAGATGGTTCGAGTCCCAGCGAACCCGTTATGGGAAGCTGTCTAAGCTCCAATCTGGCCAAGCCCCGAGGGAGATGACCAAGAGACAGTCCTGGGTGTACCAACAGATGGGTTTTCTTAAAACCCACATCAGAAGAAAGGGGGCCAATAGAAGTTCAGGTTTTGAGGCCAGTCCAAATACCAGCAGGCAGGACGAATCACGTGGCTCAACTACTGATACAGAACACCTCGAGTCCAGTGTCCTGAGGGAGAGGAGTCAGTCCATCATTACATCAACGCCCGTTTCAACTACAGACTCCAAGATTCTCGAACACTTTGAGCAGATGAGGACACTTATCTCTGGTTTTCTGCATCAGAAGTCAGACAGGCAGCCCTTCTTTGACTACGTGGCATCAGAGGCCGAGAAGATGACTCAAGAAGAATTTGAAGAATTAAAGGGCAAGATTTTTAGAGACATCGAAACTATTAAGAGTAACCGCAGACGTCAGCCATTGCCCAGAAGATCAGCCACTGTTACCACGGAGTCCCAGAGGGTCGGCCTACTACCAACAACCACTCCACAGGCGTCTAGTTCCACTCAAGCAGCAGCTAGCAGCAGTTTTGTGTACTATACACCAAGCCCCATTGGCTTCAGCAACCCGACATCTGTCCTAACTGTACAGGACGAAGGGAGCAGACACAATCTGAGTGGAATCTTAAGCCAGCTACCAGATCTGACATCAACACAGATCGTCGAGCAGCCTCAGCAGCAGCAGCAGCAACAACCGCAGCAGCAGCTCTTTACTATCACCACTTCAGCACCGCCTCAACAGCAGCAGCAGCCTCCTCAGTAGCCATCCAGTCAGGGCGGGTCTTTGACCTGCCAGGCCCTTTTCAGGGCCACCAAATCTTCCAAAAACAATTATTCAGCTACGTGTTCTTCCAATTCCCCTCCCAAAACAAAAAAGTTCAGTACAAATACTTATCACAAGAAAAAAAAAGTTCAAGTCCAACACCTACACCACCCCAAACATGAAACAAATAACCCATGGTACCACACATAACAAAAAAGGCCACATAAAAAAAAATAAAAAGTAACTCCCAATATGGCCATTAATCAGCCCATTTTTAGATTAAAATCCATGGGATAGTTTAAAATCTTTAATAGAAAAGTCCAACACTTACACCTTCCCTAGATTTAAAAGGCATTATCACATACTTACCAACCCACAAACAGACAAACCCAACACCAAACATAACCCCCAAATAACAAACCCAGTACCAAACCTAACACCCAACTACCAAAAATAAACCCAACCCCAGTAACCACCAAGCAACAAACACACAAACCCAAAAGTAAATAGAACCCATGCCAACAAACTGACAAACTATTTTGCAAACACAATCCCCCATTATTGAAAGCAAAACTAGTTCCATGGGTATATTTTCCAAATTTTTGTGATTAGAAGTGAAGATTTAAAATTGAAGATTTCCATGAAAACCTTTCTGCTACAAATAAATTTCAAAGCCATGAACAAAAAGAATTGGTGAAATTATGATGTGGATTTGAAAATATATAAAAAAATAATTTAATTTCGGATATAATGTGTGACTTTGTGTTTGGCTTTTGTTTAACAGTGGGTTTGTCTGTTTGTTGGGTGAGAAAGTTGTGTCTGTCTGTTTGTCCGTCTGAACAAGTTATGTTTGGCATAGGGTTTGTCTGTTTGTCCGTCTGAACAAGTTATGTTTGGCATGGGGTTTGTCTGTTTGTCCGTCTGAACAAGTTATGTTTGGCATGGGGTTTGTCTGTTTGTCCGTCTCAACAAGTTATGTTTGGCATGGGGTTTGTCTGTTTGTCCGTCTCAACAAGTTAAGTTTGGCATGGGGTTTGTCCGTCTGTAGCAAACATAGTTGATTAATTGTTTTTGGAATAATTGGTAGTCCTGAAAAGGACTGTTGTAGTTAGTCCTGAAAAGGACTGGTTACTGCAGCAGGACTTATATTCTGCCATCTTGCCAGGCCACTGCTCCCTCATTGTTGAAGTAGTCCTTCAGGTAATCCCTCTGTCTTTTGGCTTCTCTAGCAGGGTTTCTGTCTTGGCCACCACCAGCAGCACCCCCAATCAATCCACAATCATCAGGTACATCATCATCATCGTCCTCCCCAGGCTGCTGACCACCAGGTTGACCTTGATACTGGCTTCTCAGTATGTTGTGTAGAACAACACAGGTCAAGACCACTTCCCTGACTGTTGCTGGGGGTAGTTCAATGGTTGTCCTCATCACCCTGAATCTTGACACAAGGATGCCAAAAGCGTTCTCCACCACTCTTCTGCCCCTTGAAATTCTGTAATTGGCAATCCTTTCCTCTCTGGTTAACATCCTTCTGCCATAGGGTTTCATGAGCCAGCTCTTCAGGGCAAAAGCATCATCTGCCAGGATGAAGTAGGGGACATCTCTCCCACCCTGTGTTATAGGAGCTGGGTCAGGGAAGCCTATCCTGCCATCCTCAATCCTCCTCTTCAGCTGAGAGGCATTAAATATCTGGCCATCCGAGCAGGATCCTTCAGTACCCACATCCACCCATCTAAACTTGTACTGTCCATCTACCAGGGCCAACATCACAATGGAAAAGAATCCCTTGTAGTTGTGGTAGAGGGCTCCAGTGTTCTTGGGCTTCTTCAGGGCCACATGCTTCCCATCCAGAGCTCCCAGGGCATGTGGAACATTCCATCTGATCCTGAATTCCCTCTCCAGTTCTTTCCACTCATCTGGGGTTGTAGGACACTTCAAGTGCTCCCTGGTGAACTCATCCTGGATGGCCCTGCAGACCTCTGGTATAAACTTGGAGATGGTGGATCTTCCAACCCTGAACTGACAGGACAATGATGTGTAGGACTCTCCTGTGGCCAGATATCTGATGGTGAGGGCTAACTTCTCACCAACACTGATTGGTGCTCTGTAGTTGGTGGCCTGCCTGGCTAGGTGTGGTTCCAGTCTGGTCTTAATCATTTCCAAAAATTCTGGGGTCATCCTCATGTAGTTGGTGAATCCTGGAATATCTGTGGCATAAAGATCAGCCATAATGTTGTGGTAGGCCCCCCTCTCCTCTCTCTGTAGCAGCCATGGCCTGACCCACATGTTGTGCCTTCTTCTAGGTCTCTGTATGGGTGCTGGTGGTGCTGGTGGTGCTGGTGGTGGTTGCTGTGGTCGACGTGAAAAATGGAAATACATGATTATTTGTAACTGAATAAAAACCAATAAAAGCCTAAGTTGTTGTTGAATCTGTCTTCCATTAAAATGTGGCATCCTGCTGTGTTCCTAGAAAAGCAATGATGATTAGATCGCGAATTTTATATATATATACCCAGAAAATCCAGCAACTTTGGAAAACAAGAATCGGGGATCCTGGTCTGGGGAAGACTGAGGAGGCCTGAGGACGCCTGAGGACGCCGGTAGTTAATCGTGGGTTAGTCGGCTCTTAGTCCCAGGAGGCCTGAGGCGTCCTGGGACCCAGTCGGTATGTGTACGACAGGATCGTGGTTGAAACCGACCTGAAAACTGGCTTAGTCGGTTCTTAGTCCCAGACCAGTCGGGGACTGTCTGCGGCCGCCTGAGGCGTCCTGAGGCGTCCTGGGGACGATCTGTTCTTAATCCCAGACTTGAGTACCGACCCAGTATTCCCGCCCATTTTTGTTATTTTCCCACCGACTGTCCACGATTAAGGGTCGCCGACAGGATCGGGGCTTAATCTTTTGGTGGAACAGGGGCATAAGGAGTTGACCCATACTGGTATATGTGAGTGTTAAAACTGTGATAAACCTTACTGTTTTAAAGGTTATAATATGCCCCAGCCATATCTGTTTTTGCAAAGAAGTCAGTAGAGGCTGGTGTATAAACAGCCCATCTTGACATAAAGATAAAATTTTGTTAATTGTAAAAATGAATATTTAAAAGATCATTAGAGTAAGGAATCTAAAATTCGCCAGAAATCTAAATTTCGCCACCTCTAAAAACCTTACTTAATTCTATGAAATAAAGATGTTTTCTCTTAAACTTGGCATTTTTCAGTCCAAAAGACCTTAATGTATTGTACATTTAACAAATCTCACCTCAATTCATTTATTTTATTAGTGTTTCCACATGTGGCGAATTTCAGATATGTGGCGAATTTTACATTTCTTACTCTACTTTCTCATTTTTTAACACAGCAAAACCTGGGCAGGCTTCTGTTTTGGGGGACACAGGGAGTGAAGCGGGATCTGAGAGCGGCTGCAGAGTACTACAGGATGGGTGCTGACAGAAATGATCCCCAGTCTCTCCACGACTATGGGATAGTTCTGTTAAAGGTAGGAATTACAGGCACAGTTCTGTCTGTTTATTAGCCCAGAATTATGTGGAGTTCAGAATGTGGCATTCACCGAAAAAAAAAAAAAATACAAAAACAAAAAAAAACACCACCTTCTATTTTAAGTAAGATGGGAGACCTTGCCATGTTTTCAATAATAAACAGAGAAGAATCCACAATGCTTAGAGTAAAGAGTCTATAATTTGCCACATATCTGAAATGCGCCACATGGGGATAATACTAATAAAAATAATGAATTGAGGTGAGATTTTTTGGATGTATAGTAAATCAAGGCTTTTGGAACTGAAATGTACCAAGTTTAAGAAAAAGCATCATTTTCTTCAAAGAATCAAAATAAGGTTTTAAGAGGTGGCGAATTTTAGATTTGTGGCTAATTTTAGATTTCTTACTCTACATTATGGTATAATCAGAGAAAACCCTGAGTTTGTTTAAGGTATAAGTTGAAATATTCACAAAACATTAATTTAGCCATTTTAGCTAATGAAATTTTGGTAGTAAAAATGAATCCCTTGTGAAATTTTAAATCTCTGTCAATCTCAAATATAAAACTACCACAAGTGAAAATAAATTCCAGTAAATTTGATAACAGTTTAAAAACTTCCAGCTGAAATTTCAACAAAAATGATTGGGTATTATTGTAATTCTCCATATTAAGTGACAGTCTTTTTCTTAGAATTACTCTTATTCTTAGCATTTTCTGTGAAATCAGCCACTTTTTAAATTTGAAGTCAATGACAATTTAGAAATCTTAAAACAACATGTGTGTGTGGCTGTGTAGAAATTAGGAAGCATTACTCTTTTAAGTTGTTGACAAGCATTGAATTTTTGTTTTTGAAAAAACTATATTGAAAATGCATTTTATTGTAATTTTGGAAAGTTCTTATTCCCAGAATTTTTCCAAGAGAATCCATTTTATCATCTTCTACATAAGAATATTTGAAGAATAATTGTGCAAGTGAAAATGGTCCTTGGTCCTGTTTAAGTTAATTTCTCATCTAGTTTCTATGTTTACTTCTTTTCAATTAAATTAATTACAATTAATTAGTTTCTATGTTTACAGGGACAAGGCGTACAGAAAAATGAAACTGAAGCAATGATTTATCTGCAAAAGGCAGCAGACTTGGTAAGTGTGAATTATGTGCTTTCTATATTTTCTGCATTGTTTCATAACTAATGTTTTTGAAGGAAAATGTCTCAGAAGCTGTAATGCCTACTGCCCAATGTATACATTTACCTCTTGCACAACTTTACTAAATGCATTTACTTCCCTATATTTTACTATAAACATGCTTAAATATACATAACAAAAGATAGTGTGTATATATTATTGAATCTCCGAAAAACTGTGATACTATGGATCATGCACGGTCATTGTACGCGTCTGCATCCGCAGATATTTTCTTGTGTTGAACCTACAATCCACATTTCTTTTGGGATTTCTTTTAAACTTTGCAAGTGGATTGCTGTGGCAGAGATCTCACCATCCTATTCCTTTGGTATACCAGGAGTTAAAATTATGCTCTGTTGAGTCAAAAACATCAAAAAGTTTGACTTTTGCTTGTGTTCAAGCTATAGGGCACAGTTTCTTTCAGATTTATTTTATATTTAGTGCATGAATTGGTGGGTATGATATATCGTTTTACTTACATAAATATCAGACCAATGGATATATAAGTATACAACAGTTGTGAGACATAGGTTTTGGTAAATTCCCAGAATTCCTGATGGTTTCTATTAGAGTTTTTTTACCTTAAAGAACATACCTGTCTGTGGTGGTTTTTAATGTAAATTCCACCGATGAATAATATTTTGTTTTCTTGGTTCAACTCTATATTGAAAATGATTTACTAACTTGTGTGCACAATTTTCCTCCACCTACTCAAGTATTTGTTTTGATGTAACATGTACAGTGTATATTTAAAGAGATCTCACTTGATTTTTTTCGGTAATTTAACAACCTGTGTTTTGTTTTAATGCTATAACATTTATTTGTTTATAAATGCATCATTTTAATACATGTATGTTAGAATCTCTGTCTTCAAAGTGTAATGTACAAAAACTGTAAAAATGCAGCCCAAAATTTGATCAAAGTAACATGTCACTGCACAAAATGAATTGATGCATAAAGAAATAAAGTGCCTGCAATTACATGAGAATAATTCAGTCAAGTTAAGTAGATGGTTATTATGTAGTATGATTCCTCTGAATATTTCCGCTGGTATGTACTTTCAAAACTGGCTATCCTTCATGACTGTTTTTCCTTGTAGCAAAATATCACACTAATTGTTGAACATGTTGAAATCATTGAACTCTTTGAAGACCACCTCAAAGATGTGACGTTAAGGTTTTATAATAACTTTAACCAGGCCAGTGAATCATAGCAGTGTTTGAATATTGAAAACCAAAAATCTCTCAAATGACAGCCTCACTACTGATGGCCCACAAAGATAATGATTTAACCCTTTCGCTACCATCTATGAAGACTAGCAGTCGACACTAATGTGTATTATAAGGTACCATGTCTGTCGACCCAGGGTCGACGGCAATAATATTGATTCTTCTTTCCCTTCAGTATACTGCAATACATTTTTTTTGGTTGATCAGTATTAAAACGATTGCTTATGTAAAATGTATGTAAGTTATGCTATATTTTTTAAAAAAATCACAATTTTTACCTATTTTAACTGGTTTCTGTAGATATTGCTGTATTTACCGCATATAGTTACATATTGTTTTCTTGTGGTTATATTTATTTGGGGAATTCCCTCGAATTTTCTCATTCGACTTTCATCAATTCGTAATGAAATATGCCGAAAAATACCGCAAATGAAGTGTATAAGGTAGTGAGTTAATGTTTACTTTATTGGCGTTTCTGACGTGATATGACGTCATATGGCTACAGTCCCCCAGAATAACGATCCTTCAGTAGCGAAAGGGTTAAATAAGTATGATCATGTGACCTATTTGCATAACTCACTGGCCCGCTTAAGCTTATTATAAAACCTCAAATTTGATATCTGTGTTGGCCAATACATTTATGAATTTGTAGAGTAAGAAATCTAAAATTCGCCAGGAATCTAAAATTTGCCACCTCTAAAATCTTAGTTAATTTTATGGTGAAAAAGATGATTTTGTCTAAAAATTGGTATTTTTCAGTTCAAAAAGCCCTTATTTACTATACAGTAAACAAATCTCACCACAATTCATTTATTTTATTAGTATTTCTACATGTGGCGAATTTCAGATATGTGGCGAATTTTAGATTTCTTACTCTAGTAGAATGTTAAAAAGAGTTTCAAGTTTATGTTCTTTTACTTTCCAATAAAGGGTCATGTGGCTGCAATGAATGCATTGGGTTGGTTTGCCTTAGAAAGGGAAAGAAATTCCACCAAAGCACTGGCACTGTTCAATGAATCGTATCGCCTTGGTAATGCTGATGCTGCCTTTAATATTGGTCACATGATGTTTTATGGAAGAATGCCTGGAATGAAAACTGATAAGGTGAACACAATACAATTAATACCTCTTTGATGAGTTAAATAGAAAAATCCATTTTATTGCGTTAATACATCCTATCCAATGGACAATTGCTAAACCGGTCGGCGCAGACCGGCCCGCCAAACGCCAGAAAAAGACGTCCTGTGTTTCCACCGGCTGGCCGGTCCCAGTACTGTGCATTCGCCAGGTGGCGCATGGTATTTACTTCCTGTCTAGACAACATGACGTCATAGCATCTTTTTCGTTTGGCGCGTGTACTGTGCAGACGTGTTTTCAATATCTCCAGAATTTTAAAGGAAAAGTGTGCTTTATGACGGATTTTAAACCTTATATGTGGAGAGTTTCTTTGTAAAGTGTTACCAGCTGGTCAAGCACGGATATACATTTAGAAATCTGCTGGAAACGCTCCCTAGTTGGCTCAATTTATTATTGATGATAGGGCAGTAATCGACCAGATATATGAAGGCAGCCATTTTGCTAGTTTCCTCCCATTCAACCTTTGTGTTGTTAGGGGCAGATCAACAATATTGAGGAATTATGGATATACTTCTAACAGGTATTTTTATCCGTGTCTTTTGTTTGAATTTTTCATCTATAACCTTCCAGCTACAATCACCATAGAAACGTCTCTACACGAGATCTTCAGTCTACGTAGTTTTGAAATCTGTGAATGGAAGGAATTCCCCATCACAGATGCATTCTTCAGAGCGCACTGGTACCGACTTCTCTGCTGTAAAGCATCAGTCACACCAGCCCAGCTCGAGTATTTGGTGCTTTTTAATCAGAAGCATGAGATGAATTCTTCAGATTTCTTCAACCGACCTCTCAAGTATTTTCTACATAGAAGGAACTTTTGTCACTCTCAGTCCCACCCTTATGGACCCGGCACTTGTGTCGGTAGTAAGGGCAGTGGATGGCCAGGAAACTGGTTTGAGTGTACAGCCGGCTGAGAAGAAGAACCGACTTCAGACCGGCCAGGAATTTCATCTACAGAGTGCACTGGTCCAGGCTTTTCTGCTTTTAAAGCATCAGCCGACCGGCCAGCTCAAAAGAACGCGACCTCTGACGTCATATCCAGTCAGCCAATGGCGTGTCCTTCCGACCAATCACGAAGCAGGTCTGTGTTTTCACCGACCAGGAAGGTCGGAAGTGCGTTCTTCAGAACTCACGTCTACTGTGACTACAGTCCCTGCTTTGCAGACCCGGCCTGGTTGTCGGTAGTGGGGTTTTGTGGACTGTAAAGTTGCCGGTAAAGCATCACACAAAGAACGCGAATACTGACGTCATCTCCAGTCAGCCAATCGCGTGTCTTTCCGACCTATCACGAAGCAGGTCACGTGTTTTCACCGACCAGGAAGGTCGGAGGTGCGTTCTTCAGAACTCACGTCTACTGTGATTCCAGTCCCTGCCTTGCAGACCCGGCTTCGTTGTCAGTAGTGGGGTTTGTGGATGAGTAGGATACAGCGCATTTGCATGTTTAAGTATCACAAAAGAACGCCACAACTGACGAGCTCCAATCAGCCAATCGCGTGTCTTTCCGACCAGCAAGCTGGTCACGTGACACACCGAACACTAAGTGTTTCTAAATATAGCTCACAAGGGCTTTCCCAGCAACTGTCAAATCTACAAATAAGACGTGCGATTAAAGAAATTCTTTAATTAATGGAGGAAAACTACAGCAAGCTGAATTCAACACAAAAGATAGTTGTAAAATTGCTTTAGCAATTGGTTACAGAGTGTACCCACACGTATACTGGCTACACAGCCTTGTACACTTGCTTCAACAACTGGTTACAGAGTGTACCGGCTGGTACTAGCTACACAGCCTTGTACACTTGCTTTAATTACTGGTTACAGAGTGTACCGGCTGGTACTAGCTACACAGCCTTGTACACTTGCCTCAACAACTGTTTACAGAGTGTACCGACTGGTACTGGGCTACACAGCCTTGTACACTTGCTTCAACAACTGGTTACAGAGTGTCCGGCTGGTACTGGGTACACAGCCTTGTACACTTGCCTCAACAACTGTTTACAGAGTGTACCGACTGGTACTGGGCTACACAGCCTTGTACACTTGCTTCAACAACTGGTTACAGAGTGTACCGACTGATACTGGCTACACAGTCTTGTACACTTGCTTCAACCTACCGGTTACAAAGTCTACTAACAGGGTGCTGCTACACAGTCCTTACTGTACAGGGCTTCACCCCAACTGGTTACAAAAAAAAAAAAAAAAAAAAAAAAAAAAAAAAAGCTGGCTAAATATAGACCAGTAGCTGTCTAAATTCATTGGTGACCCCAGCCTCCCAGTTTTTTTGCCGGTTACAGAAAATTACTGGTTACAGTAAAGTACCGGGTATGGAGTCCTGGTACTGGACAGAGTTGCCTACAGTAAATTTGGTTACAGAAAATTCTTAGACCAGTCAGTGGTCTTGGGGATATGACAGTGATATGGCAGTGTCCCAAGCTACTGCTAGGCAACCTTCCCTTATCACACCTCTCAACAACCTGTTATCGGTGCTGGACTTGACTGGAGAGATAATAAAGTTTGTCATCATGTCCAGCCAGGGGTCAGACATCTCACAAATGACAATTGCTCTGGTAAATGCTGCACCTTGCAGGCTGCTGGCCCGGGGCAAAGAGTCTATTGATGTGAAAAGTTGTGTCAGCCCCACCGGACCACAATAAGAACAGAGAGACTGTTAACTTGGATCATTGTCACCAGACCGGACCAGTGTCCGGAGGGACAGGAAATATTGTCAGGATACCAAATGTCCCAAATGTGGCACACAATCTGCCTGTAGGGTCCAGACTAAGCCCTTTTTGGGAACTTAGGAAGCCTTGGGGGCTGGACCCTAGGTAGTACAATTGTGGAAGGAGGGATACCTATGTCCATATACCTATACAAGAACAATCCAGGAAATGCCTGAGATTTCACATCCAAGGTCGGGCATACCAGTTCAAGGCCCTGCCTTTCAGTTTGTCCACAGCACCTTTGGAGTTCATCGTGATACCAAAGGAGGTGAATTGATGGCCATACACAAGGGTTTAAGAAACCACCAGTACCTAGACGACTGGTGAGTGAGAGCCAGATCCCACCAGGCTTGTCTCCAACATACACAGGAGCTAGTAAATAATGTGTCAGCAACTAGGTTGGCTGGTGAACTTAGAGAAATCAGAGCTGGAGCCCAAACAAGACTTCAATTTTGTAGGCTACCAGTTCGACCTCAGGTCTGATCCGGTCCGACTGACTCCAGACCAGTAGCAGAACCTTCAAGAGAAAATGCTGAAATTGCTATCCCTACCGGCTTGCCCGGTCCGGGAATTCAGGTCCGTGATAGGCTTACTAACAGCTACAGAAAAGCAAGTTCATGTAGGCCAACTTCATATGAGACTCATTCAGTGGCATCACAAACACAACTGGAGGGTCCCAGAATCACTGGAAAAGGTGATCCCAACCCCCAGGTCCTTGCACCCCCTTTACAATGATGGCTGAAGGAAGACAATGTACTTACAGTCCAACCATTAAACCCAATAAAACATGCTCTGCAAATAATTACAGACGCATCGATAGAAGGGTGGGGCGCTCGCTTAGACGAGCACTTGCAAGAGCAACCTGGTCCCCTCCTGGAAGCAAGCTGCATATAAACTATCTAGAACTTAAAGCAGTTCTTTCTGGCCTTAAAAGGGTTCCAAGACCTTTGCTCAACAAGATAGTACCTGTAGCAACTGACAACACCACAGTAGTGTCATACATAAACAAGGAAGGAGGCATGAGGTCGTGCCCACTTTGTGCCCTACTAGGGAGAATCTTGACCTGGTGTACCGGGAAACAAGTGACTCTAAAGCACGACACATTCCAGGCCGGCCGAATGTGGTAGCAGACAAGCTATCCAGGCTAGGCCAGACCATCCAAACAGTGGTTTCTCCTTCCAGAGGTCTTCCACTCTATGCAGCAGGTGGCACCGGCCCAAATAGACTTATGCTGCCAACAAGCCTTGGTTTTGGGATCTAGTGGCTACATCCAACCAAATCCCACTGAGCCTGCCCAATATGCCCAACTTGTTGACAGCCATTCAATCAGATCCCTCACAGAAATCTGACAAACCTTAATATCCATGCAGGGCTCCTAGAGCCTCAGCAATTGAGGAGCAGGGCTTGTCTGAGGCAGTGGCCGCAAGAGTTGAGGCTCCTCAAAGGGGATCAATCTGATCAGTCTATGTGGCAAGTGGGCCATTTTTACAAGTCGTGTATCATTCATCAGGTGGACTTCGGGGCACCCCCTGTAAAGTTAGTTGCTGACTTCCTTATGTACCTATTTCAGGACAGGAAGTTGCGGCCCAGCACCATTGATGGTTACAGGTCAGCCATTGCTGATAGTCTAGAAATTTGCCCATCAATTTTAGTAAGGATGAAAATCTCACTCGTCTCCTGGATAGCTTCCACTGAGACAGACCCAAAGGCCGGAGGGTAACCCCTTCCTGGAACCTCTCCCTGGTTTTTGCACCAGCTGACAAGGTTCAGTTTGAACCAATTAAAGGCCTCCTTGGAGCATTTGACCTTCAAGGCAGTTTTCCTCTTGGCCCTGGGTTCGGGCAAGCGTAGAAGTGAGATACATGCTTGGCAAACAGCCCAGCACCATTGATGGTTATAGGTCACCCATTGTTGATAAACTGGAAATTCACCCTTCAACATCAGTAAGGACGAAAATCTCGCTCGTCTCCTGGATAGTTTCCTCAGAGACAGACCCAGAGGCAGGAGTGGCATACCTTCCTGGAACTTCTCACTGGCCGTGCACCAGCTAAGACTCCTTTTGATCCAATCAAGGAGGCCCCCTTGAAGCATTTGACCTTCAAGACGGTATTCCTCTTGGCCCTTGGGTCGGGCAAGTACAAAAGTGAGATTCATGCCTGGCAAAACTGATATATTGGACACCAATCCGATTGGTCAGAGGTGTCCCTGTATCCATCACCCAGCTTTCTATCCTAGAATCAGCTGGCCATAGAGTGTCCAGTGTGGCCCCTGGGGTTATAACAGCCCTGGCCTCGACTCTGGATAGATCCCTCAAGTCTGACAGGTCCCGGTCAGAGCATTATGCTACTATTTGGACAGGACCTCAGACATCAGGCAGAATAAGGAGGTGGTTTTTGTCTCCTTTAAGAAAGGTTTCAACAAAGACATCTCACCTGCCACTATCTCCTCTTGGATCAAGCAGACTGTGATCCTATGTTATGAGCTCTCTGACCAGGAGGCCCACATTTAACATCAGGTTAAAGCCCATGATGTCAGGGCCTTTGCTGCTTCTAAGGCTTTCCAGTCGGGATTCTCCTTAGATCCAATCTTGTCAGCCTGCCACTGAAGTCACAATACCTTCACACAGTTCTATATGAAGGGCGGGACTTGGGCTGATTCAGAGCTTTACCAATTGGGCTCGGTAGTGGCTGCTCAGCAGATCCACAAGTGGCCCTTAGATTGAGGAGATTTGTATATATGTATAAACAGTTTCTTCATGTACATAAGAATTAAGTGTGGCGTGCTTCCTTTGGGAGGTTTATTTGCATTCTGGGACTGAACTCATCCCTCTCTTCCCCTACCTCAGAGCAGGTCTGCCAAAAAGGGGGGGGGGCAACGGCGGTATAGCCCCGGGTAACCGGCTGCTGGCAACCGACCATGGCCTTGCAGGGTTTCCTGACCTTAAAGTCAACCCAGGCCTGGACCTATAGGTCTCCTGACGAAGTCAGCCTAGACCGTAGGTTAAAATTTGCTATTACTTGTGAGTTCACATAAGTCCCTAGTAACTTACCCGCCGACCAAGCGGTAGTTATTCAGCAATTGTCCATTGGATAGGATGTATTAACGCAATAAAATTGCAAATTTAATAAGTAAATTAAATTTTTATAAGTTAATACCCTATCCAATGGACACACAAGACCCTCCCACCGACCCCGCTATCAGCTTACTAGGGGTCTAATAGTTTTAGACAACGAAAAAGATGCTATGACATCATGTTGTCTAGGCAGGAAGTAAATACCATGCGCCACCTGGCGAATGCACAGTACTGGGACCGGCCAGCCGGTGGAAACACAGGACGTCTTTTTCTGGCGTTTGGCGGGCCGGTCTGCGCCGACCGGTTTAGCAATTGTCCATTGGATAGGGTATTAACTTATAAAAATTTAATTTACTTATTAAATTTGCAATTTAGAGTAAAAATTCATATGAGGACCCAAATTCACTGATATTCTTAAAATTTGGAATTTTTTTAGAATTTAGGCATTTTCTTGGAAAAAACTCTACTACAAATATGTGCATCAGCAAAACTTGTAAAAATAAGAAATTTTCAAAATTTCCATACAAAGTGTATCAACAAATAAAATACTAATGCTACCTTATTCTGCATGTAATTTGCCAGTATTACTTTAGAAATCAAAAAATTCTCATGGATTTGAAAGTTCTTTTTTTTTTCTCAGAAATTATTCTCCTTCACACAATTCTCCTTAGAAAATGGTTGTTTTCTTTGAAAATTTTAAGAATGGGAATAATTCAAAGAATAAGAACAATTCTGCAAAAAAAATTTTTTGGTGAATATAGGCTATGGGCCTTAGATGGCCCGTTGTGGTGAAATATGAACCTGTTTTCTGTAATTCATGTTCAGCAGAAAACATTTATCTTGTTCCTTGAGATCAGAGAAAGTCTGGCAGTGGAATAATTATCATAGATATCCCTTTTAAGTTCAAGTAAATATTTAGTTTTATTTCATAAAAATGTAAATATACTATACCATATGAAAACACTTGGGTAAGCTTTGCTTGGCATTCGGTGACCGCCACGTACACCGTACATAGAATTTAAACTATGAGGGGAGACCCTCTTTAAACCTATATACTTGCTACCCTTTGACCCCTGGTGACCTAGTTCACTCTGCCATGCGCATTAATGCAGAAATAGTTCATTCTTTTTGTGGCGGTTGAACTCTCAACTCGGCATTTTTGCTGCCCAAATTTTTAAGACCTGCAGGTGTTGTGGTGCTCTGTAAGTACGTTTATGCTGTTTTTAATCACTTTTCCTTCATTCTTATTCGATTTTATCGATTTCTGGTGTTTTTTATTGCTTGTTTTTGCAATATTTCTTGTCTTCTTCGTAACTTAGCTCATGTGGTCACGTGGTACGGATGTGGGTTTCCCTTCGGAAATAGTTATTTCCTTGGTGGTTTGCATTAGATTTTTAGTTCTAAATGTTTATTTTCACCTATTCAGGGTATTCCTTCATTCATTCTTCGAAATTCTTCGAATCACCGCAATTTTCACATTTATTTAGCTTTTGTACGAAAACTTCACCAGATCACGTGACTGTGACGTCACATCCAAAATGGAGGTTAATCGTGAACTTTCTGAAGAATAGTCATTCTTTCAGTGAGTACAGCATATTTACTTAATCATTTGCTTTATTATACATACTTTATATTGTGTACTTTGTTTTCAGAGCAATACTTTTTCACAAGTGTCACAAAATTCAAATATTTTTGTTTTTTTTTCACAACTACCTACCATACTCGGTTCCTTATGGATCCTCCCCAAACTACCGGTACTTCAGTTTCTTCTGGCTCGTGTTTTTCCACCTTGCCTTCGGGCTTACTGCCTAGTATGACTTCTTTAGAAGCATGCACTAGTTGGCTTTTGGGGGTTACTCAATCCCCACCGGTGGATTCACGTCCAGTTACTGGTGTGCCTTTACCCCCTCAATCCTGTGTAATGTCATCTTGGTCTGTGAATTCTTCGAATTCTTTGGGTAGACCAATTTCCCAGCAACCAGGTTCTGTGGGTAACTTTCCCTCAGCTCAGCCTATTCAGGCTGTACCGGTGCCGGCAGGCTACCCTGTTTATGACCAATCTTTTCACAGGCCCCCTTATCAGCCTCAGGCTGATTTCTTCAACTCTTTCTCATCTCTCATGTCTTCCATGTTAGATAGGGTACAGGGTATTGCCAACCCTGCTGTTACTCAACAGCCAATGGCCAGTCAGGATCTGTCACAACCTTCGGGTGCGACTTTTAATGATTCCCAGGACTCATTTCAGACTCAGTCTCAGGTTAATCTTGAGGCTGAGCTGCAGGTCGTAGATTCAATGCCAAACATCCCTTACGTCCAGTCGGTCAATAGGGACTACAGGGAGGCTTTAGACTCTGTCTTTGAAGTCTTATCAGATAAGATTTCCAGGCCTTCTGTTCAGAATCACGATCCCGAGGATTGCTCGGACCTCTACCCCGACCAATCAAAATCCTCACCCATGAGTCTCCCCATCAGCTCTAGACTGAGGAGTTCCTTTAAGATGGCTGATGCGTATCTATCTGATTTGCATTCACGCTCTTCTAATTCGGGAGCTTCCCAAACTAAGTTGAGGAAGTTGGGAATTTTCCCTAACAAACCCTCAAAACTTAGCTTTGCCAGGTACAGACCCATGGCTTCTGATGTCTGGACTGATCTTTTGAAGGATCCGGATCAGGGGTCAGGTTTGCCATCTCCTAAAAAGGAGATTTACTTGTCCAGAAGTACAGCTCATGCCCTTGAGAAGAGTCTTAGGTCAGATTTAATGATTCTGAATTCCCTAGACTTCTATCGAGAGGCTTTAGCGGTCAATCATACCAACTTAGTGAAGTTGGTTGACCAAACTGAGTCTAATCTTTCTCTGGACATTCAGCAGGCCTTGGACGTCGATTCTTTGCTGATCAATCAGGTGAAGTTTCACTTAATTGATTTGTTGGCTTCCATCACCCATTCTATCTCTACTGTGACCTTGGCAAGGAGGGATTCCTTCCTTTGCTCAGTCCCTAAACATGTGCCAGATCATATTGTTAGGGACCTTAGGTCTCATCCTATCTATGGTCCTTCCCTCTTTGGTGAATTTGCCCTGAAGGCTCTTTCTTCTCACACTAAAGAGTATAAGCAGGAACAGTTCCAGACTGTCTTGACTAAGGGAGTGTCCAAACAACTTTCTGCTTCTGCATCCAGGGGCAAGTCTTTCAAAAGACAACAATCCCAAGATAGGGATTCTCAAGATAGGAAATTTCAGAAGGGTTCTACTTCTGGTTCTGGTTCCTTTCGAGGTTCCAAGAAACCACGTGGTGGAAAGTCTTCCAGGGGTAGGGGCAAAAAGCTCCAACCTCAATCCCAACAATGATGTCCTACAGGAGGTAAGAGTGACCTTGGAACTCTCCAAGGTCCCACTCATACCTCCAGACCCCACCACTTTGCCAGTGGGAGGTCGACTGGGTTATTTCCATCTCAATTGGAAGTTCCTAGGGGCCCATCCTTCTGTTATCAAGACCCTGGAATTTGGACTTCAGCTTCCAATAGGTTCAGTTCGAATTCCGTTATCCAGGGTCCCTTTGATAAACAGTCACTATTCTTCCCTAGAGAAGAATCTAGTTCTTTGCCAAGCTGTTGTGGATATGCTGCTCAAAGGAGCAATCCAGGAGGTCAGGGATTCCTCATCCCTGGTTTTCTACAGCAGACTTTTCCTTGTGGCAAAGAAGACTGGAGGATGGAGGCCAGTAATAGATTTGAGTCATTTAAATCTTTATCTGGACTTCCCCACTTTCAGGATGGAAACTACTCAGTCCATCAGAAACTCCCTTCAAGTTGGCCAGTGGACAACTTCTCTGGACCTCAAGGATGCATACTTCCACGTTCCCATGGCTCCTACGGTTCACAAACTGCTCAGATTTCAAGTCTTGGGCAAAGTGTACCAGTTTGTGGCTATGCCTTTTGGCCTAGCCACAGCTCCCAGGGAATTCACTACCTTAGTCAAGGAAGTGAAAAGGATGGCCTTGAGGTTGGGCATCTCAGTTCACATGTACCTAGACGATTGGCTTATCAAAGCCAACAGTTGTCAAGAGGCTCATTCTGCAACTCTAACTTTGTTGGAGTTGACTCACAAACTGGGGTGGATTGTAAACAGGGAGAAGTCAGATTTGCTTCCAAAGCAAGTTTTCACCTTCCTGGGCCAGGTTTTCGACCTGTCCAAGGGGGTTTGTTATCCAACAGAGGCCAGGTTCCTGTCCATTCAGGAGGCTATTCATCCTCTGCTTTTCAACCCCCTTACTACTCCACGCCAGGCTATGCACCTTTTGGGTCTACTAGCTTCCACAGAGAAGTTAGTACCTCAGGGTCGCCTTCATATGCGACACCTTCAATTTCATCTCAGGAGAAATTACAATTGCCACCTAAAAGGTGCCCTGGATTCTCCATTCACCTTGGACCCTTCAGTGAAGGTTCATCTAAGGTGGTGGTTACTGAGGAACAATGTCATGGCGCAAGCTCCACTGCACCCACCCAAGTATGTAACATCCATTTACACGGATGCCTCAGCTCAGGGTTGGGGAGCTCATTGTGCTCACATGATTGCCCAAGGTCATTGGTCGACTCAGCAGTCCAAACTGCACATCAATGTTCTGGAGCTCAAAGCTGTGCTCCTGGCCCTCAAGACTTTTGTACCTCAGTTATCCCCTCATCAAAGGATTATTCAGGTAGCCTCAGACAACACCACTGTCTGTGCTTACATAAACAAACTAGGGGGCACCCGCTCCTGGGACCTGTTTGCCCTGACTTGGCATCTGTTTGCCTTCTGTCGCAAGAACAAGGTTGTTCTTACAGCAAGACATGTTCCAGGGGTCATGAATCTTGTGGCAGACCAACTCTCCAGGTCTCAACAGACCCTTCATACAGAGTGGTCCCTCAATCCCAAGATCTTCAGGTGGCTGTCACAAATAGACTTCCAACCTCAAATAGATCTTTTTGCAACAAGATTCAATCACAAGCTTCCCCAGTATGTTTCTCCAGTGCCAGATCCCAAGGCTCTGGAAGTAGATGCCCTGGAGATGAATTGGTCCGAACTTCATCTCTACTCCTTCCCTCCTACAGCTCTTTGTCCACTTGTGGTCAAGAAGTTAATCAACTCTCAGAGCTGCAGGATGCTTCTTGTGGCCCCTCTCTGGGAAACCAAAGAGTGGCTTCAAGATCTATTGGCACTGTCAATAAGAAGACCAATCGCTCTTCCTCTAAAAGAAAATCTCTTAAAGCAACCTCATGTCGAGGTGTTTCATCAAAATCTAAGGAGTCTAAACCTTCATGCCTTTTGGCTGAAGTCTCCTTAGAGAAAAAAGGGTTTTCTCAGGAAGTGACTTCTAGGATTTTGAGTCCTATTAGAAAGTCTTCTAAATCAGTGTATGAAGCAAAGTGGAACGGCTTCTGCACTTGGTGTGAGGAACATGGCTTCTCTGCCATGCACCCTACTGTCCCCATCATAGCTGAGTTTTTCCTGTTTCTTTTCTCTGAAAAGAAATTACTTCCTCAGACTATAGAGGGATATAGGTCAGCTCTCTCCATGAAGCTTGATGCAGATTTGGAGTTGGGTTCTAATAAGGAGCTCAAAAGACTCATTCAGAGCTTTTACAAGTCCAGGCCTAAGACTTCTCGTCACATTCCTTCCTGGGACTTGACCTTGGTTTTGCAGGCTCTTACCAAGGCTCCTTTTGAACCTTTGTCTCTTGCTGAGCCAAAGTTCCTCACTTGGAAGACGGTCTTTCTTATTGCTCTTGCATCTGGAAGGAGAAGGAGTGAGATTCATGCCTTTACTTTTAAGGGTTGTTCTCACTCTAAAGGATGGTCAAAGGTCATCCTTAAAACAGATCCTGCTTTTCTGGCTAAGAACCAGTTAGCTTCAGAGGGTGCTTCAGTTTTTTCGGAAATTGAAATTCCTGCTTTGACTAAGTGCCTTGGTCAACAGGATACTGAAGATAGGTCTCTATGTCCTGTCAGAGCCCTTAGACATTATTTGTCTAGGACTTCTGACCTCAGGCAGGGTAGATCTCTTCTCTTTGTTTCTCTCTTGAAGTCAAAACAGGGTGATATCGCTGCCCAGACGATTTCTAATTGGATTAAAGACTTAATCCATTTCACCCTTAAGAACTGTTCCACTGAGAATGCATCTCTTCATGGTGTCAAGGCTCATGATGTAAGGGCACAGGCTGCGTCCTGGTCCTTTAAGGGTGGAATTCCACTCCTTGATATCATGAGATCCTGCACGTGGAAGAGCCATTCCACCTTTACATCCTTCTACTTTAGGAATGTGGCTCTCAAGAATCTTGAGGATACCTATAGATTGGGAGATATTGTGGCTGCACAACGTGTAGTCTCCCTTTCTACTTGATCTTCCTTTTTCTTGATCCTTTCTGGGGCTTCTTAGCCTCAGAAAAGGGGGGGGGGGGGGTATTCCTTTTTTGGGGACTTCCTTTTTTTGGGGGACTGTGCTTGGTAGTGTACTTTTGGCACATCTTCTGGGTTTTGACACTTTAGTGCTTATCCTCTTAGAGCTGACCTCTTGGGTATAGACAGCAGTGCTGAAGGTAATAAGTAGTTAACTACTTCACACTTAGTCAAGTTGCACCTTCATCACAGGGGTTTCGGTTATGCACCAGGAATTTTCCTTTTTTAGTGCACTTTAACCATGGGTGGTTTCCTCCTTAGTCTGTCTTTTTTCCCACCATCCTTCCATGTGGGCATTCAACCCAAGTGTTTTCATATGGTATAGTATATTTACATTTTTATGAAATAAAATTTCATATTTTTAAATGTAAAATCCATTTTTATGAATAAAAATGTATATACTTACCATATGAAAACAGCAAATCACCCTCCCGCCTGCCCCGCTTTTAGGCCTTTTTCCAGCATCTAGGTTTATTCACAAAAAGAATGAACTATTTCTGCATTAATGCGCATGGCAGAGTGAACTAGGTCACCAGGGGTCAAAGGGTAGCAAGTATATAGGTTTAAAGAGGGTCTCCCCTCATAGTTTAAATTCTATGTACGGTGTACGTGGCGGTCACCGAATGCCAAGCAAAGCTTACCCAAGTGTTTTCATATGGTAAGTATATACATTTTTATTCATAAAAATGGATTTTACATTTAAAAATATGAAATTTTATTGCTAGAATTTCTTGTTAATTAGAAATCTTTTCCTAGTTTCCTGACATTCTACACATGCTGTGTTTTAGTATATTACATTTATTGCTGTATAATAAATAGATGCACTATGTTATAGAACATCAAATAATTCCTGTGATGTTTGTACCTTTCGTCTCCAGCGGAACTGTTTCACTTACTTTGCATTTGCTGCAGCAAGGGGTCAGTTAGAGGCAGGGATGCATGTGGGTATGATGAACATGAGAGGACATCCACTCACCAAAGGCAGAGACACATACATTGCTATAGAGTAAGTATATTTTGTTAAGTTAAAAATGTCATATTCATTATTCAGAAAACCCCTTGTTTTGTTCTGAATTGTTGGATTTTCTTGTCAGGTTTCTATTTTATTCATACGTTTTATTGCCATTTGTTAAAGCTTTTTGCTTCGTAGGCCCACTAACTTCACATTCTGAAATTGTAAATCCGTCCAAAATAAGGACCCTCTAGTAAGTGAATTCATCCAATTACGTGGATATCTTGACTTTTGGAAGTTGCTTCTGTCACTCTTCTGAACTACAAAAGCTCCAGACTACTGGTCTTGGTGCTTTAGCCATCCCCTACCTCCCAGATCTTCATAGTATGACCCGACAATATTTATGGAGTAAGTTTTAGGTTTACAGATAGTTGCACCTTAGAATGTGACCAATCAGTGAGCTTAAGTGCTATAAATGTTCTTTTTTAGATTAGGTTAATCTAATCTGTTACAGAAATTCAATAAATTTCACATATTCAAAAATTTTAGACCTGAAATAAGGATGTTCTCACTATTTTCACTTGAGCTCTGTGATGTCATAAAAAAGGTATGTCATATTCATTCCAACTTATTGTCAATCAAATCAGTTTTAAGTTTTGTCAATGTGTGATAAAAACAGATCAAAATTTAGGAATACTGCACTTACAATAGTTACACCATATAAAATACACATGAAAAAGCTACAATTTCTGCAGAATGCGATTATTTTTTGTGTCCTTAGATCTTAGTTTTCATCCACTGTGACGTAAATATGGTACATTTCAAAAATATTAAATGGTTCAAATTAACTCCTGGTGAAGGAGGCTGAGATTGAAATTGTTTGGGACTATATTAAAAGAGCCTTTTTTAAGTGATTGCCTTGTTTTTTGTGTGTGTTTGTAGCTGGGTGAGGTTTGTGAGTGAACAGAACCCTGTAGTGGCAAATATACTGTCAAAGGGACTCAAGGCATACAATAAGCACAACTGGTAGGTCTACAATAAGAAATTGTAAACATAAATAAATTGTAAATATAATATTTGTTTGTAATTTTTATTTTTGTGAGGTGAATATTTACCTCATTCCTCATCAGCACATATTTCCTCTATATCTCCCCCTCAGTATGTGGTTAACACAGAAACAAAGCTCTCAAAATAAATATGAAATATTATAGAACTTGCTCACACACGATTCTATAGATGCACCAAACAAGAATAGCTTTTAAAAACATTCATCATTTTTGACTGAATTTTCCACTTCCCAAACTAATAAGGTATTGTGAGGATAAAGTAAGTTTATTTGGTGCAGTAAAAATAGCATGTAATTCAATACATTTGCCTCTCCATTACAGTAAATCTGGTGCATGATACTTTTGGTGTTAACCTCCTTCCTGTTATTGGACTATCCCTTTTGGAAAAAAAATACCTCAGGTAATGGTCATAGCAATTAGGCTGTCTGTAAGTTTTCAAGTCAAGTGAAATGCAAATTTCAGTTATACTCCGTATAATTTCTTCTTTACCACATTATTATTATTATGTATTTATACTCAGCACAATATCTCCATATACTACAGGAATCAAAGCGCTATTTAACCAATCCAACTGTACAGGTACAGCCCCAACTCACAAGTAACTGACATTCCCCTAACTGGAAGATAGAGGCTCAAGGATGACCATTTATCAACGTCCTTGAGGTTCTTTAACCTGCCACTGGGGATAGGACCCAATGACAGAGGTCCGCCATTTTAAGTGGTCATCCGAGCCACTATGTATCTGCCTGTATCTGGGTTTGAACCCACGTCCTCTGAGTTCCTAGACAAGTGTGTTACCCGCTAGGCCACAGTGGCAGATGGCCACATGGCCCAAGGTGTCAGTTGATCTAGACTGTACAAGTACAGCTTAAACGCTAGTGACTCACATCCCTTTGAGAAAGATACAAAGGCTCAGGGATGGCCATTTATCAATGTCCATGAGGTTCTTTTGCTTGCCACTGGGAATGGGATCTAATGACAAAGGATTGTTACTTGTAGTTGTCATCTAAGCCATTCTGTGTGCCTGTATCTGGAATCGAACTAGGTCTTCTGTATTCTGAAGGCACCCCATTAATATGGTGCTTCAAGAAGTGAAATGCGCTGGTGTTGTGCAAAAGATGATATAAACAGCATAAACAGTCACAAAAACAGAAAAATTTAACAAGTGGGTCCTGTATCATTCAGAGTTAAATAAAAGGATTTCCCAGTTCATATATAGTGACAAATTACATTATTCTTTGACAGAGGAAATGTTTTTAACTTTGAAGCTTGACTGTATTATAAACATATTGTAAAAAATATTTCTATTTTATGTGGATAGTTGGACATGAAAGTCTTAAAATATCGTTTGTCTGTCCCTCCATCCATCTGTCCATCACAAAAATTTTAGTCTGAGCCATAACTTTCAAAACCCTTGACAGATTTTCACCAAAGTTGATGAAAATGTGTAATCTTGATAGATCTATGTGTCATGGAATTTGGACATTGATCACACTCCAATCTGAAGTAGGGAACCACAGTTTTTTTAACTGCATGTTTCTTTCAGGGATGCTTCTCTCTTGTACTATATTCTGGCTGCTGAAGTGGGTACTGAAATAGGAAATTTCAATTTGGCTTACCTCTGTGAAGAAAATCTGGTATGTACATACTGTGTATTGTGCTTATTTACACTAGAATATTAAATGAATAATCAAAAACTAATTATGTGTGTTGCATACTATAATGCGCTTTAATATCATTATAGCTGAAAAGCATTTCAGAGCAGTTAAATTATTGCTGTACCTGGGTCTGTTGTGTAAATGGAAATTTTTATAAGACATTATGTTTTGTCTGTTTTAGCTCATGAGGTTTGGACTAGTGAAACTTTAATATCTTATCAATTTTGTATTCTGTATAATTTGAAGAACCTCATCGTTTGCATCATTTGTGAAAATGAATTCTAGTATATTTCTTAGCAAACATTACTCCCAGCTACAATTCCAAATTACACAGTGTATATTGGATCCATTCTCTGTGGGTTGTTATGAGATGGGGTGGATTTCTCTTTCCACCTATCAGTACAACTTAAACAATGCATATTGTATAATATTGTCTGTGTTTTGTTACAGCTTTAATAAAACTTTCATGGTGTATGTTTGATAGATTCTCCGTGTTTGTTACAGGACGGGGTGGTTGCTCATGTGGAGAAAGAGTGTGTTTGGAGACATTACAACCTGTCCACACAGAGGTACCCCCACCAAGTGGACACTTACTGTAAGCAGAAATTTAATACATAATTGCACGTGAAATAGACACTGTACAGCTAGAACCTCCAATATGCAAAGGAATACCATAGATTTTGTATAACTAGATCTTCAATAATACCCATGGGTAGTGGAGTGAACGGTAAACTTTGCATACCGTATTTCATTTTGTTTAGGTAGAATTAGCGAAATCTGCAAAGAATATTTAAGTACCGGTTGTTGAAAACGTCATTACATTCGGCTTTCTACTGGTTAATACTTGGCCAAAACAATAAAGAACATATAATTTGAAGAAATATCTTACATTTTTACTTTTTATTCATTGTAAATAAAGTTTATAAAGTTTAACATATCTCGTGAATACATATTTCCACTTTAAAGTAAGGCTCATGTATGCTTTCAGTAAATTTTCTCTATATCAGTGCAAACATTCGAAATCCCGGATATTTTTCAGTTTCAAAGTCCCAGAAACCGTTTTTATTTTTAGAACCGGTCCAACCACTATCCACAGGAAGACATTAGTCACTATATACAACTGGTTCTTATATTTATTGTAATTTTACATGAGCCTTTCACAGAAGACCGCTTAAAATGCCGCACTCCATGTGGCTTTTAAACTAATAATTAAACACAAAGTTAAGAGAGTGGAAAAAATTCATTAAAATGAATATTCTTACAAGAAAAGGTGAAGAAATAGAGGTTTGAATGTATCTGTGTCTTCTTGTCTTTTATAGCTTGGATTAAAATGGGAGACTACTACTGGTATGGGTGCGAGGGGACCAGAGATCCTGTTATGGCCGCCAGTTATTATACAAATGCTGCAGAAAGAGGGGACCCACATGTGTGTATCAGATCCATGCCCTATTATCTTGCCCTCTGCTGTCATATACTAACATTCTTATACTTAAATTATTCTCATTTCCTAGAATTTTCAAATAAAACAACTATTTGAAAGAAACTTTGAATTTCTCAGAGTAAGAAAAAGGTCTAAGAATGCAAATTTTTTATCTATTAAAGGTTGTAATGACAAATTTAATACAGTAACTGTGTAGAAATATTCTAGAAATAACATTTTAGTTATGATGTTCCTAGTTTTCTATCTTATTATATGTTAACCAATTATAATATATGAAATATTCTATCAGGGGGAAAAATTGAACACATTGCTGCTTTCATTTTTGTAATTATATCTTTCAGAAAAATATTTAGATCACATATCAAATTAGTCTGTTTCATTCAATTCACTCACAATAGTTGTCTCTATGTATGTAACCACACTGTGGAGATATATATATTAACTAAAAAAGTTCCACAAGGTTTTCATCTTATTTCCTTTTTCACCACTGCTGAGTTCATTTTACTACGTGTTTCCGCGTCTTTTGTCGCTATACTGGGGCCAAAATCCGCGTACACATTATGGTACCGAGTCGCGGTATCATATAGATCTTGCATTATCACCCGTGTTTTCACTGTAAGTATTGTGAAATTAGACAGATTTTGTTTTAAAAATCAAATAAAAGGACACATATGTTGTCTTTTTAACCCAATGCCTCCATGTTTCCTTGCTTCTAAATGCCTTAATTTGATTGGTCGAATGGAAACGGCATTGTCCAATCACAGTTCGTTTAACAAATATTTGGTTTTTATCAATAGAAAACACTTTTCGTGATTCTTTTGATGACTTTTTTTGACAATTCCATTCATGAATAGGACAAATTTTAAAGGAAGTTAAAGAACATTATTAAAACATTATGATGAGGGATATGAAAGTGATATTGGGTCAAGCAATATTGGGGGGAAAAATCAAAAGAACTTTTAGTGAGAGTTTGTTAGGGAAATATTCCTGGTTAAGGTTTGACTCATTAATAATAAATAAAAATGCTGGATGATTTTTTTATCTGTAATTCCTGGTAATTTGCCATGACTTGAAATTGTCACAGTAGAAATTTAAACTGTTTAACTTAAAAAATAAACAAACTTTAATTATTGCAAATATGTATGTACATGCTGACTGCAAATATATATCTCGAATTGAAATTGAAATTTTTTTCACAGTGAGTAGACTTGAATTTGATTTAGTATTGCAAATTCACTTTTAAGATAGACTAATTGTACCTTTTTTTTCTTTTCTCCTATTTAAATCAATTCGCTCAAATGTAAGGTTAATTTTTTTATTTGACTCATTGCATTTACTAAATGTCTCACCAAAATTTAGTGTAGGAGTCATTTAACTCAGTAGCTCCAACTCTAGAATGAACGCTGCCACTGGCTGCTGAATTGAATGTAAGACGATAACTTCAACCTATTTAGCATGAAATCAATTATCTGTTTATATAACTATTGTAACAAAAATTTGTGGACTTCCTTGATTATGCTTTTGGCTTATGTTTTGTTTTAGTTTGAACATATTTTATGTTTACACCACAGCTACTGCAAATGTTTAAGGTTATAAATAGAACAAATACTCACATGCATGAAAAGTCGGGATGATAAAGTATTTAAGTTTTTGTATTTTTCTTGTGCCTTAAGTTTCAACTTAATAAAGTTTAGTTATCTTTTGTTGCCAGGCGATGTTCAACCTTGGCTTTCTGGTGGAAGAAGGTGTGAAAGTTCCACATGACTACTGGAAAAGGTTGAAGATAAGCAAGCGTCACTACAATAACAATGTCACATTATTACAGCATATCTACTCAAAGTAAGTCTGATCTAACAGTGTTGGATGATCCAAATTACACTCTCTAGCTACACTACGCATCAACCATTTTATTGCGTAAAATAGCCTTACCTTATCCTCACAAATGCTTACTTGGTTTTGTGGAGGCAAAACGCGGCGACCAACAAGAATATTTAAAAATTATTCTTGTTAGAGAGGTGAACCCCGTAGTTAGTGATAGGTGCGCATGTGCACAACACATTGTCGGTTGGACTGTAGCGAGAGATCCTCATTCAATTTTTGGTCGTCGAGGAGGCAACACGTGAAGCTTTTTCAACTCTGCCCATTTCCAAGACGGCAGATGCGTTCTTTTAGAATTCATAGAGTTCGTGCTAAGAAGGAAGAAGTTTTAAACTTCCTATTCTACAGATCTGAAGTACAATATTTCATGCTGAAGGTTGAGTAATCCATGACAGTATTCTTAGATCCCCCTTGGCTGTAAAACAGCTTTTGGTAGAGGATCTGTTACAGGAGATTCTTCAGCTAGCAGTAGAAGATCTACTAGAGTTTGCTTTTGCAACACCAGATGATGTTGAGATTTGATAGCTGGACAGATTAAAACTCGTTTTCTGGGGTTATTAATTAAATCTCCAGAAAGCTAGTAGCCTGTCTACTTGGTAGACACACAGAAGATGACCCTTCATCTCGAATCCAATAATATACTTCAGATCATCTAATTGCAAATCCCTCTCATGAAGTCCTGGTGGATTTTTATGAATGAATGCAGCAGTAACCATTCAATAGTACTCTACCATACCGGCAGTTAGCTGATTTCCTGTAGCCTGAAAAACAGTCAGTCCTACAAGATCTGCTTCAGAAGTTTATCAACGTTGCTTTCAACCTACAGACCAGGCATCAAGATGGTTAATTTCCTCCATTGCCTTGTCTTTATTCTACAACTGGCTGGTGGACCATTTATTACTTCATTATAGAGAAGATAATACATATGCTTTCCCACCAATATTCTCAATGAAATAGGGGATTCTGGTGTAGTAGAAGAAATAACTATAAATTGCTGGTTTAAGTGGAAATATTATTGCCATCTCAGAGTTGTGCAGTTTTTGAATGGGTACTATGTAGCCCTCCAATCGAAACTCCCCTTTCATGTAGCTCTACTGCAGGTGCTACAGACAGGAAAACAATCCGCCATGTTGCTGATAATATTGGGTTACATTTACTATGTTCTTTTCCACACAATTTATTCTGTAAATGACTACAAGTCGCTGGATTTTCTCAGTAAATTGTTACTTCTATCATATCTGACTCAATGGTGCTTCTTATGGATGAAAATATTGTTTTGTTTATCAAGACATAGATCGTTGATGTGCTATGTGCTTTTTAACTGTACAGTACGGATAGGCTGCACCAGGAGTTCTTCTCTATTCAAGGAAGTTGAACAGCATTGGGCAAGGTTAGTCCGTGGATGGATGACCATTCCTGGCATTTTCTTTGCATTAATCCCACAATATCTTTGGCCAGTAGGGATCTCTGTGTCTTCAACATGCGTTTGTCCCTCCAAGCGGTGAAATGGAGTTGACAAATTTTATAAAGAAACTCGGTCACAAAGGTTAATGACCAGTTTCAACAGATCTCCGTACCAAATACAAGGGTTGTGCAAATCTTGAGAAGCTTTATCGAATAATATTCCAGTCGAATCCACCCATGTCCGTACATCCCATAATTTAAAGCGGTTACAGACAGGGAAAACATGGCTACCTAAGAGTGTCGCAAATGCTTCAAAAAGGCACAATTTACTACCTCAAGGATTGCACAACTCCAGGTTTTATAGCAGATTATTTCTTGTACCAGAACCCAGCAATAAATGGCGCCCTGTGATAGATCTCAGTGTCCTGGACAAATGCCTGCTAGTTCCAAATTTTAAAATGTGGACAGCAGTGATATTCGGAAACTCGGTCATAAAAGGAGAATGGCTAGTTTCGATAGACCTGAAAGATGCGTTCTTTCACATGCTCATACACCCAGATTCTCACCATTGGCTATGTTTCCATGTAAACAAGCAAACGTATCAGTTCAAAGCACTGCCATTGCGGTTGGTGACTGCACCGCTATAGTTCATGCGGATTGTAAAAGAGGCTCGTTCTTCAGTCTCGCGGAATTCGAGTTCACCAATACCTGGACGACTGGTTGTTAAGAGCAAATACCAGACACCAGTGTCAGCTCCACACAAAAGAACTCATCCATGAGATTCAAGAACTCGGCTTTGTGATAAACTTCGAAAAATCAGAGATCGAACCTACACAAAAAATCGACTTTCTGGGTTGAATTTGGACTTGATACAGGGAAGAGTCTTTCCAACCGAAAATAAGTTGAAAATTCTAGAAAAAGCTGTTCAGGACATGGAGATCGCATCACAAACAACCCCAAGGTTGCTTATATCCCTGATAGGTGTACTAGCATCCCTAGAAAAACCAATACCAATGGGTCGGTTATGCATGCACCCTTTCCAGTGGTACCTAAAAACAAACTGGCAGTATCCCCAGTCACTAGTCCTGAAGATTCCTGTTTCAAACTTTCTGAAAAGTCATCTTCAGTGGTGGAAAGATCCAAAAAATCTAAAAAATGGGTTATCCGTTTCATCCACAGGAACACAATACCCTTATTTTCACAGATGCATCAAATCAAGGTTGGGGAGCTCATTTAGAAAACATGACAGTCAGTGGCAATTGGACAGATCAAGAAAATTGCTTCATATCAATGTCCTTGAGTTAAAGGCAGTGTTTCTGGCCTTAAAAGAGCTTTCAAAACAAATTCTAGACAAAAGGGTTCTGATAGCAACACACAATGCTACTGTAGTCAGTTATCTGAGCAAACAAGAGGGAACACACTCTTGGGACAGGTGTCTCCTGGTTTGGCGCATCTTGGCCTACTGCAATCCTCGAAACATACTCATAAGAGCCAGACACATTCAGGGTTGCCTCAATGTCATAGTCGACAGTCTCTCCAGGAAAGACCAAATAATTCAGACAGAAGGGTCTCTTCATTCTTAAATACTCAGTCTAATTTGGCTTAGGCTAGTACACACCAATGGTGGACATGTTTGTCACCAAATTGGATCACAAACTACCAATCTATGTCTCACCAGTCCCAGATGCAAATGCTATGAACATAGATGCATTGAACATCTCCTGGGAGGGTCTGGACGGCTATGCCTTTTGTCCTGTAGCACTCATGCCAAAAGTGATACAGGGAATGAACACCTACAGGTGCAAGATGATAGTAGTTGCACCAGGGTAGCCCAGAATGCTTTGGTTTTGGGATCTAGTGAATCTCAACCAAACCTCCATTACTTCTATCTCACTGGCTTCATCAGTTAAAGCAACCATTCAGTGAGAAGTTCCATCAGAATCTCATGTATCTAATCCTGCATGTTTTGGCACCTAGTCACCTCAGAATCACTTGAATCATTCTCTGAGCAGGTGGCAGATAGAATTAAGGCACCTCAAAGACCCTCATCTAGAAGAATCTGAGTTAAGGTGGTCCATTTTTGAACTCTGGTGCCAACAGAATCAGGTGGTCAGCTCAGAGCCTTACTATCTCAGCAGAATTTTGAATCATTTATTGGCTATTAAAATCTGAAGCCTGCCACTACTGCTGGCTATAGGGCTGCCATAGCTGATCATTTTGGCCAGGAGGTTAGCAAATGTTTGAATCTGAACAGACTTATTGCGAGCTTTTATTGGGATAAGCCTGGGATCTGTCTTTAGTCCTCATGGCTTTGACTAAGGCCCCTTTTGAGCCTCTAAAGGATGAATCCTGCCACAATTGCTGGCTATAGAACTGCAATAGCTAATCTTTGGGATATTTTGGCCAGGAAGGGAGCAAGAGTTTACACTTGAATAGACTTCTTGTAAGCTTTCACAGGGACAAACCCATTGCAAATAGGGGTATTCCCTCTTGAGACCTATCTTTGGTTCTTTTGTCTTTGACTAAGGCTCCTTTTGAACCTTTGAAGGATGCAAGTCTTAAGATTTTGACTTTCAAGACTGTTTTCCTGATGGCTTTGGCATCTTGCAAAAGGAGGGGGGAGGTGCATGCTTGGACATATTCTTCCCTCAGACGCAAAACCTCACTGGAAGGAGATCACTATTTCTCCTTCTCCTGCCTTCTTAGCAAAGAATCAGTTGGCTTCTGTTTGCCCAGATTCGCTAAAACCGGTGGTCATTCCAGCTCTTAAACCTTTTTTGAGCTCAGGCTTCACTGAGGATATGACGTTATACCCTGTCAGAGCACTTAGATAGTATATAGACAGAACTAGTGCTTTAAGGAAGGGAAAGTATCTCTTGTTTATGTCCTTTAAGGAAGGCTTTGACAGAGGTCTCATGGGATCTACTATCTCTTCTTGGATCAGACAGACTGTCTTATTGGCTTATCAGTCATCCAATTTTGATACACAGGACCTACAGGTTAAGGCCCATGATGTTAGGTCCATGTCTGCTTCTTTAGTATTCAAGGATGGGTGTCCCTAGAGCAGATTTTAGGCTCCTGCCATTGGAAGAGCCACATCACGTTTTCTACCTTTTAAGTTATGTGTCTTGGCAGTCCACGGACCAAACAGATTACAATTAGGCCCAGTGGCTTCTGCTCAGCATATGATTGGCTTTGAGTATGTTCTTGAGTATTTCATATGGCTTACATACTTTACTCTTCCTTCCATACCAGTATCTTGTATGGACATATGTCTTCTGCTGTGGCAGATGGCCTCATGACTGTATTTTGTAAAACACAGAAGCCAGCTTGGGGTGCCTTCTTGCTGGATGACAGCTCCCAGCTCGGGGGACCCAGGAAGCCATTTCCCACCACACAGTTATGGGTGATGGTTTAGATTTAGGACAACTTTATGCTACATGGGACAAGTGTCATCTACAACAGTACATCATGAATATTCATGACATTAGCTATCATTACTTATCTTTACAGATATTTTACAGTAATGGAAATTCTGTTGTAGCATACTTAACCTTATCTTATCCTCTCCATCAAATGCTTTCATGGTGAACCCCATAATCTATTAACAGGGAGGTTTCAAAACAAACCCCTCCTCCTGTTATGGTTGGAATCAAGCATTTGTGAGGATAAGGTAAGGCTATTTTACGCAATAAAATGTAACAAATTTTATTGTAATTTAACTTTTTGTAAGTTAAATACTTACCTTATCCTCACAAAGACAGACCCACCCTTCCTCCCCTCACAAGTTTGTTTTCATAGGGGACCAAAAATTAAATGAGGATCTCTCGCTACAGTCCAACCGACAATGTGTTGTGCACATGCGCACCTATCACTAACTACGGGGTTCACCTCTCTAACAAGAATAATTTTTAAATATTCTTGTTGGTCGCCGCGTTTTGCCTCCACAAAACCAAGTAAGCATTTGTGAGGATAAGGTAAGTATTTAACTTACAAAAAGTTAAATTACAATAAAATTTGTTACAATTTGTGTCACTCTTAATAATCCACCTCTTTTTTTCTTAAGACTGTTTTAATTCCACTTTTAAGGCACTTTTTACCTCACAGCCCTTAAGGGCTGTTGGGGTATTGTTTTCACCCATGGTTGACGGATGGGCGGGCGTCCGGGCGGGAGGGTGGGTGGGCGGGGGGCGGAAAAAGTTTGTCCGGGCTGTATCTCAGAAACCATAAGGTGTAGGAAGTTGATACTTGGTAGGGACATTGGTTAGGGGGTGTAGTTGTGCAACGTCATGGTCTGACCTTGATTTGACCTTTGACCTTGCTGTAGTGACCTTGAGTTTGAAAATCTTGTCCGGGCTATATCTCTGAAACCGTAAGGTGTAGGAAGTTGATACTTGGTAGGGACATTGGTTAGGTCGTGTAGTTGTGCAACGTCATAGTGTGACCTTGATTTGACCTTTGACCTTGCCGCAGTGACCTTGACCTATAAAATCTTGTCCGGGCTATATCTCGGAAACCGTAAGGTGTAGGAAGTTGATACTTGGTAGGGATATTGGTTAGGGGGTGTAGGTGTGCAACGTCATGGTCTGACATTGATTTGACCTTTGACCTTGCTGTAGTGACCTTGACCTATAAAATCTTGTCCGGGCTATATCTCAGAAACCGTAAGGTGTAGGAAGTTGATACTTGGTAGGGATATTGGTTAGGGGGTGTAGGTGTGCAACATCATGGTCTGACCTTGATTTGACCTTTGACCTTGCCATAGTGGCCTTGACCTATAAAATGTTGTCCGGGCGATATCTCGGAAACCGTAAGGTGTAGGAAGTTGATATTTGGCAGGGACATTTGCTAGGGGGTGTAGGTGTGCAGTGTCATGATCCAAATTACACTCTCTAGCTACACTACGCATCAACCAATTTGTGTCACTCTTAATGGATATTATCCGGATTATCTAGCACTCAGTAATCCACCTCTTTTTTTCTTAAGGCTGTTTTAATTCCACTTTTAAGGCACTTTTTACCCCACAGCCCTTAAGGGCTGTTGGGGTATTGTTTTCACCCATGGTGTCCGGATGGGCGGGCGGGCGGGTGGGCGGGCGGCGGGAAAAAGTTTGTCCGGGCTGTATCTCAGAAACCATAAGGTGTAGGAAGTTGATACTTGGTAGGGACATTGGTTAGGGGGTGTAGTTGTGCAACGTCATGGTCTGACCTTGATTTGACCTTTGACCTTGCTGTAGTGACCTTGAGTTTGAAAATCTTGTCCTGGCTATATCTCTGAAACCGTAAGGTGTAGGAAGTTGATACTTGGTAGGGACATTGGTTAGGGGGTGTAGTTGTGCAACGTCATAGTGTGACCTTGATTTGACCTTTGACCTTGCCGCAGTGACCTTGACCTATAAAATCTTGTCCGGGCTATATCTCGGAAACCGTAAGGTGTAGGAAGTTGATACTTGGTAGGGATATTGGTTAGGGGGTGTAGGTGTGCAACGTCATGGTCTGACCTTGATTTGACCTTTGACCTTGCCGTAGTGACCTTGATCTATAAAATCTTGTCCGGGCTATATCTCAGAAACCGTAAGGTGTAGGAAGTTGATACTTGGTAGGGATATTGGTTAGGGGGTGTAGGTGTGCAACGTCATGGTCTGACCTTGATTTGACCTTTGACCTTGCCATAATGACCTTGATCTATAAAATCTTGTCCGGGCTATATCTCGGAAACTGTAAGGTGTAGGAAGTTGATACTTGGTAGGGATATTGGTTAGGGGGTGTAGGTGTGCAACGTCATGGTCTGACATTGATTTGACCTTTGACCTTGCTGTAGTGACCTTGACCTATAAAATCTTGTCCGGGGTATATCTCAGAAACCGTAAGGTGTAGGAAGTTGATACTTGGTAGGGATATTGGTTAGGGGGTGTAGGTGTGCAACATCATGGTCTGACCTTGATTTGACCTTTGACCTTGCCATAGTGGGCTTGACCTATAAAATGTTGTCCGGGCGATAACTCGGAAACCATAAGGTGTAGGAAGTTGATATTTGGCAGGGACATTTGCTAGGGGGTGTAGGTGTGCAGTGTCATGGTCTGACCTTGATTTGATCTTTGACCTTGCCATAGTGGCCTTGACCAATAAAATCTTGTCCGGGCTATATCTCAGAAACCGTAAGGTGTAGGAAGTTGATACTTGGTAGGGATATTGGTTAGAGGGTGTAGGTGTGCAATGTCATGGTCTATCCTTGATTTGACCTTTGACCTTGGCGTAGTGACCTTGACCTATAAAATCTTGTCCGGGCTATATCTTGGAAACTGTAAGGTGTAGGAAGTTGATACTTGGTAGGGACATTGGTTAGGGGCTATAGGTGTGTATTATCATGGGTTCACCTTAATTTGACCTTTGACCTTGTCCTAGTGACCTTGACCTATAAAATCTTGTTGCACCTTTGGGTCTGTCTTTTGATGCAGATTAAGCACTGTTAAAGTCATATTAGAATTTATTAAGAATTTTACTTTCATAACTTCCCATTGTAAGAGATAGAATTTCATCAAGTGAGCCACAGATTTTGCTCCAACACCACACATAAGCATTCATTAAATGTATTACCACTTCTGTATGCATGGTAATATTCAAACCATCTAAACCATAATTCGGCCATGCAGATGTAGATAAAGAGGGTTGAATTTTTAGTTTGCTGATTAATGCTGTCATCTTGTTATTGAATTATCTTGTTTTAATACTTCATCTTTATATGCATGATCTTTCTTTTAAACATTATTTCTCCATTTAAACATTGTTTGGACCTTTATATAACTGACAGTGCTCTGAAAGTATCCTGAAGTTTGTACTGATACAGTACTTCTGTATCTCAGGGTGTTGAAAATATTTCCCTAGGCTGTGGGGTACGGGCATCTCAAAATCGTTGTTCTGCAATGGTATAGCCACCAAACAAGTATGTCACTTATATGTGAAGCATTTGTGCTCAAAGGAAGTCTCAGATAAAACGCTGTCTTCAAAAGTACCCCAACCAAGTGTTGTCAGTCTCATCTCAATTGTGATTTCAAAATAGAATATTTACAATGTTGAGTTTTTTTTTACTTAAGGAATTTCAAAAATATTTTTATTTAATATCACTGATATTGTTTTGTTAAACAGGCGCAAAACTTTTGGCACAAATATTGTTTTCAAGCACATAAACCAGATTGTTATTGAATCATAAATTTGTAATTGGTTTCATTAACATTTAGTTCATCCATTGTTTTTTAGATTTATGTCTTGTTTTTTCTGAAAATTTAAGAAGTTAAAGATAACTTGTGGAGTATGTATTTTTGCAGATGCTCAGAATCTCGCAGAACTGAAGCATACATTCCATGTACAATTGCATACTTCAGGATATTGTTTATCAACATTTGGGAAAATTACCATCTGGTTGTAAAGGTAAGGAGAATTGAACAAAGCAAAGCATTTAATCAGGGTTTTTGCAGTGGCTTGCAGAATGAGTGATTACTTTTGTCAATCTGACAAGCGTATTTGCCATGTTGTGCATAATAGTGCAGTTTTAACTTAAAATAATGTAAAATAATGATCATCAAAGATCAGTGACTCTAACAGCACTTGTAGTACCATATTTTAAAAAAAAATTGCTATTCACATAATATTTACTCATCAAGTTTTATTAATTGATTTATATCTGGTATGATATGAAAGGACACCTGAGAGACAGTAGTAAAAGCATTGATAGATGTTAATGAGGTGTTGGACTAGGTTTTTCACTTACTGACACATAATTAAGGTAAACTGGAAAATTTTAACCACTTTTTCTTGACAGATTTTTTTTTTTTTTTTTAAATTTATTCAAAGACAAAATAAAAAGTTACTTATTTAACATGCAGATTTTTATTGTAAAAGGACAATAGTTTAATGTTTGAATATCTTTAAGATTTGCAGAATTATTCTATGTTTTCCTTCTTTCAGGTTTCCACTGGTCTTGCTGTTGCTATGGCAACTTATGCTATATTCTTAACACTTCAAAGTTACTTTCATCGCCTCAACCAAGCTAATGTGGATGCTGTGTAAGACAAATTCAAAATGTCTTAAAAAGTATGTTTTCCTAAATTAACACTGCCCAGATATTAATTATTTATACAAACATCAGTAAATCTGGTAAAGGCTATCAGTTTAACAGGCAGGTAGTGGTAGTGTTTGAGCAGTAAACCATTATTCCACTTATTCCTTTACTTGTGGGAGAAATAGCAAGACTAACATGATGTTTAGGAAATGGTTTTTGAAAATGTTCATATTTTAGGCTTTTTGGTGGCTGATAATATGTAAAAAAACGGTGTTATTACATTCAAAATGTTTCAAAGAAATTTCCAATTTTAAATTATGGCTCAAGTATGATTGCAGTTAAGTTTTCACCACTTCATTGACAAGTGAATGAGATCCCACATTTTGGTGATTTCAAAACCCAAAAAACTAGTTTTGATTGTCATATATTGTCTGACCACAAAAAGTAGTGCAACAAATTGCAAGTAAAGCGTTCGGCATCGGGCTTTTCATTTGAACGAAGCTATAGTTTAGGTAACTTGAGGTATTACAATCATATTTGTTGAGTATTTTGTGTGAGGACATTGTGATATTAACTGACAAATATAATGATGTAGTATTCAGAGGATGTAGTGATACAGCCACAAAATAGTCACACAATTAATCGAAGCTTCTTAAGTCTTATTGTTCCAAATATTTTCCCAAATTTCTCTCAACATAGTCCAGACTGAAGGAATAAATGTTAAATTTTATACTGGTGCAGATGCTTTGGAAGATGTCTTGCATGTTTAGTGCTTTGTGAGGTAATTCTTCACTTGCTCTGAATTGGCACAGTTATTGAACAAACCAGTATACACTTGAGCCTTTCTGAGTTGAAGCTAAAAGGACAAAGACATATTTAAGCTTAACCATGAAGTCTATGTAGAGAAAGAAATGTAAAATTTGCCACATATATGAAATTCGCCACATGTGGAAACACTAATAAAATAAATGAATTGAGGTGACATTTGTTGAATATATGGTAAATTAAGGCTTTTTCAACGGGAAAATACCAATTTTAAGACAAAATGTCTTTTCTTTTCAAAGAATTAACTAAGGTTTTTAGAGGTGGCAAAATTTAGATTTCTGGCAAATTTTAGATTCCTTACTCTAACAGAGTAAATGTCAGTGTAACTTGGCTCCTGAGGACTAGGTATAAACTTCTGATTAAAACAAAACTCCAATATTTACAGTTCTGCTTTATTGATGTTCTATTGTAGTTGCATGCTTTAAGCAATATAACCAATGAGATTTGCTGACATGTTCATTTCAACTGATTTAATCCACTCCAGTTAATCTCAAAATAAAGTTTCTCTTTTTATTTTCTGTTTTTTTTAGCATTGGATAATTGTGAAAGCATGTTCCTGCAGTATAGTTATAAACTTATATAAAGAATTACTTCAAATTTTTGTAAAATTGCCATTTTTCCAGGGATAGTGTATGTAACAGCTGTGTATGTGTCCGTGCATGTCACTCAAGAAAACTCACACAAAGTTATACAAAATAAGCTTAATTAAATATGCCATGTTCAGGTTGTGTTGATTTCATATTGCAGAGCACTTACTTAGGAGAGTTATTACTTAGGAGAAACTAATTGGTCTTATTATAATGAAAATAATTAAGTCACAGCTGATGGTTTGTATGCAGTTTTACTGCTTTTTAAAGTTCAGAGACAGGTAATGGGTTGTTGTTATTTTGATGCTTACACATTTATTGTTATTGCTCACCCACAGATGAAAGTAGGAACATTGGTGTTGGATAGGGTTACATTATTCCATCATCTTGGCCATATTTTTGTCTTAGAAAGTGATATTTATTTTCAAAAATACTGATGGACCAAAGGTCTTATCTCAGTTAAAAATCAAATACTTTGTTATAACTTTGATTTCAAATTAGTTTTTTATTTGAAAAAAAACACAACGTACAATCCCAATATTAACAAAGATGTTTTGTAATAGAAGTGCCAAACCTCCTCATTGATGTGATTGTGAAGAAAGTTTGACTTGTTAGATTCTGCAAAGAAGACTAATTGTTTGCGAGTGGTTGTAAAGTAGCAATACTCTTTAGAGATTGGTTCACAGGTATATTTTTTTGTATAAAGTTAGAGTTTTATTTAGTATACATATACATCAAAGCTCCTATATCATACTAACACATGGTGTACATTTATTTCAATAGTTTAAAGTAAGATATATATGTTTTGTACAAGTTATGCGATTTTTACAAGCTGCTCTTTGTACAAACTCTACAAATTGTAACTTGTACAATACAAGCTGTACAAGTTACAGCTGTTTACTGCATGTGGTTTTGTGATGTATCTGAAGTATATCTGTGTTATGAAGTTTTACATTTGTTTGTACCGCTGTTCCACTCTGACGTACTATTGTAACACTTAGCCAGTTTCATAGACTGAACCCTGTTGAAAGAGGGTGAGAATACTGACAAACCGCGTGAGTTTCTGAAAGGAAGAGATACATCATAAAACTGATAAGATCAGCCTTACTACAATTACTGCGATTG
Source organism: Sabellastarte sp. h YS-2021 (assembly GCA_964017235.1). Classification (NCBI taxonomy): domain Eukaryota; kingdom Metazoa; phylum Annelida; class Polychaeta; order Sabellida; family Sabellidae; genus Sabellastarte; species Sabellastarte sp. h YS-2021. The sequence goes on along the minus strand of OZ024932.1, from coordinate 105,293,932 downwards.
GGCCTTCAACCTACCTGAGTGAAAAAACGACATCAGCCACAATGGCGAAGTAGGTAACACACTCACCTAGGAACACAGAGAACATGGGTTTAAACCCAGGTACCTGCAGATACATAGTGTCTCAGATGACCACTTGAAATGGTAGTCCTCAGTCATTGGGTCCTATTCCCAGTGGCTGGCTGTAAAACCTTAAGGACGTTGATAAGTAGTTATCCTTGAGCCTCTATCTTTCAGTTAAGGCAAGGTCAGTCACTTGAAACCTTAGGCTGTACTTGTGCAGTTGGGAGGGTCATTTGAGTCCTGCATTACAAGTAGATATTGTACTGAATATAAATATACTGTACAATACAGTGACTTTGCTCCCGACCTCAAACAGATCGAGGGCAGTTTGGTGGCAAACTTCTGAGAGTGGAACAAAGGTATAATATTGACAAACTATGCAATGGTGTTTACACTAATGTAAGTTATATGATTGTTAATTTGTAGATCTGAATATGTTGTGTTATAAGTTCTACAAGTCAGATATTACATTATTTTCTTTTTGTTATGCATGTTATTCAGTTGATATTAGACTAAAGTGTCTTTAATCCTGTATCTAACATATCTGTATAATAATAATAAAAAAAATAGGTAAAATATATTTTAAAACATATACATGTATATGATACAGATGTATTAAAAAAAATAATAATAATTTTGGGGTATGTACGGGTTTAAACTTATTAAAAATCTCAAGATTTTAAAGTATTAATGGCTTTTAGTGGCTTTGCCTGGAATATGGGTCATGGCATGTGCTATATGGTGATTTCTCATGGTTCAGAATCAAGGGCAATGAATATTTCCTTGTATGCAACAACGGCATACAGTAATTTTTAAACACTGACTAATTTTTGTAGGTTCTGAAGGTTGCTTTGAAAGGTTTTGTATTATTGTAAATTATTTACATTTAACTATTTATTATCTAAATTACTATTTTCATAATGCTGAAAACAATGGCAAAAAAATTGACAAAATTGAGTCAGAAATATAGAAGTTTGGGTCAATTAAGTTACAAGGAAATAACTAAATGAATTAATTAATTTTCAAAAATAGAAAATAAATTATTTGCAGCTGTGGGCCATTACCAGATGGTGTTTTGAAAAAAAATCTCCTTTATGTGCATATTTGCTGGAAAATATGGTACATTTCAGATTGTTTTGGCTTGTGTATTTTTTAAATAGTATAGTGCTATAAATTAATTTTTAAAAATTCATATTTTTGGATGGATTTTAGTTTTAAAAAAGTATCAATATGGCATGCAAAAAGAAAAACAAATGCAATTGAGTCAATGATGATCAACTGCAGGCAGTTATTGCACTAGATATTATTAATATATTTCACCTGCATTGATTTCACCTGTTTCACTTAAAAAGCTTGGGCATTGAAAATTTATTTGTTGTAAGAAATTTTATTGTCTTGAATAGAAATTCATATCATCATTGAAAACAAATTGCAATGAATATCTTCAGCTTTGTAAATTAGTGGAATTTTTCTCTATAATTTCCATCTTTACAGTCTTTGCACGTTATAAAGGAAGGCCTTGTCATTGAACATTTAATTAGTTTCATTTCCTATGTTTATTGCTGTCTTAAATGTATGGATATTGGTTATTATTCATTAGACTCTAAACCATGCCACTGTAAATACATTTAGCTTGACATATGAATAAGCCTGCTCCCTGTTATGATTGTAGTTATAGGACATTAGAGATTAGTTTGAAGAAAATAGATAATTTACCATGGTGCTATTAAGTTATGATGTTACAGTGTGTATATAAAGTAAGGTTACTGATGTCTGTCTCAGTGCAAATTCTGATTCAAGGGAAACTCCTATTGAGATATTATTTTTTGAGTTATTAACAGCTACAAGTTGATTTTGCTTTTCATGTTATGTGATGGCGGGATGGCTTGATATTTTAGGGTATGACTTTGGGCAAAAAAACTGGTCTGGTTTTCCGTATGGTGAAGACTGACTGTAATCTGGATATTTGTGGTTTAGTGGTAACTAACGGAAATTACAAATTAATGTCAAATATATAACCAAACACACTGGCAGAGCCTTAATTTATATGTAGTTAGAGTAATTGAGAATATAAAATTAAATTAATTTTACTATTTTATGTATCAGCTAAAAGTTGAAAATCAGTGATTTCCCTTGCAGAAACTGTGATAACAATTGGAATTTCACCTGTAGAAATCAACCATTTCCCTCAGAGTTTCCCCTTTGACATATACATGTACTTGGATTCAATCTTGTTTTTCAATTTTCAAATCTTTATCTTTAAGTGCACTTTTCACAAAATTTTAAAATAGTTTCTCTTATTTACATAGAATGTGATGGGCAATTTGCCTGTTACTTCAGAATACAGTTAAATTCTGTGGCCCACTAATATACTTCCACTTAAACAGGTTTTCAAGATAACAGAATTAGTTTTCTAAGGACCTAATGATTGTTTACTTTCTACTTATCAGAGTTTTACTAGGATTTGCACTGTATTGTATAATATTTCTTTTGTTCAGATACCCTATAATCTTTACAAAAATGCTATGTGTGACTAGATTTTAATACATGTAGTCACTTTCATCACTGCTGAGTCATAGTGTGATGAAGAAAGTTTGTAGACATTTGGAAATTTCTAGAGTACAGTAAATTGAAGAAAGATTTGAAGAAGCACACATGCAATGAGATAGACAGTATAGTTTGTTTGAGTTTCTTAGATTGTGGAGTTTATTTATGGACAAATACTTACTTGAAGATGTAGAGTAAGAAATCTAAAATTCGCCAGGAATCTAAAATTCGCCACCTCTAAAACTTTAGTTAATTTTATGAAGAAAATGATGTTTTTGTCTAAAAATTAGTATTTTTCAGTTCAAAAAGTCTTAACTTACTATACAGTCAACAAATCTCACCAGAATTCATTTATTTTATTAGTATTTTCACATGTGGCGAATTTCAGATATGTGGCGAATTTTAGATTTCTTACTCTAATAATTTAGGATCTTGTGTTCACTTGTTTTGTTGAGTCATTCCATATATGTAACATGTATGTATTTAAATATAAAAAGTGTAAATAACAACATAAAACATTCCATATACCCATTTGAAAATGCATATATGTATAGGAGTATTTAAAGTCATTCTTAAATCGTAAAGTTGAGGGGTTAAACTTATTTCTCCACCAGATGTAATGCCAATATTATGCATGTTAAGTGCCTCATAATAACTATAAATATCAAAGAATTATTGCTGTTGTAAGCAGTGTGTGGTCAATGTAATGGAAATAATGTTATCATTGTGTTGAGTGAAATAGCCATTACATTATCCTCACTATTACATTCGAAGCAAATTGTAAACATTTTATTGTAATTTCACTTTTTCTAAGTGAAATAATTACCTTATCCTCAATACATTTGCTTTATGTTGGTGAGAGCAAACATCTATGACCAACCCAAAGATTTTAAAAAATATTATTGCAGGTACTCTCCTCTGTCCAAAATAAACATGAAGAATAAGAGGAAACTACAGGTAACCAACATAGTAGTCGTGAGGATAAATAAGTATTTAACTTGCAAAAAGTTAAATTACATTAAAATTTTTTTTTAATTTTCTTCAAATGTAATATGATAGTAATGGAAACTATTAGTGTACATAAACATGTATGTGGCATCTGACATCCAATTTACAACTGTTAGAGTAAGAAATCTAAAATTCGCCAGGAATCTAAAATTTGCCACCTCTAAAATCTTAGTTAATTTTATGAAGAAAATGATGATTTGTCTTAGAATTGGTATTTTTCAGTTCAGAAAGCTTTAATTTACTATACATTCAACAAATCTCATCTCAGTTGATTTATTCTATTAGTATTTCCACATGTGGCGAATTTCAGATATGTGGCGAATTTTAGACTTTTCTTACTCTATATTCTCTGCCTTCTCATTTATGTTTAGGTGTTTACATCTGTCATGCTGTGAGTTGTGATGCACAATTGCTGACATGGGATAAGGATTATCTCTTTTTATTCGAATTAGTGTTCCAATTTCATAGGAGTGGCCTTGTGGTTAGCAGGTTTAGCATCTAATTACAGACTGTCATCTCTGTGTGGGTTCCACTCCCACAAGTGGCAATGCTGAGAACCTGTCCTAATATGACCCTGGTTGTGGAATGGGACATAAAAACCAAACTTTGAATTTGTCAGTTAAATAGGAAATGTACTAGTACGGGTTATATACAAACATATTTTAACATTTTAATGTGGGAGGGATTATCTCCTTTTATTGATTTACTGATTCAAATAAGAAAAGTGTCAATGCTGTTTGTAACACGATGAAATTGCATATCGAGCATCAAAAGTGAGGGCGGCATATGCATGTGTGCAAACACTTAGGGTTTATAGAGGATTTTATTGTCAAACATGATATGCAATGCCTCAAAAGTAATTTGGGCTATTGGATTCTTGTAGATAACACCACTAAATATACCAAAAGTGAAATTTCAATATGATTGTCACCTTTAAGTGAAAATATTAACCCTCAAGACATCAGGAGTTATCCAACTAGATTTTACCAGTATCAGTAGAAGGAACATTTAGGTACTTTGACTACTGCCTTGATAAAACATTAAATCCCCAACTTAAGCTGGTACCTATATCCATTACTTTTGCATGATGTGGTGTGCTGTACCGTGTGAAGGAGTAAAATTTTGATTGACCATGTGTATATAAGATATGGCAAAGAAAATAAAAATGTAAATTAATGTGTTGTTATTTGGATTATTTTAACACAATAAACAACCTTCCTTTGTAAATCTCTTGTTGTTATTGGTGTATTATTATATTGGCTATCATTTCTTAAGAACATTCCTCTTGAAGTGCTGAGAAGAGCTTAAGTCCTGTGAGATATTGATTAAACCTGGGTAATCTTGTGCGTGTGGGATGACCCATTGACCATGATTGCTGTTGGCTTTGCATTGATGCTGAAGGTTACAAGTTTTAGTTCAGTAAAGACTCCTATTTCGGAAAATTCAGGCTATGTGTCATATTTAGTAAGGAAAGAAAAATCATTGCAGGTATGTTTTATATTTTTGAGATTTGACTTTGTCACCGGATCAGATGAATTAGTAAAATCCATGATTGTAATCCAAAATAACATTGTAGCATCCATGTATGGCTTTTCTCTATTGGACATACCATATTTTTTGTAATAAATGTCCCCTGCTTTATTATGCCCCTCCCCCAGCATTTTTACCCCACAGTGCTTAAGGGCTGTCGGGGTATTGTTTTCACCCATATTATCTGGATGGGTGGGAGTTCAGGCGGGCGGGCATCAGGAAAAATTTTGTCGGGCCTGTATCTCAGAAACCGTAAGGTATAAGAAGTTGATACTTGGTAGGAACATTAGATGGGGGGTGTAGGTGTGCAGCATCATGATGTGACCTTGATTTGATCATTGACCTTGCCGTAGGGACCTTGACCTAAAAAATCTTTTCTGGGCTACATCTTGGGAAGTTGATAATTGGTAGGGACATTGGTTAGGGGGTGTAGGTGTGCACTTTCCTGGCGTGACCTTGATTTGACCATTGACCTTGCCGTAGTGACCTTGATCTTAAAAATTTTGTCCGGGCTATATCTCTGAAACTGTAAAGTGTAGGAAGTTGATACTTGTTGGGATATTGCTGAGGGATTGTGCAACATCATGGTGTGATCTTGATTTGATCTTTGAACTTGCCGTAGTGACCATGAGTTTTAAAATCTTGTTCAGGCTATTTCTTGGATTCCGTAAGTCTGCCAAAGTGTGTTCACCTGCCATATTTGAAACATGTTTCTCTTATAAAAAAGATATATGGATTCCTGCAACTGATTATTATATGTACTTTTACATACTTGTGGTATTTCCATTGACAGCTATTCTCCAATTTATAAAATTTACAGCTTCATAATATTTAGTTTAACGCTGTCATTCTGCTATTGAATTGTTTTGTTTTTGCTTTTTCCGCCGTCCGATGTCCGGCGTCCGATGTCCGGCGTCACGCATGGTTTCCGCTCATTTAAAGGAAAAGTATTAGAGCTATTGTCACCAAATTTGGTATGCAGGCTTATTGGGTCAGTAGCTTGCTTGGGATTGCTTTTGGCTGTTGTACCTCTTTTGCTTACTGAGTAATACTTAAGTACAGCTATTTTCAGTACCCATTGGTTTCCGTGCATTTAAGCCAAAATAATTAAAGATATTTTACTACAATTTTGAATACAGGATTGTTATGTCCATAGCTCGCTTGGTATTGCATTTGGGACTGATAGCTTTGTCAGTACATGAGTAATAGCCATTTAGGTACTTCATTGTGTATTTTCAGTACTACTTTTGAGTAATTTGCTAATATCTCAGAAACCGTAAGAGATAGAGAGATTTCGACAGAATTTTTGACCCACAGGGTAGTAGAAAAGTATTCTATACAAAATTTTAAAAAATTTCAATTTTCGCCACTTTTGGCGGCCATCTTAATTTTTTGCGAAAAATGAAAGAATCTTAACATCTCGGAAACCGTAAGAGATAGAGCGATTTCGACACAATTTTTGACGTACAGGGTAGTAGAAGAGTATTCTGTGCAAAATTGAAAATTTTCAATTTTCGCCACTTTTGGCGGCCATCTTGAATTTTTGCGAAAAACGAAAAAATCTTAATATCTCAGAAACCGTAAGAGATAGAGCGATTTGGACAGAATTTTTGACCCGTAGGGTAGTAGGAAAGTAATATGTCCACCCCACTGGGGGTGGACATATTATTTTTGCTTTTTCTGCCGTCCGGTGTCCCACTTGGTTTCCAGACATTTTAGGCAACAGTTCTTATCCTATCTTTACCAAATTTGGCATGCAGGTTTATTGGGTTAATAGCTTGTATGGGATTGCTTTTGGTGATAATAGCTACTTTTGAGTAGCTCTTTGGTTTCCAGACATTTTAAGGAATGCTATTAAGCCTAGCTTTCTGAAATTTGGTATGGAGGTTCATTGGGTTAATAGCTTGTATGGGATTGCTTTTGGGGTGAATTGCTTCATAGATGAGTGAGTAATTAATTAAATAAATGATTAATTGGCTATTTTGAATACTGAAAAAGGCGGCTCCTCCCCAAAAATGGCGGCCATTTTGAATTTTCGAATTTTTGCCAAAACTGGCAAACCACAAATTTGCTTCTATCTCCTAAACCGTGCGAGATAGAGCGATTTCGTCGAAATTTTGGACCCACAGGGTATCTAAGGAATGTACTCTTTGCAATTTTCCAAAAATTTTCCCCTCCCCAAAAATGGCGGGAATTTTCGAATTTTTGCCAAGAATGGCAAAACACAATTTTATAGCGAAATACCCTTACCATTTCCTAACAGTAGCTATTTGTTGGAGCCATCCAACCCAATGGCCAACGCAGAGATGCGATTTTAAGGTTATGTAACAACCTTAACCAAGCCATTGGGTTACAGTAGTCCTCCCGCCAATTAGGTCACATGACCACATTGTTTACTTCATTATTTTTGTTGGCCATCATCAGTATGGACGTCTTTGGGAATTAGTAGAAGTTTCTCAAGGTTTTCATTTATTTTTTGAGATTTTACTGTGAATCTCACTTTATATTTTATATGTATATGGTACAGAACTGATTCATTTATTGAATCTTCGAAGGTATGCATTATATTATGCAAATAAAGGACTTTTTGGATGGCGACATCGAAAGTTCTATCATCTTCAACCTCGAGGAAATAAGTCTTCATAAAGAAGGTCCTACTGCAACAATAATATTATTATACAGCTTGCCAGTCGTTTGGTTCAGTTTACTGGACGTTGGAAGCTGTAATTTTGCAGCATACGTATATAGAAAGAATGTACTCTTTAATAACAGAAGCGATCTGGACGGCGCCATCTTAGATGAGAATGACAATTCGAGTGGCCGTTATTGCTGTTCACGTCGGCTTCTAATAGCCAGGCGTTGAAAGCAATTTTATCACAGTATGCATCCCAGTCGAATAGATTGTCGATGCTACCGAAGAAGGAATCTCCCTTGGGGGCAGCCATTAAGTTACCATGGACACGGCACCGTGGAGGAGTTTTGAATGCAGGAAAAGACTACTTCTTCGGAAAACTCTTCCGTCGAGGTCCAGTCGAAACATTCACCAGAGGAAATACCTGTGTGAAGTCATCCATGCACAATCGAGTATTCTATACCTCTCAGAAGGTCAGAATTCGGGTTGTCAGATGTCCGGGAGTGTCATTCATATCTACAAGGAGAGGCTTTTGATCAGTGGTTTTGCACAAGAATTTAGTACAATCGGGTTTCTATACCTCTCAAAAGGTTTAGAATTCAGGTTGTCAGGAGATGGTGATTATGATTCATATCATTACAAGGAATCTATTCCTTATTTTACTTTTGCTTGACTGTTATTGAGTGGCTAGGGTTTGATTTAACAGGCACAGTTTCTGTGAATGCTCCCTTGTTTGGTCACATTTACATTCCTTGGGTGAACAGCCAGCATTGAAATGTGGTTTTTATGTTGGGTTTCAAGGAGTTTTGAAGCCTCTGATGTTTTAAAGAGCAGCTATACAGGAAGAAGTTTTGCGTGGAATTCCTTACATACATTACTTTCCTGGACAGCTCCTTAGTTACAGCAGGTCTGCAGGAGGAACATGACCTTTCAGACATTTTGCAAACAAGGTCCCTGGTAGGGGACTGTAAGAGAGAAGAAGCGTGTATATTCTCACTCCTTCAGTTCAGGTCATATTTAGAGGATCCTAGGGATCACTATGATATGTTATAGACTTCAATATGCTTTGGACTGGGTGCAATGATGTTTGCATTTCTAGTCCAGTCAACCAGTTGGTGTCCAAATCTTCTTGTTGCAGTTTGCCCATGTCTAAGAACATGTGACTCAACAGGAGGGATGTAAATTAGAATGTCTTTAGCAAATCTACAATGCATTTTTCACTCCTAATGATGTTCTCTTGCTGGACATATTAGATGTTCAGAGGATTTTCATCTAGTGTTTTCATGGAAATAACAAGGATTAGTAACTCTAGAGGTGAGCATGCTTCTAGTTTCTGGTCTAATAAACCATGGAATAGAGTTACAAGTGCCTCCTACTCCTCAGCTAGTTAAAAGGGGAGTGGATCTTACTTATACAGGCCTATGGAAGCAGGGATGATAGCTGGCTTCCTGTGGTTTCAAGGAACCTTTCTCCAGTTTGGTACTATACAAGTCCTGGGAAAGGAAAATATTCAGCCAGACTTTTTAGAAGTGAGGTTGGCAGAAGTTAAAAAAAAAAAAAAAAAAACGGGAGAAACAGCAATTTTGATAAAAGCTGTTTATGAAATGATCGACAAAAGGGCGATATCACCAGTCACATCGCTGGAAGTTTACAGTTACAGTCTATTTCTTGGGGTTAGTGAAGAAGAAATGACTGTCAGTATACTTAAGGTCAGGTAAACAAGCTTTGCATGTACCTTACTCAATATGAATTGTTTTAAGATTTGGAATTCGTCTATATAACATCAGTGGATGACGCCACTTGACCTTTATGGGTACACACTCTTCACCGGTAGACTCGGCTAACTAAAGTATCTTCGCCTCATTGGAGGCTACAGATTCTACCAGTTCATTGCCTTAACCTGCAATATGGCTACAGTTCCTCTCCAGTTCACCAAGGTAGCAAAATAGGTGAAGCTGATGGCTCGTGCAGAAATCAATTTATTGTTACAATTCGACCTCAGGGTAGGTCTAGTCTTCTCAATTCAAAGAAAATTGATTGAAAGATGGTTACCATGTTGGAAGTTCTCACTTATCTCCAGGGAAGCTCATGTCACTTTGAAAGCATGGTTTCAATGGAGAAGACTATACCATTGGGTTTTCTGCACATGAAGTCATTCCAATGGTATCTGGAAACACTGCTGATATCTTCAGTCTCTGGATATCTTTGGTTCAGGGATCATCTTCAGTGGTGGACCAGTAGTTCAATTTTGAAGTAGGACTCACCACTCCTTCAGGAGCACAGTTTCTTTCCTTTCGCTGAAGCTTCCCTAATGGGTTGGGATGCTTTCTTGAGTCATCCACAGCCATTGGTCTGTGGAATCAGGAAGAGTCAAGACTTCTCATAACATAACATTATACAGCTGGAAGCTATGTTGTTACCTTAAAATGATTCAGAAGTCAGCTTCTGAGTTGAAATCAGTTGATTTTCACAGACAATTCTTTAGTGGTTGCCTGTGTGAACAGCCAGGGAGGCTTCCACTCACGGAATAGGTACCTTCATCTGTAGAATCATGATTCAGTCCAATGTCAGAATGATTCAGATTCAGGGAAGTACATCCCAGGGAATCCACATGTTCTGGCAGATTCCTTGTCTAGGAAGATAAGTTATTTCAGACCAAAGGGGCTATGAATCGTCAGGTTTTCAATCAAATTAGACATTGCTGCCATCGATCAGTGGTTGATGTGTTTGCAACAAGATGAATCACAAGTTTCCTATGTAGCTCTGCTGTCAGGCTCTGGAAACAGGTGCTTCAACATCTCTTGTGAAGGTCTGGACAGACATGTGTTTTTGCCCAGGGTCTTGGTCCTGCAGGTGTTGTAACATGTATACCCGGTATGTCTCATGTCCCAGACAATCAGTCTTGGGAAACAGATGCATTGAACATCTCTGGGGAGGGTCTGGTCAGTTATGTCCAGTGGCCCTCATCCCTCAGGTGATTCAACAGATAGCCACCTACAGGTGCAGAATCATCATGATTGGGTGGCCAGGGATTGTTTAGTTTTGGGATCTGATGAATCTGTCCACAAAACTTCTTCTAAGACTTTCCTTGGGGGGTAAATCTGTTGACTCAACCATTCAGCAACAGACTTCACAACAATCTAGTTTACTTGAATCTTCATGTTTGGCATCTGGAAGTCAGGCATGGAGATTATGGTAGATCCCCAGAGGAAGTGGTGAAACAATGAAGGAGCACTCCTCAAGGAGAATCTGGGAATCAATTGTTCTTTTTGGGAAGTGGTGTGAAGAGAGCCAGGTACCATTCCACATGGAGCAAATGTCCTGAAATTCTAGTTTAGGGAAACATCCTAATACCATCCATTATTGTGGGTTATAGAACAGCAATTGCGGATGGTTTGGGGCCAAACGGGTCAAGAAGTATCTAAAGGTTGAGATAATAAGACACTAACAACTTTTAGTAAGAGACAAACCAATGTTGGATTTTGTCATTGGTCCTACATGCTCTTATCAGACAACCTTTGATCTTGTGAGGAAGGTTTTCTTGAAGTTATTTCTTTTCAAGACAGTCTTTGGTCTTGGCTTCAGGTAAAGTAGTGTCATTCATGTTTGGACCCTTCCTTTAGTTATAGGGAGAATGGGTCACAAGTAACTTTGGCCCATTGACTGCCTTTTTGGCCATGAACCAGTTGGCTTCAGATGGCCTACTGCATTTACTGCAACTGAGTCGGTGGTCTTTGTGGACTACAGAGTCATGGTAAAGGAGTGACATTAATGCTTGGACATATTCTTCCTTTAGTTATAAGGAGAATTGATCACGAGTAACTCTGGCCCATCAATTGCCAGATCCAGTTTGCTTTGGATGGGCCTACTGCAATTAAGCCTGTGGTCATGCCAGCTCTTAGCCTCTTTGGACAACAGTTTCACTCAATGTGGGTCTGTTTGTCCTGTTAGGGTTTTGGTAATCAAAAGGTTTGGGATAGAACAAAATCTTTTGTTTTTACTGCCATTAAGAAAGTTTCTCAATAAGACTTATCTTTTGGCACCTATTTCATCTTGATTGAGTCAAGATTGAGTCATGGAAACTATTGATGTATGTTTTTGATTACATCTTTAGTTTTTATAGGTGATTTCCTTACATAGTTTCTTGATACATGTTATTGGAAATTCCATTGTATGTATACCAATTTCTGTCTTAGAAACCTCTGTTGTCATAGGGTCAGATTTGAAATTGGGTCCTACAGTTGCAGTTACAGTTTTGTTACTTTATGAGTATGTGTTTCATACTTATATTGGTACATTTGCAGTTTGTGGCTGGTATGTCTGCAATGCTGGATGTATTTGTAGTTAGATATCAGTGTTGCCTAAATCTGACTTGGGAAGGATTTGGCATAATGCTGATGACACTTACAGGTTGGTTTGACCTTGTTTTGGGGTCGGATGTTACAATGTAGATGGGCTATCTATTTATGACATCCTTTTGCAACACCAACATTGTCAGCAGTTGTGAGAACTACAGCTACATACTGCCATTTTTTGGAGTTGTATGTTGTGAATATTTGGAAGTTATATGTTCGTTAATGCATGTAATTCCATTATGAAGTTCTCATGTTGTCTAGTTGTAGGTTAGGTAGTGGTTTTCTTAAAAAGAATTCCCTCCATCCTACAAGGCTGAATTCAGCTACTGTTAGGAAATGGTAAGGGTATTTCGGTATAAAATTGAAAAATTTAATAGTAATTTAAATTTTTATTAGAAATACTTACCATTTCCTAACACTCAAATTTCCCTCCCGCCTCCCCGCAAGTCATTCTTTTACTTGCAACAAAAATAATGAAGTAAACAATGTGGTCATGTGACCTAATTAGCGGGAGGACGGACTACTGTAACCCAATGGCTTGATTAAGGTTGTTACATAACCTTAAAATCGCATCTCTGTGTTGGCCATTGGGTTGGATGGCTCCAACAAATAGCTACTGTTAGGAAATGGTAAGTATTTCTAATAAAAATTTAAATTACTATTAAATTTTTCAAATTTGCTTCTATCTCCTTAACCGTGCGAGATAGAGCGACTTCGTCGAAATTTTCGACCCACAGGGTATCTGAGAATTCTACTCTTGCCAATTTTAAAAAAATTTTCCCCTCCCCAAAAATGGCGGCCATTTTGAATTTTAGAATTTTTGCCAAAAATGGCAAAACACAAATTTGCTTCTATCTCCTTAACTGTGTGAGATAGAGCGATTTCGTCAAAATTTTCAACCCACAGGGTATCTAAGTAGTGTACTCTTTGCAATTTTCAAAAAATTTTCCCCTCCCCAAAAATGGCGGCCATTTTGAATTTTCGAATTTTTGCCAAAAATGGCAAAACACAAATTTGCTTCTATCTCCTGAACCGTGCGAGATAGAGCGATTTCGTCGAAATTTTCGACCCACAGGGTATCTAAGGAATGTAATCTTTTCAATTTTCAAAAAATTTTCCCCTCCCCAAAAATGGCGGCCATTTTGAATTTTCGAATTTTTACCAACAATGGCAAAACACAAACTGGCCTTAACCGTGCAAAATAGAGTTATTTCGTTGAAATTTTCGACCCATAGGGTATCTTAAGAAATGTACTCTTGGCAATTTTCAAAACATTTTCCTTTTCCCAAAAATGGCGGCCATTTTGAATTTTCAAATTTTTGCCAAAAACAGGAATTTGCTTCTATCTTCTTAACCGTGCAAGATAGAGTGATTTCATCAAAATTTTCAACCCAACCAATGCAAAAAGGCATGAAGCTGAAATAATTTACATCTACACTAATAAATATTTAAGCATCATTGATATATTTTACAAATGAAACAGGGTCTTGTAAGACTACTGTACAATTTGGGCAAGGTTCATGGGGTGGACATTACACATGATAATGTGTGTTCTTCTATGCTATCCTGTTTCTATTCGCATCTACTATCAACAGGGTGTCCTATTTCTAGTTATTTATTTAACTTAATATTTTTATTCCTGGTCAATTCATTATAAAGTCATTTGGTTAAGACTACTTTGAAAATACCTTCTTACTCCAATTTTTCATTTGTAGTACATTGTAAGACTCTCTATATTGACAAGAGCACACTCCTAATCCTATAATCTTGGTGTTCAGGTAACAAACTTGCCACAGTAGAATTAGGGTTTTAGATTATTCTTAACAAACCAGTCAATGTTTTAAGAAAAACAAGGCCACTGCCGCAGCGGTTATCTCCCGCCTTAGAATCAGTAATAATGGAGAACTAAAGGAGACATAAGGCCTTTGTAGTAAGATAACCCCACTTGACATTGAAGAAGGTAAAAGTCAGCAATTGGAAAATAGTCTCAGGCCTTGACTTCATATAAGTCGTTTTCACTTTTGGAACTCCAAGTAGCAATGATAAGGGATATAAGGCCTTTTTAATAAGATAATCCCATTTAATATGTGATATGACGGCCATTTTGTTTTTGAAACTAGGCTGAATTACTATCAGGCTAACTTTCCTAGCCATATATATTTTGCACATATTTGCTGAACCTAGCTGCAATATTTCAAGTTTTAGAGCGTCTTAATGATTTTTAAATAATTGGCTATGGCGGCCATTTTGTTTTTCAAAATAAGGCCAAAATTTTTTTCAGGCAAAACATTTGAAGGCCAGAACGTTTGATGGTCTGTCTTTATATTCTGAAGCCATATCACCAATAATAAGGGAGAAATAAGGATGTTTTAGTGTGATGACCTCATTTAACCTTGAAGCAGGGGTCAAAGGTCAAATTGGAAAAGATTCCCAGGCCAGGACTTCCTACAAGTTCTTTTCACATTCTGAACCTCTAGGAGCAATATATGGGGAGATATAAGGCCTTTTTAATAGGATAACCCTGTTTGACATTAAACGTGATATGGCGGCCATTTTTTTTGCTGAACTAGGCCAAAATTACTATCAGGCTAGCTTTTCTAGCCATATAGCTTTTGTGCAAATTTGATGAAGCTAGCTGGAATATTTCAAGATTTAGAGCACCTTTACGATTTTCAAACAATTAGCTATGGCGGCCATTTTGTTTTTCCAAATGAGGCTAAAATTTTGCAGAGACAGGTTTTCATAGCCATAAACATTCCCTGCAAATTTGGTGAAAATATCTTTATAAATGAATGAGATATTAAGGTTTATGCAAAAACATGACGGACGGACAGATGGACGCATGGACGGACGCACATACGGAAGGCATTTTATAATCTCCCGACAACGGCCTTCGGCCGCAGGTGGGAGATAAAAACATGATTACTAGGTATTTGCTTCTGATAGTCAATTCTTCACCGGACTACTCTAACTTGTTCTGGTGATAAGTGTGGCCCATATCATACATGCACTCCAGCCCCTCCCCTGTCTCAATAAAACAGGACTTAGACATAAGACGTTTCTTTTAAACTCGGGCTAAGTCAGAGAGTTTCACTAACCTGCTAAGTCTAAGTTTGGGCTAAGTCTATCTGGAAGTGGGCTAAACTTTTGTAAACAAAGACGTAAATATGGCCGCCATAAATTTTTCTCACTTCGAAATTTGAAATGCCTGGCAATAAAGAATAAATATATAGGACAGCTTTACTGGACATGTTTATGTGGTTACAAGGTTTTCCACTCAAAACCAACATTTTACCAAAGATAAAATAAATTAAACAAGGGATCTCTGTCACCAGTAAAATATTTTGACTAGAAATAAAGCTTCATATGACATAGAAAACCACTGTGGTTATTTGAAATCTTGATCTTTGCTGAGTTACCATTTGTGAAGTCCTAGACTTAGCTGAGACAAAAGGTTTTAGACTTAAGTCCCTGATATAGCCTAAGTCCAGGCTAAGTCTAGAGCCCTTTGTTAAACCGGTCCCAGATTCATCAGTACATTTTAAAGGATACATAATCATGTTGGGACCAATACAGAGACTTGGTTAAATCTAGCATAAAAAGGAGATTAGCATGCTATCAGTAAACTGTTAAAAAAATGATAAAGTCAGCCATGCTTTCTTCAGATTAAGTATCTATACTTTCAAATATAGCATGTAAAAACATTCATAGGTTCATGGACATTGCCTTGATAAACTCCCCTTCATATAAGAGTGCTAAAAAACAAGAGCCCATTTCAGTAGCACTATGAGAAGGCCAAAGTTTCTGAGCTGTTTTTCGTACAGCAGGTTTTCCTCTATTTGCATGTTGTGACGTTAAAAAAGTGGAAACTAGACAAAGTAAAAAACACCACCACAGCTACATTCACACTTTCCCAGTAGGTGACCATGCCAATGTAACTAAAAATCATCTAAAAAGTCTGTCTCCATGCCACATTCCATATATGGATAATGAAAAAGAGACTTCGATAAGTTTAACTTTAAAAATATTATGCCATCTGTCAACTATTAATCACATGCAAAAACTAATAAATTCTGCTTGATCAGTGTTTGATCACATTAAATATCTATACCTTTGTGTATAGAATATTAAAAAAGAAGCATTTGCAATAATAGATTCATGTGACATTGTATTGATAAACTTTACCTGATATAAGAGTGATAAAAATAGAGGCAGTTTCAGCGGCAATATGATAAGGCAACAAAAATGTACATTTTTTCTCTGTGCCCATTTTTTGATACAGTAGTTTTCTCTTCCATTTTAACATATTGTCCAGTTGAGGTGTAAATAGATACTAAACTATCAGTAATACCCCATTTCCCAATAGACCACCCCAGTGTATCTTCTTTCACAAAGCTGAAAACATCTTGCCAGACATTTGAAACTGAACAAAACTTTTGAGATTCAAACCCTAAATGAGGTGGTTGTGATAATTTTTTTCACATTTCTGTGTATGGGTACTTTTATAGAGAGATGTGATCTGTTTCCATTGTGACATTACAACTGTATATTAGAAAAACATGACACTTTCACCCATTTTCTTGCCTTGTTAGGCATGTCCTGTTCAATCATGGATGATACAAGATTGTAAAATAATCAGGGCAACCTTTGTTTTGAATACTGAAAATGAATGGATCAAACACATTACACACAATGATGTGATATGGAGCCATAATTTAAAGGCTCATTTCCATGTGGAGGATACCTTGGACAACTTATCGGAGAAGCATTCATTGGGGTGGGGTGGGGGTCATAAAACACCATAAATATGCAAAAGCCACCGTTACTATTTGTGAGACCAGATTTATCATTTAATTAACAGCATATGTTTTATTACTGTTCTATCTTGAAGACAATGAGTTTGTTTACTTGCATTCAATGATTTACATTATGTTGTTATTTACATACATTAAGGTCACATAGACCTTGAAGTAAACAGCAAGACAATGGCCAGCCTCCCCACTCTTTTTGAGTGGTGTTCTTGATAACTGATAATAGAGTGCATCAGAATAATAGCAGTATGATTATAATACATTTGCATATTCACATAATTAACATATGAGTGTTGGTGAATGCATCTGATTATTCCAGGCTATATATTGTAAGTGTATAATTTTTTGTCAGTGTAAAGCATTTCAAACCACTTCTCTATTACTGAGTGATGAGACAGTGACAAATGTTTCACTTCATGCCTTGTATATGTGGTCTTGTCAGTAGGCCCTGTATTTCAAATGTATTTCCATATGGAATGATAATCTCCAAGACTTTCTATATGTTGTCAGGTGTGTATTGACTTGTGTAAAAATGCACAAATTTGCAGTATTTTCACGTTCAAGGTTCATTTATGTTGGCTTACAATCAAAAGGTTTCACAAATTTGGAGATACTGTACTTTTAAAATTAAAAGAAAGTTGAAACCTATTTCAGGAGGACAGAGATATATATCCAATTTGTACATACTGTTGTATTTCAACTTTGTCAATTAACGATAAGAAAAAAAATGTCTGAAAGCACTTACCAAGAGGGCTTTAGTGGCTTGACACAGTAGCAAAAGAAAAAACTGGCCTCATAGCTCTGTAGGTCAGGCTTTGACTCTGAGTCAACTAAAAGTGCCTCTATATCAAGAAATGAACTATTTGGAACTCGAAACTCTATTCTGATCAAATATGTGACAAAAAATTTAAGCCTCAAATGTGTATATTCATCGATCTTCATCACTTTTCTCTCAGGAAAGAACCCACACAAATGCTACACTCAACGAAAAGGACATTTCCCCCTCCCCCCCAAAAAAAATCTTTATTTAATTACCTGCATTTTTATCTCCCGCCGGCCGGGCGGGAGATTATAAAACGCATTCCGTGCGTGTTTGCGTGTGTTCGTGTGTTATGGAGTGTGTGTCACGCTTTTATAAAGGGCTGTACATCACACTGGTTGTTTCTCCTTGGCCTTTCCAATGTTTTTTATGACCTTATTGCTTATGTCCTTTCATTTGATGCTGTTATTTCACACCTAGGACCATAGCTAAGTGAGTAATAGCAATGGTGGCTACTTTGAGTAAAGTGCTCATAACTCCAAAACGACTGCATTTAGAGTGTTTCTGTAAAATACGTTGTTCAGCTACTTTCTCCATGCCTACAAGATGGTACCATTTTTAGGGTTCTATCTTCATACCTAAGTGAGTAATAGCTATTTTCTGTTATTAACAATGAGCAAAATGAGTAAATTGATTTTGTCTTTGTAACTGTTACTTACAATATTGGCCTGAAATATGTTGTTCAACAACTCCTTCATGTACTATATCGTGGTGAGATGTCCAAGGTGTAGCACCATAGCTAACTGAGTAATAGCTATACTAAGTTTAACATTTGACCATTGAGCAAGTCACTTATAACTCAAAAACTATTGAATATAGAGGATTTTTGTCGAATATGTTGTTCACCTATCTTTTGGATATACTGTATTGTGCATTTTCACAGCTGTAACTCCATAGCTAACTGAGTAATAGCTACTTTGATTATAACCATAATGAGTAAATGGCTTATATCTTCAAAATTATTGCAGCTAC
Organism: Sabellastarte sp. h YS-2021; assembly: GCA_964017235.1. Lineage (NCBI taxonomy): Eukaryota > Metazoa > Annelida > Polychaeta > Sabellida > Sabellidae > Sabellastarte > Sabellastarte sp. h YS-2021. The sequence continues at coordinate 105,275,197 of OZ024932.1, read as the reverse complement.
ACAATTTTGTTCCAATATGTTGTTCAGCTACTATCTCCACAGCTACAACATGGTCACTAGTTTGGAAGTGTATCTCCATAGCTAAGTGAGTAATAGCTACTTTGTCAATTTTTAATGATAACCATAATGAGTAAATGCCTTATATCTTCAAAAGTATTGCAGCTACACAATTTCTCTCAAATAAGTTGTTCATCTACTTTTTTGTGAACTGTAGCATATTTAAGTTTCACAACTGTTGCTCAATGTACAAGTGAGTAATGGCTACTTTATTGCTACTTTTGGTGAAAATGTGAAAAATGACAAATATCTCGCAAACCGTAATAGCTACTTTGTCAATTTTTAATGATAACCATAATGAGTCAATGCCTTATATCTTCAAAAGTATTGCAGCTACACAATTTCTCTCAAATAAGTTGTTCATCTACTTTTTAAGTCATTCACCTACTTTTGGGAGAACTTTCACTTGGTGAAGTTTCACACCCATAGCTAATTACTCACCTACTCAAAATGAGTAAATGCGAATTATCGCTAAAAGTATTGCAGATAGCCAATTTTTCTCAAATAACTCATTCACCTACTTCTGGGAGAACTTTCACTTGGTGAAGTTTCACACCCATAGCTAATTACTCACCTACTCAAAATGAGTAAATGCGAATTATCTCTAAAAGTATTGCAGATAGCCAATTTTTCTCAAATAACTCATTCACCTACTTTTGGAAGAGCTTTCACTTGGTGAAGTTTCATACCCGTGGATAATTACTCACCTACTCAAAATGAGTAAATGCGAATTATCTCTAAAAGTATTGCAGATAGCCAATTTTTCTGAAATAACTCATTCACCTACTTTTGGGAGAGCTTTCACTTGGTGAAGTTTCACACCCATAGCTAATTACTCACCTACTCAAAATGAGTAAATGCGAATTATCTCTAAAAGTATTGCAGATAGCCAATTTTTCTCAAATAACTCATTCATCTACTTTTGGGAGAGCTTTCACATGGTGAAGTTTCAGACCTATAGCTAATTACTCACCTACTGAAAATGAGTAAATGCGAATTATCGCTAAAAGTATTGCAGATAGCCAATTTTTCTCAAATAACTCGTTCACCTACTTTTGGAAGAGCTTTCACATGGTGAAGTTTCAGACCCATAGCTAATTACTCACCTACTGAAAATGAGTAAATGCGAATTATCTCTAAAGTATTGCAGATGGCCAATTTTTCTCAAATAACTCATTCACCTACTTTTGGGAGAGCTTTCACTTGGTGAAGTTTCACACCCATAGCTAATTACTCACCTACTCAAAATGAGTAAATGCGAATTATCTCTGAAAAGTATTGCAGATAGCCAATTTTTTCTCAAATAACTCATTCACCTACTTTTGCAAGGGCCTTCACATAGTGAAGTTTCAGACCCATAGCTAATTACTCGCCTACTGAAAATGAGTATATGCGAATTATCTCTAGAAATATTGCAGATGGCCAATTTTTCTCAAATAACTCATTCACCTACTTTTGGGAGAGCTTCAAACCAACCTGTGGAAAAGCACAGGGTAAGGGTAAGACCTTGGGCCCCTTCTTTGAGTTGGAATGAAGATATCCAAACCTTTTTAGTGCATATCTTACATGTACATAACTGCGGAATATGTACATTCAGTGGCTCTAACTCTGGAATGTGGCCATTCGATGGCCAAATCATTGAATGGGTATATGCTATGATTTGCCATTGAATGTGTACATTCAGTTGCCAGAACTATTGAATGTATACATTCCATGCTGTGAGTAATGGAATGTATAAATGACTTTGTGACAAAAGAAAGACAATGTACAAAAAAAACATTTTATTAGTACATTAAAACATTAAAAACAACTATGAAATGTAAATTTTTAGTAAATAGCACAAACATATTGATCAAGTACATCGTTTTGATATTTCAAAAATGTTCCTGTCATTAACCATTATTACTTTGACTGATTTCCTTTTTATCTTTCAACCATTTCATTAGTACTAAACCACAAAGAGAAACTTATGAAATGCACAACATTACTTAATACAGCTATTGCTGAAGCCCATGATAATTAGATTTATTATTATTCTTCATTATTTAGTATACGCAGGGAATCTTTTCATGTTATTGGATTTCATCTTAAAGTTAATATGATTGTCCTGAACAATACATTTCTAATTTCAATAACAAACATCTTTGATGTGTACGCAACAGATTCTTCTTTTTACAAGTTTCATTCTCTATTGCTAATTGCCTTTTATTGTAATTTGCTTTTACTGACGATATTTAATTGTATCGTGTATAGAACCTGCAAAACATTGATAGTGTCAACAATTATTTATTTGTGACATAACATTTCAAACTAATTATAACATAACGAAACTGTAAATGTTGCTTGTACATTAAATCAATCGTTCTATCAATATTAAATGATTACTGTGTAATATTAAGAAAATACATACATACACATCTATATAGATATAGAGAAGAAAATAAATTGGTGGTCACTGTAGTAAAGCGGCATTTGACTTGTTGTTAATTTTAAACTTTCGGTTGCAAACACAAGGTCAAGAATACCACCACATATATGACTTGGTTCACTTATGTATTGCTTCAAAGAATACCTCTGCAAAAGTGATGTAGCTTTATTAAGATTATATAAATCAAAGTTAAAGTCACCACAAATGATTATCTCATACATATCTTCTTTCAATTGCACTATAAGCTTTTCAACTTCTTCAACTAATTATAACATAACGAAACTGTAAATGTTGCTTGTACATTAAATCAATCGTTCTATCAATATTAAATGATTACTGTGTAATATTAAGAAAATACATACATACACATCTATATAGATATAGAGAAGAAAATAAATTGGTGGTCACTGTAGTAAAGCGGCATTTGACTTGTTGTTAATTTTAAACTTTCGGTTGCAAACACAAGGTCAAGAATACCACCACATATATGACTTGGTTCACTTATGTATTGCTTCAAAGAATACCTCTGCAAAAGTGATGTAGCTTTATTAAGATTATATAAATCAAAGTTAAAGTCACCACAAATGATTATCTCATACATATCTTCTTTCAATTGCACTATAAGCTTTTCAACTTCTTCCAAAAAAGTTTTTATGCTGTCTTTAGGAGATCTGTAAACAGTCTCTAGAGCAAAGATTACTTCATTCGCTTCGATTATCACACATGTACATTCTATGTTAATTGCATGGAAATTTCTTCTCACAACATTTGGTGTCCCGTTTGACATAAATACCTGTACCATGAACTGACTTACTACACATTAATATGTAATTATCCATTTCAAATTTCTTATGTGACGCTATTTTAGAAATATGTGTTTCCGTTAAACATATAGCATCTAACAGTTTAACTGATGGATCACTCTTTAAATCTTGCAGATGCATTTTCAGAGATCTTATATTTAGGCAACCCAAAAGAAAGGCATTTTCCCTTGCTATTTTTTTCAATTGGAGAAATCCATTGTAATTTAGATTCAGCTTCCATCCGTTTCATTTCTTCAAGAGCACCTGCGTTTACTTTTATATGGCTTGGGTTAAAATTGCAGATTTTTATTCCCCTACTTGTTTTGGCTCTACTTAGCATAGTGTAAATTAGTCCTTGAGGAACACATTTCAAGTTTGATGGTTTCATCATATCTGCGACCATTTCGCTGTATGTACTACCCTGTGCTTTGTGTGTTGTTAATCCCCATGCTAGGTCAAATATGTTGTTCACCTACTTTTTGATGTAGTGCGGCGGGAGATCATACCATGGCAGTGGTCTTGTTTTTATATATACCGGCTGTATGGCTTCACACAACTACAACAAGTAACTAAAGTAGTGAACCTTCCAGACATAATATGAAAAAACAAAACTTCACTTTGAGATACATCTAGGATCCTAAAATCGTACAGTACTCATCCGCATTATAGCTATTTGTTGAATCTGTCCAACTATTAAATATTACATTTCCCCATTGTGCATGTTATGCATACATTGGTTACCTGTTCATGCTATATGGGTGGACACAAAGATAAACAGTCATCATAGATTTGTACATTTTAGTGGCATGAAACAAAGTGGCACAAACTAATGAACAAATTTCAAGCTTTGTTTAATTTTATGTATTGGATGCATCTGATGGATACTGGTTTTGTGTTGCCCAAGCTGCCACGCGAAGAGAGATTTTCGATGTTAACGCCCTCAGTGGAAAACTAGACCAGCTAGCTTTACCAAATTTGAAAATCTTTGTTGTGAGGTAGGCTTCTATGCAACTGAAATTAGCCTCATTCTGAAAAATAAGATGGTCATCCTGGGCAAATCTTTGAAAATTATATACCTTTTGCTGCTGAGAGATATCCATAACTAGAAGGTTTAATCTCTTCGTAGGTGCTATGTATAACAAACATATATGCCCTGTACAAGCATGTGGACATTTTACCTTGAAGCTCTTCATTCAAGGTCATCCAAAGAGGCCTAAGTACCCCACACAGCAAAGTGCCTATATCTCCCTTATTTAAAGTCCTAGAGGTTTGGCATGTGAAGCCAATCTACAGGAAATCATGGGCTGGGAATCTTCTGATGTGGTTACATTCGACCTTGAACTCCTCATTCAAGGTCAAACGAGAATAGTCATGATTGAAAAAGTGCTTATAACTCACTTATTATTGGTCCTAGAATTTTGGGATATGACACCAACCTGTAATTAGAAATAATGGGCTGGGATTCTTCTGATGTGGTTAGATTTTACCTTGGGCCTCTCCTTTAAGGCCAAACAAGGGAAGAACTTAAAAAAAATGCTTATAACTCATTTATTGGTCCTAGAGGTTTGCAATGCGAAACCAACTTGTAGGTAATCATGGGCCTGTAATCTTTTGATGTGGTTAGATTTAACCTTGGGCCCCTCCTTCAAGGTCAGACAAAGGTACCGAAACTTAAAATTGGTTATAACTGGCTTATTATTGGTCCTAGAGATTTGGGATTGTAAACCAATGTATAGGAAATCATGCCGTGGGAATCTTCTGACGTCAGATTTGACATTGGGCACCCTCCTTCAAGGTCGGAGGGTAGCCAAACGTAAAAGTGCATATGATTTGCTTATTATTGTCTTACAGTGTTGGGATGTAAAACTAGCCTACAGGAAAACATGGGCTGAGACTTCTGATGTGGTCATGTTTGACAGTGGGCCCTCTTTCAAGTTCAACAGAGGGTAGCCAAATTTAAAAGTGCTTATAATTTATTTATTATTAGTCTTACAGATTTGGATGTCAAACCAACCTAAGGAAATCATGGGCTGGGAATCTTTTGATTTGGTCAGATACAGCCTTGGGCCACCTCTTTCAAGGTCAAATGATTGTAGCCAAACTTAAAATTACTTATAATAACTGAATTGTTCCTAGGGGTTTGGAATGTGAAACTAACTACTAGGAAATTATGGACTAGGAATCTTCTGATGTGGTCAGATTTTAGTTGTGCCTATCCTTCAAGGTCAAACGAAGGTACTCAAACTTAAAAGTACTTATAACTCGCTTATTTTTGCTCCTAGAGGTTTGGGATGTGAAAGCAACCGTATAGGAAATCATGGGCTGGGAATCTTCTGCTGAGGTCCCATTTGACCTTGGGTCCCTCCTTCAAGGTCAAGTAAGGGTAGCCAAGCTTAAAAGTGCTTATAGCTTGCTTATTATTGCTTCTAGGGGCTTGGGATGTGAAACCAATCTATTGAAAATCATGGACTTGGAATCTCCTGATATGGTTGGATTTGAGCTTGGACGCCACCTGCAAGGTCAATTGAGGATAACCAAACTTAAAAGTGCTTATAACTCGCTTATATTGCTCCTAGAGGACTGGGATGTGAAACCAACCTGTAGGAAACCATGAACTAGGAATCTTCTGATGTACTGCTTACTGATTTCAGTGAGTTGTTTTTCTAGTAGATACAATTTGTATCATTTCTCTGATGTGCTAGGTCTAGTTACTCAGCCCTTAAGGGCTGCTCAGGGTAGTGTTTTTACCCATGTTGTGTGGGTGGGCGGGTGGTGGGAAAAAGTTTATCCGGGCTGTATCTCAGAAACCTTAAGGTGTAGGAAGTCGATACTTGATAGGGACATTGGTTGGAGGGTGTAGGTGTGCAACGTCATGGTGTGACCATGATTTGACCTTTGACCTTGTCATAGTGACCTTGAGTTTGAAAATCTTGTCTGGGCTATATTTCAGAAACTATAAGGTGCAGAAGTTGATACTTGGTGGGGACATTGGTTAGGGGGTACAGGTGTGCCATGTCATTGTGCCACCTTGATTTGACTTTTGACCTTGCTGTAGTGACCTTTACCTATAAACTCTTTGCCATGTTATATCTCTGAAACGTAAGGTGTAGGAAGTTGGTACTTTGTATGGACATTGGTTAGGGGTTGTAGGTGCTTAACGTCATGGCGTGATCTTAATTTGACCTATAAAATCTTGTCCAGGCTATATCTTGGGAATCGTAAGGTGTAGGAAGTTGATACTTGGTAAGGACATTGCTTAGGAAATGTAGGTGTTCAGTGTCATTGTGTGACCTTGATTTGACCTTTGACCTTGCCGTAGTGACCTTGAATTTAAAATCTTGTCCGGGCTATATCTCTGAAACCGTGAAGTGTAGGAAGCTGATTATTATTAACTTGGTTGGGACATTAGTTATGGGGGTTGTAGGTGCGCAACATCATGGTGTGATCTTGATTTGACCTTTGACCTTGTCGTAGTGACTATGAGTTTTAAAACTTGTTGGGGCTATTTCTTGGATTCCCTAAGGTGTAGAAGGTGGACACTTGATAGGGACATTAGTCAGGGGGTGTAGGTGTGCATCATGGTGTGACTTTTAACTTTGGCTCTGCCAAAGAGTGTTCACTGCCATCTTTGAGACTTCTTTCCCTCATGACAAAGATAATTGCTTATAAGCACTTTTACATAATTGTGCTATTTCCATTGACAGCTATTCTCCAATTAATAAATTTTACAGCTTCATAACTTTTAGTTTACTGATTAATACTGTCATCTTGCTATTGAATTGTTTTGTTTTAATACTTTATCTTTCTAGCATTTTCTTTCTCTTGGATGTTATTTGCTCTACTCAAACATTATATGGACTGTTATATAACTGACACTGCTGTGAAAGAATCCTAATCTTTGTATTATTTCATTACTTTTGTATCTCATGGTGTTGAAAACTATTTTCCCAGGCTGTGGAGTATGTGCATCTCTGATGCTATTTTTAGTTGTAGCAAAATAGCATAATGAGTACATGTCTAATATCATCAAAACAATCAAAGTCACATGAATCTTGTCAAAAAGGATCATCTGCTGTTAAATAATCTATGTTATAATAAAGTTTCAGACCTGTTGTGCATTGCATAGCAAAGAATTAGCTACTTTTTTAGCAAAGTAATACAATTTGTAACTAAGAAATATCATAAAAAATTTTATACATAGCCAATTTCTCTCTTTTATTTTATGCAGGTACTTTAGGGTACATAGTGAAGTGGTACCTGTGGCTCAGTGTATAGCTGAATAATAGCTACTCATTGTTGAGTAAATCATTTGTAACTTTAAAACTGTTGCTTCTAGAGGTTTACTATGTTCAACCAACCTATAAAACATATGCTGTGAATCTTTTTGTGTGGTCAGATTTGACCTTTTGACCCCATCTTCAAGGTCAAATCATGGAAAGTTATCTTGAAGGCTCTTCATCTCGCTTATTATTTCTTGTAGAGGTTTGGCATGTACAAAAAATTTATAGGAAACTATATGATATAAATCTTCTGATGCGCTACGATTTGACCTATGACCCCTTCTTCAAGGTCAAATGGTGAAACTTTAGCTTCTCTTACATCCTATTGCAAATATTGTTGAAGAATATGAGTGTAGCCTGGTAGTGGGGTAGCAGAGATTTGCACATGCAAACAAGGGGTATTCTCCCAACAAGAGTGTCACTACTTGAACATTAACGAACAGACTGCGACTAGGTACAGGTCCCACAGTGGATTAATATGGATGGAAGGTACAAGTGAGTGTATTATATGGCAGGTGCAAACCCCGAAAGTGAATGGGGAGATCTTGCAACACTACCAAGAAAAATGCACATGTTCAAGCACTCGTAAGTTACCCTTGAGACATGGGTGCATTTATAGTCATACTGCGAACACAAAGAAAAAACTGTGCATGCCAATTTTCATTGCGGGGGCCTATGTGGCCTCGATATTGTGTTATAAAATGGCAAGATTAGCGGATTTTTCCCTGTAACCAAGACATAAGTGCACTTACAATGGATGAAAGAGCGGCTTTATCTCACTTATTATTGCTCTTAGAGGTTTGGAATGATGACATGACTTTAGGAAACCCTGGCCTGCGGATCTTCTGGTGTTGTCAGTTTTCACGCTCACTAAAAGGAAAAGGGCAGGAGATATCTTTGTCAAATTTGGGATGGCCAATTAAGGGGTCCATAGCTTGCTTGGTATAGCTTTGAGGTGTTATAGCTCCATAGTTATCCTCTCAATAGTTAATTAGCTATTTTGAGTTAATATCACTTTTTCATCACACTTTTTCCACTGGTTTAAAGGACAAATTTTGGACCCTTTGGGTCATCTTGAACTTTGGTGGAAATGAAAATTTTAAAGACCACAGTGCAACTGTTGACAAAGTATTCATGGGGTGGACTTTACACATGAAAAATAATGTTTTCTTCTATGCTATCCTGCTTTTCATATTTTGCAACTACAGGGTGTCCTAGTTTCAAACAGTGTGGATTAATCAGGAACATACATGATTTACTCCTGAATGCTGGTTTCAAGTTGGTTACAAATGTTCCTATCTTGGTTAAGGAGCATTCTGAATGAAAAAGATCGATCTCCAAACAGACAGTGTACAATGTCGTAAACCTATCATATAAACCTAAGAGTGAAATTACTCCAGTTTAAGAATGTTAAAATTTACTTAAGATCCAGAATATGCCTTGTGAATGATAGGACAGGTTTAAGATGGGCTTCAGTTCCCTAACTGAATGTCAGATGAGGTTCACAATAGGTTTAAAAAAATTAAAATAGTTTGCCAAATGCTAAACAAAACAAATATCCAAAGTTGAAAATTTTGATCGCTTAAATGTAGCTATTATAAGCTACAAGCTTACCATGTACAACTAAATGCTATCTCAGGATGCCGCAGGCATTGGCCAATGTCCAAGAAAAGTGGACGCATAATACTGGCCTGATGCCTTTAACACTGAAGGTGAACCCCATAGTGAAATACCACTAGACTCCCTTCTTCGAGTTGGAACTTTTGCCCGTACCCCCTCAGCTGTTATACAGTGAGGAGGCAGGGAGGGACTCTCTTCAGAGCTTATAGCTACATTTAAGTAATTAAAATTTTCAATTTTATTGTGCTACAATAGCTTACCATGTAGAACTGAATGCTGAATCCAATCAATAGGTGGAGAAATTATAGCTGAGACTGTAGGTATTTGTCAATTTTTGTTGGATTTTGAATTAAATTAGATTAGAATGTATGTTTTTTACCAGTCTGAGAACCGCTTACAGTGCAGGCCCAGTTTCTTTAACGGGCCTGCAAGAAGCCAAAAACCAGAATATCTAATTGAAATGACAGTACAATACTGTCTGGATTTTTGAAGAAAGAAGTGCAGCAATGCTCACTTAATATAGTATATAGCCCCAAGGGTTTCACTACCTATGACAACAAGCCCTGGGCTTGAAAATCTCAATAACTTTGACACTAATGATAAGATGAAAACTAATAATGAGATTGTGGAGTAGCCATATACCTAGACCCTAGGATTTAGACTCCTGGAGACAGCCGGTGTGCCCCCCTTTCTTTCCAAGGTTGACTAATCCGAGGAGAAGAGGGCAGGACTTGTTGAGCTGCTACTGCTGGACCCAGGTACAAATTGTCTTTATCTGATCAAGGTCTTTTAGGTAAAAAATTGTAAAAGTATTGTGAGTCTTCCAGTGACAAGTCTGCATGATTTGGTCCACCAAAATCCCATAGTAAAGGCCCTAATATCATGAGCTTTAACTTGGGCCAAGTCCAAGGACTGCTGATCTGCTTGTTTGTAACAAAGTAGGATAGTTTGTTTTAATCAAGAAGAGAGTAGCAGGTCTGATGTCTGAGTTATATCCTTTCTTGAAGGAAATAAAAAGTAGGGATTGGAACCCTCTTAGGCCTTTGGTTCGATCTTAAGTTGAGATTCATGAAAGGAATCTCAGCTGAGACCAAAATCTCAGCCAAGTTTTGAGTTTGGACCAATCAAAACTGATGTAACTTTTTGTTACGATTAGTGAAAAGTATACACATTTATATTTTACCAATATTTCATATATACTCAAATTTTAGGATATTTTCAATCAAGCAAAACATTGTCTTTTTTACTACAGTTTGTACTGACATTCAAAAGAACTGATTATAACAGCAAAACAAGCCACTCGTGTAAATTTGTAATGTAAATGTTTACTGGTGTTTTTAACAAACTCTTAATATATATTCATATTTTGTGTTATAAGTTTAGTAATATGTCATACTTCATTATATTTATTTTGTTATGTGACTTTTTATTACATATACTCTATTTTATGAAAACTTAAGTCATCCCCTAGGCAGTCTTAGATTTGAGACCAAATCTGAGAAAAATCTTAGCCTGAGATCTTTTGTGAATCTCAGCTGAGCAAAAGGTCTCAAATCTGAGAAAAATCGAAGAAAAATCTTAGATTTGAGACCAAAATCCCAGATTTGAGACTTGAGACCTTTCCTAAATCCGGCACCTGATAGTACCTCATGGCCTGTACGGATATTATTTGCAAGTTAGATTCTCAGCTTGTGCAGAGTTTTTAGGATCAGTGATCTAATCCAACATTGAAAATTATTGTGAGTCAAATCCAAATTAAGGAATAGAACTCTGTACTACTGTAGAGATTTATTTGTTATTGAAGCAATCTAGGGGAGACAAGGCAAACCATTACATAAACGAAATGGCACGTTTGCCAACTGCCTTTCAAGTGTGGATTAAAAATTTGTCTATTTTACAAATACTTGTGTGTAAAATATTTTAAATATTTAAGTATTCATGTATTCAAGTATTCATCATAACTTTCCTGGGTCACACAAAATTTATCTTGAAATTTCCCGCCAACACTATTAATATGCTGTTCAAGCAACTGATAGAAAACTGTTTTCTGATCCATTGTGATACTTTGCTTACAATGAAGGCAATAAAGCCAGCTCAAGGTTTTATACTTGTGAAGGGGTATACTGGATTGCAATTAACTCCAACTGGTTTTGTGGCTTAGTACTTCAGAGAGAGCCAGAGTAGGTAATTAAGCTTTGTGGTTTAGTTCTTCAGAGAGAGCCAGAGTAGGTAATTAAGCTTTGTGGTTTAGTACTTCAGAGAGAGCCAGTGTAGGTAATTAACCTTTGTTACATAGTACCTATAAAAGCCACTGAGTCATTGTATACAATTCTTCCAAAATAAATTTGAATGTTAAACTCCAACAATAATATGTAGTTAAAAAAACAAATGAAAAGCAATAACTGAACTGAAATGATGAGGAATGGGATATTGCTCTGAGGGACGAAATTGGATTTGAAGTTCTGTCAACAGAACTTCCAATTGGAAGTTCTGACCAAAAATACTGACAGAATTTCAAATTCTGCCAACAGAATTTGAAATTCTGTCGACAGAACTTCAAATTGGAAGTTCTGTCGACAGAACTTCCAATTGGAAGTTCTGTTGACAGAATTTCAAATTCTGTCGAATTGGAAGTTCTGTCACGACATATATATGAAATCTATGTTTAATCTTTTATGAAAATGCACAAAAAGGGGACAACTTTAGCTATTGCTATCTAGACGATGGCGTCATCGTTTTGGCAGGTTTTTCTCGGGGATTCCCTTCAACAAGGACTCGGTTGTGTATTTTATTTCAAATTTTAAACCTTTTATAGTCAAACCTCAATGGTCAAAGAATGTAGCAGGTAGGGATTAACCCCTTACAATATTTTATTTTATTGGATTTCGACAGGCATAGGTCCTGTATATAAGCTACAAGCAGGAGTCCTGGTCATCTACTCTTTACTTCACGTGAACCCAGGATTGAATTTAAGTTGTAAAATATGTTAAAAATACATATATTTTCTGTGAATTGTCACAAAATAAAGATTCTATGTTATAAAATAAACAAGCAATCAGTGCCCGTGAACGGGCTCTGTGTCAGCTGACTGTGTGTTTTGAATTTCAGAGTAGAAGTGACAGAAGAAAAGGACACAAAAGTTGTGCCCTGGAAATGGTGTTCAGAAGGAAAGTAACAAGGTAACTGTTAAGGTGTAAAAAGTAAGTTAAAAACATATTTAAAGAAAATATTGCAAATGCAATAGTTTTAATGTTACTATGTTATAGATGACCCCAAAATAGGTGAATAACATACTGAAACTAGACCTATCGCATCGGAGAACCGATACAAATTGTATCTACCAGAAAAAAAACTCATCAAAGCCATTAAACATCGCTGAACCTTGCAGGAGCCCAAGGTGAAATCTGACCATATCAAAAGATTCTTAGCCCATGATTCCTATAGGTTGGTGTTACATTGCAAACCTCTAGGAACACAAATAAGCGAGATATAAGCACTGTTAATTTTGGCTATCCTCATTTGACCTTGAAAGAGGGGCCAAAGGTCAAATCTGATCACATCAAAAAATTCCTAGCCCATGATTTCCTATAGGTTGATTTGACATTGCAAACATCTAGAACCAATAATAAGCAAGTTATAAGCACTTTTAAGTTTGGCTATCCTCGTTTGACCTTGAAGGAGGGGTCCAAGGTCAAATCTGACAACACCAAAAGATTCCCAGCCCATGATTTCCTATAGGTTGGTTTACCATCCCAAACCTCTAGCACCAATAATAAGCGAGTTATAAGCACTTTTAAGTTTGGCTATCCTCATTTCACCTTGATGGAGGGGTCCAAGGTCAAATCTGACCACACCAAAAGATTCCCAGCCTATGACTTCCTATAAGTTTGTTTACCATCCCAAACCTGTACGATCAATAATAAGCGAGGTATAAGCACTTTTAAGTTTGACTATCCTCATTTGACCTTGAAGGAGGGGTCCAAGGTCAAATCCGACCACACCAACAGATTCCCAGCCCATGATTTCCTATAGGTTGGTTTACCATCCCAAACCTCTAGGATCAATAATAAGCGAGTTATAAGCACTTTTAAGTTTGGCTATCCTCATTTGACCTTGAAGGAGGGTTCCAAGATCAAATCTGACCACACCAAAAGATCCCCAGCCCATGATTTCCTATAGGTTGGTTTACCCCATCCCAAACCTCTAGCACCAATAATAAGCGAGATATAAGCACTTTTCATGACTAACAAAGAAACACCTGTGGCGGCCATCTTGTTTTTCAAAATGAGGCCAAAAATATTTCCAGTCAAGATTTTATAATGAGGAATATATCCTGGGAATTTGAGATCTCTACCTATAATACCCTTTGCTCTAGAGGGCCAACAAAAGTCCTTGTTTAAAGTCCAATAAACGTCCCTGGTGGCCATCTTGTTTTCAAAATGAGGCCAAAAATATTCCTAGGCTAGATTTTATGGTTATGAATATATCCTGCAAATTTGAGAAGGCTAGCTATAATACTTTTTTCGTTAGAGCGGAAACGGTGAAATCTCTCTACACACTGTGTCGGCGACGACGGCGGCATAATGAAGCGAAATCCATAGTATCCACCGGATGCTATCTGGTGGATACAACTAAATAATCCAAATGCAATAGTTTTCAAGTTATAAGTGATTTACTCAACAGTGATAACCTAAAAGTAGCTATTACTCAGCTATGCCATGAGCTACAGGTCTGAAATTTTACTATGTTATAGCTGACCCAAAAGTAGCTGAATAACATATTTACACAAAATTCTCTAAATGCAATAGTTTTCAAGTTACAAGTGATTTTAATCATGATGGAAGTTACTGAAAAGTCCAAAAGTAGCTATTACTCACTTAACTATTGAGATAGACACCGTAGTTACTCATCATGTTGTAGCTATGGAAAAAGTAGCTGAATAACATATTTTAACAAAATGCTCTAAATGCAATACTTTTCAAGTTATAAATAATTTAGTGTTGAGTAAGAACCTCAAAGTAGCTATTACTCAGCTATGCAATGAGCCACAGGTCTGGAACTTCACTATGTTATAGCTGACCCCAAAACAGGTCAATAACATATTGAAACTAAATACTCTAAATGCAATAGTTTTCAAGTTATAAGTAATTTACTCAACAGTCATACCCTAAATGTTGCTATTACTCAGCTATGCCATGAGCTACACATCTGAAATTTTACTATGTTATAGCTGACCCAAAAGTAGTTGAATAACATATTTACACAAAATTCTCTAAATGCAATAGTTTTCAAGTTACAAGTGATTTTACTCATGATGGAAGTTACAGAAAAGTCCAAAAGTAGCTATTACTCACTTAGCTATTGAGATAGAAACCGAAGTTACTCACCATGTTGTAGCTATGGAAAAAGTAGCTGAATAACATATTTTAACAAAATGCTCTAAATGCAATACTTTTCAAGTTATACATGATTTAGTGTTGAGTAAGAACCTCAAAGTAGCTATTACTCAGCTATGCAATGAGCCACAGGTCTGGAACTTCACTATGTTATAGCTGACCCCAAAACAGGTCAATAACATATTGAAACTAAATACTCTAAATGCAATAGTTTTCAAGTTATAAGTAATTTACTCAACAGTCATACCCTAAATGTTGCTATTACTCAGCTATGCCATGAGCTACACATCTGAAATTTTACTATGTTATAGCTGACCCAAAAGTAGCTGAATAACATATTTACACAAAATTCTCTAAATGCAATAGTTTTCAAGTTACAAGTGATTTTACTCATGATGGAAGTTACAGAAAAGTCCAAAAGTAGCTATTACTCACTTAGCTATTGAGATAGAAACCGAAGTTACTCACCATGTTGTAGCTATGGAAAAAGTAGCTGAATAACATATTTTAACAAAATGCTCTAAATGCAATACTTTTCAAGTTATACATGATTTAGTGTTGAGTAAGAACCTCAAAGTAGCTATTACTCAGCTATGCAATGAGCCACAGGTCTGGAACTTCACTATGTTATAGCTGACCCCAAAACAGGTCAATAACATATTGAAACTAAATACTCTAAATGCAATAGTTTTCAAGTTATAAGTAATTTACTCAACAGTCATACCCTAAATGTTGCTATTACTCAGCTATGCCATGAGCTACACATCTGAAATTTTACTATGTTATAGCTGACCCAAAAGTAGCTGAATAACATATTTACACAAAATTCTCTAAATGCAATAGTTTTCAAGTTACAAGTGATTTTACTCATGATGGAAGTTACAGAAAAGTCCAAAAGTAGCTATTACTCACTTAGCTATTGAGATAGAAACCGAAGTTACTCACCATGTTGTAGCTATGGAAAAAGTAGCTGAATAACATATTTTAACAAAATGCTCTAAATGCAATACTTTTCAAGTTATACATGATTTAGTGTTGAGTAAGAACCTCAAAGTAGCTATTACTCAGCTATGCAATGAGCCACAGGTCTGGAACTTCACTATGTTATAGCTGACCCCAAAACAGGTCAATAACATATTGAAACTAAATACTCTAAATGCAATAGTTTTCAAGTTATAAGTAATTTACTCAACAGTCATACCCTAAATGTTGCTATTACTCAGCTATGCCATGAGCTACACATCTGAAATTTTACTATGTTATAGCTGACCCAAAAGTAGCTGAATAACATATTTACACAAAATTCTCTAAATGCAATAGTTTTCAAGTTACAAGTGTTTTACTCATGATGGAAGTTACAGAAAAGTCCAAAAGTAGCTATTACTCACTTAGCTATTGAGATAGACACCGAAGTTACTCACCATGTTGTAGCTATGGAAAAAGTAGCTGAATAACATATTTTAACAAAATGCTCTAAATGCAATACTTTTCAAGTTATACATGATTTAGTGTTGAGTAAGAACCTCAAAGTAGCTGTTACTCAGCTATGCAATGAGCCACAGGTCTGGAATTTTACTATGTTATAGCTGACCCCAAAACAGGTCAATAACATATTGAAACTAAATACTCTAAATGCAATAGTTTTCAAGTTATAAGTAATTTACTCAACAGTCATACCCTAAATGTTGCTATTACTCAGCTATGCCATGAGCTACACATCTGAAATTTTACTATGTTATAGCTGACCCAAAAGTAGCTGAATAACATATTTACACAAAATTCTCTAAATGCAATAGTTTTCAAGTTACAAGTGTTTTACTCATGATGGAAGTTACAGAAAAGTCCAAAAGTAGCTATTACTCACTTAGCTATTGAGATAGACACCGAAGTTACTCACCATGTTGTAGCTATGGAAAAAGTAGCTGAATAACATATTTTAACAAAATGCTCTAAATGCAATACTTTTCAAGTTATACATGATTTAGTGTTGAGTAAGAACCTCAAAGTAGCTGTTACTCAGCTATGCAATGAGCCACAGGTCTGGAATTTTACTATGTTATAGCTGACCCCAAAATAGGTGAATAACATATGAACCAAATACTCTAAATGCAATACTTTTCAAGTTATACATGATTTAGCGTTGAGTAAGAACCTCAAAGTAGCTATTACTCAGCTATGCCATGAGCCACAAGTCTGGAATTTTACTATGTTATAGCTGACCCAAAAGTAGCTGAATAACATGTTTACACAAAATTCTCTAAATACAATACTTTTGAAGTTATAAGTGATTTACTCAACAGTGATAACCTAAAAGTAGCTATTACTCACCTATGCCATAAGTTACAGGTCTGAAATTTTACTAAGTTATAGCTGACCCAAAAGTAGCTGAATAACATTTTTAACAAAATGCTCTAAATGCAATACTTTTCAAGTTATACATGATTTAGTGTTGAGTAAGAACCTCAAAGTAGCTGTTACTCAGCTATGCAATGAGCCACAGGTCTGGAATTTTACTATGTTATAGCTGACCCCAAAATAGGTGAATAACATATGAAACCAAATACTCTAAATGCAATACTTTTCAAGTTATACATGATTTAGTGTTGAGTAAGAACCTCAAAGTAGCTATTACTCAGCTATGCCATGAGCCACAAATCTGGAATTTCACTATGTTATAGCTGACCCAAAAGTAGCTGAATAACATGTTTACACAAAATTCTCTAAATACAATACTTTTGAAGTTATAAGTGATTTACTCAACAGTGATAACCTAAAAGTAGCTATTACTCACCTATGCCATAAGTTACAGGTCTGAAATTTTACTAAGTTATAGCTGACCCAAAAGTAGCTGAATAACATATTTACACAAAATACTCTAAATGCAATACTTTTCAAGTTACAAGTGATTTTACTTGTGATGGAAGTTACAGAAAAGTCCAAAAGTAGCTATTACTCTCTTAGCTATTGAGATAGACACCCAAGTTACTCACCATGATGTAGCTATGGAAAAAGTAGCTGAATAACATATTTTAACAAAATGTTCTAAATGCAATGCTTTTCAAGTTATAATTGATTTAGTGCATGATTTCATTAATTTTAATGCATTAAAAATTATTTAAAAAGTTCATAAAAAAATAATTAAGAAAGATCCAGGTCTGACCCTCACACAAGGGAATCTACTCGTGGTCTAGTACATATATGCAAGATATGAGAGAAATCCCTGCAATAGTCACTGAGAAAATTGTGATAAAGTGTTGAAATTTTCACACTTTTGGTGGGGTTACCTCCCTTGTAATGACTCTAGCAAACAGACGAACAGACAGATTTGCATGCCTTGAACAATTTTTCATCCTCGATAGATAAGGTATCTTTTTAAAAAAAACAGCAGGTCTCTAGGCCTTGTAGTTTTGGAGGAGTTGTTCATGCGGACGCCAACGCCACCGAGTGACGACATAATGTCAGCTTACTGACAAGTCAGCTAACTTAAAAATAGCCAGCCTCAGTGGCAAGAACCACAGCCCACAGGTACAGCTAAATGGCCAACAACATTGAGATTTGGGAAAATCTTAGGAACAACTTCTGTTGTAAGAAGTATAGAAAACCCAGATGTTCTACAAAAGATTCACAGGCCATGATTTCTTACAAGTAGTTTTCATATTTTGAAGCCAAAGAAGCAATTATAAGGGAGATATAAGGCCTTTTTGATATGATGACCCTCCTATTTGCCATTAAAGACTGATATGGCAGCCATTTTGTTTCCAAAACAAGGACACAATTACTCTCGGGCAAGCTTTCCTCTCCATTTGCATTTTGTGCAAGTCTGATGAAGCTAGCTGCAATATTTTAGGTTGCAGAAAACATTAAAGATTTTAGAACAAACTTTATGACCCAAAAATTTAAAAGTGTTGCCATGCCAAGTTTAATACCTGAAGTGTTTCCATGGCAACAGTTGTTACCGGATACCCCCCAAACCTAATCATTTCTAGATCTTCTTAGGGTAAACATACCCTGAAAATTTGGTGAAAATCCGTGCAGGGGTTTAGTCTGTGGAACACCCACAAAGTTTAAGATCCAAAAATCTTACATGTGTTCCTATGGCAACAGTTGTTACTGGATACCCCCCAAAACCTAATCAGCTGTAGATCCTCTTGGGGTAAACATACCCTAAAAATTTGGTGAAAATCCATCCAGGGGTTTAGTCTGTGGAACACCCACAATGTTTAAGACCCCAAAATCTTAAAAGTGTTGCCATGGCAACAGTTGTTACCAGATACCCCCCCAAACCTAATCTGTTCTAAATCCTCTTGGGGTAAACATTATCTGTAAATTTGGTGAAAATCTGTGGAGGAATTTAGGCTGTGGAACACCCACAAGCTTTATGCCCGCCGTCTGGACAGCGCAGGGGATGACGATTACCCCAGCCTTTAGGGGGTGGGGTTAAAAACCTGATATAGTTTCAGAGTCCAAGGACAAGAATATCCATATAAAATATTAAATTTCTTTCCTTGCAATAAAACATGTGTGTACATATCATCAACGAGAAGAAGGGGAGTCTAGCGATATTTCACTACAGGGTTCACCTTCAGTGTTGAAGGGATCAGGCCAGTAATACACGTCCATTTTTCTTAGACATTGGCCAGTGCCTGTGGCCTCCCGAGATAGCATTTAGTTCTGCATGGTGAACTTTTGTAGCACAATAAATGGCAAGTTTGAGGTTTGAGAATGTCCTAAATGCTTCCCAAAACATCCTGAATGGAAAGTTTCTGGATAGCAAAGGAATCATGGGGGTGGGGGTTTACCACAGATGTGGAACAGGACTCTAATTAATACACTAAGTATGTGATTGCAATGTATATCTGAATATATCTGTGGATGAAGACTCACCAATCACTTGTATTAAATGCTGCAGTCTTTTCTTTATACATACTCTAAAAGTATTATTTGTTTTCTCCAGGAGTTTTTAAGTGTGGATGAATCTCTGTTTTAACAATCGATTGTTAGATCAGACGGTCCATATTTAAGAGATTAATGAGCATTTTATTATCCCATATATTTACATTGCTATTTGGATATAACAATGAGAAGACCTTCATAATCTTTTTGTCTTTTTCACACATTCACATCAATTAACTAGCATGTCACTATCATAAGGTCTTCCCTCATTGACCCACTTTCTGCTGGGATTTTTCTTTTTTTGTTGCTTATGTTTTTATACATGTATATTATTGTATTGTCAATGGGGGAATTGATGTTTGTAATCCATCATCATATAAACATATATAATACAAAATCTTTTTTTTTTTCACAGGAATGATTTAATTACAAAAAGCTTTAGAAAAAGCTCCATATATTTTCTTGGGATGCTTTTTGTGTTTTACTTATTTATGAATGTTAAATCCTTTTTACCCCACAGCCTTTAAGGGCCTTGCAAGTATTGTTTTCACCTGTTGTCTGGATTTGCGTGCGGGTGAGCCACAGGACAAAGTGTGTCCAGGCTGTATTTCAGAAACTGTAGGGACATTGGTTCGGTGATGTAGGTGTCTAAAGATATGTTGCGACCTTGACTTGACCTTTGACCTTCCCACAGTGACCTTGATCTTCAAAATCTTGTCTGGGCCATAGCTCCGAAGCAGGTACTCGATGGGGCTTTAATTATGGGTGCAGGTGTGCAATGTGATGATGTGGTCTTGATTTTACCATTAACCTTGATCTTTAAAATTTTGTTTTTTAAAAACCTTAAGGTATAGGAAGTTGACACTTGGTAGGGACAGTAGTTAAAATGCATATCATCATAGTGCGACATTTAACCTTGGCTCTGGCAAAGTCTGTTCACTTGCCATATTTTACACATATTTCTCTAATGACAAAAATATATGGATTGCTGCAACTGATTATTATACAATCGAATCAAATCCAATCGAATAGACCCTCTGAAGTGTTGATCAATAGAAGTGTGGTAAATGCCGCCATAATCCGTGTCCTTTCATTGTGTAAACAAGGAAAGATCAAAGGTGAGATAACCTTACGAGTTGTGCTGTGTTAATAGGGGTTTTGAATGCTGATTTACAAGAAATTTAATAAAATCCCTGAATATCGCCCACCGGATTCGTTCGCGTAGTGTGTAAAATGTTGGGGGACATGCTTTGAAGTCGGATAAGCCGGAGACTCGGTTACACGGAGGCCGGATAAGTGGGGTTCTTCTGTATATACTTTTACATAATTGAGCTATTTCCACTGACAGTTTTACTTCAATTAATAAATTTTACAGCTTCATAATTTTTAGTTTACTGATTAATGCTGGCATCTTGCTGTTGTATTATTTTGTTTTAATACTTTATCTTTTCGTACACTTTCTTTTACTTAGACATTATTTTCTCTACTTTTAACATTATTTGGACCTGTCCTGTACAGAACTGACACTGCTTTGAAAGTCTCCGGCTCTTTGTACTGTTTCACTTCTTCTATATCTCATGGTGTTAAAACTATTTTCCCAGGCTGTGGGGAATGGGTCATCTTCGGTGCTATTTTATATAGTTATTGGTAACTGTCAGAAACCTACAGGAAATTTGTAAAATTAAACAGGCGGTAAATACTGACACATGGTCAGGTTTAAATAGACTTCTACAAAACCTTAAACAGATTTGTATGAAAATAAAACACCAGTAACTGAAATAAATCACAATTTATTAATTCTTGCATCAGTGGGTTTTACATATGTATTCGATAGGCTAAAAGCAATAACAAAATAAAGAAATGAAAAATACCTGGAAAACAGTTTAGTCATCACTTGACAATGTTTAGCCAAGTATTTTATTGACCCAAAAGAAAAATGAAATGAAATACAAGCGTGTACTGAGCCAATATATAAAACAGATTACTTTTAATGTAGCTTCGGATATTGAAGGGCATTTTTTTCGGAATAATTGAAATTGAACAGTTATGCAAATCACCTCATTTTTAAAAAGGTAGATAAACTGATAGGAAGGGAATCTGTGAGAAAGTGAATCTTGGTGATGATATTCTGCCCACACTATCCCTAATAAATAAACCAAAACAACATTGTTTGACCAACATTTTAGCAGTTATTTTTTGCATAGAAATTGCAATACTGTTTAGTACAGAATGGAAATCAGCTGGGTCGAAATTGTTATACAGATATTTGTAAATGCACAAATAAAACTACACATGCTACATTGATGATACAGAGTAAGAAATCTAAAATTCGCCACATATCTGAAATTCGCCACATGTGAAAATACTAATAAAATAAATGAATTGTGGTGAGATTTGTTGAATGTATAGTAAATTATGGCTTTTTGAACTGAAAAATACCAATTTTTAGACAGAAACATCATTTTCTTCATAAAATTAACTAAGGTTTTAGAGGTCGCGGATTTTAGATTCCTGGCGAATTTTAGATTTCTTACTCTAACCTTTCGGATTGAACGCAGTTTCAACATTGTATATTTCATGATGCAAAGTATTTTATCATGAATGTGTGTTGATTCATTACATGTGGTGATTAACCTGGGACTTCCAGATTATATCTGTGTAAGACTGATATAAATCAACAACAAATTTTCAAAGCTAGCATACCAAAAAAGATTTTCTCAATGCAACACATATAGGTACTAAATACTGGTAGTAAAAGCATTCACTCAAGGTTAAAGTTGGGACTTTATGTCCCTTTCAACAGCCAGAATAAAACATTACTCCAACCCCCAAAAACCAGAAAAAGAAGAAGAGAAAAAAATAAAAACATTTAACTATTTTGAAGAACACATCTCCAGTGAGTAGTAACAAGAAACTGACATTCAATTTCCAAAATGGTTAGATAATTAAACATTTTGGTGAAAGGTAAGGTTTCAAAAAATATTACACAGATGAATCTGTAAGTCTCTATTCAATGAACATTTCACCTAACACCCCTGTTCTACTGTTGTGCTTTTGCGACTGACTTCCCCAATCATGGAGTGCAAAGCATTATCTTGTTGGTCTTGTGACTAGACAGAGTACTACTGGTGACCATAAATGCTCACCATAAATGGAAAATCAAGATGTTTAAAACTCTTTTGTGAGTATTTCTGTGCCGAGTACTCATGACCAATCCCTTCAACCATGAGTCAGGTACACCTTCTCTTTAAATTTGATTTATTTATTGTTGTGGCTAGTATGTTGTTTTAGTTACATTGCAATGGGAATGACATTTATGTGATCATCCAAGTCACTATGTATCTGCCTATACCTCTCCCAGACCCGAGACAGTTACTAACCAAGCCCAATGCAGATGGGAACTGGTCAAGCTACATCACATAGAGAGATAACTTCTCTTTATGGTGCTTCAACTAACTTTAATGGTTTTACAACTAATCTTATCCACTCTTCTGTAAAAACAGAGACAAATGACCTTGTCCCAATTTAAGAATATTAACACAGGTTCAACCTGCATTTACGGAATTTACTGCACAAGTGGTACAATGGCTTATTGTTACCTGTTATCTTTGTCAGTTATAGCAGTGAGATGCAGGCTATAAGTAGTGTACAAAATTAACACCAAACCCCCGTCATACACTGTTAACTATTCACTCATAGACCGGTACCTTTTCTAGAGTTACAGGTCTGGATGTCTTGTAGCATAAAAAAACTCCAGATTTTTTTTTTAACCGTTTCACTGCTTTGTGACGTACACAGTACGTCACATTATGTTATTCTAATGTGCGTTTTGACGTGCATTGTACGTCACAATGTTTTGCTTTATTTTGGTATTTTAGCACAACAGAATACTTCAATATGAAGCACAAATTACTTGCGAAATAAAACAGGAGAGATTTTCTATCTATTTATGCCTGTTTTCTTGACAACAAGTGATTGCTTTGCTGTTCATGAATTATGTCACAACTACATCACATATACTCACAGATGTTTCAACAAACAATACATTTTAGCCTTTCTCAAGGCTCAATTTTACTTTCTAAGAAGTCATTCTGTTTTCATAATGTACTTTATTTCACTATGCGAATTTAGTTAAGATGTTAATGAAATTAGCAGTTTACAGACTAATTTGAGAATGAAAGACATGGCAAAATAATTTGCTCCGATGATACTTAAGATGTTCAATGAATTCAGCTGTACTCACAGACTTATTTGAGGATGAAATAAATAAAAAGGGATTCTTTTTTGGTGATTTTATCAATAAAATGCTATACTTCAAACAGGTTTAATTTAATTTTTCCATTAGGGTTGAAATAGCAGCTTTAGCATTAAATAAAATAGGAATATCATATCATTTCAAAAATTTTCCCCAAATTGGAAATTTTTTTCGCACAGATGAATACGGACCCACTCGTAGTGAAAGGGTTAATCACCGAAATTGATGAGATTTTTACTTTTTACATTCTTTGAACACAATACTGATTAAACCTACATTAAAAAACAGACTGGAAATTTTTGCTTTGGACCTGTAGAGTAAGAAATCTAAAATTCGCCACATATCTGAAATTCGCCACATGTGAAAATACTAATAAAATAAATGAATTCTGGTGAGATTTGTTGACTGTATAGTAAATTAAGACTTTTTGAACTGAAAAATACTAATTTTTAGACAAAAACATCATTTTCTTCATAAAATTAACTAAGGTTTTAGAGGTGGCGAATTTTAGATTCCTGGCGAATTTTAGATTTCTTACTCTAATATTTTTGAGTTGGAGGTCCACTGGACCTAGAAAGCTTTCCGGTACACTTAGTACACTGGTCGTTAGGGTACAATTTCTCTTTTCACTTGGGACACCCCTACCCCACCCCTCAAGAAAAAATAAAAGTGGTCTTCTATATTTCACCAAAAATTAGCAGCAGTATAAGTACTTAATATATAGCAGATTCTAACATGACACGATGTGTCCTCGATTTTGATTGGTTAAACGACGAAATATTTCACTGGTAAAATACAGCATAACCCTATGACTCCCTTTTATCGCCCATTATGGCTGTCATAACAATAAATGTTTTACAGTGAAATTTGCAATAATTATTCAGCTGAAAATAATTTGTCATATTAGAATAGTAATAATCCCCTCCAAAACCATGGTACACGCAGAATTTTACCATGGTTTGAGGCAATAAACCCCTCAGGCTTCGCCTTCAGGGTTTATAACCTCAAACCATGGTAAAATTCTGCGTATATCGTGGTTTGGTCAGGGGTTATTCCTATAACAGCAGTAAATACAGCCACAGCCAATACATTACACATGCCATTACAAGTTTGGCGTAATTCTGTGCAGTTTGGTCTCATCTCCAGATAAACATACAGCTGAGTGGCTATTATATACATTCATAGAAGAGCATGCACTAGGTCAGATAAAAGGAGGATTGTGAAAATAGAAGACAATTTTCAGTATAAACAAAGCAATACAAATTTTGGAAGTGGGAAATCACGTTATAAACTTGAGTACTTGGAAAATTGAGACTTTACTGTTTTACTATCAGGTTCACAAAAGTTCAACTCCTAATGACTATTACTTTTGTCCTAATGAGATTTGATACAAATCATTTTTGTGCATACAGATTACAAAACTTGGCCATAAAATAGGATATATTTTGCAGGCATGGATATACCACCCCTATCAAAAAGAGTTTCAAGGTCTTTTCCATCCTTGATTTTAAACCCAAAACCACCTATGATAAGGATTTAAATGTTAAGCTGCAAACATAAGACAAAAACACAAGAAATGTTTAACTGTGCATTTCACTTGCCATTTAAGATGTACTTCCTACTTTCACATCTGCCAAGGCGTTTATGTGATTGTTGGATTCCCTTGGACTATGAAAAACTGCACAGATTTATATCTAATTTTCTACATCAAAATAGGCGCATCTTGGTTTAACATAGAACCGATTGAATTTTGGGAATGACCTGCTACCAATACAGGAGCCACAACTTTTTAAAGAATTTGTTGGGCCTTATTGGATTTTTGCACTCTTTGAGTGCTCTGGTTAGAAATACTTCTTTTCTGATGTAGTTACTTTAAACCTGAGATAATAAGCAACCTGAAAAATCAGTTAAAGTTACGACTTTTTTTGTAACTACAAAAACACAATCTTTAGAAGTGCTACAAAATGATTTCAATAAACAGTTGTGAAGAGATTACACTGTGCAAATATAAACTAATTAAAAAAAAAGTTTTAATTTGTAATTTTCCGAAAGTTTATCTGGTGATAATTTAAACCACTGTAGTATTTCTTTTTTCATTAAGTATATATTAAAAACTAGTGAGAATTAAGGACTCAAAGATTCTTTTTTAAAACCTATCCTAAAATGGTTGGCTGCCCAGCACCTGTGTGTATGTCTTTTGCACAATTCTCAAATTGCAAATGTACATAAAGTAAAACTTTTGAATTGAATTTTATTTTCTTTGACCCTTGACGTAAAAATGTATACCGAGTTTCACTTTTAATTGGATTTTCAGAGTTTTTATTTAATAAAGAAAGATATATGTCAATAATGTCATGGTAGAAATTCAACCTGTTTGAACTTCAAATTCTACTTGTACTAATTCTACCAGTAGAAAGTCCAATTAGAGTTTCTATCAAATTTAGAATATGAAATTCTACCAGACTGGACTTTTCACCATGGCATACATATATACTGTTACTTTACTATCAGTTACTCACTTTCTCTGCACCTAAGATTTCCTGAGAACAACTTCACTTTGTAACTAAGCAGTTAGATTAAGATTATGATTACAAAGGAGACAGGCTAAAACTATAGTACAGTGTTACTGTTATAGACAGCTTACATTATTAACTTCCCACTGAGCATTACAACCATTAAAAGCTGAAAACCGATAATAAAACCACTTTTAAAAGATTTGGTCATTGTATTTGGTAATTATTCAAGTAATTGGGATCTGTTTAACTTTAAAATTTATGCAACTAATCTGGTTTCTTGTACAATGCTACATACATATATTCTCTTTCACTACTCTACAATTTTTTTATCATAAGACATAACCATGAACATTCTACATGGATACATGCTCAGCTTTACCATTACCTAAATCAATATTTATTTTAAAAAATAAAAGTAGGTAAAGTTATTGCCACTTTCCACAGAAATTCTTATCGAGTTAAAATTAGTATTTTTCCATAATAATTTAAAGAAATCGACCTTGAATGTATGAATTTAAGAAGTACTCAAAACTTACCAAATATTTGTCAAATGATATTCAAATAGTAGCACTGGTGAACAAATAATGAATATCTGGCATTTGCCTTCATGTCTTTTTAAAGAAAAATTTTATTTTTTTAGAATTTTGTTCATAATTTTAGTAAGCTGCTTTGCCTGGAAGCTTCACCAAAACGAAACACACAAAGGACTATTCTCGGAAAGTTAGAAACTCTAGTCAAATGAATGGAATTCCTTGTTTAAAACCAGTTTTATGACAGCAGCACTTTGCACAACCAAATTTCTTTGTTCTATGATTTACAAATATTCTTAATTCATTCTTATATATTTATGTTATTTTTCTTCTTCAAAATATAACCTGGCGTAAAGGACACTAGGTAACTATTTCAAGTTTCAATCTACTTCATAATATGGCAACTTTTTTTTTCCTTTCACAGGAATCATTTTACAGAGCAGTGTTTTTTGTTAGCAGGTCTTTCATTTTTTTCTACCAGCTTAATCAAAATTTTTAGGAAGCAAACACCGACTTCTAGTTTTCAACACTGGTGAAATTGTATGTCAATGTTTGGCATTTCATTAAATTGCACTGAAGATTTATTGTCTTCAGGACAGCTAAAATTTTGACTTATTTGGTACTTTCAGTGAAAATCATCAGCAAGCATCGTCCTGTGGAAGCAAAACTTTCTTCATCTTGGATACAACTGGAGCAAATGTTTCATCCTCCGAGTCTGACTCGCTACTCGATGACACAACTAAAGGCCGACTCTTACACAGAGGTGAACACAGATATTCCAAAAGGGGGAGGCGGTATTTGCCGCAAAAGTCAACAAACTTCACATGCTCCACCCTGGAGGTGAAGTATACACCTGAAAAACAAAAATGAAACACTAAGTAGGCAAGATCAGTGCCAAAAATGGAAAGTAGGTCAAGATAACCTAGCAGAGCAGTATCAGCATTGGCAATAAGATTGAGTCTCCCTCACAAATCACAATACTCTTTACTTGTGATACTCACAACTAAAAAGACCAAAAGTGTATACCAATATGATATGGAGGATGTCTTAGTTTCTCACTTCACAGGAAAAGGACAGAGAAATGGGTTGGCCTGGCTTTATTTATTAAAGAACAAACAACTCACACTTGAGTAATTACTAGTTATAGTCTTATTTATTCACTGACAGAATTCCTTCAGAATTATTTGTGCTGATAATTGAAAAGAATGTTTTTTTTCCCAATTTATGAAAATGTGGTATCAGTAATGTAAGTAAACTTTTTATATTCATCTGATTGATACAAAAGGAAGATACATGGTACAAATGCAAGTCTTAACTAGCATATCTAAATGACAAATGTATGTATTCACCCTGGATGTAATCTTGTAGATCACAAAAAAGGCTTTTTTACTTTGTGTTCATTTATCAATTTCATAGGAAGCATAATGCACTGATCGGAGGGAATCAGGGGGCACAATTTATATCTCATAGGCACCCCTCTAGATTTTCAAGAGGTGAATCACATACCTTAACTAAAGTAACTGTAAACCTATAAACAAGATAAAAGTGTATTTATAATCACATTGACCAATATCCAATTATTCACCATGATTAATTTACTTTTAATATTCCCAAAATATAAGTTAAAAAAAACTCTTAAGAGCTATCCTTACGCAATATCTAATTTTTCATTGCAACTAAAAAGATTTAAGGTTGTATTAAGAGGAAAAGTCAGACTTTATGTTTGACATATCTTTCAATGAATAAGGTCAAATAAGAAAAGGCCACTGGTGAATCTTGTATGTCAGACACTGGGTTGAAAACTTAAACCCAAAGCCAAACATAGTAACACAAAAACTTCCCAAAAGCTTAAATATACTGACTTATTGCACTGCCTCAAAATCTGATTATTTAAGTTCAAAGAAAGTCAATGCCATTTCTCTTCTTTTTCATGTCCACAGCATTTATTTACTCAACTCTCAAAGAACAGTCAAAGTGGATATAGAATTGCCGAGTCATTCTGGATTACTTGAAGTGTATTTCTGAGTCACTCATAACTAAAGACTTTAAACAGAGTAGAATTTGTGATATCTTTCTTTTTTTATATATAG
The DNA here is from genome assembly GCA_964017235.1 of Sabellastarte sp. h YS-2021. NCBI lineage: Eukaryota > Metazoa > Annelida > Polychaeta > Sabellida > Sabellidae > Sabellastarte > Sabellastarte sp. h YS-2021. The sequence goes on along the minus strand of OZ024932.1, from coordinate 105,246,329 downwards.
TAAGATTATAGTGATGAGGAAAAAAGTAACATCATTGACAATCTATTATTTATTACAGAATATCAAAGAACCTAGATAATTTATTGCTTTCATAAACACTAACATATTTCCACACAGTGGTTTCAATTATCTATGTTTTATATGGAGAAAACAATAACTTGCAAATAGCGAGACTCCTTTGATTTTGTCAGTTGATCAGATAACCCCCTGATTGCCAGTGATTGGCTATATTTTTTGCCAGCTTGGCAGCTTCATTGTTTCTGGAATTGTATTTGTGGGGCGGCACAATTTAAATCTCACAGGCATAAGTTATATGAAAAAGACAATAATTTGCAAAGAGAGAGACTCCCATAACTTAGGTGAGGTAACTTTTGTAAAAAAAATTACAGGGAACATAAACATCATACATTACTTATTAAAAATGTGTCGCCACCATGACATTTTTATTTATATATTCACCCATTAATATCTTTGGTCCAGGTTTATAATAAGTTAACAGTACCAAACATCATAAATCAAGCTCCAATGCTATGTTTGTTGGTATTAGTCCTACACTTGACCTAGGCAAAGCCAACAGTGAAGCTGCATTTAACCATTTATCTCAGGAATAGTCCGAATAGAACACTGTGGGCCATTACTGGTATGATATATGTCTCCCGTGATAAACAGCAAAGTGCCTGTTTTTGCTTCTACCACCAAACTTGATCAAATGAACTATCCAGGTTACACCTTCCTAGTTGTGACCATTATGTATACAAGTTCCTGTCTCTGACTATATGTAAGACTGTAACATGAAACTCGACAAACTTTTTCTCTTTGGTTTGTCCTACTGGTTTGTCCTACTCTTTTCATTAACATTATTTAAACACATTTCCTGTCATTTCATATTTTAAAATCTAATGCATATATATAATTCAAATTTGTCATAATTTCATTACCATTCACTTGTGAATCTGCATTTTTACATTTAATGTCTGATACAACTCATTTTTATCTCCCGTCAAGGGCAGCGCGTCTTTGAATCCGTCCATTTGTCATGTTTTTACAGAAACCTTAATATCTCATTCATTTACAATATTCATCTTCAAAAAATGTGCAGGGAATGTTTATGGCTATGAAAACGTGTGTGTAAAATTTTGGCCTCATTTTGAAAAACAAAATGGCCTCCATACCAATTGTTTGAAAATCATAAAGAAGCTTTAAATCTTGAAATATTGCAGGTAGCTTCATCAAATTTGCATAAAAAGGGATATATCTAGGAACGCTAGCCTGATAGCAATTAAGTGTTCCTGAAAGGAAAAAAAAATTCTCCACACCTTTATCAAGGTCACATGATCAAAAAATAGTTGTTTTTTGGGGTACACCCACCCGTCATCATCACTCAGCAAAATCTATTGATGGGAAAGGCCTGTAATTTTATAAACATGTTGATACTATCAAATATGCGAGCTGATTAAATTTTGAGAGCAATTGGATGAAAATTGAACGCTTTATGAGCCATTTTCTCACAGGTACCAACCAGAAAGCTTAAAATTCATGTGACCCCCCCCCCCCCCCCCCCCCCCATTATCTTCATAAGTATTGTATTAAAAGCCATAAAATGTACTGGTACTGTACTGAATTTGACCTTTGACCCTTGCTTCATGGTTAAGTGGGGTCATCATACAAAAATGTCCTTACCTCTCCCTAGTTATTGGCGCTAGAGCTTCAGAATGTAAAAGCAGCCCATGGGAAGTCCCAGCCTGCAAATGTTTTGCCAGTAAACAATTTTGGCCTCATTTTGAAAAAAATAAAATGGCCGCTATAAGCCATTTATTTCAAAATCATTAAAATGCTCTAAAACTTGAAATATAGTGGCTGGGGTCATCTAATTTGCAAAAAAGATATATGGCTAGGAAAGTTAGCCTGATAATAATTTTGGCTAGTTTCAAAAACAAGATGGCTGCCATATCACATGTTTAATGTCAAATGAGTTTATCACTTTAAAAAGGCCTTACATCTCCCTTCACATTGCTAAGAGGGGTTTGGAATGTGAAAACAACATATAGGAAGTCATGGCCTGGGAATCTTTTCCAGTTGCTGACTTTGACCTTTGACCCCTTCTTCTGTGTTAAGTCATCTTACTACAAAGGCCTTATATCTCCCTTAGTTCTCCATTAATACTGATCCTAAGGGAGGAGATAACCAATACGGCAGTAGTCCTGTTTTTAAATTAGCTGCAAAAATTAGGGCTCCATTGTGAAAACAATACTGATTTAAGCAACCTACAACTATAGAAGTATTTCTTTTTTAATTATTATATTCAAGAAAGAAAGAAGCTGAAAAACATATTGAAAAAGCTCACTTTACTCTAGTTTCTAAGTTACAGGCCAAGTACTTCCATAACTACTCCAAAATATAACAATTTTCTGAAGAAAAACTCTATCCTTGTAGTTTCTAAGGTATAAGTCATGTATTGATGAAACTCATGAAAGTAACCCAGTTCTGTAGCTAGAGATCTTAAACTTGTACAGAATAATCTGTAAGAAAAATTTGTTTTAAAATTTATCCAATGCACAAGAAAACTGATGTTTACTGGTTGCTCATATAGATAGAATTCAACAATATCCACAATATGAGATCCCTTTAGGCTATCCCTTTGAGAAATTGGCTGGACAAATGACTTCTTTCTGCATAGCATTTGATTAAAAATTGCATTCATTCCAAAATAATGCAATCAAGTTACTATAACTTCAACACAAGCTAAATAAAAATAACTGAATTTCACAAAAACAGAATCAACTAAAGGAGCAAACACAAACTTACCTTTACATTTTGGATTTACACAACAACTTGCAGAATCCAAATATTCAATTAAGTTTGCTGGCAATTCGCCTTCACAATAAGCAACTGACTTTATTTTCACAGTTCTTCCTGCAAGCTCAAGTAATGATGGTGGTTCAAATG